>CM053613.1:7763704-7831978 GCA_028646535.1 Procyon lotor
TTTTGTTTGAATAATCCTCTTTGTTACCTACTGTTTCCTTAGGATGTTCATTCAGCATGTTGCTTTATTGCAGGTAGGAGTGGTTGTATAGTGATATTCTATCTTTGCTCCTATTCTTCCTAGTGAGATGCCACACATCCAGTTGTGTGCTCAGTTTTTTAAAATTCTTCCTTTCTTTTTGTATTCGCAAACAGAACAGTTTGAAGAAAATACACTTTCCTGTATTAGATCTTGCCATTCTCTCTTGAAAACACTCATATTTGCAGCCTTCGAATTGCCTTGATCTTAGTATTTAGAACCCTTCACAATTCAACAATGAAGCAACAGACATGATTTCACTGTTCCTTTTGCAGAATTTGACCAGACGTTTCTGGGTGTAAAGTTTGTATTCTTTTCATTCTCTTTCACTACTTCCACAATTGCCAAACGCAATTGTTAGAAGTCTTCCTCTACAACAAAGGTAGTGAAAATACACAGAAGCTAATTCTTGAATTTGGCCTCCATCTGTGATAAAAGATCTTAAACCAGTACAAGAATTCCAAACTAGTTATCTTTCTACAAATACTGAGGAAGGCTGTAAAAGGGAAAATCACACATTAGCAAACCAACGTAAGTACCCCTGAGATTCATACTTGTTTCAGGATGATCCCCTGGGATGCTTATCTTGGTTACCTAAATGGCTATGAGGCAAATATCTTGGTCGTTTTCTATTACATTATGGAAAAGGTCTAATGCTAACTGGAAATAAGTAACTGAGATCTTTTTAAAACACAGTTTAGAAGGGTTTAAACTTTAGCTTTTAATATTTAAATATTTAATTATTATTTATTATTTAATATTTAATTATTTAATATTTATTATTATATATAATTATTTAATATTTAATATTAAGTAAGTATTTAGGGTTTAAACTTTAGCTTTAAACTTGCAGCATTAAATCTGCAGCCAGATACTAACATGTGTGGTCTCTACGAAATTAGAAATGTTTCAGAAAGTGGTTTAGCCTTCTCAATTTATGCTCTCAATGCAATAATCTTTACTTAAAGGAATAATCTGTTCCTAAGGTGTATCCCCTATTGGACATAATTTCAAAATCACAGCTCAAAAAAGAGAATTTGGATAAGCCCCAGAAATTGGCCTGTGGCCAGACTTATTTTCTAATGGGAGAAAATGGAGAAGATTAGCCATATGTGTAGGACAACAAGAGAGGGATTTGTGCTTTGGCCCATAGACACCATCCCATTCCACCACGGTCATAGGATGCTAGCTTAGTAAGGCACTGGTTTAGATTTCATCGCAGAACTTTCCCTAAGAAGCAGTACACTGGGTTCCTTGGGACACTATAGAGTGACGTAGCTGGATATTTCTTTCATCTACACTAGGTTTGTTCTTGGAAACTGAGTTCCCCCATTGTATAAAGAAGTAATTATGCAACACACTCGTGGGCACCCTCTAGCCTTTACTTCCTCCCAATAAGGTGTTAAGATGGGTTAAGATGTGGACTCTTTCTGAGATAGCCTTTTATCTTTTATTTTGAAACATTCAGACCTTTATCACAGCCTGCAAATGTTGATCCCCAGAATCCGACACACATTTTCCTCCCTCGGTCTACCAGTTGTCCAAGAAAGTCAATGATGGGTTACATGACGGAAAATATCAGTACTGGAAAATTTCACATTTTGAGAATCAAAAGCCAATTTGTCCACAGAAGAATCATGACATGAGAAGAATATAGGGAATATTCCTTGCAGAAGTTACATTGTCTTAGGAATTCTCTCTTAGTCTTTTAGAACTCCATTTGGCCTCATCAACAATGACATGATTCCAGGCAACCTTCTCAAAACCCTGTTATTCTTCTAGAGAAGAATGTACAGGAAAGGAACACCCAATGAACCTAAGAAAGAAAATCATGGCTGGCAATGACCTGTCATTTGTCTCTGGTCTTACCTTTCCTAATGTTCTAAGGAGGGCATGTCATATTTTACTCCCGTTGGAGAAATATAGTTGAAAACAAGATTTTCTCCCAACCATGAAAATATCTCCACAAAAGTAGAACAAGAAGGAAACCATTTTGCATAACAGATGTTTCAATTGTTCATTCCCATTTCACAGGTGAGCACTGCTCTGAGGTTGATAAGAAATATGGTTTGGTCAGTATAACACTTAGCCACCTTGCCAATTATTTTCCATAAGTAACATTAAAGTATACACCTGACCAGCATCAATGTATCCACAGCACCTAAACTGATCAAGAGTTCATTGTTCCCACTCATTAATTCTACGTTATCAGGTTGCTCCTTTTATAAGACAGGGAAGTCAAGAGTAGAATAGGGGTCAGCCCTAGTTAACCTAGTTAACACCCATTCTTAGCTCTCGGGGATGACCGGGAGGGGTTCAACATAGTTCACATGCCTTTTTATTAAACTGGAGGGAAATGTGTCATCTCTCAGGCTGTTGGTGACTGTGCACCCTTAGCCTTTTCATTTTATGAATCTCTGCATCAGACCAGGGCATCAACCTCTATATTCTAATCTTCTGAGCCAGCAGCTGCTTTTGTTGTTTCGTTATATTTTCTTTGGGGGGCCGTGCACCTATATGAACCAATTCTTCCTCTAAATTTCTACAAATTTCTATAACTGAGTGCCTCACATGGGAATGTTATTTATTTTCCAGCCATCTGGGGCTAACATTCCTGATTACCTAGAAATTCTGCCTGCTAACCCCCATCCCCACCCCACACACCCTTGTGATGCATGATCAAGACTTGTCTTTTACTGCTAAATAAGCTACTATCACCTCTGAGATACTCTATCTAATTCCATCCAGATTTTATTGTCCTCCAAATAGCAGTGTAGCCATTAAATCAGGAATTCCCATTAGCAAACTAAGTGACCTGCTTTGTCATCAATAGGAGAGACTCTCAGGATTCAGATCACAACAGTAGGGCAAGGAGGTATTCATAGGGCTCCTCCCCTGCCTATGTTATGAAGCAAACATGCCTTTTTCATGTGATCATGAAAGTGAGTAATTATGCCTGATCATGCCTGATCACATTATGAATGAGCTTTTTTGTGCTGCTTCCTCTCTGTTTGTCTGAAATCATCAAATATTTCTCTCTCTCTCTTTTTAAAGATTTTATTTATTTGTTTGTCAAAGACAAAGAGAGAGAGAGCACAAGCAGGGGGAGCAGCAGGCAGAGGGAGAAGCAGGCTCCTGCTGAGCAATGACCCCAACTCATGACTGGATCCCAGGACCCTGGGATGATAGCCTGAGCTGGAGGCAGTCACTTTACCAACTGAGCCAAAGTAAACTCGAGAAAAAAAAACATGTTCAGAAAATCCCAAGGAAAATTAAATTCATTTTTAGTATTGTACTGTATTTGTAAAAAGACCAAATCCGTGCATAGGTGGACCCATGCAGTTCAAACCTGTGCAAGAGTCCACTGTATTTCAGCGTCTTCTCGAAGGGATTTGAGGAGATACTGTTCCTAAAGTTCTCAGCGCAAAACCTATTTCACTAAGAGTTTCCACCATCCCATCTGTCCATATTAATTTCTGTAAATTCTTTCTGAGGCCCAGAAAAGAGACATGGGGCCAGGCAGGCCACTATTGTTGTCAATGCTCAGCCGTACCTGGGTCCTTCTCAGGTGTGTCTGAGGAGGTGCTCCAGCTAAGGTACAGAAAGAGGCTGAGATCATTGAAGAGGGACCCATTTTAATGAGCTGGTGATGGGACAATGAAGAGAGCTTCAGTTGGCCAACTGGAAGGGCATAGAGTTAGAGGGAGTGGCAAGTGAAGCTCTCAGCTAGAATGAGGAGTAGGCTAGAACTCTCCTCACAATGAGCAGTTAAGTTTGATAAGTATCAACCGTTAGCAGCATTTGCCTAAACACATCACAACCTCTTGATGTGGAAGTACAGCAAATGAGGAGCCTCAGAAAGATCAGAGAGTAGATCTTTTCTCCCATGTGGTGACTCAATGTGTGCCAGACAAGGAAGAGAAGCAACACCTCAGGAGACCCCGGACCCCCATCTCCGTGTGCTGGAACGAACCAGGTATGCATCCCTCTTCACTCTTCTTCATGACCTGGGGCCCCTGAGGGGCTTCTTGGGTAAATTCTGGGATGAGGAAACAGACCCCTGACTCTGGAGATAAATAGACACTGGGCAGGATGGGACTCGAGCAACCCTGTTGGCTTCCTGTGACGGTGGCAGGCTCTGAAGATGTGCTCTGAGCCACTGTACTTCCTCTCCCCGCGTCCCTGCCTCCTTTCCCTGCATCTTTACTCCTCTTCACTCCTGCTTTCCTGAGAGAATTGTCCTGTGTCCTAAATAAGCTTTATTTTCTGGCTGTTTCCTGGGGGGGAGAGGTGGGAGTGGTCCTTGCAATAGGGTTCTTTGTTTTTAAAGATTTTATTTATTTGGTTGACAGAGAGATAGAGCGAGCCAGAGAGCACAAGGTGGGGGGAGGGGCAGCGGGGGAGGGAGAAGCAGGCTCCCCGCTGAGCAGGGAGCCCAGTGCGATGAGGGGCTAGGTCCCAGGACCCAGGATCAAGACCTGAGCTGAAGGCAGATGCTGAACCGACTAAGCCACCCTGGCCCTCCCAGTAGGGCTATTTGTAATAAAATTGATTCTGGGAAAGTTTTCATCTCATCAGACTACTGAATAGGAAACAGACTTGGTAAGTCTGTTTGGTAAGTGTGCACTCTGCAGGGGTGGCAGGAGAAGGGGGGATTGCTCCCGTAACATATTTTTGGACCACAAACTGGGGAGCATTAGTGTTTTTATCATTTGAGCATCCTTTCCCAGGCAGGGGGAAAGAAGGAACAGATCTAGACTCCAAGTCCTTTAATGTGAAGGAGCCGCTTTAATTACTTCCGTGTACAGAACGACCAAGCTTGGTTCGGGCACTTATTAGAAGCCCGGTGTGCATGTGGAGAGAAGTGCCCCTGGGAGGTGATAAAAATCTCCCATTAGATCCAGGAACAAGCAAGCAAGCAGTGAGAAGTGTGTCCCCAGACCCTTCAGTGGGCTAAATGGCTCTTCTCTGTTCTTTTTATCAAAAGTGAATTTTTGATAAACGGAGATGATCAATTAGTTAAAATATAGAATGTCTCAAATTGTCTTTACATCTTAACTTTTCACTGAGGCTGCAGTGAGATACACAGAACCAGGCAAAGTTGGCACCGGAGTGAAGAGCAAGGTCAGTCCTCCCTCGCCTTTCTCTCCCTCCCTCCCTCCCTCCCTTCCTTCCCACCTCATCTTTCCTTAATCTTTCTTTACTCCTTTCCTTTAAAAAAAGTTGACAGGACGTTTAAAGACCCATAGTGTTATACTTCCACTTTATTTCATTAATTACTTACTCGGGAATGTGTCCTCCAAGTCTCACTCAACCAAACCCGAGAGCTGAACACGACAAGGTTTATTTTTAGAAGAGTGCTCAGGGATGTGGACGCAGAAGCCAGAGGGCTGGGCTCACCTCACGTTAGTTTTGTGACAGGGAACGTGTTACTCGTCTGTACCTTAGGGCGCCCGTTTATTCAATAAAAAAAAAGCAAAACTTTGATTAAAAGTTACAAAGTAGGATTGTTGAGATTCAATGAATTAGTCACTTAATGGACTTAATGAGATTTAGTATAAAATATACCAAGAGTAATAGCATGTTACTAGTATTTAACAAATAGCATGGTAGTATAAATGAGTAAGAGACAAGCAGGGCCACATAGGGAGGGATAGATAGGGGACTAGGCTCCTGTAGGGGGCAAGGCGATCAGGCTCACCAAAAATCCCAGAAATGCTGAGGCATCAGGAAACCAGAGATAAGGGAACAAACCAGACCCTCCTGCCCTGGGTGTCAGAGGTGGGGTCTTTTAAAGGCAGTCCCTTAGTAACCAGACTCCAAAGAAGAAGTAAGCCATTAAAGATGTTATCGCCAGTCCTTCCCCAAACCAAGACATCACAGGAATGTTAAGGCCTCCAGCTCCCTCAATTCTAAATAAAAGACCATCAGTGGAGGCTCCCGTTGGCAGCCCAGTGGGGACCCCTCTCACTTCCGAGAGCTTTATCTGCACCCTTGCTTAACAAAACTCTCTCGCTTTAGTCTCCTTGGTCCACAAGATTCATTCTTCAACCCCATGAGACAAGAACCTCACTCTCCTGCTTCATAAACATAAGATCAACAAGATACGTAATGGCAGTAAAATTCTACCTAAAAAGGGGTTTAGAGGTTCTCCTTCCAGACTGACTGATGGTGTGAGGAGGTTTACAGAGCTATCTTCAGGAAAACCGGTAAAAATTCTTCAAAAGCATTTAACGTATCGATGAATGGGCATAGAGTCGATGGATAATATTTATTGAAGGCAAATCAATTAAAACACAGGGGGAAAAGCAAGAATCTATGGTATTTATACCTAGACCTGCTTCTTCTGTCAACCTTCCCCCAGCTCGCACTCAGAGGGCTACCTTCCCGAGAGGGGGCAGAGCGTTGACACTTCTCATGTTGCCTGCCCCCACTAACTGTTGTGAGGCTAAGTTCCAGGTGAGTGTACCTGAAACATGGGCTCCTTCTTTCTTCTCACCCCCTTCTCACGTGTGGCTCTTCCTTGGGCAGAGCATTGCTGAGAATACTGGGGTCCTAACTGCCCTACTCCAGCTCATCAGTTGGGTTCCATACCACCAGAGGTAAGCCGAGGGGACCTGGTTTGTTACCCTACTTCATTGAGCATTTAGCTCCTAAGATAGCAGTGTCACGCATCAAGAAATGTGTCATTGTTCCCATACCCCAGCACCAGAGCTATGATTTAGAGATTTTTTTTCTTTTTGCCTGGAGATGGGGAGTAGCTGACCCTAGAACAGAGGTCTCCAAATCCAAAGGAAGTTACTGCCTTTGAAGTTCAAGCCTAAAGGTTCTCTCAAAAACAGTGTAGGTTGTAGTGAAAGGCATCAGTAGAATAACTGGAAATATAGGCTAAGCTATACCCTGGCTAGCTTCGCAGGAAAAAAATGGAAACAGACAGAAGAAGCCCACATGGGGCCGGAATTAAATTTCAAACACTCACCGGGAACTATCTCTTTAAAGGAGCTTGATTTTGATTGCATCTGTTTCTGGAGCAATTTAAAAGGCACTAACCTGCACTTAGTGGAGATTAATAACTGCTTGAGGGTGGGGAAAGAAACATTCAAAGCAAGTCAGAAGGAAATCGAGGGCATCCCAGGGCGATTGTGGGCAGACCCAAGGCTGTGTTCCCTGAGGAGAAATATGGGAAGCTTCACTCTACAGGGGGAGAAACAGGCTTACTAAAATGGTCCAGCCGGTGAATGTAAAAGTAAACCAGGAAACAAAAATAGAAAGCCCGGGAGCAGTCCTGTTCCCAGAAATGCAACAGTATATTACATAAAAAGTCCATTTCCTAACAAAATTTATGAGACATGCAAAGAAGCAGGAGCATGTTATTATAAATAAAGAGGGGCATTTTATAGTGAAAAAAGGGTCAGTCCACCAAGAAAACACAATTATAAACATACGCACCTAACAATAGAACATTAAGATATAGGTAGCAAAACCAACAGAAATTAAGGGAGAAATAGATAATTCAACAATGACAGTTAGAGACTCAATGTCTCAGCCCAGTAAGGGCTAGTACAGCTTTGGATAGAAGAAACTTCACATGATCATCTCAATTGATGAGATACCCAAAATCTGATACCCTTTCATTATAAAAGCACTCAATAATCAGGAATAGAAGGGGGATTTCTTTAAGGACAGCTATGAAAATCCCATAGCTAATACCATACTTAATGGTGAAAGATTAGATGTGTTCTCTCCGAGAGTAGGAGTAAGATAAGATTGTCTGTTATCACCACCCCTGTAACCAACATTTTACTGGAAGTTCTAGTTAGGCAATTAGGAAATGAAAAAAAAGAAAGAAAGAAAGAAATGAAAATAAGAGGCATTCAAAATAGAAAGGAAGAAACAAAACTGTCTCTATTGGTGCAGAACCTCATTATGTATATCAGAAATCCTAAGGAATCCACTAAAAAATCTATTAGAACTAATGAACATGTTCAGTAAGGTGTGGGATACAAAATCAATATGCAAAAATCACTGTAGGGCCCCTGGGTGGCTCAGTCGTTAAGTGGCTGCCTTCGGCCCAGGTCATGATCCCAGGGTCCTGGGATCCAGCCCATATCGGGCTCCCTGCTCAGCAGGAAGCCTCCTTCTCCCACTACCATTCCCTCTGCTTGTGTTCCCTCTCTCGCTGTGTTTCTCCCTGTCAAATAAATAAAATCTTTCAAAAAAAAAAATCACTGTAATTCTATACACTTGCAATGAACAAGCTGAAAATGAGATTAATAAGACAACACTATTTACAATAACATCCAAAAGAATAAAATATATAGAAATACATTTAATAAAAGCATAAAAGTCAATGCTACAAAGACGTAATTCAAATATATAAGATATAGTTAAATGAAACAGATCCTATATTCATGAACTATAATGTTTAATGTTGTTATAATGGCCATAGCTGATACAATACTCTCTTATAATCCCAGTTGGCTACTTTTTACTTTATTTTATTTTAAATTTCATTTATTTATTTGTCAGAGAAACAGAGAGAGAGCATAAGCAGGGAGAGCAGCAGGCAGAGGGAGAAGCAGGCTTGCTATTTAGCAGGGAGCCCGATGTGGGACTCATTACCTGGACCATGGGATCATGACCTGAGCCGAAGGCAGACACTTACCTGACTTAGCCACCCAGGCATCTCTGAGCTGGCTACTTTTTAAAAAGTTAAAATGCTAATTCTAAAATTCATATGGAATTGCAAGGGACCCAGAAGAGCAAAACATTTTCACAAAAGAACAAAGTGTAGGGCTCACACTTTCATTTTCAAAGCAATAACACAAAGCAATAATAATCAGGACAGCATGGTATTGACATAAGGATAGACATACATATAAATAGAATAAAGTTGAAAGTCCAGAAATAAGTTCATGTGTCTGTTTACAGTCAACTGACCTGTGACAAGAGTGCCAAAACCATTCAATGTGGGAAGAATAGCCTTTTCAACAAATAGCGTTGGGAACAACTGGACAGCCCTGTGCAAAATAATGAAGTTGGACCCTTAGCTCATACCATAAATAAGAATGAATCCAAAATGGATTAAAAGTCTGAACTGAAAAGCTAAAATTACAAAACTCTTAGGAAAATGTAGGAGTAAATCTTCATGACCTTGGGCTTAACGATGGATTCTTAGAGATAGGACCCCCCCCCCAAAAAAAAGAGAAACAGAAGAAAAATAGATCCAGTGGACTTCATCACAATCAAAGGTAGGCTTCAGAGGAGACCATGGAGACCATCAAGAAGGTGAAAAGTCACCCAAAGAATAGGAAAGAAATATTTGCAAATCATATATCAGATAAGGGATTTGTATATGAGATATATAAGGAATTCTTGTAAGTCAATACTAAAAAAACAAATGACACAATTTTTAAACGTAATTTGCAAATCATATATCAGATAAGAGACCTGTATATGAGATACATAAGGAATTCTTGTAAGTCAATACTAAAAAAACAAATGACACAATTTTTAAAAGTGCAAAGAAGTAGAATAGACATTTCTCCAGAGAAGATATACAAATGGCTGTAAACATATGAAAAGATGTTCAAAGTCATTAGTCACAGGGAAATGCAAATCAACACCACGAAGCAATACCACTTTCTACCCACTAGAATGGTTATAATCAAAAGGTCAGCCAACAACAGGTATTGGTGAGGATATGGTGAAATTGGAATTGTCGCACGCTACTGGTGGGAAAAGAAAATGGTTGATCCACTCTGGATCCGGCTTGGCAGTTCCTGAAATGGTTAAATATAGAACTTTCATATGATTCCACTCCATGTCTATGCCCAAGAGAATTAAAAATGTAGGTACATACAGACATTTGCACAGTAATCTTTATAGCAGAATGATTCATAATCATCAAAAAGTAGAAACAAACAAAATGCCCATTGATTAATGTGGATAAAGAAAATGTAATATATCCTTAAAATGGAATATTCCTTGGTCTTTAAAAAAAAAAAGAAAGGAAGCACTATACATGCTACAACATGAATTAGTTCTTTCTGGGCCATCTTGTCGCCTAATCCACACAGAACTCTTTTTCAAACCTGGACACAAGAGTGACATATTTCTATAACCTAGAAAATGTCCCAGACTCCTGACAAATGACATTTCCAAGGCTCCATCATTTTCGTTCTCCTTATTTTTCCTACTTTTGCTACTAGGGGCCTAGTGTGGGCATAGTGTTGGGATCTGCTATCTTAGATAATCATGGCTTGGCTTAAGACTCCTTTGATTTGTGAGCTATAAAGTCTGCAGAAACAGGAACACTAGTGTCTACTTTCCTACTAATATTTCTCATAGAAGAGCACAGAGTATTGTGAATAGTGAGTAGTGAATCCAAAGCTGCTAACTGATGGTTTCTTTACAGAATGAGAGAAACTGTGGGCTCCAGTGAGATAACTGTGGATATACCCTCAAATGAAAACCAAGGTGCCCAGTTAGGGGGAGCTGACACCTCAGGAAACACACCAAACAAGCTGCAGAGATTCCTGAAGGAAAATCTCAAACAACTGGGGGTAAGTGAGCCTCAGCCAGGTGGAAATTTTGGTGAAGAGAGACTGGAAGTTTTGTTTAACCTTGGGTGGTGGTGGGTTCCCTGGGGGTGGTAGAGTAGAGTGCTGGGAATCTCATTGAGGAGGCCATGATGGATGCCAGCTTTATTAGTTTCAGGGGTAATTAGTGACCTCTGAGGTTTCAATCCATGGGTGACCTCTATGTTTGACCAAAGAAATCTCTCTTGGAGTGTTCACTGATGTCTATTTTATTCTGTTCTTTTATCCAGGTGGCTCAGATTATGATTGGTGTAACCTTCATCTTCTATGGGATCATTGGAATTATGGTTCTCCATTATACAAGGCACCAAATCAGTTTCTATTCATTTAAGATAGGCTTCCCCATATGGGCAGCTTTGTCTGTGAGTACATCTGACTTACGTCTAAAATAATCAGTAGTCAGTTAACTCTTGATTCATTCAGTCATCCATCCAGTTATGCATTAGCCTCCTGCAAATGCTGCAGAGTTTTCAAACATGTTAATTGGAGATTCAATATTCAATCTCAGCCATTCTAGATCTTGTAATATGAGCTTTAAGGTCTATGTGTTGGGGATTCTTATTAAATTCTAGGTGTGTAGCATAAAGCCATACAGTGAAATCCTGATCACTTGCTTTAGGAAACTATATTGGGTTGGGTAACAAGATAATCCCTGGTTCATCCACAGATTTACCTTCAAATGTGTTAGGGGTATTGAAATGTTGAAAATGATGGTGAGGTGGTGAACCACTCCTTTCAACGTCTCTGTTTTCCTGGACAAAATTACTGAGATGAATATCGTGTCATATGAGTGCATATAGTCCCTTGTCTGAACCTCAAAATAACTTTATATCTAGCTCCCTCTTTCATTTTTCTTCACCTTCCATTAAAATACTCACAAGGTTCCTTTGATTTCACCCCTCTATTTTAGGTAAAGATTTCTAACCTTTAAATATTATCAATTATTTTCATAAGGATGTGAAGACAACCAGGAAAATCTAGTCATGTACTATATCCAATTCAATAATCTGCTCTATTCAAAGTTTTGAAGGGATTTTCATAGGAAAAAAAAGGCACACTAAGGATAAAGTTGGTCCTTTAAAGATGGACAATGCCCAGGAAGCAGAGTTAATGCTTTAGCTTAGCTTCCTAATTAGCTTCCTAATGCCCATTTGTCTCTCATGAGCAGTTTATCTTTTCTGGATCTGTGACGGTTGCATCTGCAAAGAAGCGAACAAAAGCTCTGGTAAAGTATCAGTTAATTCATATTTCATTTATTAATAGCGTGTGGCCATCTCGCACTCTGATATCTTATATAAAGCCCAGTGAGCCGAAAGTTCCATGTTTTTCAGCACATTTGAGGACAACTATAAATGTCTTTTCTTTCCGCTAATCCATCTGATCACCCCAGGTCTGGATACAATCAGAAGCCCTCTCAGGTTTAGATAAGATATATTCCCCTAGAGTTTCAGAATACAAATCTCAGTGAGTAAAACTGGAGATCGGCCTCATGGTCACAAATGATGTTGGTGCAGAGAAATGGATGCCTTTAGGCTTAAACGAGGTCAACATCTATTTGGGCCCACCCAGACCAGGGAAGGGAAATAACAAAGACCCACAACTGATGATGTTGCCTGTGGCACATTTTATTCAGTTGTCAATTGCCTCCAGTTTCCCTTTGCTCCATTGTAGGTTTCCATTTAATTTAACTGGCAGGAAGAGGTATCATGAAAGCTTTGTGAATCTCTCTCCTGGGAAAGGCTTATGAAGGCCTTTACGAACACGGAAATTGGAGTGCCTGGGTGGCTCGGTCGATGAAGCATCTGATTCCTGATTTAGGCTCAGGCCCTGATCTCGGGGTTGCGGGATAGAGCCCCACGTGGGCTCTGCACTCAGCACAAAATCTCTGAGATTCTCTCTCTCCCGCTCTGCCCCTCCCTGCACTCAGTCCCAAGCTCACTCTCCATCGCTAAAATAAATACATAAATCTTTCTTAAAAAGAACATGGAAGTAAAGGGTCCTGAATATTTTCAGTGAATGAACTTTCTTTCGTATTTCAGCTGAGAGGAAACGTGAGAGCTAACACTCTCAGCACAACTGTTTCCGGCGCTGGAATTCTTATTCTCTCCAACAACTTAATAAAAATCATCTTCCTGAACTGTAACAGAGATATATGTCCTGGTATCAAATCAGCTGCAACTGTAAGTATTTTTCTGAATGCTGGAAAGCCTGACAACTTAGGAGGCCCAGGATCAGGAGATCAGGGAGTACAGGCACAAGTTTAAAAAAAATAAAATAAAATTCCTGCACTTGAGATTTATTCATAATTTCTAGCTAAATTTTATGTCCTTTTAACAAGAGGCAAAATATTTCCATTCTATACGAGCATTGCTAGGGCAGAGAACCCAATATTCCTTTATTCCGGGATATTCCTTTATATCCGGAAAAATGGCAAACAAATGGACCAAGGTTATTTATCTCTTGGTCTACAACTGTGGTGATTTCCATTGTTTGCTTTATATTAATTCCTCCACAAATTTTCTACAATAAATATGCATTACTTATATAATTAAAACCAATAAAAAATAGTAACATTGCCTTCAGGGTTTATATTTTATCTACATTACCAGTACCTGTGAGCAGACCTTCTACTATAGCGCCGTGTGGAAGAAAGGGATATTGACTATCTAAGGAAGAAAAAGAGAAATATATATTATACTTTGGGGAAATTTCTTTTTAACAAAAATAAGAAGATTGGAGGATTACTGCTTCAGGACAAGTTGGAGTAACAGGGACTGGGTTCCTCCTTCCATTTGAAACACCACCACCAACAAAACTCAAGAAATATATGAAACAATGATTTTCAAGACACTGGACACTGACAGTAACAAAGAATTTGATTCCTGAGGATGATATACAAATGAACAAGCCTAATGATTACTCCCACCTACTGACTTGTGAGCATTTCCAGCCACAGCACAGGGTTGGAGAATCCAGGTGGAAGTGGGAAAACTCTGAGTTGAGGAGATGGGGGAAGCTGAGAGTAAGGAGAAATCAAAACATCTGGAGTTTTCAGGACAGAGCACTTGAGAAGAGAAATCTCCAAACAGAGATAATTCCAGATATATACAGTAGGTGCCCTTTAAATATTAACTGTGGTACTTATCAGTGCATGCTCATGAAAGAACACCTGAGGGCAAAGAAAGGATAATCCCCAATGATTAGAGGAAACAGTACCCAACATTCACATAAGGCTAGGTACAGTGTCTGTTTCTACCTGCCAGCCTATAAAAATATCCTGTATCCAACATGATAAAAGTACAACGTCTCACATCTAATAAAAAAAATTACCAGACATACAAAGAAACAGAATAATATGTTCCATAACAAAATAAGTCAGTTGAAACAGACACAGATGTTAGAATTAGCAGACAATGATGTTAAGAGTTACTTTATTCTGCATTCCATACTTCCAAACGTTAGGTACAGACATGGAAAACATTTTCTTAGAAGTTCCATATCAAACTTCTAGAGAAGAAAACTACCATGTGTGAGGAGCCTGGGTGGCACGGTCAGTTGAGCATCCAAATCTTCATCTTACTTAGCTCAGGTCTAGATCTCAGGGTTGTAGGTTCAAGCCCCACACTGGGCCCCACACTAGGCAGGGGATCTACTTTAAAAAAAAAAAAAGTAAAATATTGGATGTTTTAGAAGAAAAACTGGCTGATAGGATTAATGCAGAATAAACATTCAAGAAAAGAAATACTAATAAAATACCAATAATGACCTTGAAGAAATAATATTAAAATCTCTCCAAAGTGAAAAAGATAGGCACAAATAAATGTGAAAATATTAAAAGAACATCAGTGACCAATGAAATAACTGCAAGTTATTAAAGAGACATGTAATTGGGGTCCCCCACACAAAAAGAATGTGGGACAGAAAAAAATATTTGAAGAAGTGTTGGGTAAATTTTTCCAAAATCTCTTAAAACTCATATATTGACAGAATCCAAGAAGTTGAAAGAACTCTGAGTGTAAGAAAATAAACAAACAAACAAACTATACCAAGGCACATCATAGTGAAATTTCTCAAAACCAATGATTGAAAGAAAATCTGAAAAGCAGCAGGGTAAGGGAAAAAACACATATCATACAGAGAATGACAGCAGATTTCGTATCAGAAACAACACAAAGGAGAACAGAGTGAAGCAAATTTTAAAATACTGAAAGAAAAAAATTGTCACTCTCAAATTCCATGTCCAGTGAAAATATCTTTCAACATGAAGACCCAATAAACATGTTGTAAGACATGCAAAAGCTAAAATAATTAATCACCAGAGCCTTACATTACAAAAAAAGTGTTAAGTTCTTCAGGAAGAAGAAAAATATATCCAGACGGAAATGAGCACCTATCTAAAGCACAAACACCATAAATGGTGACAATGTGAGTAAATTTATAAGAATTTTGTGTTATTTAAATATCTTTCAAAGATAATTGACCCTTTAAAGAAAAATAATAGCAATGTATTTGGGGGTCTTAAAAATATGTATAAATCATGTCTAGAATAACAAAAGCATCCAGTCCCAGAGGGTAGAAATGAAAATATATGATTATAAGGTTCTTACATTACAGATAAAGTGCTATAATATCAATTGAATATAGATTATGATTGTTTAAATATATATATATAAATCCTAAAGCAACCACGATAATAGCACAACAAAGAATTATATCTAATAAGCAAAAAATAAGAGATCACATGAGATCACAAAAATTTGTAATTAATTCAAAAGAAGGCAGCAAGGGGAAAGGGGAACAAAAATAGATAGGACAAATATAAAATAAATAATAAGGTGAAAGACTTAAGGCTAACCATATAAGTGATCACACTAAATATAAATAGCCTAAATGAAAGCCAGAGCTGGACAGATTGGATTAAAAAAAAAACAAAACTCTGCATTCCCTAGAGGAATCATGCTGTAAATATAAAGAGACAAGTATATGTGAAGAAAAGGAAGGAAAAAGACATATAATGAAAAGAAAGTTGGTCTGTTAACTAATATCACAGTAGATTTTAGAGTAAGTATACAACTAGGGATAAAGAAGTTTATTTATAATGATAAAGATGATTTTGGGGGAAAAAATGAACCAAGTAGGAATTGAATTCCTAAGATAAGAATGAAGAGAAACAAACTGGGAGAAAATGTTTGCAAAACACACGTCTGTCACAGGACCAGCACCTGGAGTGTGTATCTGGAATATCTAAGGAATTCACAAGAATAAAACATCAACAATCCAATTCAAAAGTGGGCAAACGATACAAAGAGACGCTTTGCTGAAGAAAATATGTGCAAATCGGCACATGAAAAGACATTTAACATGACTATTCTTTAGGTAAATATACATTAAGACCGTGACGAGGTCTAAAGAGACACAATCTCACTCCTGGGCATGAATTTCAGAAAAATAAACACTGCAAATAATACATTATATGTTAATAAAAATTAAAAAAAATAAACACTGAATTCCCCGCCAAATCTGTACTTGGTTGATCATAGCAGCTTCCTACGCTCATGGCAACTAGATACAAGACTGGTAACAAGCAAGTGTTCCCTAGACACTTGGAGATAAATGATCTCATTATAATCCACCCATCCCACTGAATACTACTCCATAAATAGAAGGACGAAAACGACTTCTCAGGATCTCAAGAGCAGGGTGCTGAGTGCAAAGTCAATCTCAAAATGTCACATATTGTATGACTCCATGTGCATGACATTCTCAGAATGGCAATGTTATGACAACAGATTAGTGGTGAACAGGGGTTAGCGATGGCGGAAGGAAAGAGGGGTATCTTTGTGGAGATGGAATAATACTGTGCCTCAATCGTGGTGTTTGTTCCCACAGATCCACGCATATTATAAAATCTCACAGAACCACACACATTGTACTGATGTTAATTTCCTGGTTTTGCTATTGCACCATAGATACCTGGGCTACCGCCATTGGGGGAGAGTGAGTAAGGGTCCCATTGGACCACCTTGTTACTCTCTTAGCAACTGCCTATAACTAACTTCCTATAATTGTTTCTATATAAAAGTTGAAAAAAATGGGAAAAAGATTGAAAAGTCGCTTTGACAAAGAAGATAGATGGCAAATAAGCCCATGGGAAGATACCCCTGGTCACTGCGAAAACACAGATTAAGATCACAGTTGCCTGTTACTGCACATCTGCTAGAACTTGTCTTGGCCTTGCAGACAGTTTCACATCTTTCCGGTGAATTATTATAAAAGAACCTTCGACTCTAGGAGACTTCTGGTTTCAGTTAGGAGACCAGATTTAGGAGGGGAATTTGGATCCCTCACTGTTTCTCCTTGAATCCCCTATCCACTGAAAGGATTTGCCCTTGTAGACATTGCATCTTTTCTGCTGAGAATAAACAATATTAAAATATTAACAAGTTATAAAATGACATTGTGGACACAGGAAAGTAACCAAGGCTATTTTTTTTTAAATGCAGTCACTGTTCTGTTAAAATTCATAGAAAAACTGGCTTTTTTTCCCCTGAAATCCAATTCTTTTTTTTTTTTAAAGATTTTTGTTTATTTATTTGTCAGAGAGAGAGAGAGTGCACAAGCAGGCAGAGAGTGGCAGGCAGAGGCAGAGGGAGAAGCAGGCTCCCTGCTGAGCAAGGAGCCCGATGTGGGACTCTATCCCAGGACCCTGGGATCATGACCTAAGCTGAAGGCAGCGGCTTAACCAACTGAGCCACCCAGGCGCCCCTGAAATCCAATTCTTCAGAAGCACTACACTATACTTTTAAATTCAGATTCAACCTGGTGTCACCTTTTTATGTAATGCTAAGATGGTCCCCTCCAAAGGTCTGAGGGGGAGCTCTGGGAGGGAGGTTTTCATAAGGCTCTGGGAGTCAAATCTAACCCAATGGAATTTTATTCTCTTTAACAGGGTCTCGTGGTTATACTCATGATACTAAACTGTCTGCAATTTTCAATTACGCTTTCCCTGTCCATACTCACCTATAATGCAGATGGAGAGAAAACTGATCCAGTAAGTAGCCGTTCTTGACAGAATGAAGGTGCAATTGATTATTGAGTTATCTAGGCTACGATTATTTGCATAATTTTGGAGTGGAACCAACATGAAACAGGTGGTGTAGAATTTCTGAGGACCACTCTATATAGGCTGACCACACTTTCCAGCACACCGATGGATGCCTAGGATAATCAGAAACCTTCCCCCATGTCGATACCATTTTTTTGGTTAGCTTATTGATTCATTGATTTGTGTATGTAACACACGCAGAATCCCTACTTGTGTGATGCGCTGTGTAACACGGCGATGAGACAAAAATCGGTCCTTCCCTTAAGTAACTCAAAGCATGTTTAGTAGTAGCACCCTATGAAGAGACTGATGATACTATTGTGGTATATGTGCTATAAACTCAGACATCTCCAAAATGCCTTAAAGTTGTCATTTGATTTTCCTTTCCCGTAATAGTTCACAGGTAGGCAGTCCACACCCAGTCAGTTGTGTGGACTTGAACCTCCTGAATTGTGTGGCTTTCCTCTCTGTGTAGAAGTTGCTTCTCCAGCTCTTTCTTTTATGTCTGCAACATACGTCCAGATCTTTGTCATATGGCCATGCAGTTGCGAGGGAAATTGCATAATTTAGTCGTTAACTGGGCAGTTGTTTGTGTAAGTTAAACCCAAGAGTTCTGCTATTCAAGGTGGCAGATGACATTGAAAATTGGTAGACAACCAGTATTTCCTGTCACATTGTGTTCCCTGCCACCCAATTGTCATGTTCAACTTTCCTTCCCCAGACTGAATGCACTTCCCCACTCATCAAGGTGGAAAATGCTAGGGGAAAAAAAGTCTCATACATTTGTTATACTTGGCTCATAGTCTGGGATTTTTGAGTGATTTTCCCTTTTCTGGAAACTACTTATTTGTTACAATTCTGCAATTCTGGAACTACTTGTTATTTAAAAGTTACTAAGAACAAATCCTGTTATCTGCACTCGCTTCCACTTAAAGCCAAAATGTGGGAGTATTAAAAATAATAACAATCGTATATAATCAGTCACATCTCACAATCCCCCTGCAGCTCTTTCTGCCCATGGAGCCCATCCCTGTGCTAAAACAGAAGCACTTTTTTGGGTTCCTGGGTGGCTCATATGGTTAAGCATCTGCCTTCAGCTTGGGTTGTGATTCCCTGGTCCTGGGATAGAACCTCGTGTCGGGCTCCCTGCTCAGCTGGAGAATCTGCTTCTCCCTTTCCCTCTACTGTTCCCCCTGCTTGTGCTCTGTCAAATAAATAAATAAAATCTTAAAAAAAAAAAAGCACCTTTTTGCACTAAAAAATTAATAATAATAATAACAGTCCTCACTTTGAAAAACAAGTCATCGATAACCTTAATATTACCCATCCATAGGAATTATCTGATTCTGAGAAGTCCAAGCAATAGTGTGGCTTTCTTTTCTGCTCATTTATGAAATAACTCTTTATTTACTCTCCTTTGGGTATCGAGGAGTTTTCCCTCTTCTGGCGGTTGCTTGATTTTTGTACCCCACTTCCTGAGGGTGCAGGGGGATCTGAGAATTGTTTCAGATGTCACATAGTTCCGGTTTTTGCAGTGTTGGCTTTTGAGTTTAGGAAAAGAAAATATCTTTAAAAAATCAGGGAGGGTTTAACAGTCTTATTTTTATCAGCCTGTGAATTTCATGTCTGTATCCCTGTCTTTTGTTTCAGTTCTAGCCCTTGTATGTGTATTCTAAGGGGCAGGAAAAGAAAAAAAGAAACAAACACATTTATTTTAAGGGAGTCATTCAGGAGTGGTTCACAGTAATTTTTCTTACATTGGCTTGACCAGGTCTTAGAATCTGGCAGCACAGAGATGAAAATTGCCTTGAAAAATAAAGTCACAACCATATGTTAATTAACTGAATTTAAGTAAAATAAAATTTTTTTTAAAAAGAAAGAAAAATAAAGTCATAAATCGACAGCTATTTGGTCTGATAAATACAAATGATTTTTCTAAAGAAGAGAGAAAATGTAGCCTTAACCTCATAGAAGTGTCTTTTTTTTGTTTGTTTTTTTTTTGTTTTTATTTATTTGACAGAGAGAGAGAGATCACAAGTAGGCAGAGAGGCGGACAGAGAGAGAGGGGGAAGCAGGCTCCTTGCTGAGCAGGGAGCCTGATGCGGGGCTTGATCCCAGGACCCTGAGATCATGACCTGAGCTGAAGGCAGAGGCTTTAACCCACTGAGCCACCAAGGCACCCTCTCACAGAAGTGTCTTAAAAAAGAATGCTAAATACATTTTTGGAAAACACAATGATCATCCCTCATACATGCAGAAAATCTTATGTATATTCTCTTGTGAAATCTTCTTTACATGTTTATGTATACACAGAGATAAAATCACACACATACAAATAAATATATGTTAAACATCTAACAGGCACAGGTTAAATTTTTAGACCCTTATAAACAACTAAGGTTCCTAGAAATAGCCAGGCTAATTTTTCCACATTCAAGACAGAAAAGGAAAGCCAGGAACTCATATCTCTCCTTAGTTTGCATTATCTTGGATGTCTTTTAATGGATAGAGTTTTCTTTTTCCTTTACCTTCTATAAATTCTGTGGATACAGAAAAATAAGCTGGAAAATGCTCACACACACCATGACACATGTCTGGATCCCTGGATAATTTGGCAGTGTAGGAACTGACATTGACTTCTACTGTGCATGCTCTGGGGCCTACGTATTAAATAACAGCAACTCGGTATTGTGGGACAGACTTTGTAGGCCAGGATATACCTTTAGGAATAGGATGGGAATAAAACTCTGAGGATTTAGGTGAAATTCTGAATGATGTTTTGGCTTATTTATAGCTTTCTGCATTATTTTTCCTGAAATAGGTTTCAGAAGGTCCTTATCAAGGCTTGGTGCCCCAGCTCTCATTCTACAAAAATCTTGAGAAGAAGGACACAGTCATATACTGTAATACCTGAGACAGAGTACAGATGTGAAGATACGCTTCTGTAACCTGCAGGCGTGGAGATGGAAACTGGAAAAATAAAACAATGTAAGGGCAAAAGCTTGTTTGGATCTTCTTTGGTTGACTACTGTTGTATCAGTCAACATAGATGATGATGACATGATGAGATCTAATCTCCGAAACACTTCTTGTGTTTATCATAATTTGATCATACTAGTTGCATATTCCCTGTGACCACCCAGGTGCCCCACTTTTATTTTAAATGTAGTGCACACACATGTATAGTCATTTGTCAGTTTAAAGACTGTGAAATAAGAAGAGGCTTTCTGAATCTCTTGCAGATGTATGTCAGCCTAGGACGGATACTGTGAGTGCCGTATTAGCAGAGGTATGGCTAGTAATCTTTGCTGTCAGTTGGGACAGATTCATTTATGACACGGAAGACATATTAGATGATTTGCTCATTGTTGCAAGGATTTCCAGATACAGTGAAAAGAGCTCCTGGTCTTTACCTACATATACAAAATGACTTCCAGAATTTATTCTCAATACGGGTGGCAGAAATGCATAGATTACCACTGAAAGACCACGTGAAGGAAGAAGGTCAGGGCCTTGACCCTGACTGGACACCTTTCTCTGGGCTGTAAGTTACTGGTCATGTGAAGGTGTTTATCAGGTAATGCTAACTAAAACCTTTATTTAGGTAGAGAAGAATGGATACCAATGAATTCATTCAATGAATTTGATTCCTGTCTCCGTAAGGTAAAAAAATGAAAAGTCTACATGTTGACAAAGTCCAAGATTCTCTCTACAGAGATCACGTGGCACCTATCCTGCAATGATACACTGAGGACATAGTCAAGATTGCTATGAAGTCCAAAAGGGTTATTAAGATATTCCAAATCACATAAGCTTCAATAAAGCAATGTTTGCTAATCAGTAGTTTTCATGTTAGTGATATCAGGAAAAACATAGATAACAGGAGCTCATGTCATTGTGTAAATATAACTACAAATTTGAGTATCTGTATAATGCAGTGGTTAATTATGCTTCCCATTGACATATTTGATCTGTCAAGGAAGCCAGGGTGTGGTATTTGATCACCATTGAGAAATGTCAATTGCTTATGAAAGGGAGCAAGCAGTGCCGATGGGAGAAACTCACTTTGCTCAATCCTTCAATCTTTTCTTTATACATGATTTTAGTTTATTTTTTAAGAGTTATTTAAATTTTTTAAAAATTGTATTTATTTACGTGATCTCTACACCCAACATGGGGCTCAAACTCAAGACCCTGAGATCAAGAGTCTCATGCTCTTCCTACTGAGCCTGCCAGATGTCCCTGTATACGTAATTTAATTGGCAGGGGATTATGATTTCATCTTCTTTGTGCTTGGACTTGTCAACTCAGTGTCTCCACATTTAGATGCAAGTGCTCTCTGCTATTATGTGATCTCAGTGAGTGTCTGCGGTCTAGACGACTTGGAATGTGTTCTAGGGCATTCTCTGCCATTTTTATATCTACCTCTTTATTGTTTTTAAACAGTACAAAACATTTTTAAAAAGTCTCCTGTTTCAGGTTAAACATCTGTATGAAAAGCCCCTACTGCTCAGTTTTGCCTCTATAATCCATATGCAAAAGACTGGACTGGGCACAAATTGAGGAGGTCCTTAAGCAGGTGTAGATGTTTGGATCAGAACAAGACAAAAGAGAAAGGATCCATAGGGCAATAGGAGACCTAAGGCCATTAGCAAAAAACACCATATACTCATCTGGTGTGTGTCCACAGTTGGTAGTTGACTCATCTTCCAACAAGTGTGGACTCTCCATAACTTCTCTATGTCATGATTATGATGGCACAGCTTCCCAACCTTTTTAAGTTGTTTAATATCTCCCTTCAGTGAGCAACTCCTAGATTTATTCTAATTTGTGCTCTTGAAAATATATCAATGTCTACATAGCAAAGAGGGGCTGAACTGTCCTCAGCAATGTTAATGTTGGCTTTCTAGGGTCACCTACTCTTTCCATCAATGTATTACCTTTGAACACAATGAATTAAGCGTACAATACTTATTCCATCTGGACTATCATCATGTCACAACCTTCTTAGCATGAAGAAAGAGACACATCAGGAAGTCTGTTGAAGATTTAGGACACGGTCTGCTCCTGTAAAGCATGTCTCAGGAACACTGATCTATACAATTTCAGGAAAGTCATTCATTTCAGACCATATTGTGAATGCTACACAGAGTTAAGCAATCTGTGATCTGTGCCAGAGTGTGACTTTTCTGATGCATTCTCCACAAAATATATATAACCATGAAATATTAATAATTAAAAATAAACCCTGTCCTTAACACCTTACCTTGTAGTAGGCTCTCCTGTTACTTAGGTCTTTGGACTTTGACCTGAACTATACATTGGCTCTCTGGTCTCCAACTTGTTGATTGCAGAACTTGGGACTTCTCAGCCTCCATAATCACACATGCCAAGACTGTCTAATAGATTTCATTGTCCATATCAGTGCATCTTATTAATTCTGTTTCTCCGGAGGACCCCAATTAATACAAATAGACCTGTATCGTGAAAAGAAATTGAATTCCTAATTAAAAGGCTTGTCATTCAGAGAGGATTGGGGGGACATAGCTTTGTAGGGCAATTCTATCAAACATCCAACGAAGAAATAATACCAATAGTGTGCAAACGCTTTCTGAAAATCAAAGAGGAAGAAAAATTTCACAGCTTATTTTTGAGGCAAGTAGTAACCAGGTCTCACCCCCAAAACAGATTAAAACACCGTGAGAAAATAAAATACAGATATATTTACATGAACTTAGATCCTTACCAATATTAATAAATTAAGCCAAGCAACATATTTAAAAAAGTATGTCGTAACCATACCAGTTTATGCCAGCTGTGCAAGGTTGTTTTACACCTCTGAGTAAAGGACAGAAACCATATGTTTCTCCCCATAGGTGGAGAAAAAGTTGTTGAAAGAGGTCAAACTCTTTGCATAACAGAACTTTTCAGCGAATTAAAGAATCTGCTACTGAAAATTCTTCAAGTTAAGAAAAGGCAGAGGGGCGCCTGAGTGGCTCAGTCGTTAAGCGGCTGCCTTCGGCTCAGGTCATGATCCCAGGGTCCTGGGATGGAGCCCCACATCGGGCTCCCTGCTCAGTAGGAAGCCTGCTTCTCCCGCTACCATTCCCTCTGCTTGTGTTCCCTCTCTCACTGTGTTTCTCTCTGTCAAATAAATAAAATCTTTAAAAAACAAAAAAAAGAAAAGAAAAGGCAGAGCAGGGCTTGCTTCGGCAGCACACATACTAAAATTGGAACAATACACAGAGATGATTCCATGATCCCTGCACAAGGGTGAGACTCAAGTTTGGGAAGAAAAAGCAGAGCATTCTTTTCGATGGATTTTTTTTTTTCTCCTGGCTGGAACCTTTTTAATTTAATTTAATTTAATTTAATTTTATTTTATTTTATTTTATTTTATTATTTTATTTTATTTTCTGGCTGGAACCTTTATTCTTTTATTTTATTTTATTTATTCTATTTTATTTTCTGGCTGGAACCGTTATTATTTTTTTTTTGATAGATTTTAAACACAAGCTAACAAGAACAGGAATATTTAACCTTTCTTTTATACAGTTGTAGACAGACACAAGGATAGGAAAAGAACACCTTTTTCCTTATTAGAAGCTTTACCTCAAATTATTATGCCTTGAAGGAAGGCAGGAGTGGTGGTACAGAGATTCTCCATCATTCATGATGGCAACCATAAGTACCATAAAAGAACCCAGAGGAGTCATAGAGTGGAAGGGATGACAGATTTCTACTTTCTTTCTAGGTTAAAGAATAATTTAGCCAAGGCTATAGAATATGCAAGGGCTCCCTTGTACTTTTGGAGAATATAATTCCAGAGAAAATTGCACATTAATCTCATCTTTGGATTTCTTGACACGGGCTCTATAAATACTGTGCTATTTTTCTATTATTATTTGTCAAGTAGTAGAAATGGGAGTAAGGAAGCTAACGTCACCACAGAGGAACAGGTGTTGTTAGCAGAACATACGAAGTATAATTGGGGAGGCAAGAGAGTAAAAACCCCATACGTATGGGAAAATCTCATATTTTCCACTAAAGGTGAGGATTTCTATGGGCAAATTAAGGTTTTGTTATAAATAAAAATATTTCCCCAAACAGTATGCATGTGTTTCATTAGCAAGGTCTCTGGGGAGTGGCAGGTAAATAGGAATTAAGATTTGCCTTCACACTGAGAAAAGAGTGTGCAAAGCTTTGGCACTCAAGACAGTGGCTATCTGAAGAGCGGAGATAAGTGATTATCTCTGTCAGCATCATGCATTTTACCCCATCATAGAAACCCATCTGCAAGAAATACAGCGCAGAAAGATGCCTTTTAGGGTGGTGTATCATTATCTCTTCATTCTGTCTCATTGAGCGAAACCTACATATATCAAATTCCCGCAGCCTATAGTGCCTGATAGAGACACAGATCGTATACTGTTGCTGCTTTGGGAGAATTTCCTTGGAAAGCCTGTGAGACTGACTCTGAGGTTCTGAGTCTGATGTTCCCAGGTCCTTTATGGATATCGAGTTAAGACTGAATGTTGTTTTGGGACAGAGGTATGTATTTTTCTTTTATTCTTATTTACCTGGTTATTCCAGTGGCCTGTGAGAGGGCATGTCAACTCCAGGCCAGTCCCTAAGACTCATACAAGTTTTCTTGGAATTGTTCCATGGGAGGGAACCATAACAGTAGAATAATCTTATAAAAACTACTTTTTATAAAACCAGTTATTTGAGAAGGACATAAATGTCTAAGGAGATTTTTTTTCATTAAAAAAGAAATGCTTGACTCTCTAGTAGCAAACTTAATGTTACAATTTTAAATACCCTAGAACCATTCCAGATTGTGTTCTGACGATCTCAGCCTTGTAATCATTTTCAAAAGACAGAAAAGAATTGTCCTAAAAATCATATACTATCTAGAGTTTACAACATAGTGTACCTTTCTAGTAGTCCCTAAGTCTGGCTTGCTAGACTTTTAGTGCTGCTTTATTCAATTTTATGTCATGAATGATTCCTTTGACTTTTTTTTTTTTTGGTCAATGAAAGAACTTTGATCCAAAAAGAGGATGTTCTTGATCTGGAATTATATTCTTTGCATAATCATTACTCTTGTTGAGAAAAACTATATAGCACTGAGTGGACTCTCAGTTCCAAAGACTGCTTTGTTTATCAGGTATCAGTGAAAAAAATACATTTTTTAGGATGTTGACTTTACCGTCATGAAAAATGAGTTACAGTTTGTTCAGAGAAACATGATATTTTTGCATCAGATATGATTAATAGTAAGGAACAGGATAAAATATTTTTTTAAAAAGTAAATTAGATAGTAAGGGCAGTATTACACTGATTATAATGTAATCAAGAAATAAGAAATAATACACATTTATTTCAATACCTAAGGTAGAGCCTCTGTTGGTAATAAAAACAGAGATTTTGAGTATGAGAAGACAGTGTTCAGTAACTGTCATTGAAACAGGGTAGGAATAAAGTCAGAATATCATGGAATAATTCTATATAAAGGATCACTGGCCTGCATTAAACACAAATGCTTCTGTTCTACTTAGGTCCTAATGCAAATTTAACACCTAAATAATAGCTTTCAAATGTGCATGACTTTTTCCCTCCCATTTTCCATTTGAAAGTTATTACAGTTGACCCTTGAACAACACAGGGGGTTTCTGGGCACCTTCCCTCCTCACAGAAGAAAATCTGATATAACTTTGGATTCCCCCAAAACTTCACTGCTACTAGCCCAGTGTTAACTGGAAGCCTTACCAATAACATGAAAAGTTAATTAACACATACATTTTATGTTATATGTATTATATATATTCTAACAATAAAGTAAACTAAGGAAAAGAAAATGTTACTAAGAAAATCATAAGGAAGAGAAAATACATTTTTAGTACTGTACTATTGTACTGTAAAAATCCACATATAAGTAAGTGCATCTGCAAGGTTCAAAACTGTGTTGTTCAAGGTTCAACTGTATGTTTTTCTTTCTTTCTTTCTTTTTTTTTTTTTTGCCAGTCTCCTTAGAATAAAAGGCTTTAACTTCTGTAGAGGAACCATCAGATTTTACAGAACTTAATAAAGATAGGTAGAAGAAATATTTGTTTTATCGCTATTATTTTAACATATTTTCCTGATAAAATTGAACATACCTGTACACTATACAGCTAGAAATTTGTACAGTGAATTCTAGAGGAAAAGTGAAATTGTACCGAGTTTCCTATGATTTCACTTCAAAGAGAAATGTACATGAAACAGAACATCCATTGCCATCAGGATGAAAACAAAAAAGGCTATACTATTTTTTATTTATACTCAAGGTGGTCCATGTGTTCAAATAAAAAAAGACGATTTCTTGCTGTCAGAGAAGAAAAGCACTCCTAATATGTGGGTATTTTGCTTAACATTTCTGTAGGCAGATCATGAGTAGAAAGACAAGGGTTAGAGGGCTCAGGAAGATGTGGTTCCAAGCCACCTATCCAGCTATGCGGGTGCAAAGACATGGGGTGAGTTGTGTGCAGTTTGTATGGTGAGCTAGCCAGGAGTATCAAGAGGAAGCAAACTCTGAGTCTAACAGCATGCATGTTACATTGTTGCTTGTTGAGACCAATGCTGTTAGTTCTTAAACTGCGGAAGGAGCCTGAATCCAGAGACAGAACGAAATTAACTATGCCAGATACTACCCAGGAACAGAGGTGTAAATGAAAAAATTCTACACAGCAAAACAAAGAAACAAAGTAACAACACTTTGTTGTCTCTCCAGGGGCAGGAATACCAGGACTAGAGGGTAAAATTAATTTTCAGCTTCCGGGCCAAGATGGTCACCATTACTTTGAGACAAAAGGAACTGTAAGACACATGCACTAAGGCTAAGATCCTCAGCTTCCTATAATGTAAGTTTACATTCCTTACATAGCCTTTCTGGAACCCAAGATAAGAGAGAGTATGCCATTTGGAACTGCCTGAAGCACATTGCTATATACTTAATAAATGTTAGCTTTCCCACTCTTAAGAATTGAAACAATTGCATAGTCTAATTTTTTACATTTAGCACAGTACCTACCTTTTACTTTAAAATATTTGTGAACATGAACTATTGCATGGAATCAAAGATGTTACTAAGAAAATCATAAGGAAGAGAAAATACATTTTTTACATTATTAGTATATATAATATATAGTATTATATATATTACATAATATATACGTACTAATACCTTTCACTTGATCTTTCTGGCCAGCACATGCTCCCACCAGTGAGAGGACCCACAGGTTGTGAAGACCAGCAGCATCAAGGGATACAACTATGAATCTTCAGCGAAGAGATCCAGCCATTCACCAGGGCCAGTCTGGACCAATGCCTTTCCCTCAGGAGGCACAGAGCAACCTGCAGAATTTCCTAAAGGGGAAGCCAGTTATTCTTGGGGTAAGTACAACGAAGGTCCTCTGAGGATCTTGAGGTGGCTCAGAGCCCCCTGAATTTGCTCTGGATCAAAGCTACCTGATTACCTGAGAGAAGAATTTGGAATGGCCACAATAATTCCCAAATGAAGAGAAAAGTAGGACTTTTAAGTAAGAAACCACATATGCCGTTTAGCCAAATCACCAAAATGTTTTATATTCGGGAACGAATGAAAATTTAAGCGCTGATCATGGAATTCTCCAAATTAAAGGAATCTCAAATCATTTACAACCTCCACATGAGGGACAAATAATTCTAAGAGTAAAGCTTATTCCTCCTAACTCAGAGGCATTTTTTTCATTTTCTAGGTGAGCCAAATTGTGATTGGCCTAATGAATATTTGCCTGTGGATTACAGTAAACATGTTCATTTCATTCTATGAAACCTTTGTAGGCCCAGAGAACAATGTATATGACTTCGTTTTCCTTTGGGGACCAATTTTTGTAAGTAAATTGGAATCACTTTGATTTCTGCATTACTTAGGACATATGTAAAATCCTTAATAGTTATCATTTATAAGCGCAGAATTCAGGGGAAATTATTGAGAAGTATTTGCTATCAGGAAAAAAGACTGCAGAACGATGTATTCACAGACTAACTCATTGAACTTGAACACTTTACAGTTAATCATATCCGGAACTGTGTCTATTGTGTCTGGAAAGAAGACAACAAAACAGATGGTACGTTTATCTATAGTCTCAGAAAATTAAGAGAGGCATAGCATAGACCAACCTTTGTCTCCAAAACAATCAAGCTGTCTCCAATTCCCAGGTTTTTCGTTGCCTTTGAATTGAGATCCCAGAATGATTCCTTCCCTACTTCCCACAGGTCATGTTATCTCCATCTGGCTCAGATGAGAAATTACCCAGTAGTAGAGAGCAACCCTGTGCATAAATTTTACAAATTCCAATTTTACATTTACATTTTTTTTAAAAGATTTTATTTATTTGACAGAGAGAAACACAGCGAGAGAGGAAACACAAGCAGAGGGAATGGGTAGCGGGAGAAGCAGGCTTCCTGCCCAGCAAGAAGCCCGATGCGGGGCTCGATCCCAGGACTCTAGGATCATGACCTGAGCCGAAGGCAGACGCTTAACGACTGAGCCACCCAGGCGCCCCTTACATTTACATTTAATAAAATGCACACATATGTACAATCACTTGACAGATTCAAGAGTATAAGAACAGGGAGTCAGTTTCTGACTCTTTTTCAGATCCGTGGCAGCATTGGAGCAAACACTGTGGCGGCCATATCAACAGGATTGTCCCTATTAATCCTTTCAATCAGAATGGTTGGATCCTATTACTTCTTAAACGAATCACTTCATTATTTCATGATTGTAAGTATTGACGGATCCAGTGAAAAAAATCTCCCGATACTTACCCATATATATGAAATTCCTTGCAGACATCTTTCTCATCACAGGTGGGCAATTGAGTGCTGCTTAAAACTGACAAATCATTTGAGAAAAAAGGTCAGGGCTTCGACCCTGAGTGAATGAATATCTCTGAACTATAAATTATTGGTGATGTTAGAACTTAAGTACATCAGGTGAGCTAAATAAAACCCTTATTTTAGATAAGATCAGAATGGGTGCCAGAGAATTCACTCAATGATTGTGATTGCTGTCTTTATTAAGGTAAAGAGAAGTCTAGATGTTTAGTCCGTTCAGCACAATGACAGACAAAGTCCAGGATCCTTTCTGGAAAGTATATATTTAACAAAACCGACACCGATCTCCTTGATCAGTAGGGTGATCAGTATGGTGATCAGTATTTCACCAGTATGGTGAAAATTACTATGGAATATAAAGGGATCCTAAAACATTTTAATTTTTAAGACATCTCAATAAAGCATGGTTTGCAAATGTGCAGGCTTGTTATCAATTGGTTATTGATAAAAGAAAAAAGTGGATAAGAGAATCTCACTTCTTTCATGTGAAAATTATAAATGAATGAAATCGCAAATTTGGGAAGCTATAAATTAGAGTAATTACGTGTGTCTCTGCCCAGATTTTATCTGAAGGTGGCTATTTTACTACCATTGACAATCTGTCGATCAGTTATGAAGGAGAACCCACAGGGTCCATGGCAGGAGTTCTCTTGCTCAGTCCTTCCATCTCTCCTCCCTGCATGATTTTAATTTGCAGGGGATTATGTTTATGAACCTCACCCTTGTCATCCTGGGATTCATCATCTCGGTGTTGCTGTCTGCATTTGGATGCAGTGCCGTCTGCTGTGATATGACCTCAGTGAGTGTCCGTGATCCAGAGGACTTGGAATGCGTTCTAGGATATTCTTCGCCACTTTTACACTTACCTCTTTAAGTTTTACTGCACGGTTCAAAGCATACAAAACATGCAAGACCCTCTGTCATGTTGGGAGCCCCTTGCATTCCTTTTTGCCACTAGCAGCCACACGCGTAAAATTAGACTGGGCATTAGCAGAAAGTTGCTTGGCTGCATGTAGACGTTTATGTCAGAAAGAGAAGAGTGGCCCCAAGGAGGGTCTGTGCAGTAAGCCAACTAGGACCGCAGGCAAGTGAAATGTCCTAACATATCATGAAATATCATCTACTGTGTGTTCTTCCTCCACAGGTGGTTGTCGACTTATCCTCCAATGCGCATGGGCTTCCCATAGCCGCTCTTTATCATGACTATGATGATGTGGCTTTCCGACCCACTTAATTGTTTGATGTATCAACTTTTGAACTACTCTTGGATTTACTCTAATTGTATTATTGAGAATAAATCAGTAATCAGGCCGTAAACACAGCCTTCAGTGTTCTCAAGGGGAGGAAACGTCCCAGATTTGCTGATGTTGACTCTGCTGTGGTCTCCTACTCTATCCCCAATTATGATTACATTTGAAAATGATAAATGAAGCATGTGATCCATCAGCATCAACAATGGCATCATCTCACACCCCGCATAATAGGAACAAATGGAATAAATGGAAAGGTTGTGGGTGTTCTGGGACTCTGGTCTGGCTTCTCCCTCTTCCTCTGCCCTTCCCCTTTTCCCCCAGTGGTGCTCTCTCTTTCACTATCTCTCATTCTCTCAAATAAATGAATAAAATCTTTTTTTTTTAAGGAAAATACACACACTTTCTGCACACAGGTTCTGCTTTTTCCATGATCAATCCCCTATAAGTCCTTAGTCTCCTTCACTTCATAGATCCTGATGCAGCCTGAAATAACCCCCACACTACTTGACAAGGGAACAGTGGTCATCACATTTTGACTTTTTTTTTTTAAGATTTTATTTATTTGACAGAGAGAAACACAGTGAGAGAGGGAACACAAGCAGAGGGAATGGTAGCGGGAGAAGCAGGCTTCCCGCTGAGCAGGGAGCCCAATGCGGGGCTCGATCCCAGGACCCTGCGATCATGACCTGGGCCGAAGGCAGACGCTTAACGACTGAGCCACCCAGGCGCCCCACATTTTGACTTTTTTGAAAGGCCTAGAACACTATCAGTTTATAATCTGTAGTCAAAAGACAAGGTGTTAGTACATATCTAACCAAAATTTAAGGATGACTTAATGCAATCCTGCCTGTACCACCTGCAATAGAACTGGAACCTGGCAATCCACTGTATGCCTCTGACTTACCTGTTTCCACAGTTTGGTAGCATGTTGTCAACTACAATATATTATTTGGCACTTAACACTGTCTTAGACACTAGACTCTGGTCTATGGGAACAAAACTAATGTGGAAAATACATCTAATTGGGACCTCACAAATTAAACTCCATCTCTTATTTAAATGTTTTTTTCCAGAAAGCAAAGTCTACTATACTCTACTGGATTTTTTAAAAAAGATCCTTTGGGATTTTCCACATACACAATTATATCTTCAATAGGGACATTTATATTTCTTAATTTCCAATCGGTAGGTCTTTACTTCTTTTCTTGCCATATTACATTGGCTATGTCTTCTAGTAGATGTTGAACAGGAATGGAGAGGGCAGACATAGTAGTATTGGGGGACAGGGGAGTACCTTCAGTAGGTCACCTTTGGGTATGTTGTAACTTGGGTTTTTGTATACGGCTTTTTTCAAATAATAGGAATTCCCATCTATTCCTAGTTTTTTTATTTTTTTCTTTATCATGAATAAATAAGTTTTGTCAAATACATTTTCTATATATTGAGAAGATCATATGGGCTTTTGTACTTATTCTATCAATACGGTGAGTTCTACACATTGATTTTTTTTTTGTTAAACCAGTGTTGCTTTCTTGAAAAAACCCCATTGATTTGCTGTATTATCCTTTGATATACTTTTGGATTTGATTTGATAGTATTTGGTTGAATATTTTTGTGTCATATTGAAAGTTATTGCTATGTATTTCTTATGATATCTTTGTCTTGTTTGGTATTGGAGTAATGCTGACCTCCTAAATAGAAGGGATTATGTCGAATTACTTTTTTCCTTAAATATTTGGTGGAATTAGCCAGTGATATGGCTAACCAGATGGAGTTGGTTTTGTTATTGTTGTTCTAATGGTTTGTCTATACATTTGATTTCTTTAATAGATATTAAACTATTGAGATCATCTATTCTTGAGTCAATGTTCATAATTTGCATCTTTCAAGTAATTCTATTTCCTTCCAGATGTTAAATTTATTTCATAACTTTGTTCACAGTGTTTCTTTATTTCCCTTTAACATCTCTGCATTCTGCAGTGATATCCCTTCTTTCATTCCTTACATTGATAACTTTTGTCTTCTCTCTTTTTTCCTTGGTCATTCTGAATGAAGTTTAATCCACTTTGTTGATTTTTATTGTAATGTCATCTGAATACTACAGTTATATGTTAATACTTTGCTTGGTGTACTTGAGCCTGATCATTGAGATAGATATATAATAGATAGATAGATAGATAGATATTCCTGAAATTTAAGTATCATTGGAAATACATTTATTTTTTGTTTTGTTCAAGTTTATTTTATTTTAGTGAAGTTATAGCTAATAAGGTACTAAAGCAAAGACCAGGAGAAGTTGGTTGAAAATATAAATTTCCTAGAAATTGCTCCAAAAGAAATAATTTTATTTAGTAAGTTAAAAGAACAAATACAGTCTTTGTCAGATTAATAGAAAGAGAATATGTAGAAATAAAACTATCAGTTAGTATTGAGGATTATGGTTATAATGCTTCTGATTTTGTGTAACAAAACATGATCCACATCAACTTTGGCTGAAGACATCAGAACTGCTTATCAGGAGTTCTAGGTGTGGAAATACAGCAAATGAGGAAACACAGAGATCAAAACATAAATTTTCCTCCCCCACGTATTGGTACAGTCCTTGATAGACATAGAAGAGACAAAAGCTAAGAAGACTACAGGCTCCCACATCCTTGCAGAGGAACAAACCTAGGTAGGTAGAACTTTTTTTCCCCATTATCCAGAGCACTAGAAAGTACTTTTGTCTATGTTCTGAGAGGCACAGATGTAGACCTGATAGACAGAATGGACAGAATGTACACTCAAGGTAGAGACAGTTCTTCCTTTCTTTCCAAAGGTAGATACTCAGTGCCAAATATTTCAGGAATTTTTTTTTTTTTTTTTTTAGATAATACAGAAAGTTTCAGTAACTTGGGCCCATTTGATCTTGTCTTTGTTCCTGCTTTCTGACTTTCTGATTATGCAAGCACAATTCACACATCAGTGGATAGATAGTAGGGCTCAGCATTAAGAAGGAAGTTTGTCTCCAGTCCTATTTTCTAGCAGACCCAATTTAAGATACAGGGGAATAATTTGGTTAGAAATGTGACACTGAAACTTTTTTGTTTACAATCTGCAGGTCCAATTCAGAACATCAAGACTGGATGTGGTGAGTCAGCTAAGTTCACAATAGTACTTTTAGTGAGAATCATGAGGTTCTCATGATTAAAATCTCAAGATTTTATAACTCATCTTGTAGAGGTATAATGAAGATTAGGTGGGTTTGAAGCTGTATTTATTTATAAAGGGCAATAGGGCTTTGAATTTAATGTTTAAATTGAGAGTAATGTGGTAAACAAGGCTAATTTGTATTGTGAAGTAACCAAGAAATACTTCAATGTCCTTCTCTAAATAGGCAACAGAGATGAAAGGGCAGCATTTGTTAGAGAGATGATGACTGGGGCGCCTGGGTGGCTCAGTTGGTTAAGCAACTGCATGTGGCTCAAGTCATGATCCCCGGGTTTTGGGATCGAGTCCCGCATTGGGCTCCCTGCTCATCGGAGAGCCTGCTTCTCCCTCTCTCTTTGCCTGCCACTCCTCCTGCTTGTGCTCTCTCTCTCTCCCTCTTTCTATCTATCAAATAAATAAAGTCTTTAAAAAAGATATTGAACAGTTGGATGGTAGCTTAAAGAGCAAAGGCTGGATGACAGGCATAAGACTTGATAGACTATTACAGTGTATAATAACATATCTGTAATAAAAATTATTAAAGTGAATTTTAGTGAGTAAAAATATGCCCAGTAAATATTATGGTCAATATTTGGAATCTAAAATACATATATGTTGAGTGAATGGATGAGTAAATGCAAATGACATTTGCAGTGATGAGTGACGAGAGATACTTTTTGGAGTCAACATTTTACCCCTCCCCCCAACAGAGTTACACCAAAAGCTGTGGCTTCCTCAAACCCTCAACCTGTTATGTGTGGGCTTCAGGAGGTTAAATGGGGGATGTTAGTCTGCGCCAGGTTTTATCCGATGAGCAGATTCTTACTTATCAGAACTTTGGGTCTTTGGTCCCACATCTGTAAAAGTGTCTGCGAATTTGGGCAAGTTATTTACTATCTTTGTAAGACAGTAAAGGACTATCCTCTAAAGAAATAGGAAAAAAATGTTCTTAGCACTTCCAGTTGGTGATCACATAAGATAAATTCCTTGTTTCAACTGGTAAATTGACAGCAACTATTGGGACTAGAAAAATTGAATACTTAGGATTAGTCTTAAGTGTACCATAAGAGTTCCATGTCATGATATTTTAATGATTTAATTTATTATTTAATATGTAATTTATTAATTAATTTTAATTAATTTATTATTCAAATAATTATTTTAATTTATTATTTGATATTCGATTTATTATTAATTAATCTTAATTAATTTATTATTAATTATCATTAAATAAATTTTAATTTATTATTTAATATTTTATGATATTTTAATCTTTTCATTAGAACTGCAAAGAAATTTACACATAGAAACCTTATTGGGACCAGTGTACACTGCTACCTCTTTTTTTTTTTTTTTTAAGAACTTTGGCTTGGATCTCAAGAGTCAGAAACTATGTTTCCACTTTGATCCAGGAATTTTATACATAAGCAGTTCTATGAAGGGTCTAATTCCATATAATTAACATAATGGGAGGAGAAAACATTAGAAGAAATTTTATAAAATGTAATCAAAACTAAGTTAAAACATAATAGGGAGAGTGATAGAATTCATATATACTAATTCAATAAGGAATAAAGTCTGCCCCTATTTTCCAAACTTAATGTTAACAAATATTCATAAAATTGATATAGTAGAAGATGATAAATAACAAGCTAATATTTTTGGAAGTAAAAGGTTAAAGGTGAGTTAGTTTTCAAGGGTGGCCATTCTGGGGTTTGCTCTACCATGGGAATCCATCAGTCTTTGACAACAAGTGCCAAAGCGTATCCTAACTCCTTAAGAAGATAATTGAGAATTTATGTCACATTTATTACATCTCTGATGATACTAGGAAAATTACATGTATCATTTCTAGTGTCACATTTATTAGGCATAAGCATGATTATATTTTATGTTGACAAGCCTGGGGCTTCAACTAAATATAGCATTCATTGTCACACAGAAATTAAAGGTAAGGTGACTTTTATATAGTGTATTACCAGGTCTCTCCTATTTTCGTAGCATAATTATGGATACTACTCCTATTCTCTTCATTCTCAAAACTATCTTGGATTGGATGATAAATTACGTGATACATTTAATTAAATTCAAAGGAAATGTCTTTAACTCAGTTCTATTTGGCTTTCTTTTTTTTTTTTTTTTTAAGATCTTATTTATTTGTGTTAGAGAGAGAGATCACAAGCAGGGGGAGTGGCAGGCAGAGGGAGAAGCAGGTTCCCTGCTGAGCAAGGAGCTCAACTCTTTCCCAGAACCCTGGGATCACAACCTGAGCCAAATGAAGGCAGACACCCAACCAACTGAACCATCCAGATGCCCCTCTATTGGCCTCTAAATCCCAGGTTATTTTCACTCCACCATGGATAAGGCTAAATAGATATATCATAACTCCCATGATGGGTATTTTTTTACAAGTCTGTGGCCACATGCAACTTAAAAAAAACTAAAACAAAAACAATAGCATTCCTTAACCTGGGAGGATATCTTATAGTTATGTAGGTTTCTCAACCTCTGTCATCTTTCTCCTTAATTTACACTGTTGTTTATCACATCAGTGATATGAGTCAAGAGCAGGGACACATGAACATCACTTGGCCAGTGACTTCTCTTCATATATGATAAAGACCTCAGATAAAAGAAGCCCAGTATCTACTTCCATTACAATAAGATTAACAGTATTTGGCATATGATGGTGCATATCTGATGCTATTAACAGATGACCATCTATTACAGAATGAACAAAATTTTGGCTTCTGATAGGATGCCTGTGGATATTCCTCCAAACCAAAACCAAAGTACCCCATTGGGAAAGACAGAAACATCTAGTATTCTGAAACATCTACTAGACAAGCTGCAGAAATTCCTGAAAGGGAATCTAGAAGCATTGGGGGTAAGTAAGTAAAACACTAATAAAGAAGTTTGAACCAGGATAAACTGGGGGATATATTGAGGGTGAAGGATTATTCTGGCTAATTAAGTGGTTGGCATAGAGACACCAGATTATGACGTATGTCAACCATTCTGTGGAGTGGAAGAAAGACACTTTGATTAAAAGCAAAGGACCATGTTTATATGGGCATGGGAGGAGTGTATTAAGAGGACACTGTAAAAGTCCTAAGCTCTTGGATGAGCCTCATTGTGACTGTATCTTATTAAAGAAAGTTGACCCATGTAGGGTGGCCTCTGGGAAAAAAAAAAAAGCACTTTCCAGGATCTGACTCTTCTTAGCAGATCTTTAATAATATTCAAGGGGGTCAATCCTATGGATGACCATGATGTTTGGACCAAGTGATTCTCTCTCCCAAAAATGCTCACCATTATCTTTAAAACAGATATGTTTGCTTTGTTAATTTTGATGGTTGGTAATTTGGTTTGTTTTGTCTCTTATCCAGGTGGCTCAGATTATAATTGGTGTGAAATGCTTCTTTTATGGGATAATTGGATTTCTTCCTCCTAATTCTGAAATGCACAGAATCATTTTCTCCTCAATTTACACAGGCTTCTCTTTCTGGGGGGCATTGTCTGTGAGTATCTCATTTACATCTCAAATTAAAATTAATCAATCGTTTATTCATTTATTCATCAATTTAACACACAACTTGTATGGCATCTTGCCAATTCTAGGATACTTGCAACAATACTTAGTGAACATTGAATTTCTAGCCTAAACTTTTATATATAGTCTAATGTAATAGTGCCCTTAAATTCTATTCATTGATGTATAGTATGAAGCTATTTAGTATAATCTTGCTGTTTTGCTTGAGGAGAAAATCCTGTGTTTGACACATGGAAGAAATGTCTCCGAAATGTAATAATATTTGGATCGGAGAAGATGTTGGGGTTACAGAAGTGTTACTCTTCTTGTCATCACACTTGTTGGCCAAATACATTGAGAAAAATGCCATGCAATCTGAGCTCATGTTTTCCCTTTTCTGCACCCCAAAGTGTGTCTTCGAATTACATTTATTTTACTTATTTTATTTTCGCCACATTGAATAAGTACTTTTCCGCTGTAGTTTTTATGTCCACTTCTCTTATCTAGCTAAAGGAATTTTACTGTTCATAAGAATAAAAGTATAACTATGGTACTTTAATCGTGTGGTGCACACACTTTAATGATCTGCTTTCCTCTGAGTTCTGAAGGGATGGGCTGGGAGGTGGGGGAGGGGAGCACTAGATAGGAAGAGGGGTATGCATCTGGCAAGGGGGTGGGAGGGTGAGTTGGAAGAAGTTGCTATTCTCCATACACCTTTCTTATCTTATAAACAGTTTATCATTTCTGGAATTCTGACTGTTGTATCTGCCAAGAAGCAAACAAAATCACTGGTAAGCTAACGAGTTTTCCATTTGTCATTCAGGGAGAAAATGAGAACTTATAACATTCTGACTTACCCATGTGAAGCCCAGTCACCCAGGGGATTCATCATTTTGTAGTACATTTCATCATATAACTGTCCATGGTCCAATGAATCATATGATCATCTTATAGCCAGATATAGACTAACTGGATCTCCTGGGATTTTAGAAATTCTGATTCCCGTATCTTGGCACCATAAGAAGAATGAGTAAAGTTTTATCTAGCTATTAAAGCCTTTTTATGGTATGGGGTAGGGCGATGTTGATAAAGAAAAAAGCCAGGCTTAGGCTTGAGCAAGACAGATTTTTATTTTTGGTGGAGGGAGGAGCTAATACAGGGTCAGAAACTAGAGATGCTAAAATGTCCCTAATGTTTTTATCCTGCCCATGGGATGTGTTGAAGAATGATCAATCCTCTCCTACTTTTCTTCTCCCAATTGTGATTTGCCATTGAACTGAATAGGCGATACAAGGATGAGAAATGCTTATAGATCCCATGGCTAAGTTAAGTCAGAATTCTCCTCCCAGCTTATAGAGTCTAGGAAGTCCTGGTCCTTAACTTATAAGCTAGTTATTTCCTTTTTTCTTTTTCAGCTGAGAGGGAATCTAGGTGCTAACACTCTCAGCACTTTGGTCTCTATTGTCGGGATCTGTATTCTGTCATGCAATTTAACAAAAAATGGCCACTATGATTGCAAGAAGGAAACTCTCTGTTTGGGCATCAAATCCATTGCAACGGTAAGTATTATCCTCCTGAATTCTGGGAAGACTGAATGCTTATCCGAGCATGATGAAGATGAGACATGATCATTGGTATATTCAGGAACATGACAAAAATTCTTATTTGCAGATTCCTTCCAAATGCATCTCTACCGATGTCACATTTCGAAAGAGAAAAAAGTATTTCTTTACAATAGCAAGAAGCTCCAAATTCTATGAGCTAAATTTTATTTTTTCAAGGAAAAATGGTGAAGAAAGAAAATGATATTAAAATATGAATCATTGTGTATGGTGTAAGAGAATGGTCAAGTTTAAAAAAATATGAATCAAAGATAGGGGTAGTTTTTACTTTATCTTTTATTATTTTTAAATTATTTCCTGTCATAATATCCATTACTGCTAGGAATTTAAAAATAAGTACTACCCAAAGCTACATGAAGAATGAATATATTTTTTTAAGACTTTATTTATTTAACCCAGAGAGAGAGATCACAAGTAGGCAGAGAGGCAGGCAGAGAGGGATGGGGAAACAGGCTCCCGACCGAGCGGTGACCCTGATGCGGGGCTTGATCCCAGGACCCTGAGATCATGACCTGAGCCGAAGGCAGAGGCTTTAACCCACTGAGCCACTCAGGCACCCTGGAGAATGAATATTTATTCTGACTTGCCACTACCTGAGAGAAGATCCTTTTTTGCAATAAAGCCATGTGAAAGTAATGGAGACGAATGGTCTGAGGCAGAGGAGAAAGAAATCAGTAAGAAACCAGTAAAAGAAACCAAGAACACTGGAGTGTTAGAAGACATATTTCACTTATTAGGAAAAGGGCAAAAGATTTTGTGTATCACACCCTAAAGTGTATCCCAAATTTAGGAAAATTTCTGCTTTTAATTAGAATTGAGTCTAATGGAAAACTGGAAAATTTTAGTATCTCACTGGGGAGATATGAACCTTGCCATTTCTGCCATGTGTATTGAGAAGAGTCAGCTTTGTAAGCATTGGTAACATTTCTGATATCTATGACAGACTAATAAGAACTTCAATAATAGCATAACTAATAACCCACCACTACCACCACCAATAATAATAATAATCAAAGGTGGAATAATCATGGTGAATTCTGAAATGTCATCAAGTTTAACTTCCCTTCTTGTATTAGTGTATTCAAGAATATTGATTATTATCTCCAGCCCTTGTTTTTCTACAGGAGCACATACATTTCTGAGTTCAGATCAAATCTCATGCCACCATTTTGTATAATGTATTGTGTTCCCTTTTGAGGGCCTGACATGGGACTCTGAAATAAAACTTTTCAAACTATCATCAGAGTGGAAGGTAATGCATGACATTTTATTTTCTTTAACAGGGACTTGTGATTGTCCTAATTATCCTAACTTGTCTGCAAATTTTAATTTCACTTCCTCTCTCCATGCTCAACTATGATGTGAATAACAAGAATATTCACTGGGTAAGTGCAATTCTTGGAAGAATGAGGATGATTTCAGCTATTTCATTAAATGATGTTGTCAGTGACTTTTTTTTACCTTTGGTAAAATGAACAAAAACATAAACTGTAAGTAATTCTGTGGACAACCTGGGAGCTACTAGTTGTGTGTTGAGCACACTTGGAAAACACAGTGTATAATTCTCTAGTCCATACAGAAACTCTCACCCATGGGTTTATTTCCATGAATTCAAACATCCATCCATCCATCCATCCACCCATCCATCCATCCATCCATCCACCCACCCATTCATCCATCCATTCATTTACTGTATAAAGTATACTCTTTAGTGTGGTGAATATACAAAGTATCTATCATCCAAAAAATAATAAAATCAAGGTATAATTAATTTAAAAACCTGAAGAAGATTAAATATACTATGCAGGTATATACAGTTGAAAATACAATAGACTAAAAAACACAAATATAGTTAGAATTTTATGTTTTATTATCACATGTAGCAAATATGGGTAATACAAAACTAGTAGCATACTTTCCCCAACCTCATCACCTGGTTTTTTGTGTGTGTTGAAATTACTGTCATGCTTTGTGTCAGTTAGAGTTAATTCAAACAGAAAATGGAAAGGTTTATGGCATCAGACCTCCCCGCACTTCAAGTATATAACATTTATCACAAGCATTGGATTCCATGATTCAAAGGGCTGGTGAAGCAAGTCTGAATTCCTCAGGGCAATCAGTCAGAAAGGAAGACCTTCCATGGTTGGAATGGACCCACGGACATGGCAAAGAGTGTCACCCACAGGTAGAATTTCTTCTCTTCCACCTTTTATTGTAAGCAAGAAAAAGTCAGGTTTTACCTTCAGTGCTTTGGAAATCTCAGTTCGTTATCCAAGTTTACCATTTACTAGTTATGCTTTCCACATAACTGTTGGAGAACATTCTGTTAGACTTCTGCTGCTGCACCACAAGACTCTCTCTCTAGTTTCCAGTAATGTGTTCCTCACTTCTTTCTGAGCCACACTGACAGTATTCTCAAAGTCTTTATTTCCATAAACAAATATTTGAGGTGTTTTAGGCTTTCTCTATACTGTCCCTCAAAATTTTGCTCCTCAAAGTTTTGGTATTTAAAATTTTGCTCCTCAAAATTTTCCTCAAACTTGTTTCATCCCACTGTCTAATTCCAAAGCCACTTCTGTGGGCTAGGTATTTGTTTATAAATCCTAGATACACTTATAGTACTAATATTGTATTGTTACCCCACTTCCAGTACCAAAATGCCTGATAATTTTGTGTTGTTGCCTGACAAATTGCCATAATCATATCAACTTAAAACAATATCTACCACCTACTGACTACCTCACAGCTCTGTAGATCAGAGGTCTGGGTAGACCTGACTGGATGCTCTACTCAGAATCTCATAAGGCTGAAGCCCATGTACTGGAGGGACCAGACTCCTAGAAACTCTGGAATGGTCTGCTAGCTCATTGTTGTTGTTGGCAGAATTTGGTTGCTTGTGATTATGGGACTGAGATGGTTGGCCAAGAGTCACTTATGTTCAGCTCCTAGAAGCCCTTTTGGATCTTTTCAAGTGGTTCTCTCCAATTTAGTAACAGAGAACTTCCTCTTTGTCCAATATTTCTCATGCTTTGAACCTCTCTGACTTCCTCTTCTACCATCCAGAGAATACTCTGCTTTTAAAAGACTCCTATAGTGTGGTGCATGAACAATGAATCTTAGCACACTAAAAAAATATAAATAAATAAATAAATAAATAAATAAATGTAAATAAAAGACTCCTATAATTAGATTAAGCTTATCCAAATAATGTCTTTTTTGTCACATGATATAACATAATTACAGTAATGACAACATAATAGTCTGCCCACCAGTGAGAGAAGACACAGAGAATAGGAAGACATATTACTTCTTTTTTTTTTGACATATTACTTCTTATAGGTCATGGATTTGAAGTCAAATATATCCACCAAACCAGCATGTGTCACATGATCACACTGTACTAAAATGGATACTGCAGAAATCCATTAGGCTCAAATCTAGCTAAAGTCAACAGAACATTTTTTATCAAAGGAAGATGAGGAGCATTCTCAATCTCATTCTTCTCTATACCTTCCTCCTCACACCTAAAATATACTCGCCAACTCACAAAGGATGATAATCCAAACCATTTATTGCCCTGGAGTCTTTGTATATTTGTAGCTTCAACAAATCCAGAAGTAGCTCATTGCAATGAGGACTGAAAGACAAACTATTTGTCCCATCTCTACTCACACCCATTATATATATGCAGAATGGACCAAGGATAATGATAAAAGTTCAACCTGGAGAGAAAAAGAGAAATGTGAAATCAATGATCTATAGCAATTACAATATTTCTGAAGGCAGGAATTATAGAGATTCCCTGTTCCCAAAAGTGGCATAAAATACTTAGGTTATATCATAGTTCATATCTCTGGGAAGTATTAGCTTATCCATTTTTCTCTCTGGCTCTTTGTACACTAATTTTCATGTTCATCAACAGAGTAGACATTGGAGAGCATACTGTTCTTAGGTATTTCTCAGTATTGGTAGCCTACCGTCTGATTGTATAGGTGGGTTGGAATTGCTTTATATTTTAAATATTCCCTGGTTATTGTAAGCCGGGTCTTTGCTTCCTACGGCAATATATTTTCACCAAAAACAGGGATGGAAAGGTAAATCTTTTATTCTTAAAATATGGCTTTCATCTCTGGATCCATGAAGGAGATTCCAGCTCCTACTATCACATCTGCATCCCAACCAGCAGAAAGGAAAAAGGAAATGGGAATACATACCCTTCTTTTTAAGTGTGTACCTCCAAAGTGAGACATGCTACTTATTCTCACATTTTTGAAATTTTTAAAAAATATTTTATTTATTTATTTGACACAGAGAGAGAGATCACAAGTAGGCAGAGAGGCAGGCAGAGAGAGAGGGGGAAGCAGGCTCCCTGCTGAGCAGAGAGCTCGATGTGGGGCTCGATTCCAGGACCCTGAGATCATGACCTGAGCCGACAGCAGAGGCCTTAACCCACTGAGCCACCCAGGCGCCCCTATTCTCACATTTCACTGGCTAGTACTTAAATATTTGCCCATACTTAGCTGCAAGAGAACCTAGGAAATACAGTCACAATTTTATCTCCACTTTCCAGGTTAAAAACAAGTTATATTGTTAAGAGAAGGGAAATGTTAGTAACAGCTCCGTGGGTTAAGTATTATTGAAAAACTATGAAAATACAATAATCATCCTTTATTTAAAAAACCTCACATTACTTTCTGTCATCAAATAATCATTCATTATAAGGGACAGATATCAAGTCACAAATACAAAATACAAAGATACCTAAAATTTTACATACGTACTCACACATAACGTGTTCACACACTCAAAAACTTATGTTCTGTTGTCAGCTCATTATTTTCCAGCCCATCAGCAATCCACCATCTATACAAATGTCCCAATATTAGCTGGGCTGCCAGTCTTCATACCAAATGATAGAAGAAGGCAAAAGCTCTATTTATTTCCCTATTTCTGTTGTTCAAGAATTATTTTAATGGGTATGCTTATATTTTCCTTTATCTTCCTAAAAACTGAACAGTGATAAGCCAGGTAAACTGATACTCACCTGGCTAAATATCTGGATAAAGATAATTATTGAGTAGCTTTTTTTTTTAACTTTTTATTTGAATTAAAATCAGTTAACATACAATGTAATATTAGCTTCCGGTGGTGTGGAGATCCACTCATCCTGGGCAATGGGTGCAACCAGAAAGGGGGTGACCCCCTTGCCCATTGAACAATGCACTTTCATAAGGAACCTGGTGCTAAACCATTCTTAGATGACCTGCTTCTGGGTTGAAATCTCTTTTAATAAAAAATAAATAAATAAAATAAAAATAAATGCATATTTCTGTTTCATTTGTAACAGAGCAGTTCCTTTGCTGTAATCTATTGAAATCTATTGAATGTCAGCCCTCGACACAAGGGCTTGTAAATAAAATGTAAATAAAATTTAAAAAATATTAGCTTCATGTGTACAATATAGTGATTCGTCACTGTATTCCATACAACACCCAGTGCTCATCACAACAGGTGCACTCCTTAATCCCCATCACCTATTTTACTCATCCCCCCACCCACCTCCCTTCTGGTAACCATTTACAGTTAAGAGTCTGTTTCTTAGTTTGCCTCTCTTTTTTTCCTCTGTTCATTTGCTTTGTTACTTAAATTCTACATGCAAGTGAAATTCTGTGGTCTTTGTCTTTCTCTTACTGACTTATTATGTTTAAAAGAATACTCTCTAGCTTGATTCACAATGCTATGAATGGCAAGATATGATTTTTTATGGCTGAATAATATTCCATTGTGTGTGTGTGTGTGTGTGTGTGTGTGTGTGTGTGTGTGTGTGTATACCACATTTTCTTAATCCATTCTTCAGTTGATAGATACTTGGACTGTTTCCAGATTTTGGCTATTGTAGATAATGCTGCTATAAATATTTGAAGTGCATGTATCCCTTTGAATTAGTATTTTTTTGTATCCTTTCAGTAAATATGTAATAGTGTAATTGCTGAATCATTGGGTAGTTCTATTTTTAACTTTTTGAGGAACCTCCATATTGTTTCCCAGTATGCATTTACTAGTTTGCATTCCCACCAACAGTGGGAGAGGTCTCCTTTCTTCACATCCTCTCCAACACCTGTGCTCCTGTGTTGTTGATTTTATCCATTCTGACAGATGTGAGGTGATATTTCATTGTCACTTTAATTTGCATTTCCCTGATAATCAGTGACATTGAATATCTTTTCATGTGTCTGTTGGCCATCTGTATGTCTTCTTTGGAAAAATGTATATATCTGTCTTCTGCCCATTTTCAATTGGATTATTTGGTTTTTGGGTGTTGAGTTTTATAAGTTCTTTGTATGTTTTGTACACTAACCCTTTATCAGATATGTCACTTGCAAATAACTTCTCCCATTCTGTAGGTTGAGTTAATTTCCCTTGCCTCAGGAGACCTATCTAGAAAGAAGTTGCTATGGTTAATGTCAAAGAGATTGCTGCCTGTGTTCTCCTCTGGGATTTTTATGGTTTCCTATTTCATACTTAGGTCTTTAATCTTTATAAAATTTATTTTTGTCTATGGTGTGAGAAAGTGGTCCAGTTTCATTCTTTCGCATGTTGCTGTCCAGTTTTCCCGACACCATTTGTTGAATCATTTGGTAGTATTAGTCAGGACTGAAATTTATCTCACCCTCTACCTTTTTTGGAGAGCAGTCAGTAGGATCCTCTGGGCCCAAAGTCCACATAATTTATCTTTGGAGTAAGAGAGCATATATTTGGAGACAAATCATTGAGGGCTTGGATTATATTATTCTTAATGGCTTATTTTATAGACTTTGCAGATTATTCTTTGGCTTTTTTTTTTTTTTTTTTTACAGATTTCTATATTGTTTTGCTGGAAAACACCTCCTGAAAGTATTTACCAAGACTTGTTTCCTCAAACTTCAATCTATCAAGAACTTCAACGTAAGGAAGAAAGAACTTCACATTATCCCACAGATACTAGCAAACAAATATGAGGCTGCACTTTAGTAATTTAGAACCACAGTGATAGCAATAAGTTCATACTGGGACCACTGAGGCATAAATATATACATGTGAGGCTACAACTGTGTGGTTCAGAGTCATAAAGATAGCAACCAGCATTTATAATAATAAGAATTTCGTTATCACCACTTTTTTTGTTGTTGTTGTTGTTATGGTTGGATGTCATCACAGGCTAGGTTTGTACTCTGTTACAAAACTTAACCTAGAAATATTGATGGCTTAACACATCAGAAGTTCATTTACTTCCTACTTTACATGTTCATTATTAGTTGGCCATTTACTTTAGACCCACACTATTATGGGTTCTACCAAATAGAATGATATCTCAAAAAGTTTTTTGTTTTTTTTTTTAATTTTGCCAAGGTAGGGAAAGAAAAAGTTAGAAACCAGACTTTTGGCAATGAGATACTTTGGTCTGGAAGAAGTATGTGTCACTTTTTGCCACAGCTCATTAAACGATCATTTTCCCAGCACTGTGTGGGAGACAGGAAATCTAGGGTGATGTAAAGTTTGATGAAAAACTGAAGTAAACGTAAAGTTTCCTGAACTAATTGTGAAAATACTTTGCATGTTTGATCCATCACTTTTATTCTCTGTGTCTTTGGATCTGTATCTTCCGTGACTAAACATTGATTTCTTTATCTCTCAAACGGTCTAGCTTGTGCTTACTCAGTTTAGATTGGGATATCCATCAAGGAAAACAGTAAATAAAGGCAAAAATACATTTTCATAACTGATTCATAACAATCAGTTATGAATATATGATTATTATGATATATGATCATTGTATCATGCATACAATGATCAAATATAGTATGAAATACTATGATATATAGTATATATATCATATCTATATGAAATACTATATATCGTAGTATTTCATAAATATAGTGTTAGGTTAATTAATTATACTGCATCATTCTAAGTACATTAAGCTTTTATGAAGTGATATTTTACATAATGAGGTGATATTTTACATAAATAAGCTCATATATAAAAGCTTCTGTTGTTTAAATGGCCCACTGACAATCAAAGTGTTACCTCATTCCTCCTAAATAATACAACCAAAAATTTTCAAAATCCAGTAAAATTAATACTGTGTCCCATGAGATCAAACAAGTCCACTTCTGTTCTACACAATACAATAGCCATTAGACACATACGGCGATTTAAGTTTAAATTATTTAAAATAAAAAAATGTAAAATCTATTTTCTTAGTCTCAGTAACCATATTCCAAGTGCTCAATGGCAACTTGTGGCTGGTCCAAAGTATTTGAGGAGAAAGATGGAGAAAACTAAGAGGAAAAATAGACAAATATACTGTTATATTTGGAGACCTCAACACTTCTTTTACAGCAACTAATATATCAACCTGTATATATGGATATAGAAAAATGTATATAGATTTATATACATTTATATAAATTATAAATTTTTAATTTTATATATTTATAACTATAAAATTTTATATATTTATAACTATAAATATATAAAATTATAAATTATACATTTATATAAATTATAAATTATATATGAAAAGCACAGCACTTTTCATCCCAAATAGAAACATCCCAAATATTCATCAATACTTAAATAGATAATAGATTGTTCTATAAATCTTACAATTCACTATCTTCCAGCAGTAAGAATAAAGAAGTGTTTTGGGTTTTTTTGTTTCTTTTTAAAGATTTTATTTATTATTTGACAGAGAGAGAGAGATCACAAGTAGGCAGAGAGGCAGGCAGAGAGAGAGGGGGAAGCAGGCTCCCCGCCAAGCAGAGAGCCCGATGCGGAGCTCCATCCCAGGACCCTGAGATCATGACCCGAGCCGAAGGCAGAGGCTTTAACCCACTGAGCCACCCAGGCACCCCAAGAATAAAGAAGTTTTGTCACTGGCAATAGCATGAATGAAGTTCACAACCATGCTAGAAGAAAGGAGTCATATTATACATATCACAAGATGCCATTTTATAAAATTGAAAGACAGATAAAACCCATATTATTGGTAAAAGTCAAGATGGCATTTACCCTGGGGAATCTTAGTGAATGAAAGGGGGGCATTCACAGTCTTCTGAAACTTTGGTAATGTTTCCTCATTGACACAAGTGCTGGTTACATGAGGATGTTCACTTTCTACTCATTTAAAAATTGGGGATGTCTGCCTAGCTCAATTGGTAGAGCGTGCGACTCTTGATCTCTGGGTTTTAAGTCTGGGCTCCATGTTAGGTGTAAAGATTATTTAAAAATAAATATTTAAAAAAAATTGACCAGCTGTTACAATGATCTATTCCCTTTTCTATATGTGTGGTATAGTTCCATTAAAAGTTATCATGTGAAATGATACTGTGCATCCCAGCCATATGATTGGTTATAGGACGATGCGGGAGGATGGGATTCAAAATCACAATCAGCATCAATAGAGGGAAAAATGTATTTTATTTGGTTTTGTAATAACTATGTTTCCGTGCACAAATGTGAATGCTTTCCGGCAGGAAGGTTATTATTGACCTATTGATATTGACCAATATCAATTGATATTGACCTATCGATACTCAATGAATAATTTTTCTTTTTCTTTTCAATGAATAATTTTTCTAAAAGCAGAAACTATTCTGTTAAAACTCCAGGTCCTCATAAATATGTTCATAAGGGGCCATTACGGGGGGCACCTTGTCATTGGTTGGCTGGATAACCACCACCTGTGGAGATTGAGAATAATATATATTATTATTCACATACTCTTCCAGCTAGAAGGATTCAATTCACCCTGGGGACCTCTACTTCTTTTCTGTACCCTGGGACCTGAGAGTTAAATAACCCTTCTTTCAGGCCCTTACACCCCCACTAGATAAGCATCAATATCCAGCAAGACCTGTGAGGCCCCCAGAAACATCCGCCATAGATCTCTCTCTGTGTTCTGCTGTCTCCTCCAATTTCTGGAAGAAGTCACATACACAACAATCTTTCCTGCACTCTGCTTCTTTATCCTTCTCATTGGTTCAGAGAGAAGTGACACAATGAGAGAAACAGGAACACAGACTCAGCATCACGGGACAAATGTGAACACTCCCTCAGGTCCTGAACACTTACCTGTGTGACAAAGCAGGTCACCTTGCACCCAAACACAGAAAGAGAGATGGCGATGCTGACTTCCAGCAGGGAGAGGACTAATAGCACAGCCTCAAATACCCTCTAAAAAGAAGCAGTTTCCACGAGGAGAGAGAAGAGGAAAAAGGAAAGGAATGTAATTAACAGATGGATACTTTCCCTGGCCCTGGATTCTCTGATTCCAATCTGACTCGTTCTCCACGATAGAAACCAGTACGTTCTCTCCCATAACAAACCAAAAAATGAAAGATTGAAAAGAAAATTCTAAAATGGCTGAAAGGAGCTCTGTTCTGGAGCTTCATAAGTGCAGGGCAGATTTAGGTTCAATCAGATGTGTTTCCTTAGTTTTCTTGGCGTAGAAATTCTCTCTGTTGCCCACTTCGAGTTATTTTCCTTATGATAACTCCCTGTGTGAATTTATACTTTTTTCTCATCTAAAGAGCAGAGAACCTCCAGGTCCACGAAAGTGATATCATTGTTCTTTCCTTACACGTACATACAGCCCCGAGGCTCTGAGCATCTTGGCTTGAAGCCTTGCCTCTCCTAGTCCCACCCGCGTGTGATACAGAGCTTCCTGACCCAGCTCTCAACTCGAACCTGGAGACTTTGAAGAAGGAGCCTCATGATCAGGTTTCTAACATCACTGCGTTCGAGGAAGAATGCGAGGAAAAAATCCTGGTAGGTCTTAGCAAAAAGGAGGCTGAAAATTCTCCCCAAGAGATCCAAGTCCCAGATCTTACTGTTTGTGGTGATAAGCCAGGATCAACTAAGAGACGGTCATTCAGACTAATGTACATTTAGATAATGTAAATATAACTTTGAAAAATAAAAGCAGTTCAGAAACACTTACAAGAATAAGACAACTTTTTTCCAATCTATGTATCGCAGTCAGTTCAGCTGTTGACATGATTATTCCTATTCCCCCAACCACAGCACTGAGTATGTTTACTCCCAGGCTGCCTTTGATCTGGAAGAGAATGGTCAGTGTCACCTATGTCCCTCTGTTTCAGGCTCCTCCTCCCTTTGGGAAACACAAAAACATACACTTATTTTGAAGAGTTCGAAGACACATTCTCAAATAATTTTCCCAAGTCTAAGAAAGAAAGAGGGTTCTGTATTCACAAATCAATCCCAGGGATGGAGTGTCAGACAATAAGGGCTGAAAAAAGTAAGTCAAACTTCAGTTTCTTCATGGAAGAATTTGCCATGACCCCCATAGGACCCAGATGATTCAGAGAATTGGAGATTATTTCCTTTGTCTTGAGATAAGAACACTTGTGATTCTGCTTGTTGCTTCGGGCCCAGGGAAATACTTACCAGGTTTAACGTCACGTTTCTTCCAGCAGCAATAGATACAGCTCCAGATACGAAGAACTAAAAATGGAAGAATCCATTCTGCCTGGTGAGCGTGCACTTGTACTTGCCCAAACCGAAGTTCATCAGAACCCCAAAGCATTTAGGCCACATATTTTGCTCTAAGATGGAAGTCAAGTCAAGTTTTTGAAAGAGAAGGCTGGAAGAAATATTTGCAGAATTGTACCCTGGAGGAAGTTGAGGTATTCCAACATACTCACAAATAAGGATCCCCATATAAGATATCCTGAGACCATGGTTACGGAATTACACCAGTAGCGGAAGTCAGAAGAATGAAAACACAGACCTATAGCAAATAGGCACACTTTCATCAAACCAATCAGGATCTGAGCCACCTGGGGAGTGAAAAAGAAGATGCTCAGAGTACGAAGCGTGCAGGTTTCTAAGAAGATGATTCTGTGGCCCTTACACAGAGCTATTTCCCATCTCCTGGTTTTGAAAAGGCTCCCAGGATGAAACCCCTAGGAATCCATGGCCTTTTCTCAAGTTCGAGGCTGTTTAGAAAGGTTTTCTGATAACCTTCTTTTTCCCCTCTCACTGGAGAAATGCATTTCCCTTTCAGATCACAGCACCTCTGATTTTTAAAAAATCTGTTTCCTGCTACAGTGAGCTTTATGGAGGTCAGTTTGTGACACAGTTAATCATACCTCAGGAGCCACAAAGGACAACTGTTCTCCTCTCTGGAAATGGCTATCTTCCCAATTGTTATGTTTGGAGGTCAAGCTCACTCACCCCCAGTATTTGGGGCTCCCCCTTCAGGAAGGTCTTCAGATTATCTGTTTGATCTAGTGGGATGACGTTTTTCTGTGGAGGATTCTCCTTCCATGCAGTTGCTCCTTCTGCTGTATTAACACAATCCTTAGTGCTGTGAACGTAAATATTTTACAGAGAGCAGATTAATTCTTCAACTCCTTTCTTATAGACGTGAAAAATGGCCCTTGGAAGAATCGTATCATGAGGCAGTTTGGTACGATGGTAAGTGAAATTGCCTGAGTTATAATTCCAGTGACACACTGTGTACACTTGGGTGCATCTTCTTTACCATTTCCATGCCTTACTTTTAAAATTACAAAAACTGGGCTGGGAGGGCCTGGGTGGCTCAGTCAGTTGAACATCCCACCCCTGGTTCCATCTCAGGTCATGATCTCAGGGTCAGGAGATGGAGCTGTGTCTGGTTCCATGCTCGGTGCAGAATCTGCTTGAGATTCTCTCCCTCTGCCCTTCCCCCCACTCTCTCTCTTTCTCTAAAATAAATAAATAAGTAAACTCTTTTAATAAATAACAAAATTGTAAAAAGGGGTGATTGCGGTACTCGTCCCCTGTTGCTCGTCATATGTCTGTATGATTTCAACAACTTTGTACATGTAAAACTTGGAACTAAGTGCTTGGTATATTCAAAGTAATTAACAGATAACATCATCATTATTTTTATTGTATTATCGTTAAAATTTAATATGATAAATTTGCATGAAGAATGCTTACGTTTACATCTTCTAGGAAAAATATGACTGGTGGAGAAAGAACAAATCATTCTAGTGAGTCCCGTAAGGGCCATGTGTTATGGCTCTTGTTCACAAGAATATTATCCATTCATTCATTCAGTCAGCAAATATTGATTAAATGTCTGCTATGTGCTAGACCCCATTGTGAGTTTTGTTACTAGGAATATAGCAATGAACAAAACTTGCACAATTCCTGTCAACTGGATACTATAATACAGTAAAGGAAAATAAATTTTTAATTTATATCATGAATTCATAAGTGCATGTGAGTAGATACTACAGAAAATGAGAACCTTCAGTTTCCACGTAAGAAAACTTAGTTTTCAAGGGATTCTATCACTTCTTCGATGTCAGTCAGCATTTCTGTATTTGAAACAAATGAGAATTCGATTTTCTCCAGTAAATTGGCCTCTGCTAATATTGCCCTACACCGCAAGCATAGTGGTGACTTATTAAGAGCTTTGATGTGCCAAGCCAACTCAAAATGGCTTTCAGAGATCTCTTTAATTGTTGTATACTACCCTTACAAATAGATTTGTTGCATTGACAGCTTTTATTCTTTACCCTTCCCTGCATTCATACCAGTGCCACATGACATTGCTGCTGCCCCCATTAAAAGATGGAATATGGGGCGCCTGGGTGGCTCAGTGGGTTAGAGCCTCTGCCTTCGGCTCAGGTTATGATCCCAGGGTCCTGGGATCGAGCCCCGCATCAGGCTCTCTGCTCAGCAGGGAGCCTGCTTCCCCTTTCTCTCTACCTGCTTGTGATCTCTCTCCTCCCTGTCAAATAAATAAATAAAATCTTTAAAAAAAAAAAAAGATGGAATGTATTTCCTTCCCCCCTCAATTTTGATTTCAGCCTTGTGACTCACTTTGGCCAAGGGGATATCAGAAAATCAGAAAATGTTACAAAAGCACAAGCTCTTGAGCTCATGTCATGGCTGAGAAAACATAGCTGGATCACCTTGCTTGACGATAAAAGATACCAGAAATGAGAAAAGTGATAGCATTCATCTCAGCTGAAGTCATCCCTAATCAGATAGCAATCATTGACCCTCATATGTGTGAGTAATCCCAGAGAATTTAAGAAAGACTCTGCATGCAGACTTGTCAGCCTATGCATGTCTATTGCTTTAAGCCAGTAAGCTTCAGGGGGTTATTTGTTATGTACCATTGCTGTGACAATAAATCACTGATGTATCCTTGCTCATTCTGCCTGATATGCTCTGCCTTAGTTCTAATGTGACCTATAATGAGTCTGGTTTGTCTATATATCCTAGTTTCTGTCTCATTCTTTACTCCTAGAGAAAAAAAAAGTGGTCATTCTTACATATTTGCCCACACAAGCAGAGATAATTACAAATAGACTCAAACAATAACAGCACTACCTCTGTCTGGGAAAAACAACACTGACAGAGCTATGACAACCGTCTGTTCAGTGACCAGGATCCAGGTCTAAGCAAAACATCTTGAAGATAAAACCTAAACTTATGACCTTAGGTTACATTGAGTCTCAGATAATTTTTGTGTGTGTTTAAGACACATAGATATGGGGCAATTTCAAAACATGTTAATATGTGATTTTATGTGTCTCAAGAAAGAGTAATATTTCTTTTTCTTCCCTTTTTTTTAAGTACATTCCATGCCCAGCGTGGAGCCCCATGGGGCTCGAACTCAATATCCTGAAATCAAGACCTGAGCTGAGATCAAGAGTGAGATGCTTTACTGACTGAGCCCCTCAGGCGCCCTGGAAGAGTAATATTTCTATCATAAGACAGGGAATAAAGGATGGACCGGAAAAGTTTTCTTACGTGATCAAATTCCATAGTTTCCCTTTCAAATCAGGTCAGGAGTGAAGCCAAGGAGTGCTGAGCTGCCTTCTGCTCATGAATGTACACAACAGGGCCATTTACCAGGAAAAGAGGACTCTATCTAAAGGTACCTTTAGCCAGCCACTTTTTCCCTCTCCTTTCCTTCATATTCTTTGGTTCATATTTCATTTATTCTGGAAGTTAGTTAATGTTTCCCCTTTGAAGTCAACATTGAAGGGAGCACAATTCCACAGCTTGGACATTTACTGTCAAGTAGATGAGAACCCATCCTTCAAAACCAGGCTAACTCATCCCAAATTTCATTCTCACCTCAGGCTCTACTAGACACGTTTGACCCATGTTCCTACATATCACCCACTAATAGCTCCACCCAGAACTCTTCCTAGAAGCTGAGAATAGAAAATGAACTCTTCCTACCTTTGCATCCCTTTAGAACTGCACCAAATGGGAGGTGAGAGCTCCTTCTGACCCTCATTCCTTAAAAACATTTCCACCGAAGAGTCTGATCTGATCTGAAGGGCAGTGGGACAATCACCTTCGGCTCTGTATAGTCACCATTACTTCCTGTGGGTCATCCTACCCCGCCTACCCCAGGGCAGCTGCAAGCGAAACTTCAATGAATAAACTAGTGTTCACATGAGATAGGCAAGCCAAGGACCAAATAACAGAAGCTGGCTTTTAGATCTTGATTGCACTTCCAGGCTTTCTCTGAAGTATGATATTTAAGACTTTTCATATCAAAACCTCAGTCACATGAGGACAAGTGATTCTTGCTTTTATCCCAAAGACCAAACAGCAGCTAAGAATAAATTTGAATTTCTACAAGTTAACATTTTGTTAACAAACATCAGGACAAAAATCACTCACCGCTACAACTGGGTATACTAAAAAAAGTTATTGGGGTGCCTGCGTGGCTCAGGAGGTTAAGCATTCTCTTCTTGATCTGAGCCCAGGTCTTGTTCTCAAGGTCGTGAGTTCAAGCCCTGCATTGGGCTCCACACTGGGCACGGAGCCTACAAAAAAAAAAAAAAGACTTTAACCAATGGTTTTGCGAGCCCTTTTTCTCTTGGTTATATTGGAGAGCTCTTCAACCACTACTTTTATTGGTTATGATTATGATTATGATTTTGCTTGAAATGTAATTACGAAATTTTTTATATCAGAGAACCAATTGCTTCAGAAGATCAAGAGATAGAAATTAGATCCAAAAAGTATTTTTTTACTGATCCAACTTATTTTCTACAAAATATAACATTAAATAAAAACAGTATTTTTCCCACATTGATTTTCAATGCTCTACTCTTCACATTTTTCACTGGTTTTGAAAGTCTGTGAAAGGGAAGTCATTCCGTTAGGATACAGGCAGACAAAAGTAGAGCTGTTCTTATTCAAGTCCACTAATATATTATGAATGTGTTTTAAAAATATATCATGTTTACTTTGTCTTCTTCAAAGAGCGTTTTCCACTCACTGTCATAATATGTGGCTTTTATTCATTCATTTTCATTATTTGACCACATTCTACTGTGTAAATACAAACATTTTCTTTCTTGCATGTTGATAAAATCTACAGTCCCTGCAATATTTTTATTTTAGTAGAAACCCAACTCAGAGCAGTCTGGTGCATGTCTTTTTGTATACTGGGAAATAATTTGCAAGGTCTATGTCTTAAGTTGTGCACACCTCCTACCATAGGATGTTGTTAATTTTTCTCTAAAGTCATATTTCAAATTATCTTACTCCAAGAAATATGTCACAAATGTTGTTACTGTTGCTTCATATCCTGTCCAGTTCTTGGTTTTATAAGATATTAAAAATAAGTAGCATACAAGAGATCAGTTTGTACCCATTCAATGGGCCTAAAATGGTGGTGAACATTTTTTCATATGTTTATTACTATTTATATTAACTTTTATAGGAATGGAAATGTTGGTATCTTCTAATCTCCGGTTGGTTGGTTTGAATTTGCTGTACTGATTTTAAAATCGTCTTTAAATAATTCTGGGTTGTCTTAGTCTGTTTGGATTGCTCTAAATAACAAAATACCATGCACTGAGTTGCTTATGCACAACAGAAATTTATTTCTCATGATTTTGGAGCCATGGAAATCCAAGATCGGGGTGTAGGCAGGCTCGGTGTCTGGTGGGGGTCCACTTCCTGGTTTATAGACAGCCAGCCCTCAGATGGCAAAAGGAGGTAAGGTGGCCTTCTGGGATCTCTTTCATAAAAGGCACTCATTTTATTTATGAGGATTCTACCCTCGTGATCTAATCACCTCCTACGGACAGACCACATCTCCAAATACCATCACATTGGAGACTAGGTTTTCAACTTGTGAATTTTGAGGGGATATAAACATTCAGTCTACAGCATGCATTAGCCTTGTCAGTCAAGTCCGAAACTACTGTACACATATACTGGAATTGAAGAACTAAGGAAGTGGATGGTGGATTGTAGAAGCCATGTTTCTCGCTGTTGAAATGAGAGATTATAGACAAGCAAGGGGAGAAGTCTAGAATGATCCACATCGCAACTATTAGAGATGGAGAAATCAGTATGAGTTCATATTTCAGTTAACACAGATACATGTGAATATATGTAGGAATATTTATAGATACATGTGTTTACAGGGGTCAACATGCACATGTATTTCCTTGCTCTTTCCATTGAGAGAACCTTAAAAAAACAACACGCCAGAAGCAACAAGCACACTTAAATCGGAGATCTTTGCTTCAAATACCTTTTTCCAGTAAAAGAAATAAAACCTTGGGTAAATGGCAGATTCTAGGTCTTGGGTAAGAAATAGACAAAGTAAGTCTGGAGTATCTTTTCATGCCAAAAAAAATGAAAGCCAATTGTATTTTTCTTAGTTTTTGCTTTGAATTTGAGGAGACCATCATGGAGATTACATATAGAGAGATAGAGATAGATAAATTATAGACTACATATGTAATTACATATGACTATATTTGTAAAATTACTTTATTTAAATATTATATTATACATTATATAAATATATAATTATTGACAGAGTGTTTATTTCCTTTTGAGCTCATTTAATTTGATTATAAATGTTCTGTAAAATTGGCAATGAAAACGAGGGAAAGAGATATATTCTCCACTTTTATTAACTCTGATAATATCCACCCTTATTTTGGTTTTACTGTAGGATATAATTAAGAAAGATCTAAAACAAAGACATAAAGAAGAGGCAGAGAAGAAATGCACTATTCTCAGTATCTACCCATTTCAGTGGGAAAACACTAACTTCTAGAATAAGTGGCATCTCAGCCAGGGAAACAGAGAGGAGTGAAAAGGGAAAGAGGGAGTGGAATAAAGCTATCAGAGTCTAATTCTAGGTGACAGAGTTGAGTAATTATCTACTGTACCAGAAGAGTGGACACATTGAAGCTTATCAGAGAGCACCGTGACCTAAAATGAAGATAAGGAAAAACCCACAGGAGTTCCTGCTGAAGATTTTTTGACCCAGATACTCAGACTGTGACAAACACAGAGAAGTTTCAAAACATAAGGAGGCTCCTTAGGTATGACACCTGCAGCACTGGAAAGGGCCATTGCCAGGTCTTTATTCTTTGGCTGCCTCCAAACAAAGAGAATCTTTAAGCTAGAGAAATGTCATTTTCTAACTCAGATTTTTAGGAAGATGTTTTAAGTAAAAATTTTAAGAATACCTTTTATATGTCACCTAGATTTGGGTGTATGTTGGGGACCCCGAGCTCTCATTTTCTGTACTGACGTGTCCTCTATCCCACTTTAAAATTTCATATAATCAAAACTTGCAAATGAAATATCTTCTCTTTTCTCTTAAAATCTTCCTTTAGGTTGATCTTATCCAGTTACATAAGTGTAAGTAGCATGTAGGCAGGCGCATGTAGCTGCTACTATTTTATCCCCAACTCTAGACACATACTCCAGGATGCAGACCCTACACTGAAATGCTTACTCACTGTTTTACACTCTTATCTGAAACCCTAAATGCCCTGTAAGAATCTCAATTCCAAAAGTAGCCATTAACCATTTTTAAATGTATGATTCAGAGGCCTTTCATACATTCACAGTGTTGTCCAGCCATCACCTCTGCCTGGTTCCAGAAACTCTTCATCGCCCCAAATGGAAACCCTGTGTCCATTGCTCCCCTACCTGTTGTCCCTGGAAACCACTAATATGCTTTCTGCACGTATTGGTGTGTCTATTTTAAAAGCTTCATATGAATGGAATCACATAATACGTGACCTTAAGAACTACAAATATTCAAACAAATACTTGTTTACACATGTTCATAGCAGTACTATTCACAATGGCCAACGGGTGGAAACGACTCAAGTGTTGTGCACCTGTGCTCTCTCTCCAATTTAAATAAATAAATAAATAAATAAATAAACAAACAAACAAATAAATAAATATGTGTTTGTTTTTTTAAAACAACATTTAGTACCTTCAAAAGAACCACGCAGAAGGAAAATAAAGGCCATCCGCTTGGAGGTAATATTTGCAAAGTATATCCATTGCACAAGATTGGCATATGCTGCAGGCTGAATTTTGGCATGCACTCCAAGAAAGGCAGCTAACTGTCTCAGCCTCTTGCTCTTTAAGTCGAGAGTTCTGGGAGGTGTTTTACACACTCCTTGAGGGTATTTGGGTGAACATCTTGTTATGGCTTTCCTTCTTTCTATCTATTCTCCGCAGTCCTGCTCACAGCTTTCTAAGCTGACCACCCAATAAACCATCTGCATTCAAATCCTTATCTCACAGGCTGCTTTCAGGGCAAGTAAGAAGGCTCTACAAAGTAGACCTTCTTTATCAGATTTTGGGAGTGACTGTCTACACAATCATATAATCATGAAGATTCTAGATCAGTGGAAATTCTAACCACGATCTCTAGCATGCTCTAATGTCACTACTGAGAGTCCAGCCAGCCGTGGGTAGGAATGAGGTCCATGTAGAAGAGAAAGCTTTGAGTTACGCAGTTTTAACTCTTTGAACAATATGGGAAGATGATAACAATAAGGATTGTTGTCTTGGCTATAACTGCGTTAGAAACCTTAAAGAAAATGGATAAAATTCTTAGGTTAGTTAAATATCAACCTGATGCACACCATGGAAGTCACAAGGCTTCCCATAAAACACTTACAAATACATATATTCTGCAGGCATAAAGCAGACTATGTTGAAAATCAAGAAAAAATTTTGAAGTTTGAAGGTAATACAACTGCAAAGGATATGCATTTTAGTAAGTCTTTTAGTGTGTTGTCAGAGACCTGAGTGAAACATCAGAGGGATGGTGAGACTTGGGATGGAGATATGGTCATGAAAATGCCCACAAAACTTGAATTCCCAAAATTTCCTGTATCCTGTAAACCCACAGGGGCTTTCTTATCTCCTAGAGAAAAATCTCTCTCTTGCTTTTGCTGATGAGCTTGGAGAAGTGCAAGCACGATGCACTTTAAAAAATGTAAATTGGCGATTGTGGTGAGCCTGATGGTGGGCATATAGGAGGAGGGACGTATTGCATGGAGCACTGGGTATGGTGCATAATCAATGAATCTTGAAACACTGAAAAAAATAAAATTAAATTAAGATGTTTAAAAAATGTAAATTGGACTGAAAATTAAAACATCTATTCTTTGAAAGATGTTGATGTAAAACAAAAAGAAAATGCTAGGAGTAAAGAGTTTCAAATCATATTTCCAATAGAGGACTTGATTGAAGACTATACAAAGACCTCAAAACTCAAAAATTAGAAAACAAGCAATTCAGTTTAAAAGGAGGCTAAAGATGTGCATAAACCCTTGACCAAATAAACAAGTGATGGCATTAAAAGAGCTCAAAATACAAGTTAAAATCACAGTGAGACTACTTCACATCTGTTAGTGTGGTAAAATGAAAAAGACTGACCATATATACCAAGTACTGGCATCGAGGTGGGAAAACCGAGTCTTTCATATACTGCTGAGAGGAATGTAAAATGGTACAGTCACTTTGGAAGCTACTTGGCAGCCTCCTAAATGTAACGTATCTTTCATAGGACTGACTCTTTCCACTTCTAGGTATTTACCTAAGAAAAATCAAAGCTCATGTCCAAACTTTCTCAAACATGAAAGTTCATAGTAGCTTCATTTGTCAAAGACCAAACCTAGATACAGTCCAAATGCCCCTCACTAGGCCAATTGATGAACACATTTTAGTAAATCCATACAATGAAATACTACTCAATACATGCAAAAACATGGATGACCTTTAATATAAGTTTTCTAAGTGAAAGAAGCCCGGCAAAAAGAGCACATAGTTGTCAAAAGAGATTACGCATCTTAATAATAAAGGAAGACAGTCAAGAAAGATAATGTTGTTTTGCAGAGAGGTTCCTCTTTCTGGAATAATCTACGAGGTCACCTTTTCCCACACAGGAAACAGAATTATCTTCAACACCATCACCGGGAACATTTAGAACCAATGTGTAACAAAACCACAAGGAAAGATTTTATATTTAGTGAGTGAATCTACTCTCCAAGATGCAAAGGTTGGGCCACACATTATGCATAGTACTATAGACTCACAAACACAGTTGAACATTTCAAGAAAGACTCTCTTGAACCTCTAGCGTACAGAGTCCGCTTCCACACATGCCAAAACTCTCAAAGTTAGTAATAGAGGGTCATCAGTGGCAACATCTGCTTCTATCCTGGCATCTTGTCCCATCCTAAACTTCCTTGTTCCTGGTAAAAAAAAAAAAAGAATATAAATTCATCCATAGAGGAAAAGCAATATACATATATACATACAGGTCAACACTAAGCACTTAGTAAAATTATCTTGAATATGCATGTTGGATTTTTTAATGGAAACCAGGGAAGGTCCTTCTCATTCCATATCCCACCTTGTGTGAAAGGGGCCAGAAGACTGGGATCAATACTTTCCAGATCCCTTAGCTAATGTTCTAGAAGCAATTTATACTCTGCAAATGATATGTACTAGCATAAGATCTAGTGGAGGAAAGAGACATATAAATAAGTTATATACTTTTTTCTACATTGACAGGAAGAGACATAGACATGTGCTTCAGCAAGCATGAGGGTTAACGGCAACATTACTTTTCCTACTGGTCACTTTAGTGTTTTAGGAGAGCTGTGTGGCCTCTGGTGGGGGCTTCTGCAACTTCCTCTCATGAGCAGCGGCAATCACATCTTGATTTACGGGAAACAGCTGTGACTGATAGGCAATGACAGTGTTTTCCTGAATCTGGTTCCCCCACAATGTCCAAAAATCATTTTTTAATTTTTAATCATGGTACAAAAAATAGAACATAAAATTTACTACTTTAACCATTTTTAAGTACAGTTTCAGCACTGTTAAATATATTCACATGGATGTGCAACAGCACTTAGAACTACTTTTCGTTGCAAAACCGAAATTCTATTCCCACTGAACAATTCCTCATTTCCTACTCTCAGCCCCTGGGAGCCCACATTCTACTTTCTCTTTCTACGAATGCAACTTCTTTAGATCCTCATCACAGTGGAATCATATAGCATTTGTCCTTATTGTGATTGGCTTATGTTACTCAACATGATGTCCCCAAGGTTCATCCATGTTGTACAATTGACAGGGTTTCCTTCTTTTTTAAGGCTTAATAATTTTCCACTGTATATAGATATACCATATTTTCTTTATTCATTTGTCTTCTGATGACCATTTGGATTGTTTCCACCTCTTGACTATTGTGAATAAGGCTACAACAAGCATGAGTGTGCAAATATTTCTTCCAGATCCTGCTTTCAGTGTATACCCAGGAGTGGAATTGCTGGCTCAAATGGTAGTTCTATTTTTTTTTTTTTTTTTTGAGTAATGTCCATACTGTTTTCCATAGTGGTTGCACCAGTTTACAGTCCCACCAACAATGGAAAGGGGTGACCTTTGTTCCATGCTGTTACCAACACTTACTATTTATTGTTTTGGGGGGTTTCTTTTGGAAGGGGCCATCCTTTTTTCTTAAACTTAAATTCAATTAGCCAACATATAGTACATCATTAGTTTTTGATATAATGTTCAATGATTCATTAGTTGCGTATAACACCCAGTGCTCATCCCATCACATGCCCTCCTTAATACCCATCACCCATCACCCCATCTTCCCTCTCACCTCCCCTCTAGCAACCCTCAGTTTTTTTTCCTGGAGTCAGGAGTCTCTCATGGCTTGTCTCTGATCCTAATCTTCTATAGGTTTGGCTTTGAGGTTAACAATGAGGCTTACATAAAGCATCTTATAGGTAAAACAGGTCATTTAAAGCTGACAACAACTTAATTTCAATACATACAAAAGCTCCATCCACTTACCTCCCTTTATATTTTTGATGCCACAATTCCTTCTTTCAGATGGTTTATTTGTTAACAAATTATAGTGGCTATAGCTATTTTTAATATGATTTTCCTTAACATTTATACTATTGTTAGTTGTTAACACACCGTCCTGTTACAAAATCAGAGATTCCAAAACTGATGGCATATTGACCTTTATCAGTGTGTGTTGGTTATACTTTCATGTCCTTAACTAACTTCTTATTCCAGCCCAAATATCTGCTTTCAGCAATTCTTGTCAGGCAGACCTAGTGGTGATGAACTCCCTCGGCTTTTGTTTTTCTGGGAAAAAAAATCTGTATTTCAACTTCATATCTGAAAGATAACTTTGCTGTATATAGTATTCTTATCAGGCAAGTTTTTTCTTTCAACACTTTGAATATGTCATTCCACTCTCTCTTGGTCTGTAGGGCTTCTGCTGAGGAATCTGTTATTAGTCTAACAGTTATTAGTCTGAGGATTAATCTGTTATTAGTCTAACAATAGTTATTAGTCTGAGGAATCTGTTATTAGTCCTAACTTTTAGGACTCCTAAAAGCAGTCAGTAGGAACTAAGTCCCTTTCATGCCCTTTGATACTCTTACCTATTTCTTTCTTGATCTCCTCCATACTCTCGGTCATGGAGCCTCAAAACTCAGGGTGGTACAGGAAAGAAACAGTTTTCTCCAGCAGTGACCCGAACAGCTGTGGTAGCTGGGAAATCACTCATTGCTCTCGCTTTTCCGAGAGAGAGAGAGAGAGAGAGAGAATGCCACCAACTACTTCAGCACCATGCTCTGCCTCCTCAAGGAAGGGACATCACTGGAAGTTCTTCTTTACCCTTTCCAGTATGTCAAAACTTAGCATTTGTCTTGGTTTTGTTTTGCACAGAGTGCTAGGATCTCTCCTCGGTGAGACTGGACTTCTATCAAGTCTCTCTTGCCTATGAATGCCCAGATGAGCCCTCTCTTGGTTTTCCCCTACTGAGGCCGAGGGACATTGTGCTCAGTTAGCAAGCAGCCCCTACCCAGTTCTGTCTGCCTGACACCAGATGCAGGGGTCAGCAAGACTCCTCCTGGGTCCCTCAGTGTATGGTGCTGAACCCCACAGCTCCCGCAGAGGTACTTGTGCTCAGGGACAAATGCAGAATTATTTATTTAAAAGAGAGGACAGGGGCACCTGGGTGGCTCAGTGGGTTAAGCCTCCAACTCTTTGATCTCAGCTCAGGTCTTGAACTCAGGTGTATGAGTTTGGGCCCCACACTGGGCTCCGTGCTGGGCATGGAGCTTACATACATACATGGAACAAAGAGGAGTGATATCCTATGATTTATGATGCCAATGTCAGTCCCATGCTCCAAGTTTTCCACATGAGGAAAAAATGACCAATCACTTGGAAGATGACAAGACTCATTTATTCCACACTCCTCATAACCAAAAGAGGTAGAAGAGCCAAGTGGAAGCAACATAGATGTCAAATCCAGCTGGCTTTGGTTTAAATTCCAGCTCTGGCATCTACTGGCTAAGTGACTTGGGTGAATTGTTTTCATTCTTGTTATATAAAGAAACTTACAGATTTTAAAGAGAGATATTGCTTACCTCAAAGTTTGTCTTATGGATTAAGATGAACCAAGACAAGGTAGGCTTCCAGAAGAAGACTAGAGACCTAGAGGAAATTCAACTAACTTTATTCTCTTTCTTGTTTTCCATGGGAGTTTGATTTCCAGTTCAGCTTTTTTAAAATTTAATGGTCGATTTCCTGCAGTAGCTTCCCTGGGAGGGATACTGTTCTTCTGTGTTCTAACAGCATCTTCTGTTCACCCAAGTGAATCTTCCTTTTTCTCTCCTCCTATTTGAATATGAACTGCTCAAGGGCAGGATTCACAACATATTTCCCATCTTCTGTTCTGTGATGGAGTAAAATGTCTGGAATCCAACCGGGGATCAGCCCTTATTCTGTTCCATTGCCATGGGCATAGAATCCTGTTAGGTAAAATATCAATTCATTTACAAGCTGGAAGGGATCGTTGTCTACCCTAGGAAACTTGTCCCTGGAAAAGAAAGTACTGAAAACTATTACACCACGTAGAGAGCTATTCCTAACTTTCTTGCACAGACTAATTGCCAGCGCTCCTTCTGCCTGGCCTAAATCTGTCCCAGGGACCGAGTCCTCAGAGAAGCACACGGGTCAGAATCCAACCCAAAAATGTTATCTGGGGCCACCAAAGAACAAGAACAGGAAATGAGCTATTCCATCCAGACCCCTTTTTGGCACAGCTTAACATCAGAGCCCAGAATCTCCCTTGACTATCCATCCCTCTGTTCCTTGTCTTTGTTTCAGACTGAGGCTCTTGCACTGTTTTCCTAGCAATTCATTCTTACTAGGCTGATAGTATGTGTTAAGAAATTTCCCATCACCCAAGAGAAATGTTTTTAGAAGTTTCCCAAAGCTCATCTCTTGCATGTTTGTCTATGGCCTCCCCCCTTCTACTTCTCTGCCTGTTCCGGGCAAAGACAGTACCATCCTCCAACATATATTTTGTGCATTTCAATTTACATAGAACTATTCCCTCGTCCATTCCAGGGTCCCATACCCACTTTCTCCAACTAGAAATGACAAGGTATACGTGGATTTTGTGAAAGGCTTCTGAGAAGTTGGGACAGTGTCTCTTTTCCCAATTTCAGGTTCATGATTAGGCATCAACATTCATGAATGCAAAAATGGGTCCTAGACACCATTCTAGGCACTTGGCACTAGGATCTTGGAATATACACAATGAATTTGAAATAGTTGTGTTTATATATCCATTTAAGAAATCAGAAAAATAAACTAAGACAAAATCGCCCCAGATGAGAGAGCTGGTGTCTAATAGAGCTACTACGATTTGCTCCTGGGTATATTATATTCCCAAACTCACATTCAAAACAATCCCTTTTCCTCAATGTCATTCACCAAAACCCTATGCAGGCGTCCCAGAGAGATGTTTGGGAGATATTAATTGAGCCCACTGACAGCACAGCAAGTAGAGGTTTTCCAGGAGAGAAAACACTCATGGAACACAGCAACTATCAATGGATTTACACACTCTTACATATATAAATTCGTTTCAACACTCTACATCAAGCTGAAATTATGAATACAGTATCCTATTTTATCAGTGTTTTTTGTAGGTGGACCCAAACTTCATAGAAGAGGAATTATTTGGGAAATTTTATCTCTAAGACAATTTTCAGAAAGAAACCCTTGGTTAGCCTTTGTAAGAGGAGTTTAGAACAGTTATTAATGTCCCAGGTGTCTTGTTAGGCCATACCTCAACTAGCATCAAATAATTCTGATCGCTGTTGCTATCTACCAGCCACAAACTCAATTGTTGTGATTACCAAAAGCACAGGATACAGAAACAGAAAGATCAGTTGGAAATCTTCTGTTGCATTTTTCAAAAACTTTCTGCTCATTTTCAGACAGAGAACCGGAGGTCCACAAAGGGAGAAGATCATTCCGAGTTCACATGACACAGCAAAGAAATTAGAGTCAGAACCTACTTGTAAATGAGATTCACGATCGCAGTTTCTTTTACGCTTTATCCCCCTGTTTATTGGCTGACAATTGCTCAAACAACTGTTTTCTGTCTCTAGGGTTATTTGTAGATTGCTCCATTTGGTAAAACACTGATCGAGGAGGACTCGTCAAATGGTGCTTGGTCCTGAGCATCACTGAACTGGTGCTTTGATTCTCTGTTACTCTTGGTCAGACCCTTATGCTCATACACAAATATAAACACAGACCAAAAAATCAACTTAAAGTACTCCAATTTATTGCACAAATACTTGTAATTGAGGATGCGTGAGGAAGATCACAAGTACACGAACAATAACTGATCACACACACGTCACGTCATAGGGTAAAGTGGTTCTGGAGCGAGACACGGAGGCTGGATGAACAAATGTGCTTTCAGGCAGCCTTCATGGAGGAGACGACCTTTAAGTTGAAATTTTTAAAGGTAGTTAAAAGCAATGCATGTGTGAAGAACAGGCCAGCTGTGTGCTCCGTGTCTGCCTGGAGTGGGCGCATGATAAGAGGCTCTAGGAATAAGACAAAGATTGTGCTGTGTACCCAGGAAAGATATGGTCAACAGCTGGGTTAAAATATGAATTGGGTGGAGGAAAGAGTGCTAATGCACCGTACTGTTGTAAAGATGAACGGGATGCATTTCTAGAGGTCCGGGTGGACCAGCCATGGGAGTTAAGATGGGAATGTGCAAACAGCGGAAGAAATTTGATCCAGAATGGGAAGACCACTTAGCAAGCAGCACAGTAAAAGGCTCTATTTTTATGCTGCTATCAAATTTTGAGAAACATGATTTTATTTCAAAAAAATGAAAGTAGAACGGCACCTAGGTGGCTCGGTCCGTTAAGCATCTGCCTTTGGCTCAGGTCAAGATCCCCAGGTCTTGGGTATTGAGCTCTCTGCTCAGCGGGGAGCCTGTTTCTCCCTCTCCTTCTGTGTGTGATTTCTCTTCTTCAAATAAATAAATTTTTAAAAATCTAAAAAAGAAAAAAAAAGGAAGGAAGAAAAGGAAAAATGAAAGCAAAAAGCCTGAGGGATGGGGTTGGGTAAGCCTACCAAGTGTGTGGTCCTGTGATCACTTTCACAGTCTGGGGAAGCCAATACCTTCCTGTCATTGTCTAATTTGGGCACTCTAAGTACATAAAACATAATTATTTTGTTAATGACTTGTGACTATGACCGCAAGATGATTTTTCCGGACTCGTCTGCTTAGCCTAAGATGTGAACTACTTTTTCCACCTCTTAATAACAAAAACAGCAACAGCAACATTTTGCTTAATTTTCTTCATGGTTTGCTACTCGCCATCTATTTTCTCACTTCTCATATCACCTGTTAGGACCAGCTTAGCCAAAGCAACTCCATTTTCCCCGGGCCGGCCATACTGTTGTTTATTGGCTCCCTTCCAGGAATCACCTGGTATCAGTTCCTGGTATTTGTCCCTGGTCACGGGGCCAGAAAACAAAGGCGAGCCGGAGGGATGGAAATGAAACAAACACATGCACAACTCCTAGGCAACTACATAACTATGGTCAATTTGCCTTTTGTGGTTTCTGCCTATAAAAGCCTGTAAGACTAGACGGCGTTGTTCTCTCCGTAGAGACGGCCCTGACCCGTCAGCATAATTCTCGCTGCTTGGCGCGGAATAAAGCTTTGCTTGACCTTCGCTTTGTATCAGACTCGTTCCTTTGATCACGGACCCCAATATCACATACTCTCTTTCTAAATGCCTCTGCAAATGTTTTGTTCACTTACTTACCACCATGGCATGGTTTGATTTTCTCTGCACCTCCGGCATTCGCTCACCGTTGCTATTGGCTCTGCCCCATCTTTGTGCCTCGCCTGGGGAGCAGACTTCTCTCTCACCCACACCGGAGGCCAGACTTCTCTTGTAGACATCGCTCTTGGCCAAGCCAGCAGATACTGTCTCTGATGGTGAGTTAATCTCTCTTTACTGGGACTCTCTCTACTTTGAGCTGCCTGCTGTTATATGGTGCACTTTTCTGACTGTTCTTCTAACTTCTACCCTGTTTGTTTTTCCTTCTTTTTTTTCTTTGTGATTATAGGTATTCGAGGGTTAGCTTGGCTTCACTTTTTTTTTTTTTTTAATTTTTATTAACATATAATGTATTATTTGCCCCAGGGTACATGTCTGTGAATCTTCGGGCTTACACATTTCACAGCACTTAATAGCACATACCCTCCCCATTTTCC
>CM053613.1:7832478-7848837 GCA_028646535.1 Procyon lotor
TCTACACTGCTACCAAAAGGATATCTCTAAAATTTCAAGTAAGTGGATGCCCTGTCCATATTTTCGCAGTGGTGGCTTTCCAGAGTTGGAGGGTGGGAGTGGGAATGTGACTTGTGGCTTACCAATCTCTGAGGTATAAATACTACCACCACAGCCAATTTCAAGTCACCAAAAATATATTACCTCGTGATCCCTGAAAATTTAAAAATCAGCTCTCATAAGTCTACATAAGCCAGCCCAACACAAGTACATACAATTTTCAATTGCTTCTGAAGACTCATAGAGTTGTCTGTCTTATGGTCTCCTGTGATGTGTGTGCTTTCTCTCCAAAGTTTTGTCTTGCTAGCTGCCCCTCACACTTCATAGATACACTAAACTTTCTGGTTAGTTCCCTAAATATCCCCAATTCTCCCCAGGTGAAAGACTTTTGCATGCATCCCTTTTCAACATGCCAAGTCTAGTCATCCTTAAGACCTCAGTTTAGAAGAAAAGCCTTCTAAGAAAAAAATGTTATCCCCTCTAACCTGGGTTAGAAACTCTTCCTACATCTTCCCAGATTCCTATACTCTTCCTATCATAGTCTTTATTACTCCATGTTGTAATCACATATTTCCATGGGTCTCTATCTCTCACTATGAGCAACTTGAGAGCAAAAACTATCCATCATTCTCTATTGTACGTTAAACTTTTAGCACAGCACATGCACCTAGTAGACACTCCCCAGATATTGTTGAATGGATTAAAAAGAAGATTACAAATGAGTGTGTATGTGTGTGCGTGTTCTGAAGAAGAGAGGCAACAATTAGCAGAGAAGAGTGTGAAAGAATTTTTGCATATATGGTAAACAAGGAGTTAAGAGTAGCCTATGGGTATGAACTTATGGACATTATGAATGACTCAGTTTAGTATCAAGAGAAGGGAATTCATTTATAAATGTGAAACATAAGCACTTCAGCAGTAGATAAATCAGGAACCAGATACATCAGAAGAGCTTTAATATCAAACTGCCACCTTGAAAAGATAGCCATTAATATCACTGGGGGGGACAGGAGGAGCCACAAGAGCAGTGAAGGTTTCTGCCATCCTCCCTGCACATCTGACCACTATGCCACTTCAGCCTTACAGCAGCAGCAGCACCAATAATAACACCAGCATTATTTAGTACTTGTGGATCTATTTTGCCTCATAACAACTGATAAGGTCATTGCTATTTTTTTTTTAAAGATTTTATTTATTTATGTGTTTATTTATTTAGAGAGAGAGTGCAAGCAGTGGGAGGGGCAAAGGGAAAGGGAGAGAGAGAGAATCTCAAGCAGACTCTGAGCTAAGCATGGAGTCAGATGTGGGGCTTGATCTCAAGACCCTGAGATCTTGACCCCAAGAGTAGGTTGCTTCACCTAGTGAGCCACCCAGGTGCCTGGAGGTCATTGATATTATCATACCTATTTTATAGATGAGGAAAAACATGTCAGGGTGATTAAGTAACTTGCTCAAATTCACACTGGTAATAGGTCACAGTGTCAAAATTTAAATCCAGGTCTGTGAGATTCCAAAGCCTTATTTACTTCTCTGTTTTATAGCTTCTCACCATCCTTTGAAGAACAAATGTTGATACTGTTTTCAAAGTCCGCAGTTTACACCATCATTTATGTATCAGGGCATGTTTGAATCTCAGCAATTGACTGAAATAAAATCTCTGAGGCTTGACCCTCCCACCTCAAATGTAATAAAAATGTATCTTGAACATAATGATGGATTTTTATTTGAGTTTTTACAATGACGATGTTAGCTAAAGTCAGGAAGTGTTTTTCTGCAATGAAAAAAAAATCTGACTCATTTTCTTTTTCAGTGGGTGGTTGGGAGTTGGTTTTAGAGAGAATACATAAAAGAGGAATTTTTCTACTTGCCTTCTTTAAACCTTATAAGGCAGTGGAGTAGGTGGGTAAGAAGAAAGAGCCCCGATTCTGCAAACAACTTTGGAGTGGTGATCACAGAAGTTACAAAACCAAGAATGTCTAACAAAGTGTATTTTCCCTTCCATATCCAAATGTACTAATGGAGTTTATAATTAGAACAAAAAAAAAAATGAGTCAAATATTCAAGTTTCTCATGATTGGTGCCCTAAGAGAGTAGGATTATGTTTTGCAGGCTCCCATCCTCCTGAGTTCTTGGATGAAGCTCTGACTCACTGGATATTTAAGCTTGAATTTCCTTGCTCTCAGATGTATTTTCATCAGGAAGCATTCTGGAAAATAAAACATCAATGTCCAAGAATAGGATCATCATCTCCCTCTCCTTCCATCCCTTCCTTAATCATCATGATCATTGCCAATAACATGTGATTGCTGATTATTACTGTGCTGAAGTTTTATGCACATAGTCCTCACAACAAACATCAGAAGAGCATGAAAAGGTTTTCATCTTATAGTTGAGTTACCTAAAATCTGGAAAGCATTCATAATTTTTTTCTGGCTCTACAACTAGAAACTGACGAGTTACAAGGAAATAATTGAACTTAATTATATCTGTATAAAAATGTACTAAATGTTATTATTATATTTATTATTTTATAGTAGTTGTATTATTATTGATATTTTAATTTATTGATTGTTATACTAATTAGATTACTATAACATTATACTGTGATGTTATACATGTATTGAAGATTATATTAAATACACTGTTTCTTCATTTTTCCAGCCTTCCTTTCATCCCACATGCTCACACCATCTCTAACTCCAGGAACTCCACAAATCATTACTGTATAAACATATCTTTCCAATTCTGGGAGTCAGAGAGAAACTCAACCCCTAGGAGACCATGTGAATTATTAGTCATGGAAACAAACCCACCTCAGTTGAATTACATGAGCTTCCTATGCAACACATGACTGAGACTGAGATGCTTATGCACAATTCCAGAAAGGTGAGGATCAGCATTAAGGACAGCAGGCCCTAGGGGACATGATTTCTCATATCAAACCCAGTACAAACATTCAGAGGGAAAAAAATTCAGAGGGAAACCAAATATAACATCTCCTGCCCTTAAAACAGAACAAAGTGAATCACAGATTAGGTTTAACACACCAACACGTACCAACACTCTATAAGAGACACTTTGTCAACCTGAAAACATGGAAATACTTTCCCTAGAGAGAGAGAGACACATTGTATTTCTTTATCAACCCATGTTAAGTAGTCGTGGGTGAAGAAATTGTAGAGGTGAAATGCTGATACTCTCCCTAACAACTACTAATTTGAATCATAGCAAACTAGGGAGACAAGGAGGCAGTTCAGGAAAATAGACAAAAACAACCCTTCCACCATTTCATTAATGGAACTTCACTAGAGGGTTTATGCATTTACACCATTGCTAGAAACCAAACACTAAACGGAAATTTAAACCCAAATCACTATACTAGCAATCCTTCTATTATCACTAAGGCACCTAGAAGAAGCAAATATAAAATTGCTCCAGAAGGAAAATATTATGAAATCCACAGGAATAAAAAATCAGACCCATATAAATATAAACTTAGATAATTAAAAATACAATTTAGGAAAAAATAAGGCACAAACTTCTATGCCAGCACACAGGAGGATTGGGAGTCAGTCAGTAAAAATAGGTCACAAAATAGGTCATCATCGAGAAAATAAGCAAGTTTGAAGGAAAATCTTAATTCTAAGTGGACTTCAGAAGAACAAAAATATCTAACACAAACAACAAAACCATTTGAAAAGGTTCTTAAGGAACTTCCCTTTAAAAATAAGATACTCCCCAAAATTCAAAAGTGAGTCATGATTTGAAAATCCCAAACTACAGAGAACATTGCAAATCTCCCAAGTCAATTTTATTAAGGAAGATGTGAAATAAAAATTTTTTTTCAATTTAATTTCCCTGGAGAATGTAATAGTAATAGTAAGCAATCTGAATAATATAACGCATTGTGCACTGTCTTAACTGTTCGACAAACATTAACTTGTTTAATTCTTACACCAACTCTGAGAATGATACTATTACCATCCTCATTTGAAAGATGAGCAAATTGAAGCACAGAAAGTTTGTCTAACTTGACCTTCATTACAGAGCTAATATGTGACCAAGCCCAGATTCAAATCGAGGTTGCATGATACCTGATATATTATCCTTCTGTACCTTTTAGGTTGTTTGAAATATTTTATAATTAAACACAATTTTGGAAAAACATACGTTTGAAAAGATGCCCACGTAAATGCATAAGTCCCGTGACTGTGAAGATTCACAATTCTTCAAAGACTGCTTATTAACCGCTAAATTTACTGAGAGAAAAACAAACCCAACTAGAGCCACAGTAGCACTGGCAATATTCATTCCAAAAGAGTTTTGCACCTAAAAAGAGAATCGAGATTTTCAATTAATATAGGAAACACATCCTTCCTTCCTTTGGTGGTGATTCATTTAAATAAATATCGATTTAAGGTTCTTTACACACCCGGCATCATCCTAGATGATGTACCCTCATGGAGCTTACATTCTAGCAGCAAAGTCAAAGAAAACAATTAACCATACAAATTGGTAAATTACATAGTATTTTTGAAAGGGAATAAGTATTACGGCTAACGGAGTGGAGTGAGGAGGACTTGGACCTCCAGGGAGGAGTGGAGGTAATAGTATTAACAGGAATGCTGCCTGGGAAGAGGCAGTGAGGAGCTGAGTGGGCTATGCGGGAGGATGACTGGAGGAGGAGTCCTTGCAGGCAAGGAAACAGCTCAAAGCCCTTTGGCCAGAGCATTGTAGGCATGTTTGTGAGAAGCAAGAGGACAAGGTGGATGGTTGGAGAGGAGCGGCCAAAGTCAACAATCCGAGGAACTGAAGATGGAGAGTGGAGATCTGGATCATACCCAGCCCTGCAGGTCTCGAAAAAGACTCAGGAAAATACAGAGCTGCTGGAGGACTTGGAGCAAAGAGGCGACACAATTAATGTATCAAAGGGAACACTGATGTCTCAAGAGGGACTGGTTTAGAGAAGGTCAAGGGTAGAAGCAAGGAGCCCACGTAAGAAAGATGGTGGTGGACTGGATGAGAAGCAGTCAACCTTGGATTTAGCTTGGACATGGGACCAATAGGATTTGCTGACGAATTGGATTCAAGATTGTCAAAGAATGGAAAGTCGCAGATAATTCTCAAGGTTTTGGCCTGGGAATCTGGAAGGAGGGGAAGAAGTTCTCATCAGAAGGGAGTTCTCATCAGCAGACACGGGGAGAACAGTGGAGGGAGAAGATTGGAGGAGGAAGATTAGGAGCAGAGTTTTGGGGCTTTTAGAACTCTTAAGTGAAAGCAGTGAGATCTGCCAGCCTCTTGCCCAGAGGGGGAGATCAAGGCTGGAAGCATTTATTCACAGTTGTGGGCACACAGATGTCACCTGAAGCCATTAGCATGGATGAGGTCACCAAAGGAGTGAGTAGGGCAAGTGATCCAAGGATTGAGCTCTGCGGCACCCCAGCCTTCAAACGTCAGAGAGAAGCAAAGGAACTAGGAAAGGACATTGAGAAGGAATCACTGAAAAGACAGGAGGAAAACCAGCTAATTGAAATGTTCAAGAGGCTAAGTAAAGAAATTATTAGAAGGAGCAGTGACCAACTATATGTTAAATGCTGCTCGTGAGTCAAGTTAGATAATGACTGGGAATTGATCTTTGTGTTGTCAGCATAGAAGTCTTCAGTAATTTTTTTTTTTAAGATTTAATCTATTTGAGAGAGAGAACATGAGAGGGGAGAGGGCCGAGCAAGAAGCAGACTTCCTGCTGAGCAGAGAGCCCAATACAGGACTGGATCCTGGAACTCCAGGATCCTGACCCGAGTCGCTTAACCAGCTTAGCCACCCAGGCACCCAGAAGTCTTCAGTAATCTTAAGGAGACTAGTTATGGAGATGGGATGGGGAAGAAAATAAAGCCTTATTGGAATGGGTTTAATTGAAACTGGGTAGATCTGAACTGGAGATGGTATAGATAATCCCTTTTAAGAGTTTAGTTACAGGGGGTGCGAGTGGTGCCCTTGGGTGGGAAAAAAAAAAAAAGAACAGAATCTAGTATTCAAGTAGGGATACTGGCTTTGAAGAAAATCAGAGAGGTCACCTGTCATAAGATGTTAGAATGAAAAGAGAAATGGTAGAGATCTGGTCCACGAAGTGGATATTAGAGTGGGGGCGAGGGGGCTGGTCTGGACGTTCTTCTCCAATGGCTTGAGTTTCTCAGAATAGGAAGCAAGGTCATCCATAGAGAATAAAGTTGAGAGAAAAGGGATTGGTGTTTGAGGTGCCCCAGGGAGGGGGCAGGGCGAACGAGCTAGGGGAGCTGTGCCGCTGGGCAGATGACTCAGACAGAACACATGATAGGGGCGTAGGACGAGTTTAAGGAATCACTAAAGGAATGGAACTTTGGGCTTTCAGTTGCGGGATTAGTGGTGGAAAGTGTACGCTCTAAGTAATTAGAATTGGCCAAGTTTTTTCTGAGCTTCAGATTCATCAAATATTGAAGGTAACCATCTCAATAATCACTCGAATCTCTATGACTTTCTGATGATTTACCATCTGAATGCCTTAAGAAAAGACAATTAATTTTCTCGTGCATTATATGAGACTCAGTGTCTCAGTTGGATTCACCGACCTCAACTCTCCTGCTATTAATAGATAATTAATTTCAAGTCCTATGGTCATAGGAAAACAAGAAGAACTTCCACTTACCAACACTCTTGTGGGTTTTCTCCCAGCTGCAACAGATAAGGATCCTGAAACAATGAACTGTTTGAACACAGGAAAAAAAGCAGATAAGAGAATACTAAGTCTCAACTATTTTTTCTTTGTACTCCTTGGATTAGTAGCTAACTAGCAATGGTTATACAAAACTTCTTTTTCAAATTAAAATTCTACCGCATGGAATTATACTTGATGTCATTCATAAATGACAATAAAATTTTAAATTAGATAAAATTTTGAGCAAATATGTAATATCATCATTATGTTTTATGTCTGGCTTTTTATAGGTTATATGAGTGTGCATAATTTAAAAATGTAATAAATATATATATGTAATGTAATATAATTATCTTTATGCTTATGATTATAGTAAATGTAAATAATATTTATTTATATACACATGCATATGTAACATTATTCTCATGTTCTTACCCAGGCTTCCGATAAGGGTTTAATTTATTGGATTAGATGCTCTATTTTTTTTTTTTTTTTTTAGATTTTATTTATTTATTTGGCACAGAGAGAGGTCACAAGTAGGCAGAGAGGCAGACAGAGAGAGAGGAAAGAAGCAGGCTCCCTGCTGAGCAGAGAGCCTGATGCAGGGCTCAATCCCAGGACCCTGAGATCATGACCCGAGCCGAAGTCAGAGGCTTTAACCCATTGAGCTGCCCAGGAGCCCCGGATTAGATGTTCTAAAAGAACTTCTGCAAATCTGTCTATATTGATATATCCACTAACTTTTAAATGATTATTTTTGATAAGCTATTGTTTCCATGACTCTAATTTGTTAAGTTGAATTCTCTCCAAGTTCATGGTTTTCTTAAAACTTCATTCTGTCTTATATCTCATAAATCTTACAACCCTTTACCAAACCACTCCTAGTGTTTGAAGGCAAAGTTGCCAAAATCGTGGAGAGCTAAAGCTTGCTACATAAATTCAATTCTTGAATTCTGACTGAACATGAAGGAACAGGTTTTGAATTCCACTTCAAATAACAAAGTGGTTATCACAAGAAACTCCAGGCTCACTAGAGTTTCATGGTCAAGAGCATATGCTCTGTGTCCTCATGCCACCTTCAGCTTGATTCATTCTGTAACCTGAGGCAAAGTGTCACGCCCCTCCTTGCCTGTGTTTCTTTTCTATAAAATAGAGACGTGCACATCCCCATGTTAATGTCACTAACCTTATAGCTATATGGGGATAAAAAGAAATAATACATGGTAAGGTCCTAGATATGGGCCCAGCATACAGAAAGCACTCGTATTATTAACAATAGCTAAGGTTTTTATATATTTTTTCCCACTTAATTTCACAGTGACCCAATGAGTAGGTCCTTATATCATTTCTACTATCCCAGGAAACTGAAGGACAAGAGCTGAAATATCTTTTCCAAAGTCACACGGTTTAATAAGGATTAGTAAGAGGAAGATTGGTGAATAGAAGGAGCCACACATCAGTGAGTGTGTATATATAGCAGGAAGGGGATGTACACAGAAGACAATGGGAATCCAACAGTTGGATCTGAATCTCAGTCTTGAGGATGCCTTAAAAGAGTGCGCTCTGGTTCCCTGACCACTTTTTTTCAACAAACTGATCTCAGCTTTCTGAGAAAAGAATACTCTTTTCCAACTGAATAATTGAAACTCTTCATTATTCTCTTTTCTACAATATGGAAATTTCACATTTAGATAGGATTCATGATGCAGAGAAAATGTGTACTCCAGGTTTTCTAGAAAAAAATCCAGATTCTAACTGGGTCATCTAGATGATCATATTAACTACCTAAATATTTCAGAAATATTAAATCCAAATTATATGTGTTAGACTATATCCAGAAACTGAATATAATCTTTTGTCAGAATATGGGATCTGATTTGGGTCAAGAAATTTTGGCCAGATGGTGAGGAATTTTGTTTTACAGGACATCGGAAGGTCAGTGATTTTGAAAAAAATCCAAGTATGGATAAATCAGAGCCCAATATTTGCTATAAATTTCTTTCTTCTTCATATGCCAATTACATGTTTCATTTACTATTTTCAGCTAAACTTTCCCATCTTTGATATGCCATGGTAGCATCTTTGTTTGAGACCAAGCACATAAATTCTCAAAGTTCTAACACCAGAATCTACAGAAAAACAAGTCCTGCCTAATTAACAAATACTTCCTACTCATCACCTGTTAAAAAATAAACCATCAGGTAGGTGATAATCAAATAACAAAGCTAAATAAATTAAAAAAATTTAAAAAAAACAAACAAAACTAAATAAATAAATTTTAAGATCACCTAGGACCAAAGCCTATTTTATTGATTACATTTTGACCCAGATAGGGGAAATCAATCTTCTGATTCCTAGGCTGTGATCAGCAGGCAAATCTCTCATGTCCCAAACCAGGACTCTCCTGACTACGCAAGACAATTCACCAATACTCGGTTTTCATTTGATTTTCTTAGTATCCGTAAACATAACAGCTGGGTCTAATACATGACGACATTAACTTCATGTTTGGGACTTAGGTTGTACTCAGCACATATGATTTCTCTTAATCAGAAAGGCACTTTATTTTTAAAATACGTGGAAAGAATTATGAATCAAAGCCACAGCAGGCAATCTTCAAATCACCCAAGAACGACACGATAATAATCCAACACATTTTGAGTGGTGGTATCTATGCGGTGATCTCCGGTGAGGGGAATATGAATACTCACAAATAGAGGACCCCACAGTGGATAGGCTGTGTAGAAGATAAAGAAAAACTGACTGAAGAAATGGAGTATGTTTCTTATGGAACCTAGAAAAACACCCAGGACCAGAGTCGTTGCTCCAGTCAGGACTTGGACGGCCTGTAAGAAGAGGAGGCAAAAAAAAAAAAAAAAAAAGCATAATGGTCATAGAGCAGATGTCATCATCTGAGATGATTATAAAGCCTCATTTAACCTCATTTAACCAGGCGAGGGCTTACGCTCGGAGGTTTTCATCGCACGCTTTCCCCACCCATCTCAGGGGCAGCCCATCATCTCCTCCTCTCCCCCTGCTCCTGTTCATTCTCACAAACCCCTTCCAGAAGGTCGCAGAAGAGGAGAGGCAACATGGCTGGTAATGTAGATGAGGTCAGTCATCTTCCTAGCGTATTTTAGGGCCACAATGTGATGGGGAAGGCACGCAGGCATTAAACAACAGTTCATTCAGCTTTTCCTCAACCCAATTTTTAAATTTAAGATACGGAGTACGAGTTCATAAGAACTCAGCCTCCTGATGTGCTGCTCGGATTGGAGTCCATTCATCAATGTTGATGGGAAGTTCCCTACTCCCCAGGTCTAAAATAGGCTCCAGCCTTTTCTTTAAAAAACACATTATTGACTCGGTGATTAATAACTCGGATTCTTCCCGATGGGAACAAACAAGGTTTTCCACATGATAAGTATTTTCTTCCATCTTAAAGCCTTTTTTAAAACTAAGGTTGACGTACCCCAAGGGCTTGTAGTTTCTCTTTCTGGTGATTTTGCAATTCATCAATGGGTTGGTAGACAGAGTTATTTGTCACCTGTGGTTCCTCCTGGCTTGCTGGGGGACCACCTGCTGAAGCCGTCCCAGGTTCTGCATTACCAAGTCCTTGGGAGGCCATCTGGGGTTACTGATGCTGTCACAAGAAAGAAGTCCAAAGGTTTGACGTTTTCCCCTTTACCAGTAGCTAATAATTTTTGAGTGCAACAGAAGTGTTCGATTCTGTCCCTATAACAAAATGACTGCACAGATGGAGTACCAACTTACATTGTTGAAATTCATTTTGTCTTGGAGTAGTAATCATCAGACTATGGTAATAAGTCTAGGTGCCTCATTTAACTTCGAAACAGTGAAGAGTGATTCCCTCCTCATTTTTACATGCACGTATACATTATTACATAGCCCCCAGCTCTCTGCAAATCAATCCTAGACAACCAGACAGATAGCTTCACTGAGCAGTGAACTCCTAGGTGAGAAAGATGACTTTGGTCATATTCCTATAATAACAATAGGTATGATTTATTGTATACTTACTGTCACATCCCAAGTGCAGTCTAGTTGCTAAATGTAATGCTCCTGACAGTCTATGTTGCAATATAGAGGAGATGAGAAAATTTAAAGATGAGAAAATTCCCACTTTAAAGATGAGAAAATCCAGGCATAGAGAGGTTAAACATCATACCCAAACTTAAACCTCTCATAAATGAATTCAGCTCTAGTACAGACATTCTACTTTAAGGTCCAACACTTTTTTTTAAATCATTATGCTGTATAGTACTGTAGGGAAAGACACCCTTCTAGGCAGTCATATAGCTGTGGATAGAGTTTACCCACCATGGAAGAGCCAAGTTGAAGTCTCAATTTGGCCACTTACTGGTTGAGCGATCTAGTAATGGGGAACCTCAGTGTTCACCTATGTAAAAGGAAATGATTTTAATTTCATATTAACATTGCAAGGAGCAACTTTGATAAGGTATGAAGACCCTAACCTAACAAACAGTTACAAAATGTTGACTTTAACTTATATTCTGCCTTGTGTCAAAAGGACTTAAAGTACCGTATATAAATACTAGTATCGTATATAAATACATATATATATAGGATATACTAAAGTATCATATATAAATATACATATCATATATCGCCAAACAACCGCCTCAATCATTACACCTTAAAAATACATATCATTAAAATATACACAGTATATTCAATCTGGGACAGTATAACTTCATAGTGTAAAAATTGATAAGGGGAGACCTTACTTTGAATGGAGTCAAGAGGCCAAAATGGGGGGGGGCTCTCATGACCTACCACTCCTCCTGAGTTGTAGACCCAACAGGAAGAGAAGCACCTGGCATCTTCCAAGGCAACACTACTTTACTATCCTAGCGAGGATCCATGCAGCCAATGAGACACTGTTACAATTGTTACAACTCACCCGTGAAAAACTTCAAACTGCCAGTTCTCTGCAATGGACTTTCTGTTGCTAACAGTAACTCTGTTATGTTATGGTCTTTCCCTATATAAAATTATGGTCCTTCCCTATATAAGGTCTTTCCCTATATAAATTATGGTCTTTCCAATTATGGTCTTTCCCTATATTAAAAAAAGCAGTTCCTCCTGTTTGTTCTCTGGACTTGCCTGTGATTTCGTTGTAGCTCGCCTGTCCCAAACTGCAATTCTCTGCTCTTCCCGAATAAACCCATTTTTGCCCATAAAATAACTGTGTTTTATCTTCAGGGTGAACAATGGCATCCTCCAAAACAAAGTGTTTGCAAAATACTTATCTGCTTTCACAACTGATGAGGTAGACAGTAGGGGATTAACTACAAACCTATTACATACTGCTGAATTCTGCCCAAACTACTGGCTTTGAGTTGAGAATAGTATCTTAATTTCTACTTTTTGTGGGAAATTGTGTAGCAGTTCTATTTTTCTAACAGTTTCACTCATGTTCGTCAAAGTAAATCCATGCTGCATATCCTTTCAGGATAATCTTTACATTTCCAGTTCTCTATGATAGAGGGTATAGGTCATGCTCATTTAATCACTAAGGCACAAAGAAGGGGGAGGTCGGAACACATTCTAACCTTCACTTTATCACATTGGTAACTGCCGTTTTACCTCTCATCAAAGTTTGCTGCCAGGACTGATTTTCATGCTAGTATTTAGGTACGTGCTCTATTTAAACACTGATAAATGCAAAGTGACAAGGAGCCCTTACTTCCATATTCAATACTACGCATGGAATCCAAGAATGAGAAAAGATCAAAAAGTTTTTAGCAGACGCTGTTTTAATGAATGCCTATCATAATCTCATCGGAATGTATAATCATAATAGCCAAATATAGAATAATCTTCTTTAAATCCTTCTCTTATTTATTTGGAACATCACCTTGCAAAGCTCAGACTTAAAATTTATCCACTGGGGGTGCCTGGGTGGCTTGGTAGGTTAAGCATCTGCCTTTGGCTCACGTCTTGATCCCAGGGTCCCAGGATCTAGCCCCTCACACAGGCTCCCTGCTCAGAGAGCAATCTGCTTCTCCCCCACCCCTCTGCCTGCCGCTCCCCCTGCTTGTGCTCTCTTAATCCCTGTCAAATAAATGAATAAAACCCTGAAAAAAATAAGGCAAAATGAAATAAAATAAAATAAAATTTCTCCGTTGGGAAATGTGTGTGTGTGTATACATATTTAAAGATTTTATTTTTTTAAATGATCTCTATACCCAATGTAGGGCTCGAACTCACAACCCAAAGATCGAGTCCCATGCTCCACTGACCGAGCCAACCAGGCACCCTGGGCGATATGTATACATTTTAGATAAGATATCTACTGCTCTAAAATGTATGTAATGTGGGGAGCAGGGCTCCTTCATGGTCAGAAGCTGCTTGCCTATTACTCCAGCTTCATGCCTCCCCCTCTGTATCTCAAAGCTCCATCCAGCCATGGCTTATTTCTTTTAATTCCCCAAGCATCAAGCTCTCAAAAGTCTCAAACCCTCCTTCTCAGTATCATTCATGCCTTCATGAGCATGTTGCCCCTCAAGCTCCACCTGGATAATGTCTGCTCTTCTTCCAAACTGACTCTGCCACATCCACACTGTTCACGAAGGAAGCCCTCTTCAATCCTGGCCAAGTCTGGGGGAAGCTCCCTGTTATTAAGAATGTCCTCTCCTCCCCTTTTCCTACTATTGACCCTTCTGAGCCTCATATGACTGAAACCCGGCTGTGCTTGCTGTCTTCCCAGCAGGGTAAGCTCAGTGCCTAGGTCCCTGTCTGCCACACGCTGGATACTCAGGGAATTAGCAGATAAATAAATTTCTGGTCCAGCCTGGTGGAGCCATGACTTATCGAAAATATGTTTGCGAGGATTGGAGCCTCTCATACAGAGAAACTCCAGAGTACTTCTGGAGTGGGAAAACCAAGTCTAATCACATCATTTAATTTGACTTTTTAAAGTAACTATACATATCAGGGAGAATTTTCAGCTTTTACGCAAAATATGCTCAATGATTTGCTCAATTTAGCTTTTTTTTATGAGAGAAGTGTAGATTTCCTGAGAACCCCAGTTAAGTTCACCCATCTGGTTTTTACTGTGTGTCAGGCATTGTTCTAAGTGTTTTACTCATTTAACCCACTTACCCCTCACACATCCCTAAGAATGGGTACTACTCTTACGATCTTTTCCAGTTTACAGGCAGCAAAGAGTTAAGTCACTTCCCAAAAAAATACACAGCCAACAACGGAGGAGTTGGAATCAGAACTGAGTAATCTGGCTCTAGGGCATCCTTACCATCCCTCTGAGCTTATGCAGAAACATACTCACTAAATCCCGGGCCGCAGGTGTGTCCAAAGCATCCCATTCCCAGAGCTGGCAGCCAAATTTGGAGACAGCCCCTTGGACTGAATATATCTCAGGTGTGAGTGTGTGTGTGCGTGTGTGTGCATGTCCAGGCCCGTGACTTCCCAAAGAAATAACTATATAGTTATATCTAACATTTTGGCACCAGGGGAACACATTCTAAAGGGAAGCCATGCTCTCAGCCAAAGTTTCAAATCTCTACATAGCAACCATACCGAAAACTCTGCAGACATCCTCAAGGCCCATGGGGGCGTGGGGAGGGCACCCCTAACAGATAATAAAAAAAAAAAAAAGGAGGCTTTCTCTGAAGAGGGAATCTATAGGGCTTACCTTGGAGGCTTCAGGTCTTGGAAGACGTCTTGCCTCGGAAGCCAGGTAGGAGACACTCAGTAATGATGGCTAGAGTGTCTTTTCTGGAAAACTGCAGCCTCTTCTGACTCGGGCTTAACGTACCTTCGCCTTGTGCAACACTTTAGAGGAGTCGGTGAAAATGTGCTGGCTGGAAGGCATGCTAAGCCCACTCTGGTTTCACCGTGCTTCCTGAAGCCTTGCCGTTGATTAGGAAACTGGCAGCAGGAGTAACTGTCTTCTGGCTTTGAGACATTGCCCAACGCGTTGTTGGAACAAGAAACGCAAGCAGGAAATACAGGTAGACGGGTGGGAAAGCACTGTGGGATGGGGACCGAAGAGTTATTTCGAAGAACAAAGAACAAAGTCAGATAGTAAGAGCCGTTCCTGGCCGAGGGAGAGAGGTCACATGCCTCACATTCAGTTCTGACGGGCTTCGAAAGGCTAGTTCCGTTGTCAACGTTATAGATAAAAAAAGTATATGAATTGTGATTTAAATACATTGAATGATTGCCATGCAGGGGTCATCACTCTAAATGCTTTACACGCGCTGACCGGCTTCCTCCTCATGCTAACTCCAGACCGAGCGAGGTACAACCGTTAGCCCAACTTCACAGAAAAGAAGACTATCGTATGGAAATGTTAACCTGCTTTCCCAACATCAGCGGGTACCTGGCCAGGTGCAAACCTTAGGCTCTGGGTAGGGTGAGGGCAGAGTGGTGCCTGTTACCCCCACTGGGATTTTAATGACACCTCCCTTCAGGTTCCGAGGTGTCCCAGCTCAGAAGATGAGTTATTGTGAAAATTAATAAAAAGAAACCTTATTTAAAATGGTTTTGGAAAGGGGCACCTGGGGGACTCCTTTGGTCAAGCAACTGCCTCCGGCTCAGGTCATGATCTCAGGGTCCTGGGATGGAGCCCCAAGTTAGGCTCCCTGCTCAGTGGGGATCCTGCCTCTTCCTCTCCCTCCGCCTTTCATGCCTACTTGTGCTCACTGTCTCTCATGCATGCTACTTCCGTCTTAAACAAACAATTCTTTAAAATAAAATGGTGTTGGGAGGCCAAAGCAGGATGCTCTCACATTCTACCGCTTCTCGGGGACTGCACACGCCACAAGAAGAGACCTACCTCCTCAAGCTACTTTACTACCCAGTGCGAGGAAGATAGGTGCCTCTCTAATAGCAGCCCTGCCAATGAGAGACAGTCACAACTCAGCCAATGAGGAGCCCCTATACTTGGAACTCCCTCTTCAGTCCAATGGACTTTGTGTTTATAACAACCCTCCCCGGCGCCCCCCACGTTCCTCTATAAAAGAGCAGTCCGCCCGCTGTTCTCCTGACTTGGCTGTAGTTTGCTGTAGTTTGCTTTTCTCAAATTGTAATTCTCTGCCATTCCCAAATAAACCCATTTCTGCTGGTAAAATGACTGGCAGTCTCGTTTTTAAGCTTACCTTGACACAATCATCCTAAATAAATGTCCTTCAGTAGGTGATGGAGCGATCAGAGCCAAGAGACGGTGAGGAAATAACAGGTGAAGATTCAAACTGCAATCTTTAGGAAGGTCATGGGGCAGGGCTGGTGAGCAAGGCCTGGAAAGGGAAGTCCGTGAGAAAGAGGAGAATGTTCCCAACAAACTGGGTAAGGGTCTACTTCTAGAAACTGGAGGAGAAGTGGGAACTTGGTCACAGAAAAGAGAAAGAGAGGACTGGATGTGATGACCCCAGGAGAGCTCTGGGAGACAGTGAACTTGGACACTGGATATAAAGTGAGCCGAGGTCCAGCAGCCAGGAAAACGTGACAACATGCAGGAGCTCTGCGACCACGGCTGGCACCTGAACCTGGAGAAGATGCTGGGGAGGAAGGGATGACAGAGACACTCTAACTGTAAATCACGAGGAAATAGCTAACAGGAT
>CM053613.1:7856027-7873322 GCA_028646535.1 Procyon lotor
TGTTGTGAAAGAAACCAAAAGCCGTATTATGAGAGGGAAAAAGAAATCCCTGGGCCTTTTATAATCCTTCACACAGGCTGTCACATTCCCACGGGAGGACTTGCCAGGGGGAGGCAGCCACTGCACGAAAGCCCCTGTCCTCTCTACAGGGCCCTCATCAGCACTTTTCAAATTCAACTTCCAGAACTGAAATCTTCTCTGTTACTCCCCTGCTCCCCACTTCTCTTACACAGTGGAAAGAAGAAAAGTTCAGGGGTCATCATGGCTGCTCCATCTATCTTAAGTGCTAGGTAGGCCTGGGCAAGCTTCTTAACTTGACTGGGCTTCAGTTTCCCATCTGAAAATGGGGACAACGTTACTATCTTAGAACAGTACCCGGCACACAACTAGGGGGTCAAAGGCAGGCTGTCTTCCCTCCCTCCTGTTCAGAGACCTCACGTCCTCAGGCCACATGGTGGGGAGGGTGAGGTTCAGACCTAAAAGGAGCAGCCGATCCTGACTTTACAGACTACACAATGGTAGACAACCCAACACCACTCAGGGATGCAGCCTCTTGGAGATCAGGAAAGTCAACAAAAACAATATATTAGTTAGGCTCATTTCAGAAAGGGATTCATTTACATTCTCAAGAAGAGGTTGATGTTTAGTGCTCTAATTACCTAACTTTGAGACCCTCTGATCACATGGGAGGAAGAAGAAGGAAGAAGAGGCACACAGAAGCTAAATTAAAGGGGAGGATAAGGTCTGGGTACCAACGCAGAAGTATGGGTTGAGTATTAAAGACATTTGTATCTATTACCTCAGCAACCTGATTTCTTTGAATTCATAAGAGAAAATTGCAATGAGAAAAGCATAGGTTAGTCATACTGTTAGTTATAGTAACAGTAATAACAAGCCTCCAACATTGAGAAGGTATTGAATAACTGAGATTATATTCAAAATCTTGTGTTGAAAATTAGATTTACAAAGAGATTTTAGTGATGTGGAATGATGCATTGGGTTTATGAACTGGGTCTAAAACCATCGATAATACAGTCTGAAGTCTGTGAAACCACGTCTGAGTGGGTAAACATGCTACAAGATTATCAGCAATAATATTAAAAATTAATTCTGTTCACCTTTTCTGTGTTTTATAAGTTTTGGTAATAATACATCTTATATTTTATTCAGAAAAGTAATATTTAAGAAGTGCCAATAATTAGGTCATTCCCATCATGCTGCTATGGAAGCCCTGATTCAGTGGTCAGCCCTATTCTTTTCACCAGATCTTAAAGAACTGATAGCCTAAATTTTAAACTCACTCTCCTCCAAGGTTCTCTGGACTTTGTAGACCGTGATAAATGGCTACTTGGTTTTACAAAGAGAAGCTAAGATGGAAGAAAGAACTCTCCTAGGCCCATCATCAGCTGTGTGTTCAACCTTGGCCTTGTGATTTAACATCTCTTTAAGCCGGAGTGTCTTCATCTGTAAAATATGCAGAACAGCACCTACCTCAAGGTGTCGTGGGGATTCAAGGACGTGTGTATGAGGTGTTCAATACACGGTCCGGCATGACTCAACACTTGAAAATGGTAACTGCTCTATCATTCAAGATCCAACCTGTCAGCCACAAACAAAACCACACCACCCCAAACCCCAATCCCAACCTAGAGCTTTCTTGACACTAAAAAGGATATGGAAAGCAAAGCCCAACAGCCATCAAAGTCAGGAAGAATTCAGAAGATGAACCCCAGACCCAGGACATAGATGGCATCCAATTAGGGGCATGCATCCTGAGCAAAAGGAGCAAAAGTGTGGTGCTCAGCTGTGCCAGGACAGGTGGCAACATACAGTGTTCAACAAAGAGCTGGGACAGAGTCCCCAGGAGAGGACCCAACGGGAGCCTGGCCCAGAAGAGAGCTTTCCCCAGGGCCAGAAGCCCAGAAAAGTATTTTAAGGAGATGAAAGAATGCACGGGCAATGTTAAGTCTGAGACAGCTTAGTGTGTCCTAGGATGATCACAAGAGGGAAGCATTGCCTTGTGAAATCTAAGGCCAATTTCTCAAGAGGGAGCCAATCCAGAGTCCCCAAGAACCTTCCATTTACTTACATTTCAGTGCAGCAGCCACGCGGGGCACCATTACCTTAGCCCAACAGGAAGTCCAATAATCAATGCTAAAATGCCCAGCAACACCACTACTACCACAATGATAATTATCAATTTTTGTAGAGGATAAGAGAAGCAAATCATTGTTACAACCAAAAAACAGCAATTCATCCAAAACCCAACCCCTTGTACCTCTATGTTGAAAGGCCTCTTACCAACCCAAAGAAGAAGCCTACGACTCTACATAAAGACATTCATTCTATTAGGATATTTTATTGTTCTTAAATGACTTCCTGGCTAGCAAGGCCAGCAGATGGAAATACAGAGCTTCTGTTGGCTCGTAGCTTACACTTCAGTCTTGTGTGCGTGGACAGATTAAAAAAGCAACCATCACAAGATCTCCAAGCAGCAACAGGCCAAGGTATCAAGTGACCAATTTGTCCTTTTCAAAAAGAAGTGTATGTCTTCAAATAGTTCTAATTTCAAACTCTGTCTGTCCCTCCTTTAAAGCACATGCCCACTGGTCAGACTCAGTCCAGAGACTGGGGATCAGAAAGCAGGATTGTGGTTCTCTTATGAGCCAGCCTGGATTCATCAAGTAAAATAACTTTCCAATTCCTTGAATTCATACACAATTTCATACACAAGCAATAGGTAAAGTTGGAAGAAAAGCAAAGAATTGAAGAACAAACGTATCAGAGCCCAGGAGAAGTAGTCAACAAAGAACCATTGTAAAAAGCACAGGCCACCAGAGCTGGCTACCACAATGGGCAGAGAAGCTTAGAAGTCTCTAAGCAACAGGGGCACCAGAAAAGGGGGCATTATGCTGGTGTGGGGGAAAGAGCAAGAAGGAAACTGAATATGAATCCCATTCCTACTCTTACTAAGTGGCCTGAAGCCAATTACTTACCCTCTGACCATCATGGCAGCCTCCCCTCTCCACTAGAGGGGCATGCATCCCACTCCCCAACACTCACCCCAAAAGTGAAGATGGCAGGTTTCCCACTCTCTGACACCTCCTCCATTTCCTCACCTGTGCCCTTTTCCGGCTTTATAACAAAAGAAGTAGAGCATCAAATATAAGACCAAAGCACATCAAGTCAAAAGTTTCTTGAAAACCAAGAGGATATTAACTTCACTCTAAAGACGGTGGCCTTAATAATACACCCCCAAGAGCTCCTGATGCGTCTTGCTCCTGATTCCTCCCCTGATCCAATCCACCCTTAGCATTACAGACAATTACCTTCCAAGTTCCCAGGTGATGCTCATTCTTCTATTCTGGGGCCCACACTTTGGGAACCCTATAGAATAGTAATGAAGGCTAGCCTATGGATAGCACCTGCCTAGGCACTTCAAAAATCCTAATGATATTCTAAAGGTGACTCAAAATGCTTCCACTTGATTTGAAATGAGACTATCCTATACTTTAGACCTCAGAAATGCAGAGTGGCAAGTGTGTTGAGAGCTTTCTCGTTGTTTTCCAGATTAGCCAAGTAAACCTACATCCAGTGTAGCCTGATGCATGAAACCACTTCAGACTTCTCAGCTTCTTCCAACTTCCAGTTGCTTGAGGGGTTGGTTCTTAACCTGTGATCTATCATGAGGAAGGCCTCAATGGAGCTTCCTTCTACTTGTTTCCTTGATTTGGACATGTTCTGGACAAGATTCAGGTTTAAGAGTACGCTTTGGCTGATAGTTTGAGAGCATGTTTTCGTGATGACCATAAGTCATGGTGAAGAGGGTTTCACTGCCTCCATTTTGGCCTCAAAATTTCTAGTTGAGTTCTTCATTCTGGCTTGTCTCTTGGCTCGGGCAGAAGTATCTGAGGGCAAAGCATCCCCTGGTGGGAACCAAAACTACCCGGTCAGCAACAAGGACTGCCCTGAGCCAGCAAGAACCTGTCCATGATGGACTCCAAGACAGCAATCCTACCTGCACATACCCACCCACCTTTGCCCTGCATTCTCCTTACATAAACCTGAAAGTATTTTTTGCACTTTGGAGACCATCTTTGAGGCATTTAGTCAGCTGTCTCCCCACTGTTGGCCTCACTGAAATAAATCCTTCTCCTTGATTCACCACCACTTGTCTCTCCGTCTTTAGATTTTGTCAGCTGTACATGCCTGAACCTGGTCTGTTTTGGACCCCTGGATACAGGCACTCTCACCTCCCTGCAAGCCAGCCACAGTGAGGCTTCTAGGCTCCTTGCTAAGATTCTTTCCTAAAAGCTAAGAATGAATGGTTCCCATTAGCCCTAGCTATAGTCTTCTCCTTGAGTCCAATTAATATTATTAATGACTAATGAACTCACATCATTATCTTCTCTCTCAAAAATATACTTTGATGGTTTTCAAAGTTAACTGGTTTTCCTCTTACTTCTCATTTCCTCCCATTAGTCACCATGGCCCATCTGCTCTTCCACATCAGTAACCCAGCTGTTCTTTTATGGCTTCACATGAAATCACATTGTGACACGTTATCAACTATTGTCCCTTATGTGATTATATCTCCTCCCCTCACCATACTGCTATGTAAGTTTTCTTAACTACTCCTTAGCTCAATTCTGTCTTCAAAATTCCAGAGCTTCCCTGCAGCCATCCTGGTGAAACAGACTCAAACTGTATTCTATCCCATATCAACCTCACCCAGAGACCCCCACCCCCGTCTGATGGCTGCTCATCTAAAGACTTTAGAAAGAACATTTAAGACTTTTTATTCTGTTTGCATCATCTGTCTCCAGTACCTTATGCACACCATACAGGTTCTGGAGAAAAGGCACCTTTTCTCTGAAGGTCCTTCAGAGTCGTATCAAAACAACGGTACTTCAGAGATGGTACCATACAGCTCATGATGGTTATTTCTATCTTGACTGGGCCATAGGATATGAAGATATTGGGTTTAACACTATTCTGGGTATGTCTGTGAGGGTGTTTCTGTGAGATTAACATTTGACTGTAGGTTGAGGAAAGCATATTGCTCTGCCTAGTGTGGGTAAGCCTCATCCAGTCAGTTGAAGCCTCCATAGAACAAAGAGGCTGAGTAAGAGGGATCGCCTGCTCCCTCATTGCCTTTAAACTGGGATACTGGTCTTTTCCTGCCTTCAGAGTCAAGCCAAAATGGGTTCTTCTAGGTCTCAAGCTTTTGGACTAGAACCACACTGTTTAGTACTCCTGAGTCTCCAGCTTGCCAACTACATAACTTGAGACTTATTAGCCTCCATAATCACATGAGACAATTCCTTATCATACATACATACCTACATACATACATACTATTTCATTCTGTCTCACTGGAGAACCGCACACAGCTACATAAGTTTTTGCTCAGTGTTAACATTGAAAGGATACATGTTACTCTACTCACCTTATGAATCCTCAGTACCTGTAATAGTAAGACACTAAATCTTAGGAGGTTTTGTTTATAATGAATAAAGGCTCTCTTCAAGCTGACTCAAATGATGGATTGATGCAGACACCTGAAAGACTTCAGTTATACTAACACAAGGCAGTTGGTCCTCTCTCAACTTCCTATTCTCTGCACAGATGTGTCTTGGGCTCTGGCCAAATGAAGGATTTTCTGTCAGTAGGAGGTCTGCACCTCCTTTTTTCTCTAATTTGGTAGAGAAATAACTTGCTCTGGAGAAATCTCTAACTTGCTCTGGAGAAATTTATTTACAGGGTAATAGGAGAGATGGTGGGTAACTGATGATCAATAATGAGGCTGCTTCTTTGGCTTTCTAAATCTGAATGTTTCAATCTACTGCTACATTGCTAATAGCTAAGGGTCTACACTAAATGATCTGCTTTGGATCATTGAGATCTGATTGCCTTGTTTCCCACCTGACTTCTCCACAGGTAGCTTCCTTTGCCCTGCAGTATCCTTTGCCCCTTTTAAGGATAGCTCATCATACTAAAAGGAAATTGGGGTTGGTCGATTAGATAGAAGTTTCCAATATATCTGAGATGGAAGGGTTATCTTGGCTTTACCTGTGGAGAATGATGCCTGGACAGAAACCTTGAAAGGACACATTCACAGTATATGTATATGTATCAAATGCTTGTCTCTGGTTTCTCCGCTATTTCAGAAGAACTTTTATTTTTTCAGTTTGGTAAATCAAGATATCAGTAACTGAAATTATTTGTAGCAGAAAGTTTAACCACGAGGACAAGACAGTTATATCCCAAAAGGTTTTCAAGATACAGAGTCTAGTCTACCTCCAGAAACCAGTTATTTGAAATACATACATAAGGACTTCAGGATGGAGATTCTTAGTGCTATTTCTAGAGAAAAGGTAAATGATCTCTCACAACTGGAGAGACCAACTCAAAATTCTGATAGACACAGGTCCTATATCCCACAGTGTTGCTGTTTTTGGTTTTTTTTGGAGTTTTTTTAAAGATATTTTATATAAGGCAGATCTGTGGAGGACATAAGAATGTAGGCACCTGGGGCCCACTCCACATTCAAAGAATTGGAATTCTAGGGGCACCTGGGTGGCTCAGTTGGTTAAGGTCCAACTCCTGATTTCAATTCAGTTCATGATCTTGGAGTCGTGGGACTGAGCCCCACATTGGACTCCACTCTCAGCTCAGAGTCTGCCTTTCCCTGATCTCTCTCTGCTCCTCCCCCTACTTGTGCTTTCTCACTCTCTTCCTCAAATAAATAAAATCTTTAAAAATAACGAAAATAAAGAATTGGAATTCTGAGAATTTGGCCAAGGAATTTATTTGATTTTTAGCAACCACTAACACTGACTTAATAAAATTTTAGTAAAGAGCCAGTGACTTTATCACTTCCTGATTCTAACCACAACTGGAACTCAACATGAAGTCACTTTTTTTTTTAAAAGATATTACTTATTTATTTGAGAGAGAGAACAAGCCAGGGGGAGAGGCAGAGCCAGAGGCAGAGGGAGAAGGAGACTCTCCTTCAGTATGGAGCCCAGCACGGGTTCCATCCCAAGACCCTGAGATCATGACCTGAGCTGAAGGCAGACACTTAACTGGCTGAGCCACTCAGGCGCTCCTGAAGTCATTTTATGTACTTGTTCATAGTGGACAAAATTAACTGTCAGAAAATTAGGCAAGAACCTTCAATTTTTTCCTGCCACATATGAGTTCATTTTAGTATCTTCCAGATGCTAAGTTCTCTGAGATCTTACCACTACTCCCATTATCTCCCTTGAACTCTCCCAACTATCTATATAACATATTAACTGGATGTAGAACATGTATCTTTAAACTATTAGGTCGAAAAGGAAATGCACACATTTTCTAAAATCTCAAACTTGCCTCTCTCCAGGTTTCTTCATCTCAGTTAACTGTAGTACCATCTATTCAGATTCTCTTAGAATTATCACTTTTCCTTCCCCAGCCCCACATGCCTATATGCCCAAAGTGTTTCTAGAATCCCACTAGTTCTCTCCATCTCTTCTACAGAAACTCAAGTCTAAGCTGCCAACAGCTGATCCTGGTCTATTTAAATATCTTTGCAAGTGTTCTTCCTGACTCCACTCTAGGCCAAAATCCACTCTCCTTCTATCCACTAGAATGAACTTCTAAAATTATAAATCAGATCCTCCTTATCCCATATCATGCTCACTGTGGTTCCTTACATTCTGGTTAGAATGTGGTTACACTGACCTATCTGTTCTTGGAAGTCACCAACCAGAGTCTTTGCATTTCTTAATCTCACTGCCTAGAATGATTGGTGACTTAATGCCTGAGTCATCCTCTGTGTAAGGGGAGAATATCTAGTCTACCTAATATACATGAGCCAAAAAGAGAGTGGACAGATCAATCATTTTATGTGAATTCACATTAATCACTGTGGTATTAAATTCTCCAGTAGTTGGAAACTGCTAGCAGCAAAAGATGGCTTTTTTAAAAATTCAATTAGCCAAGGTATAGTACATCATTGGTTTTTGATATAATGTTCAATGTTTCATTAGTTCAGTCTAACACCCAGTGCTCATCATATCACGTGCCCTATTTAATGCCCATCACCCAGTTACCCCATCCCCCCACTGACCTCCCTTTCCACAACACATAGTTTATCTCCTGGTGTGAAGAGTCTCATATGGTTTGTCTCCCTCTCTGATTTCTTCCCATTCAGTTTTCCCTCCCTACTCCTATTGTCCTTTGCAGTATTCCTTATGTTCCACATATAAGTGAAACCAAATGATAATTGTGTTTCTCTGATTGACTTATTGCACTTAGCTTAATACCCTCCAGTTCCAACCATGTCAATGTAAATGGTAAGTATTCCTCCTTTCTCATGGCTGAGTACTATTCCACTGTAGATGTGAACACCTTCTTTATCCATTCATCTCTTGATGGACATCTTGGCTCCTTCCAGTTTGGCTATTGTGGACATTGCTGCTATGAATACTAGGGTGCATAAAAATGGCTTTAAGACTATAAGCAGTTTACCTTTAAAAGCTCATCAATCCACTACAGGTTAACCTTCCAGTGGTTCTATGCCTACCTCCTTAAGAAAGCACATAATTCTTTTCTCAGAGTTTCCAATTCATCTTCTAAATTATCAGTAATCTCAAATTATTGTGGGATTTAACTGCAAGATCTTACATTTCACCACCCAATTTCTTAACTGCTAACAACCTTGAATGCTTCAATTGTCTCTTGGCTGATTGGGCATAATACCTCTTTAAGCCACCAGCTCTTTCCAATCCTTTATCAGCAACATTTAGTTGCCTTCATCCTGGGGATCCCTTTTCATCACAAGTCTCAAGTTTTATTTCTATTCTAGTTCTCCTAAAACATAGCCCCTTGTGATCAGGGAGAGTCTGTATACGCTTCCCTCTTTCTCAGCAATAGGTAGTATTGTTCATGTATTCATTTAACAAATACATATTGAGCATTTATTGTGGGCTTTTCTTGGCTCTAAATAATACAGCAATGAACAAAACAGACCAAAGCTTCATTCTTTTTTTTTTTTTTTAAAGATTTTATTTATTTGACAGAGAGAAACACAGCGAGAGAGGGAACACAAGCAGAGGGAATAGTAGCGGGAGAAGCAGGCCTCCTGCAGAGCAGAGAGCCTGATGCGGGGCTCGATCCCAGGTCCCTGGGATCTGACCTGGGCCGAAGGCAGACGCTTAACGACTGAGCCACCCAGGCGCCCCCAAAGCTTCATTCTTATGGACCTTATATTCTCATGCAGAGAGGACAATGTTTGAAAGAATATAATTACTAGGTCCAATCAGTAGTAAGAGAAAAGTAGTATTGCAAAGGTACACTAGGTTAAGCCACGATCACTGAATTTCTATACCAACTTTGTTTTAGTTTGGTCAAATAATGACTGGTTGAGAAAATAACAAGATTAAATATAGATATTAAGATTAAAATGTAGGTTTTGCTCCAGAAGTTTAAATTGGGAATGAGGGCAGGCAGACTATTGCCTGTAATTGCTAAGATAAATGCCAAAGTGGAGATGGCCTTCCATTTAGAACTGTAAAATGGGGCATCTACCATCTTGTTTGGGTTAATTCTCATCCATGGATACCATCTCTGGAGATTCTTCTCAGTGGTAGGAGGGCATGTTAGTGTTTTAAGGGAGAAAGGTAAGACTATGAACATCACATTTGACATATTCTCCCCTATCAAAAAGGGGTGCTTTGTATTGTTAACTGACTCTGAGCTTCCCTGACCTTCCATGGTACCACTATATTCTCTGACAATTTTTCTTTTCTACCTCTTAATAGTGTACATACGATGCAGCGCCTCTTTGTTCTTGGCCAGGGTTAAGCCAACTGCATTTCATAATGATTACTTATGGCCTCTGATAAAGTGTTCCTGGGAGACCAATGTCCTGTAACCTAAGTCCATCAAGGTTACAGTACCGTCCCAGGGACTATACATCAGGATTGAGGTAATTAGGTATCTCCCAATTAACTAAATTTTAGAGATGTTCAGCCTCACAAACTGCATGCCATGGGGTTGTCCTTAGTTTTTTCCTACTACTAAGCTAAGCTGATTTTGCCAAATGTCACACAGGCCCTGGGAGGTAAAAGAAGGTAAAAAGAAACAGTTTCCACTTGTCCATTAGTGGCAACCCTCTAGAGAATGCAAAACCAAACAAGACATAAAGGTTGTCCTAAGTCTAGAGAGCAGGCTTTTCTTCTTCTTCTTCTTTTTTGTATCAGGGGTGAACAAATTCCAGGCCGAAGGCCCACCAACTACTTTTATGTGGTCCATAAGCTCACAATAGATTTAAGTTTAAATGTTTAAAAAAATAATAAAAGAAGAATAGCATTTTGTGATAGGTAAAAAGCATTATGAAATTCAAATTTCAGTGTCCATAAATTCAGATTTATTAGAACACAACTATCTCCTTCCCTCATTCATTTACGTCGTATCTCTGACTAACTCTCACATTCTCATACGGGCAGAGGAAAATTGCTGGGACAGAGGTTACAAAGCCCACAAAGCCAAAAGGATTTACTACCTGGTCCTTTACAGAAGTTTGCCCATCCCTGTTCAGTAGTATAAAAGCTAACCAAGAGGCCTCGTAACCCTCTAAATCTTTATAGCTTGGAAGAAGCAACCCATCCTTCCTGGCTTAGGCAAACAGAGGAAGAGTGTGAGTGGTTGACACCTCTAACCTTTGAATAACTGCCCAAATCACCTCCTGGCCTCTCAGCTCCCCCCAGAGAATCTGGTGCCTCTCCCTGGGTTGGGGGTCTGGATGGTAGAACCAGTAGAACCATGGTAGAACCATCAGTCTGAGGAGGGATATGGATAGTTGGAAACCCTCATGGGAAGTTTTGATGCCTTGCCTTCCCATATAACCCACCCCATTCCATCCAACTTCCATGAGAAACTGTGAGGGAAGGTCCTCTTGAAAGACCCCAGCCACAGGACAGGGCCAGCTGGCAGCTATAAGGGGGAGCCCATGGTAAATTTCCTGCTGATTGCTAACCACTTGTTTGCCTTTCTGTAACCGCCTTGCTACAACGCACCCCACCCCCCTTCAGTCGACCAACCGTCGCCTAGGTAACAGGGAAAGATAGTCAACCCCAACCTTGGGGAGAACAAAGGAACAGGCCACTTCCCCATTCCAAGGATCTGTGCGGCCTGGCACGTATCTCTCAAGGACATGTACCTCTCCTTAAAATGATTGGCTGCCTGCGTGCAGACCCCAATGTGATGTTTTAAAACTATAGGCTACTAATGCGCGGGCTTTGCTGTAACGGATAATAACGTCCTATATAAGGTCCCCCACGAGGAGGCTCGGGGCTCTCAGCTGCAGACTGGTTCAAGGTCCCGCTGTGAGTCCGAGCCGGCTCGAATAAACACCCTTTGCATCTTGCATGAGAGCGTCTCTTGGTGTCCTCCGTTCGCCGCAGGCTTCTCGACCCTTTCACTCACCTTTCATTTTCTCTCCATTCCAAAACCAAGAAACAAAGACTTAGTGTCTTTTTAAAACAAATTTAGTCATTATGGTCATGTTCCTATAAAAATATAACAATGCTGATGAAAGGGAGTGGCAGACCCAGGTAAGCTAATGTAAGAGTTTCAGTTAAGTGAATCTTGAGAATACATTTTTTAAAATGCACAAATACTCACTGTGGCAGTCTCCAGATGCTGATCACAAGGGAGCAGGAGGCAAGCTGAAGACAAAGCAGAAGCTGACACCCTGCAACTTCCCCTGCCCCTACTCTTGGGTGGGACCCCTCTGGCATTCTTCCAGGGATCTCCCAACTATTTTAATGTTAATGTCTTGCTAGAGGGGAAAACAACCCTAACTTGCAGTGGCAAGACCTCAGTTACCTTCAAGGTCCTCTTTAGCATTATGAAAGTTCTTTTGAAAGCTTCCTTTTTCCATACCTCCCCAAACCCCATACTATATAATCAGCCATACCTCACAACCCTAGTGCAGCAGCTCTTTCTGCCCATGGCACCTGGAATCCCCATGTTTTAATAAACCCCTATCTTGCCCAAAGACATCTGAAGAATTCTTTCTTGGCCACTGACTATCTATCAGTGGGCCATTGACTATCTACCAGATCCTCCTGAGACTCTTACCCTCTCGATGTCCTATTGTTCAGTGTTCTTGAGCTTTGCTACTTATTACCAATGTGACATTGGGGAAGTTCCTGTCTTAAAAGTGTTGAAAATTGTGCCTATTTCACAGATTTGTAGTGAGGATTAAATGAGATGATATACATCAAGAGATTGGAACAGTTCTTGGTCCTAAGATGCACACAGGACACGGTGGCTACTGTCAGCACTGCTGTAGTCCATTCTCTTCAATGTGTATAGGGCTGCATGTAGGACGAGTAGGCCTAACATCACCATCACTCACACATCAAGATGTATTGCCACAAAGACACAGCACGTTTTACTTATAAAATCACTTACACATAAAAATTATATTCAGACATCTTATCATAAGGGAATATTCAAGGGCGCATGGCAACCCTGTTTAAAAAAAACACATGGGCATGTGGGTGGCTCAGTCAGTTGAGGGTCTGACCCCTGATATTGACTCAGGTCAAGATCTCAGGGTCATGGGATCCAGCCCTACATTGGACTCCATGCTCAGTGCAGAGTCAGCTGCAGATTCTTGCTCCTACCCCCCGGCTCCTCCACACTCATGCTTTCTCTCTCTCTCAAATAAATAAAAAACATCTTTAAAAAAATCAACTCAAAATGGATTAAGAATCAAGACTTAAATGTAAGACTTGAGCAATAAAACTATTAGAAGAAAAGATTTCTTTTCTTCTTTTCTTTTCATTGCCCATTTCTTCTGGGCAATGATCTTTTGGATAGGACGCCAAAAGAACAAAGCAACAAAAGCAAAAATAGGCAAGCAAGACTAAATCAAACTACAAAGGTTCTATACAGCAAAGGAAACCATCAACAACAAAGTGCAGGGAGAACCTGTGAAATGGGAGATAATATTTGCAAACCATACATCTGATTAAGGTTAATATCCAAACTATACAAGGAATTCAAACAATTCAATAGCAAGAAAACAAATAACCTGATTAAAAATGGACAGTGGACCTGAATAGCCATTTCTCAGAAGACAGCTGGCCAGCAAACATGAGAAGGTGTCAAACATCACTAATCACCAGGGAAATGCATATCAAAACCACAATGAGATAGCACCTCCAGCGTTTAGTATGGCCATTATTACAAGAAAAACAAAAGATAACAACCCACAGTAAGGACAAAAGGAAACTCCAGTGCTCCCTTGGTAGGAATGGTCATTGGTAGAGCCACTGTGGAATGTATGTAGGAGGTTCCTTAAAAAAATTAAAAACAAAACTACCATATGATCCAGCAATTCCACTCTGGGTATTTATCCAAAGGAAATGGAAACAGTATCTTGAAGAGATGGATCCATTCCTGTTTGCTGCAGCTTTAGTCACAATAGCCAAGATTTAGAATCAACCCAGGTATCCATCAAGGGATGGATAGGTAAAGAAGATGTTATACACACACACACACACACACACACACACACACATACACACACACACTGGAATGTTATTAAGTCATAAAAAAAAGAAGGAAATCTTGCCATTCACAATATGGATGGACTTTGAGGACTTAGTGAAATAAGTCAGAGAAAGACAAATCCTGTATGATCTCATGTTCTTATGGAGCCCAAAACAACAGTGAACTCATAGATACAGAGAATAGGTTGGTGGTTGCCAGAAGCAGGGGTGAGGATAGGGAAATGGGTAAAAGTGGTCAATAGCCACAAACTTCCAGTTATAAAATAAGTAAGCCATGGGGATATAATACACAGCATGGTGAGTACAGTTAATGATACTGTATTATATATTGGAAACTTGCTAAGCATCAACTGTAAAAGCCCTAATCACAAGAAAAAAAATTATAACCCTATACGGTGATGGATATTAACTAGCTTCTGGTGAGAATTTCACAACATAGACAAATTTGAAATCATTATGTTGTATGCTGAAAGCGAATAGAATATTGTATGTCAATTGTATCTCAATAAAGAAATTAACAAAAAAATTCTCTGAAACTGTTAACTCAAAGCCCTACAACCATAAAACTCTTAGAAGAAAGCATAGTCACAAAAATTCTTGATCTTGGACTAGGTGATTGTTTCTTAGGACACCAAAAGCACACACAGCAAAAAAAGGGGGGGGGGCAGAAAAATACGAACTGCACTTCAAAATTTTAAAATTCTGTGCTTCAGAAAACATTGTCTATAAAGTGAAAGACAACCCATATAATGGGAGAAAATATTTATCTGATAAGGGACTTGTAGCCAGACAGATCTAGAACTCTTACAAGTCAATAATAAGACAAATGACCCAATTAAAAAATGGGTAAAAGATCTGAATGGTCATTTTCCACCGATATACAAATGGCTAATAAGTACGTGAAAAGATGCTCAATCCATAGTCATTAGGGAAATGAAAGCTGAAACTCAATTAAATATTATTTCACACCCACTATGATTACTAGCACCAAAGAGAAAGAAAACAAGGTATTGGCAAGGTTGTGGAGAAATTGGGCCCTCATACACTGCCTGAGAAATGAGACAGTCCCTTTGGGAAACTGGAAAGCTCCTCAGAAACTTTAAATACCAAGTTTCTATAGGACCTGGCCATTCCAGACAACTGGAAACACAGAATCTTGTGCACAACTGTTCATAGCAGCACTGTTCATGAATGGAATAGCCAAAGACTGGAAATAACCCAAGTGTGGTATACCCCCACAAGAAAATATTATTCAGCCATAAAAAGGCACTAAGTATTGATACATGCTACATGAATAAGCTTTGAAAGTATGCCAAGTGAAGGAAATCAAGTCACAAAAGGCCACATATTACATGATTCCATTTTTGAAATGTGAATATAGAAATGTATCGAAACAGTTCAGATTGGTGGCTGCCACAGGCGAGGGGAAGGGGAGACTATGAAGTGACTGCTAATTAGTACGGGGTGCCTTTTGGGGTGTGATTAAAATACCTTGGAATTACATAATGGAGATGTTTGCACAACTTTTTTGTTTTTAAGTGAACTCTACCCCGACCTAGGGCTCAAACTCACAACCCCAAGGTCAAATGTCACATGCTCTACCAACTGAGCCAGCCAGGCACCCCATACTTTCTGAATATACTAAAGCCACTATATTGTACACATAAAATTTGTTTAAATAAATTATTCTTCCCTAGTCCATGACTACCAGTTAAACTAAATGCTACAGGCCTGCATTTCGTTTTTAATGATAATTGATGAAATTGTAGGTCCTGCCCTTTAATTTATTTATTTCATAAAAAATAAAAATAAACCTGTGAAAGAAACAAAGGCAATAAGAAAGAGATCCTTTGTATCATAAAACTCATTCAAAAAAATCTGATTTGAGGGCCGCCTGGGTGGCTTAATCGTTAAGCGTCTGCCTTGGGCTCAGGTCATGGTCCCAGGGTCCAGGGATCGAGCCTGAGCCCCGCATGGAGGCCTGTGTCGGGCTCTCCACTCAGCAGGAAGCCTGCTTCTCCCTCTCCCATTCCTCCTGCTTATGTTCCCTCTCTCACTGTGTCTCTTTCTGTCAAATAAATAAATAAAATCTTTTTTAAAAATCTGATTTGGCAAGCCTGGAGGTGGGTATTGAGGAGGGCTCGTATTGCATAGAGCACTGGGTGTGGTGCATGAACAATTAATCCTGTAACACTGAAAAAATAAAATAAACATATTTGGGGGGGAAAATCTGATTTGATATGATATCAAACCAAAATACTCATAGGAATATCACCACTGGGTTTTGTGTGCTATAGAAACTGGAGACTTTTCTATTTGTTAAGCAAGTTGGTATGTAATAACCAATGTGCTTTTGGAAGTATTACTTCAAAGGAGTGTTGTAAAGCACTGAAAACTTTAAAAAAGGTTTTCGTGCCCTAGGAAAATAACTTTCAGAAGAAGTCTGTAGCTCTGACTGGTTGTTGCACTGTTTGGTTAATTGTCCCTCTAATAACATTGTGGTGGCTCTGTCAGCATCTCTCATTGAGTGGTATCAGCTTTACAAAGTCAGGCTATCAATCCTTTAGCCTTTGTAATTCCCCCCTTATATCCATAATAAAGGCATGCTTTGAAATACAGCAAAGGAACATAAAGACCAAAGAAATTAGAAATATGGGAACCTCCACAGAGAAGTTATATTAGTAAGACTTGTGGATATGAAGTAGTATATTGAAGGAAATTAGAATTGTTTGTATACAGCACATACAACCCTCTAAATGGATAGCTGAGTTGTTCTGCACTGGATTTACCTATGCCTCTGTTTCTTTTGAGGTCATGTTGCAAAACCACTACCAATGCAGTGTCCATTGTTGCATGTTCCACCAAAGGTTGGTGTTGAACCCTCTCAAAGTTGCTGTCAGAAAAACCCAGGTTTGTTCTTGGGCTTTTCTGCTGCTACTTCTGCTACCTTACACGAGTCCTCTGGCCTTGACTTTACTCCAATTACATAACCACAAAGAAAAAATGAAAAATTCAAGAGGTTTTGCCACCAAGATCTATAGAACATCCAGGGATAGAAAAATCCCAGTTTCACCCAAACTTCTCCAAAACACAACAAGGAATATATTAGAAAGGGCAATTATAGACCAAACTCATTCAGGGACATGGATGTAGAAGTCATAAACAAGGTACAGGCAAATCTACCTCTAATCACACATTCTTTGATCCTCCCTTCCTCTGAACCCCCATGGTGCTCCTTAGCTCTGGCCTACTTTCTGGTCTACAGTCTCTCACTGCCTCCTTCTCCAAAGGAAGATGTAAACCGTCACTGATCAATATCTAAATTTCAGGGGCACCTGGGTAGCTCAGTGCATTAAAGCCTCTGCCTTCGGCTCAGGTCATGATCTCAGGGTCCTGGGATCGAGCCCCACATTGGGCTCTCTGCTCAGCGGGGAGCCTGCTTACCCCTCTCTCTCTGCCTTCCTCTCTGCCTACTTGTGATCTTTCTTTCTCTCTGTCAAATAAGTAAACTCTATTAAAAAAAATATCTAAATTTCAGTCCTTTCTCTGTGAGACAGCTGCATGACCTGTGGTCAACTGTTAGCCCTTCTGGCCTCAGTTATTTAATATGAAAACTGGGAACCATATCTTCTTCACAATGTTTCTAGATTTTAGGAAACAGAAGGACTAAAGAAGACTTAAGAGTATTTGACAAGTCCTAATAGTATAGACATCAATACAT
>CM053613.1:7873822-7899352 GCA_028646535.1 Procyon lotor
CTCTCACACATTAGGCTCTGTTTGTCTCACCCAACTATTACAATGAAAATCAATGGGTTTGCAAAGAAACACAGGATACAGTGCTCATAGAAATTTCTCGAGGAGCATTCCGTATGCCAACTGCTGCAGCTCAAATCTTACCGGCCCTGATGGGAAAGACCTACTTGGATGTTAACAAAGACTCCTCTTGTGTCTATGGGTCAGGTACAGTACTAAAGAGCATAATGCCCAAAGCATGTGAGACTAGGTGTCCTTAGGGACCAAAATTGGCCAGATAAACCCCTAAAGCATAACAGTTCCCAGATAGAAGTTGGTCCCCCATGTGTCACCAGTGATCATAGTCACCTGAGGATTTGTTCTTAACAGGGTAGTAGATGTTGTTCTTGGTTCAAACACTGATAAACAAGGGAGACTTGATTCAGCGATGTCTGTCTCCAAAGGGATGTTTTCTGATGGCCAGTTAGAGAGATGTTCTGAGCATGACTCCCACTGTAAACAAAGTATGCTGTCTGACTCTCGTGATGCACAATGAGGGAGACCTCAGGGAGCTCAGAGGAATATGGGAAGAACATGGCAGTATCGTAAGAAAATTACAGCATGAATCATATATTCGAGCAACAGACTGTTCAACAAAGGATGAAAGAAGACTTGACTTTTATCTTTGTTCATTCCTGATTCAGCCACTTAGAGGTCTAGAAACTTCAGACAAAATGTTTAATCTCTAAACTTCAGTTTACTCACATAAAACATGCAAATGATAAACGTACCTAACATGGATTTTTTGTAAGGACTGAATAAGATAAGCTATGTAAAATGATAAATGTTAAGAAACAAAAAGTATCCCAAAAAAAAGAAAAAAAGGGAAGCATCATTATACGCTATCCCAAAGGAAGGGAAGGAAAGGAAAAGAAAAACTCAGGAGGGTTGGTGAGAAAGAGGAGACAGAGAACCTCAACTCCTTAAAAAGCTGGGAGTGGAGTGAACCACACGTTTACAAGCTGGTGCCTCTCTGGCTTAGTCACACAAGAGATCCACCCCTTGGCTGACGATTCTTGGTCCTTGTAGCTATCCTCGTCTGCCTAAAGGAAAGCAGGCCCGGGGCAGGGGCGGGATAGGTATGTGAACTTGAACATCATTTTTATTATTCTGAATAGTAATTCTTCTGTTTCTCTGTTTCTGCCAGATTCCTTCCACATTTCCACTAAGGAGCCCATACCACTGGCACCCACTGTCTCAGCCTCACAAATCCAAGTAAATTACTCTGTGGTAATCGATAATAGAAAAGATCGCATTATGGTCTCTGTGACAAATGGTTCTGTCTTCCTAAACGTGATGGAACAAGCTCAGAAAGAAAATCCAACTCTGTTTAGGTATGTCTGTGCATAACCTGAGGTGAAGGTATTTGGTAATTTTGAAAGACTCGGTAAGAATACATAAGCACCTGAAAACAAAATAATATTTGAAACACGTCTTCGTCAGTACATTGCTGTCCATCTACATACATCTCATGGGAGGTGTTAAGAAAAGGTGAGACTTTTCATCTTCCAGCACACAGTAGGTACTAAATTAATCTTCACTGAACGGATGAATAAGTCCAGGGATCTCTCTTCTGTCAGTAAAATTCCTCCAACAAAGAGAACCTCTTAGATCAGTCATTTTGTGTTCAGAACACTGGGTCATTATCTTCGAATCATTGATCCTTTTGAAAGTCAGATGAGTGCAGTGGCTGCTGATCCCAGACAGGTAAACAGACACACAAAACTTGTCCTTTAAATCAGAGGTTTCACAAATGCCCTGAGTCTCTCCATGCTCCCCTCTTTCAGATTCATGGACCCCTAGATTAAGGTTCCCTGGCCTAAAGATGTCAAGTACTAAAAGTAAGATATTAACTTTGCCTCTGAAAGGTATGGTTCATTTGACTCCATAAACCTAATCAGTAATTATTTACTTTGTCTAGTAACATGATCTAAGATGCCATAGAGAATATTTTATATATTTAGTATATACTGTAAATGGTACACACACACACACACACACACACACACACACACACGTAATGTAAATATTTTAAAGGTTGCTTTCAAGGGCTCCCAGGAAAGCAGAGAAATGTGACCAGGGAATATGAAACAGACGCTGGCCATGTCACTTTTTAATAAACACAACGTGAAATGTTAAATTGCTCTTTCCTATTCTTCTTCTCTAAGAGAAAACCTACCTACTTATGGTGCCTCTAGGATGTGAGGTTAACATTTTCTTCTGCTGCTTTTGTCTCTTCAACTGTTACTATCTTGGGGTAGAAGATTAGCAGTTGTTGAACACAGTGTCTACCATGAAGGGAGGCGGGAGCAGAAACAGGCATCATTCCCCCAATTTAGCATAGATAGTGGGGGGCCTGCATCAGAATCACCTGGATTGTTTGTGACACATGCAGACTCCTAGTCACCACCTATTAGAATCAAAGTATCTGACGATAGGGCCAGGAAATCTGCTTTTCTTGATAATGCTTCAAATGATGCTTAGGTACATTCATCTTTGAGAAATGCCCATTAAGGTTGCCCTTGAAAGTTCTAAGTTCCTGAAACCCATTTATTGTCCCCACAGGTTCACAGCAGTGGAGACCTCATGGGGCCCCTACATCACCAGTGTTCGGGGCATAAAGGCCAACACTAATGACAGGACCTACTGGGAGCTCCTGAGCAATGGTGAACACCTGAGCCAAGGTAAGGGAGAGAGTGCTAAAAAGCCCCACAGAGTGACAGTGCCCCAAATATCTAGATGCAACTGTGTGAGCTTTGGTGGGGAATGTGCCAAGGTGTTGGGAAAGTAAGATCCATTATTTGGTGATTTGGGGTTAAATCATTCGGCCCAGGGGCGCCTGGGTGGCTCAGTCATTAAGCGTCTGCCTTTGGCTCAGGTCATGATCCCAGGGTCCTGGGATCGAGCCCCGCATCGGGCTTCCTGCTCAGCGGGAAGCCTGCTTCTCCCGCTACCATTCCCTCTGCTTGTGTTCCCTCTCTCGCTGTGTTTCTCTCTGTCAAATAAATAAAATCTTTAAAAAAAAAAAAAATCATTCGGCCCATTGGGCACCTGGATAGCTCAGTCAGTTACATGCCCAACTCTTGTTTCCAGTTCAGGCCATGGTCTCGGGGTTTTAAGATCAAACCCTTAGTAGGACTCCATGTTCAGTGGGGAGTCTGCTTGAGATACTCTCCCTCTCCCTCTCCCTCTGCCACTCCCTCTCCCTGCTCCTGTTCTCTTTCTCTCTAAAATAAATAAATCTTCAAAAAAAATCATTTGATCCACTTTTCATTCTTCCTTTTCAGGAGCTGGTAGTTATGTTGTCCACGCAGGAGATGATCTGGAGGTTCGTTGGAGCACATACTAATAAATTCAAAGAGTGGACTTGCAGGCAGAGATTGACCTCATCCCTTCCTTTCCTCTCCTCCCAATTTTAATAGGAGGGTCAATAACCTCCTCTTCTTTCTGTGTGTTCAATAAAAAATCAACAACAATACAAAAGAGCATTTTCCAATCATTTCATTTTAAAGAGGGGTTATTGATAGAAGGAAAGGGAAGGGAAAAGAGATTAGACCACACGTCTAAACTGAGTTCTACTCAAGGTTCCACTGCTAACTGTGTGGGTGACCTCAGGTAGTGAGTGCGGATGGACATAAGGTTCTAGATCTAGTGTTGAAGTAGTAGCCAAAGAGATCAGGTAGAAAATCTCTAGGGAGGCAATTCTCCGAGGTCCAGTTGTAAGGGACAAACTGAGGGGACATACTGACCTTAGAAAGGCTGTGGCAGAGAGAAAATACTGCTCTGAAGAAAGAGGGAAGGTGAGACTTCTACATAAAGTCTCAGGAATAATATCCCTTCCTTCAGCTATCTCCCTTGGGTTCATTTGTTCTTCTTCCACATGTATTTTCCTTTTATTTCACCATAAAAATCACTCTGATATTCATATCATCAAAATACATATGCAGAAAAAAATCACCTTTGATGTTCATTTCAGTAGAATTCACATTTAAATTAATATATATATATGTATATATACACACATATGTATATATATGTATATATTTTATATATATATATAAAAATCAGGGGCACCTACAGGTGCCTGGGTGGCTCAGTCAGTTCAGTGCTGACTCTTGGTTTTGGCTCAGGTCACTGACCTTAGCGCCTTGGGATCAGTGGTGTTGGGCTACCTGTTCACAGAGGAGTCTGTTTGAAGATTCTCTCTCTCCCTCTCCCTCTGCACCTCACCCAGCTCACACACTCTCTCTTTCTCTCTCTAAAATAAATAAATCTAAAAATAAAAATAAATCAGGGGTGCCTGGATGGCTCAGTCAGTTAAGTGTCCTGATTTCGGCTCAGATCATGATCTCAGTGAGATTTAACCCCTTGGCTAGCTCCATGCTGAGCACCAAGCCTGATTGAGCTTCTTTCCCCTCTTCCTTCTCCCTCCCCCTCTGCTCCTTATCTCTCTTTCTCTCTTTCTCTCAAATAAATAAATAAAATCTTTAAATAAAGCTACCCCCAAAAGGAAGATGCCTTCAGGCAGAATTAGTTCAATTATCTTATCAGTGTCTCCCTCATTCCTCCTGTGTTCCCTTCATGATATTCTTAGCTTCCTCCCCTCCACCAGCAGCCCTGCTTTATAGTTAGGGTTTGACCATTGCTTTCTGGTACTAGGTCTCAACCCTCAGGGTCAACTCCACCCTATTTTTCATTAACTGGATATGACAGATGCCTTCATAACTAGACAGCAATGGATTCCATCCCCTTGGGTCTGTGTCTCATCTTGAAAGCTAAATTAGAGACAGGAGACCTCCATAGTGCTGTTCACATAGGGCAGCAGCTGTAAGACCTGCTTGTAGACCCTACAAGCTATGTGAAATTGAGGGATAATGGCTTAGGGTGGTAAATATGCAAAAGGTTTTAAGTGCCATTCCTGTCTTTCATACACAGCATGACTTTAACATCTACCACAATGCTGTAAAGAGTGAAAGTGAACGTTGTTAGTAATTACACTCAAAAAGACAGATTAAAAACTGGTAATATCCTGGGAAAAAACAGTACATATGGTTGGTTCTGTCCATCAGGAAAAATAAGGAAGCTCAAGCAAAAAATTAACAGGAAGTACTGACCCTGCAATGGACCAATGAATTTGAATATCGAAATAACGAAGTTGGAATAGGTCCCTTTGAGCTACTGACTCAACAATAACCACTCAACACCAGCAAAGCACACAATTTGTATTAGACCTAATTAGTCATTATTTGCTATTCTCCCAAAGGTGGTAAAAGGATATTCTAATTGGCACACTGACACAGAATCAAATAACGTGCAATCACAGCATGGAAAAGTCATTTCCTTTGCAATTCTCATTTAATTCCTCTCATTGGATCAAACATAAAATCTCACTTTATGCCACCGTATTTCTAACACTTCCCTGTAGCACTGTGAGCCTCCAATCTTAACAGACAGAGCTCAGTTTCTCCCAACCACTGGTCCCATAGTAGAATAGAACATTGCTATCTGGCAGAAATGCATTTCATCACAGAGACAGACATGGAGAGAAATGGAGTAACATTCCCTTTGCATTCTGTTGACATTACCCGGAGAATCCTAGCTCTGGCCACACCTGCCTTATGAGAAGCTCGAAGGCTTAGCACTACAACAGAAACGAGACTGAGTCTGAGGGGAGAAACTTCCCTCTGCTGCCACAGCAGAGAATAATCAACACAAATAAACCTCTCAGATGTCCACTGAGAGTGTGGGTGTTTGGATATTAGAAAATGAGGCACAGGAAAAACAGACAAATAAATTGATAAGTTTCAGCCAAGGGGTGCCTGGGTGGCTCAGTCAGTTGAGCATCTGACTCTTGATTTTGGCTCAGTCATGATCTGAGTCATGAGATCAAGGCCCATGTCAGGCTCTGTGCTCAGCATGGAGCCTGCTTCAGATTCTCTCTCTCTCTCTCTCTCTGCCCCTCCCCCAGCTTCCCCCAACCCCATCTCTAAAAAAAAAGTTCCCTCAATAGTTAGCCAAGGACTGTCGAAATATATGAGTTAAGAAATCTATGGCCTGTGTGGTTTTTGTTCTGGAAGTTATTTGCTAAGTGAGACAATTGTATCATAATCAGTCTTGCAGCAACCATGGCTGTAAGTGGCAATTTACAAGGAACACTGTGTTTAAAGAGCAAGCACGTAAAGGGATTGTGGCTCATCTCAGGGTGGTCACAAGGAGGCTCTGGAACCCAAAGTCAGTGCCATGCTGGGATCCTAATCCCAGATTAGGTTAAGTTCAGATTGCTGCTGCAACAAATTACCACCAATTACTGGCTTAAGACAAACATATCATTGTACAGTTGTGGAGATCAGAAGTCAGAAAGGGGTCTCACTGGAATAAAATCAAGGTGCTGAAAGGGCTGAGTGTCTTCCAGAGGTTCTAGGGGAGAATCCATTTCCTCACTGTTTCTGGAGGAAGCTAGCATCCCTCCACCTTCAAAACAGCACTCAGATCACTCCCACCTCTGTTCCCATCACCACATCCCCTTCTCTAACTCACTCTCCTGCTTCTCTCTGTCCCACTGATAAGGACCTCTGATTACAGTGGGTCCTCTACATAATCCAAAATAATCTTCTTATGTTAAGATCAGCCCATTTGCAACCTGAGTTCCCCCTTGCCATGTGACCCAACATATTCACAGATTTCAGAGATTAGGATGTAGATACCTGTGCGGGGTTGGGAGGAGGGCATAATTGTCCCTACCACTCCTTCACATGACATGCAAAGCCCTCAAACTGTCTTTCTGGCCTCATCTCCCACTATACACTACGTAGTAGTCAATAATACAAAACTTGATGGCTTAAAACAGTAAGATGTATTATCTCACAGTTTCTGTGGGTCAGGGTCTCTCAATCAGGCCACAACCAAGATGTCGACTGAGGCTTCATCTAAAAGCTCAACTGGGGAAGAATCAGCTTTCAAGATCATTCACATGGTAGCCGGCAGGATTCCTCCCTCCCTGGCTGCTGACCGGCAGCTCTCCCCAGTTCCTTCCATATCGGCTTCTCCATCAGGCAGCTCAGAACGTGGCAGCTGGCTTTCTCAGAGCAAGAAGCAAGAAGAGCCAGCGAGAGACTGCAAGCAAGAGGGAAGCTGGACCTCTGCCTCCTCATCATACAACTTTTCCTGTATTATATTCATGAGAAATGAGGCCAGCCCACACTCTGGAGAAGGGGATTTCACAAGGGTGTGAATACCAGGACGTGGGAACACGAGGCCACGTTAGAAGCTGTCTAATGCACTCCATCCAATATGTGTCCTGCGCTTTCGTCTCACAAAACCACCAGCGCTCCCCTGAGAAAGGAAACAATTCTTTATAACCCATGCCTTATACTTGGTGATTAATTGGCTCATCCAACAATTATTTATTCTGTTCCTACTGTGAACTAGGTAGTGGCTCAAGGGCTGGAGACAGAAGAGCGAACAAGAGCCAAAGACCCTTCCCCCTTGGAGTGGACATTCCAGTGGAGAGGGAGACAGACAGCAAACAAACCACACACACGGTGTGACAGCGGGTGAGGAGTCATAACGGGTACGGGGCACGGTGGGTGCCCAGGGGGGTGCGGCTGTCTTCTACATGAGACAGATGGTCTGGGGAGACCTCTCGGACAACTGGCCTTTGAAGGAGGACATGAGGGAAGCGTGGGAGCCACAATGAGAATATTTGCAGGAGGCGTGTCCGGGGCAGTGGGGACAGCAAATGCAAAGGCAGGTGACAGGTTCAGGGAATGACAAGATCAGCGCAGCTGGAGCAGGGGGAGGAAGGGAGAAGGTAGTCGGAGGGGAGCTCCAAAAGGCAACCAGGAGCCAGAATTCACAGGGCCCTGTCATTAAAAAAGACTGAATTTTATTGAAAGATGGGAGCCACTGAAGAATGGCCCCCTAAGAGAAGCTGCTTAAAATCCAGTAGTTAGAAAAAGATTAGCCCCTCCCTTCATAATTACAAGTACTATTTCTAATTATATGTTATAAGAAGGTATACTTTGCTTTAATATGGCTGCACGTAACATTTACTATAGTTCATTGATCCATATTTTCTAATGACTTTAAAAGGTAGTATCTGGAAGCCCTGGGTGTTTGAAACTGCTTTGTCCCCAGACAGAGAAAGAGAAATCAAGTGAAACAATCTCTGGGCAGGGCGCCTGGGTGGTTCAAGTCCGTTAAGCATCCACACTCCATCTCAGCCCAGGTCTTGATCTCAGGGTCATGAGTTGGAGCCCTGTGTTGGGTTCCGCACTGGGCATGGAGCCCACTTAAAAAACAAACATACGATTTCTGGGAAACTTGGGTCCATTGCTTGCCCAAAGTCAAACAATCTTAAAGGGCCTACGCTAGGACTCAGGTCACAGCAACATATTAACTGCATAAAGGCCAACTTCACAAAGCAAGTGCCTTGAACCATAAGTAAGGCGGTGCCTTAAGAACCGCCTAACCTTCAATGAAGTGGCTGCTCATAAACAGCCAGGAGGTTGTCTGGGCAGGGGTATAAAGGCCCAGGAGGAAGGCCTGTGTGTTCTCACTCACACACCAGCCACACTCCTGATGTAATGACCTAGGATTGTGGGGCAGGATGCTCTGGCATCAGGACCATCAGGGCACCCTCAGCCCCAAGTGTCTCCTATGACTGTGCCACCCAGAAGTCACCTCCACACACCTTGGAGGACTGATAGGTGGGAACTTAGATAAGCATATGGAAATTAATTCGATCAGAGAAAGAGAGGTCAGCCTAAGTGGTTAGGATTGGCCAGAAGGGGGAGGACGACAGACTGTTTTACAAAAAGAACCATATATAAGAGAAACTACGCAAACGTCCCTCTTTCCAACACAGGGATCTGTGCACAGGACCTGGAGACTGGACAAGAGAGGCAGGATGACCTGGTTCACCCTCCACCTCCTGAACCTTCTCTGGGCTGCCGCTGGGACCAGCACCTGGACCCGGAGCTCATGCTGTGAGTACAGTGATTCTTCCAGAGGGGTCGGGGAGGCAGTTCCGCTGGGGACAGGGGGAACCTCACACGTGGAGGGCTGCTGAGGAGAAAGTGACTGAAAACAGCAATCACTGCGGGAGCTCCAAGTGCGTGAGTCAGGGTGAGTGCGTGCTTCATCTGTCCTGACTGAACAGCAGAAGTTCTTGGAGAGCCAAGTCTATGCATTTTACCCTAGAAGAGGTTGAAATACTGGTGCAGGAACAATGGCCGGTGGCACAGAGAGACGCTCAGAGCTGTTCCGACCAAGTGCCACTGCTGGGCGATTTTGGAACTCACTGAGAGCTACTCATACCCCAAGTCTTCCGTATTTTTCATGTAAGACTGAGAAGAAAAGGGGTGCCTGGCTGGCTCAGTTGAGGAGCATGTTAACTCTTGATCTCAGGGTTGTGAATTCAAGTCCCAGGTTGGGTGTAGAGATTTTTTAAAAATAAAATCTTTTAAAAAGAGGGGTCACCTGGGTGGGTCTGTCAGTTGAGCATCTGACTCTTGATTTCAGCTCAGGTCATGATCTCAGGGTTGTGGGATCGAGCCCTGCATTGGGTGCTGCTCTCAGGAAGGAGTTACCTTGACCCATTCCCACTGGTCCTCTCCCTGCTGGCCCACAGACTCACTCTTACTCTCTTTCTCTCTCTCAAGTAAATAAATAAATAATAAAATTCTAAAAAAAAAAAAAAAAATAGCTGTATTTTTTTTTTTAGAATTTATTTATTTGAGAGAAAGAGAGAGTGAGGTGGGGAGGGGCAGATGGAGAGGGAGAGAGAGATTCCCAAGCAGACTCCATGCTGAGCACAGAGGGGGATGCAGGGCTCGATCCCAGGACCCTATCTATGATCAGGACCTGAGCCAAAACCAAGAGTCAGACATTTAACCAACTGTAACACCCAGGCACCCCCAAAAAATTAACTTTAAAATAAAAGAGTGAGAAAAAAATGCTAGGAAATCAATGATTTCTAGGAATTTGCTAAAAAGAATATGAAATGGCCATGAGTCATATTGCTTGAACTTCTTTAAAGGAGAAATCACTTTTTTAAGCATAAGGGTTATTTGAGAAGATGCTGGGTCTAATTGGCCTGAAAAGAAAATGTCAATGTTTTCTCCATCTCTCTTTAATAATCACCCCCCCAAAAATCACCCCCACAGAGGGTTTCCCTGAGAATACTAATGCTAACTCATCCTGTTTTCTAACAGAGAGACACTTGGGAAATATGTTTCTGAGATGAGAGAGAAGATCAGGGGTTTAGTAAATGGTTTTTCTCTTCTCAGCTGTTCCCCCAGCAGAGCAGCCCTTGGTTCATGGCATACAAGTGCTCATGGAGAACTCTGTGACCAGCTCAGCCCACCCAAATCCCAGCATCCTGATCGCCATGAACCTGGCCGGAGCCTACAACATGGAGGCCCAGAAGCTCCTGACTGACAAGCTCATGGCCAGTGACACCACGGGTGAGAAGTCAGAGCCTGTCCACATGCCCCCTGATTCTTCAGCCCGAGATCCCAACATCACACCTCCACACACACCGATGCCACCCGTGCTTGTCCCTGAATCACCCAAACACCTTTCCCTCTGTACCTGGAAAGGAAGGGGTGTGAAGTCAGAGCCTTTGTAGAGTTAGACAGGAAAGCAGAAGAAGCTCTAGACCAGATGTAAAAAGAGCGGGCTTGCAGCTCTGGCTCCACCATTTATTAACTCTGAGACCTTGAACAGGTCGCAGATCTGGACCAACCTCACATCTTCATTTGCAAAATGCAGATGATTCTAATAACAAGGACACTAACAGTAATAATAACAATGATAATAATAATCAAATCTCGGGGCACCTGGGTGGCTCAGTGGGTTAAAGCCTCTGCCTTCAGTTCAGGTCATGATCTCAGGGTCCTGGGATCGAGCCCCATGTCGGGCTCTCTGCTCATTAAGGAGCCTGCTTCCCCCTTTCTCTGCCTGCCTCTCTGCCTACTTGTGATCTCTCTCTCTCTGTCAAATAAATAAACAAAATCTTTTAAAAATAGGGGCACCTGGGTGGCTCAGTCGTTAAGCGTCTGCCTTCAGCTCAGCTCATGATCCCAGGGTCCTGGGATCGAGCTCCACATCGGGCTCCCTGCTCGGCAGGAAGCCTGCTTCTCCCACTACCATTCCCTCTGCTTGTGTTCCCTCTCTCGCTCTGTTTCTCTGTCAAATAAATAAAAAAATCTTAAAATAATAATAATAATAATCAAATCTCTGTTCTGCCTACCTCACAGGATTTGCCTTGAGGATCAAGTTAGATAATAAAGTTAAAATTATTTTCAGGTATGAATTTGTATGGGTGCTTGTGCTGCTCTTCTAAATAGATACTGGGAAATCCTGATAAAGTTGTCAAGTCACATAGTGGTCACCAGATTTAACACTCTTTGAGCATTTTTCCATACTTCTTTCCTTAAGAAAAACAAGATCAAAAAACTATCTAGAGGCACCTGGCTGGCTCAATGGGGGGAACATGTGGCTCTTGAACTCCACATGTAGTTGTGAGTTCGAGTCCCACATTGGATGTAACGATTACTTAAAAATAAAATCTTTTTGGGGGGGTGGGTAGGGATAGGGTGGCTGGGTTGTGGACATTGGGGAGGGTATGTGCTGTTAAGTGCTGTGAAATGTGTAAGCCCGAAGATTCACAGACATGTACCCTGGGGCAAATAATACATTATATGTTAATAAAAATTAATTAAAAAAAAAAAGAAAGAAAAATTAAAAATAAATAAATAAATAAATAAATAAATAAATAAAATCTTTTTAAAAAATTATCTAATCACATTACCAAAAAATCAAAATGATCTAGACAAGAAGCAGAGAGCTGAGCCCTGACCCCTGGCACACTCTCCCCTGAGAACACCTTTGTGACTGTTTTGTTCTCTCCCCCACAGACCTGACCATTGGTCAGCTCGCCCTTACCATCATGGCCCTCAACTCCTCCTGCCAACACCCTGGGAATAAAGTATCAGTTCTACAGAGACAAATGGAAAGCTGGCCACCTGCAAGTAAGACCTCATCAGAAGGGAGGGGAGATTGAGGCAAATGGTCCTTCCTGAAATATTAAACTTAGAGCGAAAAAGATGGGTGAGTGGAAAGTGAGGGAAGAGATATAAGTTACCCCCACTCGGGATCCTTCAGATAATCCCACAGTGAGATATTCACTTTGATTCCAAACGAACTGGAGAAGACCACTATCCTAGGGAACAGACTTATCACGCCATCACCTGAAGACAATCATTCTTTTTATTCTCTTGTCCTGCTGGGTGACATTCTTATTCTGAGAAATGTTAAAGTAAGCTTTTGCCAATATGGAGTCTTTCTTTTTTGGACAGGTTTTCTAGAAATTTCTGCTTAAAAGGTTTGACTTTTACCTTTTTCACAAATGTCCTCATTATGGTCAATGTTGATCTTACAGAGACCCTCTGTCCCCTTCCCAGGCCCCAGTGTTCCAGCTTCAGCCTTCTATGGGCCCAGTCTGGCGGTCCTGGCATTGTGCCAAGAGAACCCAACAACAGCCTTACCCACAGCAGCTCGCTTTGCCAGGATCCTGAGGTTTGGTTCCTCCCCCTTCAATACAGGTGAGTTGGTTGCTACTTCCAAACACTGGAGCTGAGCTGGGAACATCAAAGACACTCAGTGGGGGAGGGGGGCAGGAAGGGAAAGTGGGAGGGGGAGCTTTCCATGGAGGAGGAGCCAAGGATCGTGAAAATGTCTGCAGGTGCAAGGCACTTAACAAATACTTGTTGGACATGTGAATTAAGGAATAAATGAAAGGGAGACAGTAAGACAAAGAAACCAGGACAATACCTGAAATGTCTGACAATGACAGAACCTCTGCTGGGAACAATAACCAAGTCACCCCTAGTTATTTCCAGGCAAATTCTTAAATGATTATATCAATGTCTAGACTCAAGTCTTACCCTGAAACTTCTCTTTTTCTAAAGATACATTTATTTACTTGAGAGAGAGAGAGAGAGAGAGAGAGAGCAGGGGAAGGGGCAGAAGGCGAGGGAGAGAGAGAACCTGAAGCTGACTTCACCCTGACCGCAGAGCCAGACACAGGGCTCCATCTCACAACCCTGAGATCACGACCTGAGCGGAAATCGAGTCAGATGCTTAAATGACTGAGCCACCCAGGCTCCCCTGAACCCCCTCTTTAACCACTGATGATTCCATTCTCTGTTCTTCAATGTTTCTCCTTATAACCCCCTGATATTCTCTTTCTAGTAAACAGATAATCTCTGTACCCTAAACCCATTACGCTCCTCCCCTTCAAGGACACCCTGGAACCATGGTATTTCTTCATCCTACAACCTTACGGTTGCTTGTGAAGGGAAGCTTTTTCCCCTACAGCACCAAGTCTTCTTCTGTCCACCCTTCTGCAGATCATGATACCTGCTCTGAATAACACCCTCTACAAGGACATCATCATGTGCCCTTCATTCATGGCCACCTTTCCTCCTTTGCCACTCTCAAGCAACAGTGTATCTCGGGTTTTCACCCCATTATCCACTCTACCTCTGCAACCTCTCTCTTTTCAGGTAAACTCTCTCGTTTCAGTCTATTTCAGACCAAAATCAAGTACTCCAATACCTTCCCTGTGGCTCAAGAGCAGACGGGTCTCTGTTTTCCATCTGGGACCTCATGTACTAGGATGTCTGTTAGTTCAAGAGATCTGACTTCTTGGCCCACAATGTTTCAACAACACTGTCATCCTTGATGAGGTTACACAAATTCAGGTGATTACAGTAGGGAGATGATCAGAGAAAGAAGTCATCTGGAAAGTCTTCCATTTGTTCTGTCTTGTCCTGCCAGAGCTTGCTCATTCAATCCACATACACTTTCCCATGCAAATAATGAAAATGCCCCGGTGCAGGGTGCTCTGGGGGGTGCAAAGTTTCCACCATCCAGTTGCTCACAGAGCACAGTAACAAAAAAGCAGAGCAGAGAGTGCTGAGATTGCAAAACAGGTCCAAACAACACATGCTAAAAAAAAGTTCAGGAAAGAGGGGAACCTGGGTGGCTCAGTTAAGTGTCTGACTCTTGATTTCAGCTTGGGTCTTGATCTAACCGTCATGAGTTTAAGCCCCAGCATGGAGCCTACTTTTAAAAAAGTTCAGAAAAGAGACTGCACCTGTAGCACTGGGCAGACCAAAGAAGGTTTCACTGAGAGGTGGTTATGGCCGGACCTTCCAGAACTGGTGATATTTTTAAAAGATAAACACTGGGACAAGAAAAATGAGACTGAATAAACCACCAGTCTACATGAATTAAAAGCACGAGCTTTAGAGCTGGGTTCAAGTCCTGGCACTGCTACTTACCAGCTGTGGCCATTACTTGGCCTCGATGAGCCTCCATTTCCTTATCCCTTCAATGGAGTTAACTAATTATAGGTCCTATTTCATGGGTTGTCTTGAAGAATAAAGGAGATAATGTAGTTGGGACACAGCAGGCACACAGTAAATGTTAGTTTTTCATATTGTTGGGTGATGGTTGTCTCACCTCCCACCCCAACCATGATTCACAGACACAGGAGCAATGGCGACCTTGGCTCTGACTTGTATGTACAACAAGATCCCAGAAGGTTCAGATGAAGGTTACAAAATTCTGTTCGGTCAGGTACTAGAGGAAGTTGTGAAGAATATCAGCATGAGGATCGAAGACAATGGCATCATTGGAGACATCTACAGTACTGGCCTTGCCATGCAGGTAAGGACATCACCCGTGTTTCTTTGTTGAGTCCGTGCCAATATGAAAAGACTGGATTGTAGGATCAAGAGACCAGACTTCTTATAATATCTCTGGGAAAGACAAGCTAGTATGACTTGAGGTAGATTCCTTGTGGTGTTTGTCTCAGTCTCTCTACAGGTAAAATGCAGGTGTTAAGTCCTCCCTACCTCATAGGTAAAGGGTGAAAATAAAATTATATTAATTCTTTTCTCTTTCTTGGAAAAAATAAATCCCAGAAACATATCAGGTTATTAATTGACAATGATTAGTGTGTTCACAATAATTATAGATTGATGAAAATCTGATGTATAAAAAAAGGATATTTAAATAGGTCCTCAAAAAATATGAAATTTTCTGATTCCATCTTGCCAGTCAAGTGTTCTTTTCTTCAACCCTTTATCTTGATCCAGAAAATGTGGGCTTGTGTTCAAACTGATTAGTGAAAGCACCTAAAGCTGACTTGTCAAGCTCTTTTAATCTCAACTTCACACAGTGTTCTAAATGTCAGGATCAGGTGAGTCTGGTACCCTGTCCATATGCAATCCTATGTTTCCCTCGTATAGATCCCAGGCTTGGATCCCATAAGATGCTGTTTGATATATCTCCAAATGCAACCCCCACCCCATTGACTAGGGTTGATTGGGGCAGCATCTTCCCATGGAAGATATACTACTGATAGTGGGGAGAGGTAACCAACTAGAATCAGAAATTAAAGGGTCGTCTGTGGCCAAATCTTCTAGTCCAAACTGAGAAGTTTGTGCTCCAAAGTCTCAAAATGCCTTATGTAATTCATAGAAGAACTGTATCATGAATCTTTCAACTCAGAAAGCCCAGGAAACAGAGAACCCTGGAGTTACAATGCCAGCCCTAAACCTAATATACCTCTGCACAAGCGGTAGAAAGAAATCCTTTTGGGGAGAGGAGCAGAGACTGGCCCTGATGTTTCACACATTAGAATTAGCAAAGGACATAAACAGACTACAAATTAGTTTATGTTAAACATAAAAGTATGGGGCGCCTGGGTGGCTCAGTGGGTTAAAGCCTCTGCCTTCGGCTCAGGTCATGATCTCAGGGTCCTGGGATCAAGACCCGCATCGGGCTCTCTGCTCAGCAGGGAGCCTGCTTCCCTCTCTCTTTCTGCCTATCTCTGCCTACTTGTGATCCTTCTCTATATATCAAATAAATAAATAAAATATTTTTTTTAAAAAACAACATAAAAGTAAATACAATATTCCCACTCCAATGTGCCCTGTATTGGAGCAACTAACGAGAACAACATCAGCTTCCAAGGCACGTCAAGGTGGATGAAGTTCGGCCATGGAAAAAAAGACTATTACCATATGCCTAAATCATCCAAGAACAATCCTGGGACTCAGGGCTCGAAAGCCCTGTGGATTATCAGAGGCAGTTTGGAAGGGATATAAGATGGGTTTTATCTATGACTCACTTAAAATAAACTTGCTTCCCCTTAGTGCCAGACAGAGAAATGTTTGCTTTTGCTAGTTCAGTTTATGAATTCTGTTTGGGATTTTATCACCCACAGGGTACACTCTGATAAGCTGTACCTAAGAACTGAAGCTTAATTTTTGAAAAGGCAAGACCTCATCCTTATCCAGGTATCATAGGTCATATGTACTTCTAATTGGTTAGGATACATAACCTCTCCCTACTCGAGTTATGGCATATAGCCAGAGTTTACCCAAGCAGCCTGAAGTCTGAAATCACCAGATACCTCACACACAACTTTTTTTTCCTAATTTAAAATGTTCTGTTGTGGAATAGTAAAGGGCTCTCAAGATGTCACGACTTGAGTTTGAATCCCAAATCTCCCACCACTGTGGGCAAATATTGAATTTCTCTGAATTTCACTTTCCCCATAAAAAAAAAGGTTGCAAAGGTATTTTTTTTTAAAAAATCATAAGCACAGGGCACCTGGGTGGCTCAACGAGTTAAAGCCTCTACCTTCAGCTACAGTCATGATCTCAGGGTCCTGGGATTGAGCCCTGCATTGGGCTCTCTGCTCAGCAGGGAGCCTGCTTCCCCCTCTCTCTGCCTGCCTCTCTGCCTACTTGTGATCTCTCTGTCAAATAAGTAAATAAAATCTTAAAAAAAAAAAATCACAAGCACAATGAGATACCAGTAATCATTCATGGTCTCTGCCAGTAGAAGAGTGGGATATTAAGCTTCCTTTCCAGTCTTCACTCAGCCTCTTCCCAGATGTCGGTGCCCTTCAGGTGGCCTGGGCCACACATATGGCTCCCCTAGGCATTCAGGAGGTACTTCCTCTATTGCAGAATTTCTTCTCTTCTATCAAGATTCCAAAGCCTTCAAAGTTCCTCTTAACTTGGGGATTTAACTTGGAAAAGGATCTGATAAACATCTTCATGCAAAGTGATTAATGACTTCTCACAGGGTAATGTGTTACCCGTCTCTAGAGTGTTGGCATTGGTAATGTTTTATCCCAAGGGGATACATCTTGCTTTTGGGGTCTAAGAGGTGAATATGGCAAATGAACAAGATCTGGCTGCTGAAGAGTATCTACCTGATGCCCCTTAAGCCAAACTGCCCTGTAAAGTGACCTCTGGCAGAGCCAGGGTCCATGATGGCCAAAGCTGACAGTGATGGTCATGTCAAAACTGTCTGGTCGTTCATCTGATCCAACTCTCTCTTCTCTCGTGTCCTATTCCAAGCTTCAGGTGAATCAGTCACCAGCACTCTCAAACCACTGACATACTCTGAGTATGACACACTCTGAGGGTCATGATCAACACAACCCTGAAGGGAGGGAGGTGGTGATAATAGTTTATACATCACACGTAACAAAGTGCTTTTGCTTATTGTCCCACGTCTGAACCTCAAATGAACCCACAAAGGTAGGCAGAAATTGTGATTTCTATTTTACTCATGTGATACAAATCTCAGCAAAGTAGAATGAATTGCTTGGTGCATTAATCAATCATTTTACAAATAACAGAATCCCAAATAATTTTTGCTTAAGAAAAAAAATGGGGATTTGCTATTTCACGTTATAAACTAGAAGGTCCAGGGCTAGATTAAATGGTTTCAGAATTAACCAGAATACAGGACTTGGATTGTGCTTGTAGGCACCACTCTTTTTTCCTTGCTCAGTCCTGGTTTTCCTCACGGTCTCCTACTGTGTGTCTTCTTCAAAGTGGCTGAAGAAGATGGTCACAGCCCAATGCTTACTTACATGGTCCCAGCTGAATCCCCCCAGCAGGAGAAAAAGTCATGCTTCTCTCTGTGAATGTTTGTATGTCATTCAAGCCAGAAGGACGCTCGCTAGTGGTGTCCCCATTAATCACTGTCACCAAAAGGATGGCGCTCTAGGATTAGCCCAGCCCAGGCCATGTGTCCACCCCTGTGGCCAGGGTTGTGGAGCCTCTGGCTTGACTGATCACAAAGTATGGGCAGAGTCCACCAAAGGCTGTGCAGGCCAACACAAAACAGAAGAGCACTACTATGTTTATACGGCCAGATGTCCCAGACTAACACTGCTCCTGGAGCTTGCTTTGCCCGGGTCTCACCTTTGTTCTATACCTGAGAACTGTTTCATATACACATGCTATAAATACAGCGGCCCCAGTACTGTTCCCCAAGTCTAACTGGTGCACAGATATATGTTGTGTGACTGCTGTGTGACAGACCCTGAGCTAAGAGGTGGGGATGCAGCAAGGAATGAGATGGACAGTGTTCCAAACCTTGAGCAGCTCAGTTTTGGACTCTGGGTGATCCCCAAGATTAGTGATCAAGTGTATCTCTTGTAAAGCTTATAGAGGCCAACTCTCAGCTATGCCTAATCAATCTCTCATTCTCTCTCTCTCCTGCCCCAGGCTCTCTCTGTGACACCTAAGAAACCTAACAAGGAGTGGAACTGCCAGAAGACCATGGACACAGTACTTAAGGAGATTAAGCAGGAGAAATTCCACAATCCCATGTCCATTGCCCAAATCCTCCCTTCCCTGAAAGGCAAGACATACCTGGATGTGCCCCATGTGTCCTGCAGCCCTGGTAAGAACTCTTAACATCTGCTTTTCCTTATGTTATAAAGTAGTGGCTCCTTATGTGGATCAATTTTAAGTGGCACACAGGCTTATTATGTAGGCAGAAGCATATCTGATATCCAATCCGAGTGTTGCATGCTAACACACAGCCATGACAGCCTGTCCTCAGAATGCAACCCCCATGTCTACTTCACTCAGTACACATTGAGTGAGCACCTACTATATGCATGGCATTTTGTGAGACGCTGGTGAAGAGGGGAGGTCCATGGTCCTAACAATCAGATGATACATAACTTCCTCCATTCATTTGACAAATGCACCAAACATTATGCACTATCTCATGATATCTGCTCTTTACAAGGTCAGGAGACAGATATGTAAACAAAAACTACAACATTTAGAAGAATGAAATAAGTATTAAGTAGAAATAGAAGTGTACTGCATAGCAAAGAAAGTGTGACCAATCAGTGACCTGGTCTGAGAGACTTGAGAAGAACAGAGTCAGCATTTAAGCCCAGACTTGGGGATCTAAATATGAAGCCTTCGTGCTCCTGGCACACCAAAGAAATGGGATGGAAACCTGGCATATTACCTTTTTATTTTAAATATCTCTATCTTATCCAATTAAAAAGATAATACAGGGATACTTAAAATTCAAACTTTTGTAGAAATATGCAAGAAGAAAGTGGGAGTCCTGCATAAAATTTTATCACTCCAGAGATAACAAGTCTTTGCAAAGATACCGTCAACTCTACTTTCTAATCAAATACTAGTACAAAGTACTGATGTCCTATGTTGCATGGATTTGCAGAGATAAGGAGAGATTCTTAAAGTCCTTGCCTATCTCAGTACAGAGTGTTTAGAGACTGCAATCAAGCAACCTAATCCTAATCACAGCAAACACAGCTCCATTCACCCAACTCCTTAGGCTGCTTCCCAGTGATTTCCCAACCTTGACCAGGTGGCCATGAAGTCTTTCCTAGGATTCTACACTATAGCTGCCCAGGTGTTTTGGTAAATGGTCTGAAACTTACTATCATTGCCTTCAGATTCATAGTGTTACCAAAAAAGCCCACAAATCCACAGAACTCCATCATGTAAAATACATGACTGAGGACTAACCATCCTCCCTTCTGCTTATAAATTCTTTTACCAGAACTAATGTTCACTATAAAATGAGCCGTCAGCTCTTCAGCTATGAACAATTCTCTAGAATGGAAAGGAGAGCTTCAGAGATCACACACCAGTTCCTCAGAACCACCCACAAAGGACACAAAATCACTGTCATTTCTTGAAATGTTTCTTTTGGATAAGTTGCCAATAACAGAGATTTTTGCACCTATAATACAAACCCCATAATCTTTAACAAATGTGGCCTCTTCACTCTTCACAGGTGTTGAAGTGCAACCAACTCTCCCCACTCAACCCAGCCCTGTTCCCACCACAGCATCCAACATCACCGTCACATACACCATAAATAACCAGCTGAGGGGGGTGGATCTGCTCTTCAATGAGACCATGGACGTTCGTGTGAAACTTGGATCAGTGCTACTTGTTGTCCTCGAGGAAGCACAGCGCAGAAATTCCATGTTCAAGTGAGTGCTGTAAGCAACGTTCACCATTCTCCCCAGACCCCACCTGAATTCCCATTCTCTCCCTCCTTCCTTCATTTTCTTACTTTTTTTTTCCTTCTGATGATTTAACAGGTCATCACCCCTTGAGAAGCCTGCAACCTAGTAATTAGCAAGGCTCTCAGAAAAAATTCAATCACACAAGTCAACGTATGATGGAGTTTTACAAACAGGAGTTCAAAAGGGGAGAGTCCATTTTGGGTTAGAGTAGTCCAGGGAGGCTTGTGGCTTTGGACCCCGTTCGAAAAATAAGTACTGTAAGGAAGATGGGGAAGATGATATTCTAGGAAGAGGGAATGGCTAGAACGAAGTTTTTGAGAAAGGAACAAGCGAGGACTTCAGGGTCAGTGAGTAGGCCAGCTTGACTAGAGAAGAGAACAAGGAACTGAATCAAATGAGTAACCCGAAAGGATAGGCTGGGTGATTTTTGGAAAAAGTCTGAAAAACCAGGCTAAGGAGATTGGACTTCCTATTAGAGAAAGCATTGCAAGTTTTCAAGTCAGAAAAGTCATGTTGTATAACGTTAATTGGTTCGAGAATGGGAGACAAGGAGGAGATGGGGGCTTGCCTGAGGTAACAAATCTGTGAGGTAATGAAGACCCCATGTAGGACAAACAAACTCACACCAAGGAAGATGCCACTTGGCTCTGTGAGTACTGGGGGAGGGGAGGCAGCAAGAGAGAGAAGCTTCTAAACTTTTGATAGGAGTGTCAGGAGGAAAGAAAGTCTTTCAGAGAAAAAGACTTAATTCCTTTAGACATGTCTAATTGTGGGTGTTCAAAACAGAAACATTAGGGAGCTTTTGGAGGTTTAGATGAAGGCCTAGAAAAAGAAGTCAGGACAGGCGAAAGAGGTCGGATGATCACCTGATAGAGGTGATGACGGAAGTTGAGAAACTGAGACAAACTCCCAACAAAGCCATGAGTCCAGGGTGCCTGGCTGCCTCAGTTAGCAGAGCATGCGACTCAGGATCATGACTTCAAGCCCCACGTTGGGCCTAGAGCCCACTTTCTTTCTTTCTTTCTTTCTTTCTTTCTTTCTTTCTTTCTTTCTTTCTTTCTTTCTTTCTTTCTTTAAAGATTTTGTTTATTTATTTGACAGAGAGGAGAGAGATCACAAGTAGGCAGAGAGGCAGGCAGAGAGGGATGGGGAAGCAGGCTCCCTGCTGAGCAGAGAGCCCAATGTGGGGCTCGAACTCAGGACCCTGAGATCATGACCTGAGCCGAAGGCAGAGGCTTTAACCCACTGAGCCACCCAGGCACCCCATTAGAGCCCACTTTAAAAACAACAAACAAATGAACCATGATCTATACGTCCATTTTACAGATAGCACGATGTAAACCCAAAGAGGCTAAGTAACATTCCTAAGATCACATGCATCACATGAATGAAGTATAACTAATAAAGTTGAGATCTAAACCAAGACTTGAGCGTGAAGCTCATGTTCCTTCCATTGTCCTGTCAGGAGAGGGCAAAATATAGAAATAAATCCTGAGAAATAAAATTAAACCTTGGGATGTCTTCATAGTTTGCAAGAAGAGGAACCAGTAGAGAAATATGGAGAAGACTAAGCTCACAGGAGGAGAAAAGGGAAAATGCCAGGTCCTGGAAAGGAAAAGAGGAGAGACATTCAAAGGAACAATGATATCACCCAAATTCTGCAGAGAGATGCCAGAGAGAAAGACTGACCAAGCCCAAGGAAGTGACAACTGAGTAGTATGTGGGATCAATTCCACAGGATTAGGTTCAATGCATTGTGCCTGCTGTCCACAGCCCAGCTCCAGAATTCCCTGACTTTCATAGACAAGTCAGGACAGAAGTTGCGTTTCAAGAATACTTAGTTTTCAAATACCCTCTGAATATATCTTACTACTTCTCTGAGCTTAGCTGTAATTTTGCCTGATTTTTCTTTTTCTGACTGTGAATGTCATAAATACATACAGTAGACAGTTGGGGGGGTGATAAAGAACAAAACAAAGCACCTCTGAAACTAGTAATACACTATCTGTTAATTAATTGAATTTAAATAGATTTTTTTAAAAAAGGAACTACAGTGTCCAAAGTATAATCGCTGCTGACATTTCTGTATAATTTTGTGGGTGTTTTTTTCTGTGCATATCATAGACAGTTGTGATCCTTCACATGGATGGGATAGTTATTTCATGTAAAATTTGTGTCCCACATTTTCACTTAACAATTATTGTGTGAGAATTTTTAATGTCACTTATAATTAATTACTGAAAAATACAATTTCGTCGCTGCAAAAAAAAATTCAATCTTGGATATTCATCCCATCATTCATGTAAATATTCTACCCATTGTTGGGCATTTACATTTTTTAAAAATCTGCTTATTGATAGGCTTTTTTTAAAAACTCCATTCATTTAAATTTCATTTAATTCCAAGTGAAGTAATCTCATATCCATTAGTCATTTGCAATTTCTCTTTTGAGCATGTTTTTTTTAATAAACATTTTTAATTTGTATTAAATTCAATCCTACCTAAAGGGAGACATTTTTTTAATTATGTTCAGTTAGTCACTGTATAGTACATCGTGAGTTTTTGATTAGTGTTCAATGATTCATTAGTTATGTATGACACCCAGTGCTCATTACAACACGTGTCCTCCTTAATGCCCATCACCCAGTTGGCCCAACTCCCATCCCCCTCCCCTCCGTAACCCTCAGTTTGTTTCCCAGAAAAGCAACTGGTTTTTGTGCACTGATTTTGAATCCTGCCACATTGCTAAATTGCTATATGGATTCTAGTAAATTGGGGATACTTTATATGGATGACATGATACTTTGAGCATGGTTTTATCTGATCTATAAAGTATTTAGAATGTCTCTGTCCCTTCAGCTTAAGCCCTTATTGCCTGACCTAAATGAGGTTAATCACATATGATTTTATTCTCATAGATTTGAAACCACAATGACATCCTGGGGCCTTGTCATCTCTTCTATCAATAACATCAGTGAAAATGTTCATGAGCAGACATACTGGCAATTCCTTAGTGGCAAGACACCTTTGAATGAAGGTGAGAAAAGGAAAGGAATCTGGGAATTTCTTCCATAGTCTGCAGGCTGCTTTCTTTCACTTATTTAATTCATTCATTCATTTAATCAAATAACTGTGAGATTTTGTGTGTATGTGTGTATACATATATACATATATATACAGACACATACACACAATATTTGTGTATATAGTGATAAATATATGTACATGCACATATGTATTATGAATATATATAGTGATTTGATTGAATGATAGATAAATGATGGGTAGGTAGACGGATGACAGAACAGGTAGCTGGCTTTCTAAAATAGTTTTTTTAAAAATCAAGAATCCTGACTCCATCCTGAGCCAATGGGGACATATTCAGTGACCAAGAAAAGTGGACTGATCTACTTAAAGCAATAGGAGCTGAAAAAGGAAAAAGCAGATAATGTGAGAGACCAAAAAAAAAAGGTAGAAAAAGTAGTATGTGATCCAGGAAGATGGCTACTTTAGGATTTAAAAATCAAATATCATCGTGTAAAACAAACTATAGAAATGATCCCTGAAAGTACAGTCTTTATCATCATGTAAACAAAAGCACAGTGACTTTGTAGCCAGTGGGAAACAAATATGAGGGATGGGAAACATGGCTCTTCCTGCAGTGATGTTATCGTATTTCACACATCAACTCTGTAGGTATTGGTGATTCTCTTTTTTACAGAGAAAGAAACTAAGTCTTGAAGGCATTAAAGGGACTTCCACAAGTCCTATATCTACTGTGGGATTGAGCGATCATCGAGCTCATGTCTCCAATCTGTAGCATGACTGTCCTTCCCCCACAACTTCATTCAATGTTTATTCTTCTTGCTCTAATGTTTCTTTTAAAAAAAAATCTCCAAAGATTTAAAAATCTCCAAAGAATGTTTATGCAAGTTTTTGTGGGGAAAGAGGCAAGAAAAAAAAAACTCAGACTTCAAAACCTTAACATTCTTTAAAATTTTGCACAAAGACTAAAATACCAAAACACATAATAAAGACCTCAAGGTTACATATTATGTATTAGAAGCCCCTTTTCTTACTTACTAGCTGCTTTAGGCAAGGAATGAATCTTCTCAGAACCAGTTTCCAGAGCTATAAAATAAAATTAGTAACAACCATTTCTTGGGTTAGTGTGAAAATGAGAAATAACATGTTTAAAATGAACAAGTACAATGTCTTCTGCACGGCATGTGTTCACAAATGCTAAATATCAGTATTACTCATTCCCCTACCACCTTCATCTCAAGAATTGCCCAGGAACCCAAATCAGGCTTATTCTCATGTCTGCCAATTACCTTTCTTCTGTGGGGAAAGAATGGTAAACAGAAAGGCCCGAGATCCAAAAAGATCTGGGCCTGGAATTACCTTTCTGATGTCCAGTGGTGACTTGAAAGCTAATCATCAATACTGCCTTCATCTAACTTCTCTGCCCTAAAACACAAGAATTCTCAACCCACTGCCCTTCTCTACTTTTTGCAAAATCTTCAAAAATGAACATAAGCTCCTACCTCGAATGTTCTAAATTTGGCTTAACTAAGTCATTTTATTGCACACTCACTATGTGTCAGGCAGTATATTAGGCATCTGGCAGTCATTATTCCTAATCCTGAAAACATTTCTTCAGGGTAAATATTATTAGTGCAATTTTAGACATGAGGCGAAGAAGGATCTCACAATTTAAGGGGCTTATCTAAAGACATACTCCACATGGCAACCCTGAGCCTGGAGACAAAGACCCCCTAAATCTCAAGTCCATGCTCCTCCATGGCAAGCAAGCAGCCCGCTTCACTCTGGCATAATTTTACTTCTCTAGTAGGGGGGCTGATCCTTTGGGAGGTGGGGCTGGTTACAGGCACCATGGTCTCCTCACGTTCTTCTCCGCTTGTTTCCAGGAGTTGCTGATTACAAACCCTCTGACCATGAGCACATCACGGCCAATTTCACACGGTACTAAGGACAAGGTGGGATCAGGTTCTCTCAAACATCTCCAAAAGACAGTGGAATTTTTGTTCACTTTGTCTCAAATCTATGCAAAAAAAAAA
>CM053613.1:7899852-7917514 GCA_028646535.1 Procyon lotor
CTGTGGGGTGCTTAGCTGACTGGGTTAGGGCAACTCAGTGCGGCGTCGGCTTGCTTTAAAAAAAAAAAATTATAACTTTGGATTAATTTTAGATTTACAGAAAAATGACAGAGACAGGACAGAGTCCCCATCTACCTGCACCTGGTTTCTTCCCTTGATGACACCTTCCATTACGATGGTGCATTCGCCCAAACTCAGGAACCGATATTGGCCTGTTACTACTCGCTGAACTCCAGACTTTATTTGGATTCCACTAATTTTCCCATGAAAGTCCCTGTCTCTGATCTGGGCTCTAATCCAGGATTCCACATGGCAGCTGGGGGTCCTGCTTCCTTTGCCTTCCCTGGCCTGCGACGGTTTCTCTGTCGTTCCTTGTTCTCCACCGGCTGGTCGGTATGGCTTGTGTGTTTTCATGCTTTGGAAGTGCGTCTCTGGAGGCCATGCCACCGCTAAGGTATGTGGCTTTTGGAGGTGTTGCTCATTTTGGAGGCTTTTGCCGAGAGCAAGGGCTCTCCTAGCTCAGGCACTCACCATCTGCGCCATCTTGGGTAGGTTGCTTGGCATCTTTATGCTTTCATTTTCTCAGCTGTAAGGTGGGCTGTAAGATGGGGAGGGTTGCCAGACCCTAATTGTTGTAGAGATTAAATGGTAAATGGAAAGCGCATGTCTTAGAAGAGTCCTCAGCCCGTGGGGAGCACTCAATAGATGGTACCTCAGGTACCTAATAGTGAAGCGTTCTAGAAGGGTCATGATGGAACCCTTCTAGATGGGACCCATGACGGGCGGAGAGGAAGCGTTGAACAGAAGCCTGGAGATGAGCAGAGAGGAAGATGTGATCAGGTCCTCCATTCTGTGTCCTCGGGAATTGGATGCTGTGGGGTGTTGAGGGGCGGGGTGCGGAGGGAGAGGAAGTCGGAAAAGAGTGAAGACAGGCTGGAGTAGGAGGGGAAGAGCTGGAACGGGACCTGAACTGTCCAGGGGGCAGCAGAAAATTTTTTTCAGTCTTCTCAAATGGCTCCTGGGATGTGAGAGAACACAGGAAAGGGGGGGGGGGTTCTCACTCCGGTGGCCTTCCTGCAGGTGTCTTTGGAACTCATTTTTCAACATTTCCCCAAGGGGTCACCTTTCCACACATTCTCTGAGAGACTTCTCTCCTCCCCAGGAGGGAAGCCCCCTTGGATTCGAGCAAGGTTGGGCACCCCGTCTTCTCCTGGGTGAGTGATTCCTTAAGTGCTATCCTCGCTCAGCATGTGGGGTTGTAATGACCCGTGTGGCTCCCATTGGAGCCAGTGAGGTCCTGGAGAACAGGGGTGCTGAGCTTCGTCTGTGCATCTCCCGTGTCTTTACTGTTGTCTGGCAAGTGATGGTTGTTCAGTAAATACTGTTGCGTGGATGAACGGGTGGGACCTTGTACTGGGAGAGAGAATGTGTGGCTGGGGTTGGTTATGACAACCCATCATCTCCATGAACCCAGTGGATTGGACTGTTCCATCCTGGCTTTGTTCCATGTTAGCCATGTGATTCTGGACAAATTAACCCCCTACCACAGTTTCCTCATCTGTACAGACAACGTCTACCCAGAGGACATTTTCCCCCTCCTCCCTTTTCTTTGGGGGAGCTTCCATCCCTTTTCACTGTTCCTTCTCCAGACCTAGCTCAGGTCCCGAGAAGCCGAAACAGGTGGCAATTAACACGGCCCTGGGCGTGAAACTTCAATGATTTTTCTATCCAACAAACGGAAGGCAGGATCTTTTCTTTTCTTTTTTAAGATTTTATTTATTTATTTGACAGAGCGCGATCACAAGTAGGCAGAGAGGCAAGCAGAGAGAAGGGGGGGAAGCAGGCTCCCTGCTGAGCAGAGAGCCCGATGCGGGGCTTGATCCCAGGACCCTGAGATCATGACCTGAGCTGAAGGCAGAGGCTTTAACCTACTGAGCCACCCAGGCGCCTCCAGAGGCAGGATCTTTTCAAACACACGTAGAAGGTTGAAAAATACCGTGTAGGAAAACATGAAGAAAATATGTCAGATTACGCAGAATATGAAATCCTTTAGGCCATGTTCCCTGATGATGACATAATAAAATTAACAATGCAATAATCACCGACGCCCCCCACCCCTGCGCTCCCCCTCCCCAAGGCTTACCTGCTTTGGAAATTTAAAACGCCTTTCTAAATAACCCTTGGATTAAGAAGAAACCAAAAGGGAAATGCCAAAATGTTTCGAGTGATAATAAGAGTAGTAAATATCAAAATTTGTGAGAAGTTGGCAGGAGGAAAATTCAGAGACCGCTTTATTTCTTTAAATGCATAGTCCAGAAAAATGACTTCATTCAAATAAACGAAGTAAGTCTCAGTTCACGCTAAGGGACCTGCTGTCCCCACCTGAGGATTGGTATTAGAATCGCACCTTTGGTAGGAACTCTCTTCGGAGGAGACAGACTCGGTTCTCTGCTTAGTTGGCATCGTCTTGGGTGTTTAATACGTACCCAGCACTGCTCTCAACATTTCATGTATATCAACTCCTTTAATCCTCACAACAGTTCCGTGAGCAGATTGTTCATGTTGCAAAGTAGGGAACCCCGCCACAGAGAGCTTCAGTAACTTGTTTTAAGATCACACAGCTCCTGAGCGGCAGAGCTGGGTTCTCAACTTGGGCTGTCAGATGTATCCGTGTCTCTCTATACGTGCATAAGATGCACAGGATTTATGTGCATAGGTAATTTTGGGATGCCTGGGTGGCTCAGTTGGTTAAGCAGCTGCCTTCGGCTCAGGTCATGATCCCAGGGTCCTGGGATCGAGTCCCACATCCCTGCTCAGTCCCTGCTGAGCAAGGAGCCTGCTCCTCCCTCTGCCTCTGCCTGCCACTCTGCCTGCTTGTGCATGCTCTCTCTCTCTGACAAATAAATAAAATCTTTAAAAAAATTTATTTATTTTGGAGAGAGAGAGAGAGAGAGAGCAGGGAGGAGGATGAGAGGGGGGGAGAGAGAGAGAGGAAGAATCCTAAGCAGACTCTGTGCTAAGCGTGGAGCCCGACCTGGGGCTCGATCTTATGACCCTGAGATCATGACCTGAGCCGAAACCAAGTGTCCGTCGCTTAACTGACTGAGCCCCCCAGGGCTCCTCTCCTGGTAACTTTTTCATTCATGTGTACAGATTAGTGCAGCCAGCAGCATCCCCTGAAATAAGCGAGGGTGTGTCAGGAGCTGGAGCGGGAAGGACATCTGCAGGTCAAGTGTGGAGGGCATGAACCGGGGCCCTCGTCCCCCCAGACCTGCTTTTAAGCCCTCACGCGGCCCCTTACTGGCCGAGGCCCTGGGGGTGCGGCATTTAACCTGATCGAGAGGTGGCCTCATCTGTCGGTGGAGAGAATAATATTTGTCCCTCGGAGGGTTGATGCGAGAATGACGTACTATATTGGGAACCACCAGAGCGTCAGTGACAAATGCACAGGTACTACATAGTAGTGATGTTGAGGCAGAACATGGGGAGTGGGGCCATCAGGGACCTCGTCTCCTGTTCGCTTGTCCGCGGACTCGCCGGCCTTGGGCTCCTGTGGTCCTGGGCTTGTTCCTCAGTTCTCCATTTGTCAGACGGGGCCCCTGTTAAATTACTCATCCAGAAGACATCTTGAAAGGGAAAGTGCGAGGCTCGCTAGGTCATTGTTCACGTCAGTTTCCTCTTGATTCCTCGGGCAGGGTGCCTCCGCAGAAGGGGAAGTGTCCCTTCTGGAAGGGTTTTGCTGGAAGAGAAAACAGGGTGAGAGGGCAAATGGGTGTTGGAGAGGGGCCAGCGGCCGCTGTAGGTGGGGAGCACAGGAGCACTGAGTACCTATTGAGAGGTGACACGCTTACTCAGAATTCCTGGCTCTTTTAATTGAAGACGAGGGACTGGAAAAACCAGATGTTGGGCAGTGTGTCCCGGGCGTGTGTCTGTGTGTTTAGAATCCTTGTCGGTGTTGGTGTTTGTCTCTGGGAATCCAGGAACCGTCATTCCGGAGGGAGGCAGGTGCGGGGGAGGGGACGGCAGGGACAGGGAAAGTCACAGTCACATGCCGGTGTCTCTTTGAATTTATGGGGGGGGGGAGGGAAATCTGGATTTATGAAGAGGAGTGTGTGGCTCCTAAGCAAAGAGCTGTTCCCGCGTTGGGAGGAGGAAGTGTACAAGTTTGTGCTCACCTGCTTAGGCCGGGGGGAGGGGGGTGAGGGGGGTGCCCCCGCTGCCCCTCTCCAGCCACAATCCTTTAATACCCTGCTGTGCGAAGTTAAGGACCAGATGTCCCTTCCTAGTCCAGACTGCTGGTGCCTTGCCCTCGGAGTGTTTCCCTCACCCCGAAACATCCCGAAGAGCTCCCAGGCCTCCTGGCGGGGTGTGTCCCAGGACCCTCCTGTCTTCCTGAGGCCTGGCAGCTGTGGCAAGGAGGGAATTGGGGACTTCTTCATTTGGGATGGCTCCCTGGGTCTTTCTTTGTCCCTCCCTTCTGTCTTGCTGCTCTGATTCGTGCGATCCTTGAGGAATTGCCGTTGATTTAAACTTCCATTGCCGCTGTAGTTTTTAAAAATTATTTATTAAAGTACCGTCAAAATACAGTGTGATCTTAGTTTCAGGCGTACAACACAGTGATTTGACAATGCTCTCTGTTAAGCAGAGCTCACCACAGTAAGTCTCATTACCCTCTGTCCCCATACAGCGTTATGACAGTACTGACCATAATCTAATCCCTGTGTCATTTCCTTCATCCCTGGGGCTTATTTATTTTATAACTGAAAGTTTGCACTTGGAAAGGTGTGAGGGGATCTCTTTCCCTATCTCTCTTCTCTAGAAGGCATCCATTTGTTGAGGCCTGTGGTTTCCTGGCCAGCTAAGCTTGCTGGTTTGCTTGCTTGCTTCCTTTTTGCTTCCTTTCTTTTTTGACAACAGGACTCTTTCTTCAAATGAAATGTTCCGTTCAGCCCCTGGGGTATAAAGCAGATAAAAGGGAAGGTGTGTGGAGTTAAGAGGAAGAAAGGGCCTGCCTGCTTGAGCCCCCCCTCCCTGGCTTCCCTGGGTGGGTTGGGAGGCACACCTGGAGCGCCCTGGGGTTCCACAAAGCCGGGTGGAAAGCTAAGCTCCTTACATGGTGAGAAGACCCAGGCTTAATGAGACAAGCGCCCAGCTGGGCTGCTGCTCGCAGCGGCTGTTGGTTGCTCGGGGAGATAGGCCGCTTTGGGAAGGTGCGCCGGAGTGACAAGGGCGTGCGAGAGACAGCCCAGGCTTGAGCCTAGACTCTGCAGGTCGGTGGCTGGGAGGCCCCGTCCATGACTTGCGGGTCCTCAACCATAAAACATAGATGAGGCTCGCTGACATGGCCAACGTGACGCAGCCAGGGGGCCGTGGCCAGGGGCTCTATGGGTGGCGAATGTTTTTATTAAAGAAGCTAACGAGGGGGACCCAAGTCCAGGGGACCTAGGTTGACAGAGAAGGCGGTTAGTGTGGAGTGAGGGGAATTAGACCTTCGGCCCCTGCACGTTCTGCTCTGGGCCCTGAACTCTCCCCACTCTGCAGAGAGGAGGTCGTGGTCACGGCTCCCCCACGGGACTGTGGAGCATGTTTGGGAGGCAGGGATGGGCCACAGACCCAGCGCCACTGCCCCCTGGTAGATCTCCCATCTCCTGGGGCGGAGGAGCGGGTAGGGGGGCAGCAGGAGGCTGGGCCTGGGCGGGGGGAAGGAAGTGGCCGAGCTCGTGGTTCTGAGTTTCTGTCGTGGCCCCATGTTGCAGTTCCTGCAACGTTCCCGTTACCACATGTCTTGATTCTTTGATAAAGATGCTGAAGTTCTTTTCTTGGCTGTGCTCAGTCATGTGGGCCGAAGAGAAAAGGTGCTGCGTGCTTTGCCTGCCCTTGGGGTCCCCGAGGCCTCAGCCTGGAGAGCCTTGGCTGTGTCAGGAGGGACAAGGGGTTTCCCTGGGACCGCTTAGCGCCCCCAGTGCTGAAGCCTGGCAGGAGTCGCCGTCTCCCATGACTCCGGATGGATAACCCGTGATGACAGCCTCTTGCTTGGATTCTCCGATTGGACTCAAGCTTGTGCTGTTGTCATTGATGATGCTATGTTATATTTTTGGAAGCAACACAGCACAGCGGGAAAGACTGCACAAGAAGATGGGAATCAAGAAACCTGAGTTCTGTTCCCAGCCGTGTGGGTAGCTCAGTGTTTGGCTGTGGGGCTCGATTTGCTTGTCTCTCTAAGTGAGAGAATTTGATGATAGAATCTGTAAGGTTGCATTCAGCTCTCAGAGTCCTGTATCTTTCTTTTTTTTTTTTTCCTTTCCCATTTAAAGATACTTAGCAGGTTGAAGCTATAGAGAAGTTGGCTAAATCTTCTACTACGGTCGCATTTTTGAGTTGTAACTATGTGCTCTCCATAAGGAACTTTAAAATATTGTTGAATCCCCACAGAAGCATTGGTAGACACTATTATTACTGTTCTGTTGATAAGGAAACAGGCTCAGAGGGGCTAAACCAGTTGTGTAAGGCTTGGCGACCAGTATGTGATGGAGTGAGTCTTGGAACTCACGTGGTCCTGACAATCTAGAGCCGGCCTTACTGTCCTGGCCGCTAGTGGGAGGACCTCGGAGGAGGAGGACTCACTCTTTTAGACGCCATGTCTTTACGGCAAGGTGATAGGGAAGCTGGTGTGTGCCCAGTACTGTGCTGGAAACCTTCCGTGTGTGCTCTTTTCCAATGCCCATAAATGTCGTAAGGTGTGTAGGGTTATTACCACTCACAGGTAGAAACCTCAGAGCAGGGGCGCCTGAGTGGCTCATTCGTTAAGCATCTGCCTTCAGCTCAGGTCATGATCTTGGGGTCCTGGGTTCGAGCCCTGCATCTGGCTCCCTGCTCGGCGGGAAGCCTGCTTCTCCCTCTGCCACTCCCCCTGCTTCTGTTCTCTCTCAACACCGTGTCTCTCTCTCTGTCAAATAAATAAATATAATCTTAAAAAAAAAAACAAAACCACAAAACCAAAAACCTCAGAGATGTAGGAGACTTGACTGAGGCCTCCCAGCGATTAAGCGGTTAACAACAGGTTTTAGACCCAGGTCGTGAGTTTCCAAAGACTTCTCTTGTCCTGGCTCACATTCTCTCCCTGGAGATGGAGCAGTCTGCCCCGCCTCGAGCCTGCTCCAAGCCAAGACGTGACATCTCAGATGGGGGCATGTCTGTGCAAATTCCAGGGGTCTCAAAGATTTAGGTCACGACGGACTGCCAGGTGCCTGCCTTCCATGCTCCAGGACACGGTTGTTCCCAGCTTCCAGAAATTTCCCTCGGTCCCTTCCCAGGCTGGCAGCCTCATTCCACTTCCAAGAAGTCTGTAGAGAGGAAACTCCACAAACACTTGTTAACTCACCTTCCCCGAGGAAGACTGGGCCCCTGTGTTCCGGTGAGGGTCACAGAGATCCTTCCCGGGACACAGAGCTCTCTCCGGAGGCTGCCAAGAGGCCCACGTACTGATGATAGTTGATAAGGGGAGTGTTCTGTCTCTGGCTGGCTTATCCCTGAAACAAATAATACATTATATGTTAATAAAAAAAAAAATAGAAACTGCTGGCTGAATCCAGGCTGCATCTCTGCGGAGGCTAGTCTTTCATTGGGCTAAACTGATGGCATTTTCCTTCCGTATCTAGCCCTTGGTCAGTGCTCGGTATACGCATGGAACGAATGGCAAGAGCCAATTCCTCCAAAACGGATTTTTTGAAATATTAGAAGAGTTGGAAGAGTGCTGGGAAGCTCTGTGGAATGTGCTGGAAGCCGAGGCGCGGCTTCGGGAGGGGAGAGGCAAGGGTGACTGCAAAACCAGCAAGGATCTCTGTTGGGCGCTGCCTCTGGCTAACTCAGCTCCCTTCCCTTTGCAGTTCAAATTCCTCAGGGAGCTGGGGTCCAGGTGGATCCCCTTCACCTTCCCCACACAATTCTGGGAAGGCAGCCTGCACGGAGGAAGGTGTTCTGGGCAGGCAGGGACACTCAGAGAGTCTGTTCCAGTAGATGAGGCAACCCTGGCCCTCCGGGGGTTTGCAGCCAGCGGGGAAAGACTGATAAGGAAGGGAGTAATTAACTGTAGGCTGTGCTCGGTGCGTTGGGACCTTAGGGAGGGTTTACATTTTGCAGGACGGGGAAGTGTCAGGGAAGGCACACAGAGAAGCTGGTTTTGAGGTTGACTTTTTTTTTTTTTTTAAGATTTTATTTATTTGTCAGAGAGAGAGATCACAAGTAGGCAGAGAGGCAGGCAGAGAGAGAGGTGGGGGGAAGCAGGCTCCCCGCTGAGCGAGGAGCCCGACGTGGGACTCCATCCCAAGACCCTGGGATCATGACCTGAGCTGAAGGCAGCTGCCCAACCAACTGAGCCACCCAGGTGTCCCTTGAGGTTGACTTTTAAAGGCTAAGTACAATTTTTCCAGCTGGTCCTTGTGTGACAGACAGTTGAACAGATGAAAGAATGGTGTGTCCGGAGTCAACCAGGAGTTGCCAGTGCCTGGTCTAGAGAGTGCATCCTAGAGGGTGGAGTGTGGATAGTGGGGGGTTGGGGTGTGTGTGCTCAGACCTTAATGGGCCTCTGTGCTCTTTTGGGCAATGGGACTTGCAATCCCGGAGGACGTGAACAGAAGGAATGACTTTTTAGGAAGTCGATTTCAGGGGTTGTAGCACTGCCCTCGAATTCAATTTCTTGGAACGTGGCCGTTAAGTTTGGGTCGCTGACCGTTCCAGACAAGCCCGAGAAGGACGTGATGGGGGAGTCAGCCGGTAGAAACAGACTCCCCAGATGTCTGAAGTCTCAGATTTCAATGGGAATTCCCAGTAATTCCATCCTCTGTTGAAGGTGGGGTTGTGTGTGTGTGTGTGTGGGGGGGGTTGGTATCGGGTAGAGAAGAGAGGCCCCTAGTGGGTTCTGAGTGTTTGACAGGACACGTCTGGGTTTAGAAAGCCCCCTGGAGCTCGTGGAGAAGCAGGCATAGGGGATTTGCCGCTCTCCACCTCGACTCCCAAGAACCCGTTCTCCCTCTGTGCGGAGAAGTGGTTAGTGTATCGTGTGGCCCTGGGGAGAATGTAGACCCAGCTCAGGCCCCGGGTGCTGGGCGGGAATGGAAGCCCTTCCTTTAGGTAGCCATTTTGTGATTTTGCAGAGGAAGTGGAATGAGATCAAGAACCCCGGGATCCCTGGGGGTTGCCGGGGGCTGAGGGGAGAGCTTCCTGCTCCTTATAAACATGAGCTCTGACGGGAGCAACACGCAGTGCAGGTTTTTTTTTTTTTTTTTTGCAACAGGTGGTTTATGAAAACAGGAAAATCTTTGCTCCTACTGTGAGGATCGGAAGCGAGGGCCGTGGAGGGACTAAGGCTAGAAACTGTTCTAATGTAGGTCTCTGGTAGGGCGGACACGCGTCTGAACACTGTGGGCAAGGGGCTGGGAACACAGGGTCCACATCCAAAGGACAGACTAGCATCTGCCTGTCTCCACATTTTAGCTGTGTGACTTTGGGCAAGTTATACAACCTCTCTGTTTTAGTTTCTCCAACTGGATTGAGTCATAATACTACCCCCCCCAACAACAATAAAACCTAGCATTTATTGAGTCCAGTATGCCAGGCACAATGCAAACATGTTTTAGCCTCATTGTCTTATTTCTCAGCTGCCCCCTCTTGAGTGCATTGTCCGCATTTTACAGGTGAGGGAACCGGGGTGCGGTGAGGTCAGTAGCTTGCCCATCCCGCCCTTTCTCTCCCCTCCCCCCCCACCAAAAGTCAGTAAGTGGTGCAGCTGGGGTTAAAGTGCAGACTCTGAGGTTGGAGTTGGACGCATCGCAGAGCTGTTCTGAGTTTTTTTTTTTTTTTAAAGATTTTATTTGTTTGACAGAGAGAAACACAGCGAGAGCGGGAACACAAGCAGAGGGAATGGTAGCGGGAGAAGCAGGCTCCCTGCTGTGCAGGAAGCCCGATGCGGGGCTCGATCCCAGGACCCTGGGATCATGACCTGAGCCGAAGGCAGACGCTTAACGACTGAGCCACCCAGGCGCGCCTCTGTTCTGAGTTTTAAGGGGGATCGGATACGTATAATGCTGAATAGAGATGTAGCTGCGGGTGAGGATTCGGTGCCATTAGCCGCGTCTTGCGTTCCGAGCCTCACGCTGCTCCTTTCTGTCTCCCACAGAAGCAGCTCACACAGGATGAAGATGCCGACGAGGTCGAGATTGCTATTGACAACACGGCTTTCATGGATGAGTTCTTTGCCGAGGTATGAGACCATCCTCTGTTTTTTTTTTCCTGAATGTGCATAAGGAAACTCGGCTCTTTCAAGGGTAGCAAAGGACGGTCGGTCTTTTCCTGGGGTGGGGCGGCCAGATCAAGCAGTTACCCGGAGAGTCTCTTCTGTACATACTTGGGAGGGGCTGGATTTTTAATCTTATTGAGAAAGTCAGCAGAGGGTTAAATTATATGTAAAGAGATGTTTTTAAAGCCTTATGCTACGTGAGAACATTTTAATGATACTCTTTCTTGCCTAAATTATGTGATTTCGGTACAGGATCAACCATGAGTGTCACAGTAAAGATCGTAGAAGAAAAAAATACTACATTTTTAGGCCCGTGATTCAGATACATCTGATTTGTTGTTTCTAAAAATCCAGGTCCTTTGATTTAAGTCTAGTGATAACTGAAATACTAAGTAACCAGCAGTTTATGTTTTTGGAAGTTCAGCAGGGGCAAATATGGGTTGCCCCCATCTACAGATCCACAAAATCTTTGATCTCTAAGGTCCTTGTGGGGAAAGCCGCTGTTCCATGGTGAGTGGTGGGGTAGAGCATCTTGGGGTTCAAATCTCAGCCCTGCTGCTGACCAGCGGTGGTTCCTTCCCATGCTTGGTTTCCGTATCTGTAAATGGGGCATTGATACTATAATCCCCCTATGGGGGTCACTACGAAGATACCATGGAATGATATTTATAAGGTGTTCAGTGTAGCAGCTGACCTGTACATGTCTGATGGATGATTCTTTACACAAAAGCACGAAAAGTTCCATCATGGAATTTTCTGTCATCCTACTGTGGTTTTTTTTTTTTTTTCTTTTCTTTTTTTATTTAGGATTTTGGTTTTTTTGGAAAGAAGACAAGAAGCGCCCACATTCTTTCCACAGGAAGAATGTGGACACCTCCCGTCTCTAGGTCGTGGATGTGGAAAGTCGTCCTCTAGCTCTTGCCTAAATAGCTTGGTGGTCATGGCAGGTCATCTGTGGGAGTCATTAGTGGGTAGGAGCGGACTGTGGCTTGGGCCGGCCTGACTGGGAAGTTGGCTGTGAATGCCCCACGGTTCCCCACCGTCTCGCTGGGTGGGTCTGTCCTTCTAGTCAAGGAGTTGCCTTGAGACCCAAGAACACTTGGGTCTTGTGAGTCCAGTGCTGTTCCGGGTGTGGATTGTGGAAGGAACGTGTCTTTTCGGGGGTGGGGAGGACCCCCATAAGCACGGTAGCTTGTTCTGATTTTGCCTTGGAGAAGCAGAGACATTAGAGGACTTCTTCCCTTCGATAAGGCAGCTTTTTTAATCATCAAGTCAGTGTGGTACTGGCACAACAACAGACACATAGATCAATGGAACAGAATGGAGAGCCCAGAAATGGACCCCAACTCTATGGTCAACTAATCTTCAACAAAGCAGGAAGGAATATTCAAAGGAAAAAAGACAGTCTCTTCAACAAATTGTGTTGGGAAAATTGGACAGCCACAAACAGAGGAATGAAACGGGACCATTTCTTTACACCACACACAAAAATAGACTCAAGATGGATGAAAGACCTCAATGTAAGACAGGAATCCATCAAAATCCTGGAGGAGAACACAGGCAGCAACCTCTTCAACCTCAGCCACAGCAACTTCTTCCTAGAAACATCACCAAAGGCAAGGGAAGCAAAGGCAAAAATGAACTCTTAGGACTTCATCAGGATCAAAAGCTTTTGCACAGTAAAGGAAACAGTCAACAAAACCAAAAGACAGCAAACAGAATGGGAGAAGATATTCGCAAATGACATATCAGATGAAGGACTAGTACCCAAAATCTATAAAGAACTTCTCAAACTCAGCACCCAAAGAACAAAGTAATCCAATCAAGAAATGGGCAGAAGACATGAACAGGCATTTCTGCAAAGAAGACAAATGGCCAATAGACACATGAAAAAGTGCTCAACATCACTCAGCATCAGGGAAATACAAATCAAAACCACAGTGAGATACCACCTCACACCAGTCAGAATGGCTGATATTAACAAGTCAGGAAATGGCAGGTGTTGGCGAGGATGTGGAGAAAGGGGAACCCTCCTACACTGTTGGTGGGAATGCGAGCTGGTGCAGCCACTCTGGAAAACGGTATGGAGATTCCTCAGAAAGTTGAAAATAGAGCTACCCTATGACCCAACAATTGCACTACCGGGTATTTACCTTAAAGATGCACACATAGTGATCCAAAGGGGCGTGTGCACCCAAAATGTTTATAGTAGCAGTGTTCACAATAGCCAAACCACAGAAAGAACCTAGATGTCCATCAACAGATGAATGGATAAAGAAGATGTATATATACACACAACGGAATACTATGCAGCCATCAACAGAAACAAAATCTTGCCATTTGCAATGATGTGGATGGAACTAGAGAGTATTATGCTAAGTGAAATAAGTCAGTCAGAGAAAGACAATTATATGATCTCTCTGATATGAGGAATTTGAGAGGCAAGGCGGGGGATCGTGGGGACGTGGGGGAGGGAATTGAAACAAGCTGGGATCAGGAAGGAGACAAACCATAAGGGACTCCTAAACTCATGAAACAAACTGAGGGTTGCTGGGGGATAGGGGAGGTAGGGATAGGGTGGCTGGGTTATGGACATTGGGGAGGGTATATGCTATGGTGAGTGCTGTGAAATGTGTAAGCCTGATAACTCACAGACCCGTATCCCTGGGGCAAATAATATATTATATGTTAATTAAAAAAAAAAAAGATAAGGCAGCTTTGCCAGAAACAGTGCTTTGCCCTTGTAAGCTGGTACGAGGGTCCCCGGAGGGCAGGATCCCATGTGAGGCGGGAAGATGGTGGGCCTCCACAACATGGTCTCAGTTCATCCTCAGGCATTTCGTAGCAGTTGACTTTGGTCCAGTCACTTAACGCCCTTGGACCCTAATTCCTGTTCTGGAAATTGGGAATGTCAGTAATTTCAAGGTCGTTGTAAGGATAATGTGAGCATCACACATCTGGAAAGCATTCTCTAAACAGAAAAGTGCTGGCTGGGTCATAGTCAGTTTTGGAGGCTTAACAAGACCTCAGGGGCTGCTTTTCTTTTTTGCTTTCTTCTTACCAGATGCTTTTCTGTCATTTAGGAAAAAAAAAAAACAACAAAAACCAAACCCAAACCCTGTCGTATTTTAGGGTGGGAAAGGGGACTGCGCGGTCATCTTTGGAATTAAGGTCCTTATCTGCTACTAACTGTGTGATCTTGGGCGCGTTCCTTGGCTTCCCTCAATCTCTGTGAGCTGGTCTGTGAAATGGGGAAGGAACACAGTCACCCTGCAGATTTGTAGGGGAGTAAAGGAGCTGACCCTCAGAAAATGCTTCATGTGGGCTTAGGTAAATGTCGCTCTCCTGCTTTCCATCTGACGGGGCCCCGGGAGGGTCATGTTGCAGCGGGGCTGGGGCGGGGGAGGAGGGAGGGTGGCCACAGACCGTGGAAAGAAGCCACGCAGGCTCTGGTGTCCACGGGTCCTGGTCCAGATCTCAGCACTGCCCTGACCAGCAGAAAAGTTGTTTCGCTGCCCTAAACCCAGCTTCTTGTAAAGCAGGACCAGTGGTGGTCCCTGCTGGGTATGATGACTATAAACGGAGGACGAATTTCAGCCACTGACAGACAGTGAGTGTGTCTTCATCTGTTTGAGCCGTCCTCGCTGTTCCATTCCTGGTGTGTTTGGGAATACGGTCTGGAAACAGCCTTGAAAGTGGGATAAAGCACATGCCGGGTAATGGCAGTTTGGGGACACAAGGGAGGGGGCCCTGCGTGTGCTGCAGAACACACTGAGTGCATCCTGTAGGAATACAGCCAGAGATTGCTCGGGAAGGCACTCTTGCGATGCGCCTTGCTTTGGACTTGTTCCAGTAAGCAGATCGGCCCGGCTGTTTGTCGAGGATGGAGTGTGTGAATCACAGCCCCGTCGGAGAGGCAGGTGCCAGGTGCAGGTGAAGTCACGGGACCAGGACGTTTTCAGAATGTGCACTGCACTGTAAAACTCAAATAGTTTCTCCGGCTTCTCGGCTGTTACAGAAAAGAATTGGCTCCCGGGCCCCCAGGCCTTGGATGATTCAGCCAGGGGCTGGTAAATGATAAACCTCCAATTCGTGTCTAATTTGTGCCTGTCTGTATTTTCTTTGCTCTGTTTGCTCCGTTGGCAGAGAGAACACATTTTCAGAGGAAGCGGACCTGCCCGAGAAAGCAGAAACATCAAGGGCTGATTCTGTATTCGTTCGTCCGTTCCCCCGAATACACACAGGCTCACGTCTTGCACACAGTGTGTTGAGGGCTGGGACTAACATTCTGTGTGACAGGGTCCTTTGCCCTCTGGTGTCTCTTTATGTGGTGAGTCACGAAGATAGAAATGTCCAGGCCCTAGGGGAGCACAGCAGGGGAGAGAGGAAGGTGAGGGAAGGCCCCAGGGGGGCTTAGCTCGACCTGCCCCTCAGAGTCACCTGTGGACTTTTCTGCCCACCCATATGCCTTGCTCAGAGGGCCCGGAATGGCTTAGACTTTCAGATCTTTGGGAAGTCCGTCCAGATGACTCTTTTGCAGTTATGAACTGCTGCAAAGTGATGGGGGAGCCTTCGAAGATGTTAAGAAAGGAAATGCTGGGGACAGAGTGTGTTTCAGGAAAATCGTTCTGGTGGCAGTTTGCGGAGGGCGGGAAAGGCCAGCGATGGAAAGACTAGCCGGCCGGCTGGTGCAGTAGCCTGTGGGAAAGAGGACGAGAACTCTGACCCCGGGCTGGGACCCTGGCAGGAGCATGGCACACCGTCTAGGGGTGCTTTTGAGTACCTGTGGCTTAAGCAATAAAGGTACGTAATCATTTCCCATGCGAAGACGTCTGCGTTGAGGGTGTGCGGTGGGTTGGAGGTGGTGGGGTCCTACGTCAGTATCTCTGTGATCCTCTTGGCGTTTCCCTTGGGACTGGGAAGTAGTCTGTTCTGATTCCCTGCGGCCAACTGACAAGTCACCCCAACACTGAGGGTGTCAACCATTCTATAATGCCGACTGATTCTGTGGATTAGAAATTCAGGCACAGGGCCCCGTGGAGGTGGGTGACTTTTGCACCATGATTTCTGGGGACTTAACTGGGAAGACTTAAACAGCTGGATGCTGGAACCCTGCAGAGACTTCCTTATTCAAATGTCTGGTGACTCCAGGGAAATCTCCATAGGGACCATCTGACAGAGCACCTCTGCCCGACCTGTCTGTGTGGCTTGGGTTTCTTAGCCCGGCCAACCCGGCGTCCTCAGGGTCCTCCCTGTCACATGGAGGCTCAGGGCTCCAACTTGGGGTTCCAGCTCTGGAGGTCCGATGGCGCATCACTTCTGTACGTGGATGTCAGAGCGGTCACAGGCCTGCCGGGTTCACGGGAGCGCTGCATAGATACCCCCTCTCCGTGGGAGGACCATGAAAGAATCGGTGCCATGTTTTAAAACTTCCAGAACCACGGTTCCGTGTGACAGGACCGTGTACCAGCATCGCAAGCAGTCAGAAAGGGAGAAGCCAGAGAAGTCCCCGGATCCTCTTATCAGGCGAGAAAACCACCCAGATCCTCTAAGTTGACTTTCCCTCGTGGCCCATTGACCGCAGTGGATCACGGGGTCACAGCCGCTCTGCTGGGAGGGGCACCTGGGAAGTGAGTAATTTGCAAAGGGCCAGAGTTGCCGGGATTGACATAGAACTGATCCCGACTCATCGCCCCGGGGCTGACAGCATTGCCGCCCAGGCAAAATCAGAGTTCTGTTTGCAAGAAAGGGTAGGGGCAGGGGGTGGCGATTTGATGCATCGAAGCACTCCTCACGGGTGGTGAGCAAATGTGTTTGAAAATGCTTCCTACTCTTTTCCTCCAGTGGGGAGTTAAAATGCACATGAACTTACTAAAGGCTCTGAGATGTCCCGTAAGAAAGAAAACTGCTTAACTTGCTTTTCTGAGCAATTATTTTTTTCACAGAATGCCTTCTGATGCATAACTTCTATTAGCAGGGGTGAACGACGATGTTTCAGAAATTGCTATTATAAAGTTTTTGGGTTTTTTGTTTGTTTGTTTTTTGTTTTTTTTGCGGGGTAGAGGAAGTGCTTTAAAAAAAAAAGTCCGCGAGACCGTGTCGCGGTTCTACTGGTATGTGAAGCTTGCTTGTTTCCCGAAGGTACTCGTGTTCACATATTTACTCATTCAACAGACTTACACCGTGTGACGCCCCGTGCTGGGCCAGTGGTTGCTGTGAGGTAGTGCAAGTGGAAGGCGGTCACTGAGTCGGGGCCGGGCCAGGGGAGAGCTCAGGGCGTGTGTGCCAGGGGCTGGGGCGCCTCGCCGGGCGGAGAGATGCCTACTTAGAGGAACTGGAGGCAGAGACATTTCTGCGAGGCTTGAGTTTCGTTAAAACTAGAACCTCAGCGTGAACGTAACGTGGGACCCTCAGCATTGAGTCAGATCTGGCAGGTTAGGGACTCTTTAGTTCCTTCTCCAGGTGGAATATTTGGGGGAGTCGGTGAGCTGGGCAGTGCAAAGCCCTCGGCCGTCATGTGCCCATTTGCTCTCAGGTCTGTCCCCTGCCCTTCCTGGGCTCTGCTGGGTACTACAGGGTACTCACTTCCCAGGTTCCCTTGCCCGCTGGCGTTGGTGCGTTGGCCCTCGGGGAGGAACTGGCAGAACACTCCAGGAGGAGGGAAGAGGCCGTGGTTTTCCTCCCCAGACCTCGACTGTGGCTGGGTAGACCTGCCTCAATGGGGCCCGCGCTGCTGGGCAGCTCCACCGTGCGCTGGCTCCCGTCAGACGGGCCCTGGCGTTGGGCTCTGGTGACCCTGCTGTTGGGGATTTCCAGAGCGCCTCACCATTCTCTGTTTGGCTTCTTGGCCCTTCCATCCCGGCGGAAGGAATCCCTGCATTCTGTTATTTCAGCTAAAATAACCAGATAGATGTTTGTTTTCCAGACCAGATTTTGAGCGATGCAAAACCAGAATGTGCTCAATCGATCTGAGGTTATTATCTAGGAATACTAGTTTTCATTGGTCAGTACAACTCTGAGCTTGCTCATTGCTTTTCATTCGCAAAAGGGGAGCTCCACTGGTTTATCACTAGTCTTGATAAAACCCTGGACACACTTGACTTCTGTTGCTGGGACTGAGACCTCTCTGTTCCTTCTAGTCAGCGTTCGTTTTCCCAAGTCAAGCAGAGCAATCAAAGAGGAGCCTTCCGCCTTCCCCTATGGCAACCCCCATTTTGGTTTCTCCAAAGTAAGGACACTCTCTGCTTCCAATTATCTAATTAGATTCCACTGTCTCCTTAGGTCTAGAAGGGGGAGGCCATCCATGCCTTGAGAATAGTTAGACTGTGGTGATTACTGGAATCTGGTAATCATAACTGGTTCCCTGAG
>CM053613.1:7918014-7933952 GCA_028646535.1 Procyon lotor
TGGGGGGAGCGGATTGTTTAAGGTCGTAGAACTGCTGGGTTCTGGGGCCGAAACTTGAGCCTGGCCTGTTTTGAGTCGTAACATTTTCTGAACTGTACTGTCTGGATGGCCGCATTACAGACAAGTCATTGAAAAACACATTTTTAAAATAATGTTTAAAATTATTTTAAATAGTGGGTTAAAGCCTCTGCCTTCAGCTCAGGTCATGATCTCAGGGTCCTGGGATCGAGCCCCACATCGGGCTCTCTGCTCAGCAGGGAGCCTGCTTCTCCTCTCTCTCTGCCTGCTTCTTATTTGAGAGAGGGAGAGGAGGGGCAGAGGTAGAGAATCTTCAAGCAGACTCCCCACTGAGTGCAGAGGCCAACGCGGGGCTCAATCTCATCACCCTGTGATCATGACATGAGCTGAAATCAAGAGCTGGATGCTGAACGAAGCCACCAGGCGCCCCCAAAAAATACATTTTGAAAAGTAACATACAATAAGCAGGCACTGAGGACATACTGGCTGCAAATTTAGCATGGTGATTAAAAAAAATACAACTTTCAGATGGGTTTCCTCAATCAGCAATGATTCTCTTTTTTTAAAAAAAAGATTATTTATTTATTTGACAGAGAGAGACAGCAAGAGAGGGAACACAAGCAGGGGGAGTAGGAGAGGGAGAAGTAGGCCTCCTGCTGAGCAGGGAGCTGGATATGGGTCTCCATCCCAGGATGCTGGAATCATGGCCCAAGCGGAAGGCAGACGCTTAAGGACTGAGCCACCCGGGTGCCCCAGCAATGATTCCCAAGCACTCTTGGTGTATAAAGCTCTCTGAGGGAGCCTTGGTTGGAGAAGGAAGGAATAAGGCACACGATCCCGGCAAACGGCAACTGGGCTGGTCTCACAAAACAGGGAGTGGAACATGAGCATTAACGTGACACTGGCTGAATACACAGGGACTTGGGAGAGAAGAGAGAGGAGCCTCCCATCAGCGATTCTTGCACCTCTCTACCTGGTTCCAGAGACAGGAGTTGGGGTCTAACAGACGTCAGGTTTCCCCTCTTTCTGCGGCGGCATGGCCCGGAGTGAGTTCCTGTCCTGTGAGCTGCAGTATTCTCAGGCACAGAAAGGAGCTAGTGAGGGTGACCTCACAGAAGTGTCCGCTTGTTTCTGACATGCGTATTTGTTAAATCAGTTCAGTTCTTAAATATATTCTTGTATAAGGTAATGTGGGGACACTTGGAACAACCCCCAGCAAACACGAACAGCCCTTGAGCTTTTAGATCCAGCCTTGTAGGCTTCATACCAGGTTCGCTCCCCGACCCCAGTGAGTCTTCGGTTATCTGGCAAATGCACAAAAGACGATTAAGTGCATGTAGCTGCCACCATGAAATACCCAGAAAGTCACCTTGGAAGAAAACCAGCACTTCCAAGAAAAAACAGAGACACAGAGTTCAAAAAAAGAAAGCTTTATGATCGGCCAGTTGCTCATCCTGAAGTCCTAGATGGGTTCTGTGATTGTTTGGTGGCGAATTGCCACAGTTACTGGATTACGAAATCAGGATCCCTGAAATGCCTCCAAGTGGAAAGGTTGATGAGGACAGTGGGAAGAGGGCAGCCAGCCCACACTGGGTGGAGGATGGACGAGGTGAGAGTGAGAGTCTGTGCTCCCTGGGCTGGGAAGTCCCACGGGCAAGCTGAGGGCGCAGCACCCAGGGGTCAGCTGTCCCATCCACAGGGTCCGATAGGCCATCTGCCTTCCAGGGTCTGGATGTCTGGAGCAACTCTGGACTTGAGGCCCAGCAGCTAACAGCGTCCTATCTCATCTTTCTACCACTGACTGGAGTTCAGATCAGGATGTTCTTTGCTTTATGAAATAATATTCCACAGAGTGTATTTTGTAAGACATCCAATCTGTTGAATGTGCAAAATCTAAGGCCTTTTGGTGTGTTAAGATATGTGAAACCCTTTTTGAAGTAGTCTGTGCATTTTATTCTAGACAGCCTTTTTCCTCCGTCCTTAATGATAAGGTGGAATTACTTTGGCAAGACAGTCACGTGATGGAAATGGGACATGGTGTGATGCAATGACTTTTTATGAGTTGTAAGAGGAGCCATTGTTTGGTATGAGAGATAAGCGAAGGCAAGGGCAAAGTGGCAATTTCTGGGTTGACGCAAGGGCCTGATTCTGAGGGGGGGGGTCACACCTCTAGAGCCTGCCAGCATTCACAGGTGGTAACGCAGATCCTTGTTAGCATTGGGTGGTCTGGGATTCTGCTCCAAGTTAAACACTATGGAGAAGCCAAAAGATCAAGTCTTAGAAATAATGCAAAAAACAGCCCAGTTGGAGTCTGGAGTGCTCCAACATCTAAACATCCCTATTTGGGTGTCGTCCCACTACCTGACCTATGACCTCCTCAACCTTCAGGTTTCTCACGGGATTGATGGTCCTCATGCATCACCGTGGATTGTTTTGCCAGCTGCTAAAATACTTCACAAATGTGTGGGTAGCAACTTGTGTTTGGATTTATACTCTGATGATAGAATTACATTGAAATTTTATCCTACATCTTGGAGCAAGTGACTCTACTCTCAAACTATGGCTCATCACAGCCAGTATATTTGTAGAGGGGGCAGACGCCACAGCTCCACCGGCAGAAGGGCTTATCTGAGGGTTAGAGAACTCAAGTTTTATTTTTCCTGTTTTCTGTTTAATCTGGAAAGCTCTGACCGGGTTTTCAGAAACGAGTGAATTATTTGCTGGAAGAAAGGCAAGTTGGACAGTGCATCCTGAGTTATATTTTACTGTATCCCTGATGGTAGAATCCTGCCGGATAGTATGTTACAAAACTTGTTGGTTAATTGCTGCAGCATTGACAAGCCTGTGCTTCTAGAAGTGCGGCAGCTAGACCCGGGGGGCACTGAGGTCTGTGTCGGGCTCTGCATCAGCAGGGGCCGCGGCACCCGAGTGCTCGTGCGGCTGTGTCTTGGGATGCTGGAAATGTTTTAGGATGCGCACCTTGCATTGCATAATCAGGAGCCTTAGACAAGTGCGGAAATGGTCTGTGGCTGGAGCGTCTGGAGGCTGATCATCTGGGGGAATCCAGCGGAGCACGTGTCCAGGGGAAGCTCCGATGTCTCCTGAAGGGGCCGTGCTTACTGGTCTCTGCTTTCTCTTCTTTGTTTTCACTCCCTATGTTTGTTCTCTCCTGTTCATTGCTTTCCTTTTTCATTCTTTCTTTTTTCTTTTTTAAAAGATTTTATTTATTTATTTGACACAGAGAGAGAGATCACAAGTAGGCAGAGAGGCAGGCAGAGAGAGAGGGGAAGCAGGCTCCCTGCTGAGCAGAGAGCCTGATGTGGGGCTCGATCTCAGGACCCTGAGATCATGACCTGAGCTGAAGGCAGAGGCTTTAACCCACTGAGCCACCCAGGCGCCCCCCCCTTTCATTGCTTCCCTTTCCTCTCCCCTTTCTTCTCTCTCCCGTCCTCTCCTTCTGCTGTTCTCGTTCCGGGGTGGCTGACGGGCCTGCCTGATGGGGTTTATTGGCCCTGTCTCTGACTTGTCTTCATGGGTTTTCCCAGTTCTCCTTGCCCCTGGTCCACAGCCTCCAGTCCCAGATGGGCGGATGTGTTCTTCGCAGGGAGCAGGGCGTGTGGGTTTTTGGTGGCTGCTCTGGACACTAGTTTATCTGGCTGTGCAAAGGGCACTCTGTTGTCCCACAAACCCAGAAGGTGGGCGGCTCTCACCTGCGAGCTCTGCTAAGCTTTTTTCTTCCTCTCCCAACAAAGGCCATTGTCTTTGTGATTCTAGATCGAGGAAACTCGGCAAAACATCGACAAGATCTCAGAGCACGTGGAAGAGGCCAAGAAACTCTACAGTATCATCCTGTCTGCACCGATCCCAGAGCCAAGTGAGTGTTTCCGTAGAGCTGAGTGGTCCAGTGATGGCCCTTGGCCTTGGGGCTGAGCCAGTTTTCCTCTCTCCTGTGAGCAGCAGGGAGTGTGTGCCCCACACCACGCGGTGTGCATGTTGGGTCCTCTCCATTGGCCTTTCCCTGCCTGAGCTCACGCCCCCGGCACAGCCAGCTCTTGCCTTCGAGGTCCCGCGGAATCTGTGTGGCTCCCCTCTCCTCTCCTGCCCCGTCCGGTCCCTCTCATGGCTGCAGTGATGCTGACTGCTTCTCACGTCCCTCCTCTCTGACCCTCGGCTGTGCCCTCATGTGTGCTGTTTCCCCACCCGAAATGCTTTTCCCCGCCCCATCCAGATCCTGCCAGATCCAGGCCCCCTTTTTCTGTGAAGTGTTCCAGAATGGGTCACATTCACTGCCATCCCTCCTGTCCCGAGACTCCCCGTTTGTTACTGCCACCTCGGCAAACTTTCACCTTTTTAGGGTGGGGCTTAGGCCTGTATCTTAGGTTCCTTGAGGACAAGGAATGAGCCAGACACTGTCATTTTGTTCTGGATTGTTCAGTGACTCCCTAGCACCTGAAGGTTAAAGCTGGGACTTTTGGCGGAGCACGTGGGGACTGTCTTGGTCACATGCCTGCCCTCCTCTGTACCCTTTCCTCCTGCCACCCTCCCCACGTCACCCACACTTTAGCCAGACTGAGCTTTGGCTGTTCCCCAAATAGTTCTTGTCTCCTCATGTCTTTTACATATTGTCCCTTCTGCCACACACTCTGCTCTTCATCTCCTTTTCTGCCTGGTTAATACTCCTCCCTTGGCCAAGAGGTGCTCTTACTATTGTCTGTCTTTGGAAGCATTTCCAGATCCCTCCAGGCTGGGTGAGGGGCTTTCGTCACCATCCCGGGCACACCTTGACCAGAACTCACGCCTTATTCCACGCTGCGCTTTAGAACAACAGACTGGCTCATTCCTGGTCCCTTAGTAGAGCCTGAGCCCCTGAAGGCAGGGTCTCTATCTTCTGTCTGACAGCTTGGCGTCCAGCTCAGGTCCAAGCTTGTAGCAGGTGCTGAAGGATGGTTTCTGAAGGAACAGTCGTGGCCAGTGCTTGCTTTGATCCATACGTCCTAGGATAGCACTGTGCACACAGTAGGCATGTCATAAATAGTTGCCTGAATCTAGATGACATCCCTTTTCTCAGAAATCCCATGAAACTCTCTCTGACCTTTGAGCGCTGAAGCCATCATGGTAAACCAGATGGTTTCCTCTAAAAGCGATGTTTTCATAATTCTTTGTGCTGGAGAATACTTGGGAAAGCTTTTTTTTTTAATTCAACTTAAAGTTAGTTAACATATAGTGTATTATTAGGTTCAGGGTAGAGTTTAGTGACTCATCAGTTGCATATAACACCCAGTGCTCATTGCACCAAGGGCCGTCCTGACCTCCCCTCTAGCAACCCTCAGTTTGTTCCCTAGAGTTAAGAGTCTCTTATGGTTTGCCTCTTTCCCTGTTTTTATCTTATTTTTCCTTCCCTTCCCCTACCCTATGTTCATATGTTTTGTTTCTTAAATTCCACATGGTATTTGTCATTGTTTGACTTATTTTGCTTAGCATGATATTGTCTAGATCCAGCCATGTTGTTGCAAATGGCAAGAGGTCATTCTTTTTGATGGCTGAGTAATATTCCAGTGTGTGTGTGTGTGTGTGTGTGTGTGTGTGTACACACACCACATCTTCTTTATCCAGCATCTGTCAGTGGACATCTGTGCTCTTCCCATATTTTGGCTGTTGTGGACATCTCTGCCATAAACATCGGGAAAGCTTGTTAAAAGACAGATTGTAGGGCTCCAACTCTGGGTGTTCTTATTCTGTAGGTTTGGGACCAGGGTGCCTAAAGAAAAGTGCCTTTTAAATAAACTGTGATTTCTAAGGACAGATGTCCGGGGAGCATCTCAGGATAAATACTGCCGTGAGAGGGTACCTGAGAAAGCTCCCATCTCCTCTTGGTTGGTGAGGCTCACAAAGCGGTTAGTCTCTCTGACCAATTCTGCTTGCCTTTGTTTACCCAGAAACCAAGGATGACCTAGAGCAGCTCACGACCGAGATCAAGAAAAGGGCCAACAATGTCCGGAACAAACTGAAGAGTAAGAAGGGAGCAATGGGACAAGCCGGCCACTCCCCCCACCCCCCAACCTGCCTCACATCTGCAGGGCCCAGCTTTTCGGGACTGAAACTTATTCAGATGATACACTGGTCCCATCTTTGTTTGTGGTTTGGGCACTGGCCCTGGAATTTTGCCTGTCCCGGAAGCAGGACGGCAGTGGAGAGTGCAGAACTGAAGTGTGCTGCTGGCTGCAGAGTCATAGTGTGACTCGGTGCTTTAACTTAGTCCCTTGACTTTACTCTTACTGGTCCCATTTCCCAGCGCCTGCGTCCGCATGAACAGAAATACTGGAGCTGCCTAGATGCAGGACATATTATCATTCAGTCCGCCGACATTTCTTGGGGGGCCAGGTCTCCACCCCTTCAGTTCAGACCTTTGTTCGGTGAGACCGCGGTCATAGACTGAGTACCCCTGGGGCCAAAAAGGTCCCTTTGTTCCAGCTGCACTTCTGCCCAGTTGGTTTGGGAATGCAGGCTGGTGGTCAGGAAGTGGAGGCGGCACTTATCATTTCTTCCCCCCAAACAAATCACAGTGCCTGTCTTCTTGGTCGGGGGCAGCCTCCAGCAGGAGTAGCTGTGAGGGTGTGCAGAGCCCTGTGTGTGCGCGTGGGGGAAGTGCTGTCCTTGCTCCGCCCTGCGCCAGAGAGAACAGGAACCCTAAGGTGACGCGGCTCTGGGAAGGCTAGCAAGTGGCAGGGCGAGGCCTGAGCCCGAGTCTCCCGCTGGCAGAGACTCTGGCTGTTCTCTGTACTGAGATCCAGTCAGACAGGACCTGGTCCAGTAAAGGGCGTGGAACGTGAGGCCTGCAGCTCGCTGTGAGCTGAGGTGCCGAGACGGCAGATGCCCGTTGTGTCTCCCCGCGGGCTGGCCGTGAGAGGGCGTGCGGGAGCCCTGCGCTGAGCTGTGCTTCTTGGAGGAGAGCAGCGACGATGTTGTTGGAATGAGCTTGCCCCGCCCCGCAGGTATGGAGAGGCACATTGAGGAGGATGAGGTCCGGTCGTCGGCAGACCTTCGGATTCGGAAATCCCAGGTAAGATTTTCCCTGGTCATTTCGTCCAGCCTTAATTGTTGTTGTTCTTAGCCGTGGAGCCTTTTTTTTTCTTCTTTAAAGTACAATTCTCATTTGATAGAACTGGTAAAGGAGAGCTGCCCAGGCTGAGGCAGGAGGGGCCGGAGTCCAGCCCTTTTGGCCCCTCTGTCACCAGGGGCTTCTCTAACGAGGCCGGTGAAGAACTTCCCAAGGTCCCCCAAGGGCACAGCTTCAGAATTATTCACCTCCTGAGGGAATGGAGGTCTCTTCTCTGCAGACTGTGGTCATTAGTTGTCCAGTTCGGAGTTAGGCTCTCCGGTGGTCATCACAGATAGGATCCGTGTCCTCAGAGAACTGGCAGTCATGTTCAAGTGGCACGAGGAGGCTGTGACATAGGACCTAACAGGAGGGCAGGGAAGGAAGACTCGATGTGCACGGTGCTCTCAGCATTCACAGAGCTCGGGCAGAATTGGGGGCAGCCAGGGGGGCTGGGCCTTGGATGGGCAAGAGTGGCATCATGGACGAGCTCAGGGTAGAGAGGTTCCTCTAAGAGGCATGGGGACAGGAGTGGGGGTTACGTTAGTAGCAGTTGCGGTGGTGATGGGGGTGGGGCAGGGGTGAGGGGCTGGCAATGGAGAGAACAGCCTGTCTGGAGAGAAAAGTTAGCTGGGGGGTGGTGGCCGTTGAGTTTTTATCGAGAATGGAGTGCTGTGCTCCTGAGATCTTTGAATACCTGCGTGGGGAACCTGGGTGTGAGCGGATAGCCTGTGTGCGTGTCCTTCAGCTTGCGGTCCGTCAGGAGACAGTCCGAGGGCCTCCTGAGAGCGGGGCCAGAGCGGGGGAGGGGCGAGAGGCAGGTGGGTCTCTTGTTGGGCTTCTGCAGTGACTTTGGTTTGAAAGTGCATGCTGCAGACACTGGCGGTTTTGCAGAGGCGAAGCGATGGGGCAGTGGGCAGGGAAGAGAAATCGTGGTGAAGACTGGAACACGGGCACAGGGGGCTGTTGGGCGAATGCACTGAGTTATAAGCAAGGGAAGTTAGGGAGGTCGGGTTGGGCAAGGACTCAAGGATTTTGGCAGGCGTTGGACTTGGAAGGAAGGGAGTCTGGCAGCTTTAGACAGCAAGCCAAGGGTTGTGCCAGAAAAACGCGGCTGGTCGTGTGGATGCAGGGCTCTCCTTTGGCCTCAGGATTACCACGTGAGGTCAGGGCGGGCAAACAGATGCTGGACACATGCCTTGGAAAGGTCAGCAGACTCTCCTGATGGTGTGAAGTTAGGAAAGCAGAACATTGGGTCTCATACTTGGTCTTTGGCTTCCAAGTCCAATGCCGCTCCAGACTGGGCCGTGTGGGGCCGAGGGGGACACTCCACCAACAGTGTGGGCTCCCCGGCCCTCAGCTCCTGGGGGCTCACTGCACTTGGCATCATTCCCACAGCACTCCGTCCTGTCCCGGAAGTTTGTGGAGGTGATGACCAAATACAACGAGGCTCAGGTGGACTTTCGTGAACGCAGTAAAGGGCGAATCCAGCGGCAGCTCGAAATCAGTACGTGTTTGAAGTTTGGCGCGCATCCCTTCGCCTTTCCGTTCTGCGGACTGTCTGTCCCAAGTCGGGGAACTGGGAGAGCGAGCAGCAGCCCCCTGCTTGGGCCTCTGCCTGCATTTGCACCCAAGCCCGGGAGAGGCCTTAGATCACTGGCCGCACCTGGTGCCCATTGTGGCTGCAAGTTGGCACGATGCTCATCAGGCCCGGGTTGTTTGGTTCCTGTGAGCGCCAGCATTTCCTGACACGGAGGGGAGGCACTTGCTGACAGTTGCTCTCCTGGGGACTCATGACATTTTTCGTGTCTTTGACGGCAGAGAATGTTTATGAGATCACAGTGTGGCGCTGGGTGCTGTGAGGAAGAGACTGATTGTGACAGACGTGACATTCAGGGCCTCGGGAGCTGCAGGGTGCCAAGGGCTCTAAGTGGAGGAAGTGTGTGAGGCAGGACTCGGTCGGAGAAAAGCAAGTGTGTTTGGGAGCGCTGCCACTGTGCAGCCTGGGAAGAGGGAGCCTTTGGGAAGAGCAGTGTGGGGGTAGGTGGAGGAGGGAGGGCTCGCCCAGGAACTGGCTCCCGATCCTCCCAGGCACAGTGAATGGGGGTCATCTCTCTGAGCCAGGAGGGGATGTGGTCAGACATGTGCTTCGGGAAGGTAACTGCCTTTAATGCTGAGGGTGATTGGATTAGAGGAGAGATCAGAAGAAGTAAGACGCGTCAGGAGGTCTCGGGGGTGTGTTACGAAGGCCACCGCCTCTAGAGTGAAGTTACTGTGTTCCTGGTTTTTTGTTTTTCTAAAGATTTTCTTTATTTGAGAGAGACAGATAGCAACAGAGAGCACGAGCGAGCACGAGCTGGGCAGAGGGAGAAGCAGACCCTTCGCTGAGCAGGGAGCCTGATGCAGGGCTCGAGCCCAGGACCCTGGGATCATGACCCGAGTCGATAGCTGATGCTTAACCAACTGAGCCACCCAGGCGCCCCTTTCAGGGAACTTTTGATTTGGTGTGCTTTGCTCTTGTATTTGACGCTCTACTTCTTTTGTTATACAGCCGGGAAAAAGACCACAGATGAGGAGCTAGAGGAGATGCTGGAGAGTGGGAACCCCGCCATCTTCACTTCTGGGGTGAGTGTCTGGGAGCTGGGATGCGAGTCCCTCTCGTGGGGAGGGGAGGCTGCCGTGGAGCTCCGTGTGGCTGGTGGTGAGCGAGGGGCTGCAGGGGCAGCGAGGCAGCGGGCTTGGCCGGAGTGCGAGTGGGCGCTGTGGCAGGGGCGCTGGCTGATGGTCTTTGTGTGGCCTGCTGTAGATCATCGACTCTCAGATTTCCAAGCAAGCCCTCAGTGAGATCGAGGGGCGGCACAAGGACATCGTGAGGCTGGAGAGCAGCATCAAGGAGCTTCATGACATGTTTATGGACATCGCCATGCTGGTGGAGAATCAGGTAACCGGCAGTGGGCACCACCCCGGGCAGAGGGAGGAAAGCTCAGGTCCTGGTGAGAAGGACGGACTCCTGAGAAGGGTGGACTGGAAAGTCAGGTGAGGTGCGGTGGAGGAATCTTCGGGAATCTTCACGATGGAGTAACAGGATCCCAGTGTCCTGGGGAAGGAGCGCCTTCCAGAGTCCAACTCAGCCTTGTCCTCTTGCCTGCTCCTTTGGCCTCACTTCTGCTTCCTGTGGGGTTTGATGCGCTCAGCCGAGTACTACCTCCTCCTGTTTCCTTCTAATTGGGCATGTGGGTTCTTGATGAGGATGCCTTACAGCTGTGTCCTGATGGGAACTGTTTCACGGGTGACACTGAACACAGGATCATTTCCCCAGGTCACGGTGAAAAGTTCGTTTCACAGAGGTTTTAATTTTTTTCCCATTTTTAAAAAAGATTTTATTTATTTATTTGACAGAGAGGAGAGAGATCACAAGCAGGCAGAGAGGCAGGCAGAGAGAGAGGGGGAAGCAGGCTCCCTGCTGAGCAGAGAGCCCGATGCAGGGCTCGATCTAGGACCCTGAGATCACGACCTGAACTGAAGGCAGAGGCTTTAACCCACTGAGCTACCCAGGCGCCCCTTTTTTCCCCTCATTTTTGTTTTTTCTTCTGTATGTTTTCCCACACATTTTGGCACTTTTTGGTAAGGAACAAGAGCAGATCACAAAATGAAGGAACGGTAGAATAGTGTTTATAGGGACACTCACGGTTTGACAGCATACTTTGCCCCTGGGCGCACTCTCTCAGGGCTGTGAGTCCGTCACCTGTACATGGTGTCGGCCCCACATGCTCAGGTGGTTGCTGGTTCTTAAGACGCGGTCAGAGACGGCACGGTGTCCACGTGTGCCACTGTTACCGTGCACCTCCGGCCGCTCCGCCACCTGGGAAGGACTGAAAACCCCTTTGTGGAGGGGCTGCACAACCTGACGACTGAAGCCCGAGCACTGCGTGGCTGGTTTCCGTAGCCGTCCCCTGCTCAGGGCCCGGCTGCCTTCCCTCCGGCCTCTTCTGGCCTTTAAGACCATTCCTTAAGTGCCTCCTTCCCTGCTCTTCTTTTTTCTCTCCTCGCGGCCTTGCTGAGGACTTGGTTTGAGAGTCAAGTGATGGTAAGTGCCTTCCTCTGCTTAGAGAGCGCCATCAAGCAATAGGCTGGGTTGAGGCAGGTCTAGGTAGGTGAGGGGCGTCCCCATCCTAAGATGCCCGGAATTAATCGGAGTGAACAAACTTCCCCGTCAGGAAGAAATCACCGGGAGATGGTTGGGAACCTCACCAAGAGACTACTGTCTCTCAGTAACCGTGAAGATGCAAGATCTAACCAGATAGCTTGGGTAAACCCAATGCGTGTCACTTTAGGGGCCTGGGAGTATCTCTTGGAGAAAGTGGATGTTCCCAACTGTAGGTGTTTATGGAGCAGCTCCTGGTTGCCGGCCCTGTTCTGAAGTGCGAGTCAGCAAACTTGCCACAGGCCCAATGAACTTGGTTCAGGTCTGCACGACCAGGAAGAGGCCTGCATCCCGGTTATACCCTAAGATACTCTTATTTTGGTTCCTCTCTTCATATGCTTAATTAGAAACAGAATAGTGGTGGTGGGATCGATCTTAGAACACGCATTTACCAGGCGTCTAGACAGTGTGTTCCAGGTGCCCCGTGCAGTGCCTGTCCCAGAGAAGTGATTTCCGAGTCTTGCTTGAGTGAGTGACCGCCAAGGACTGGGGGGACCATAGGTTGTCCCGTGAAAGATGGAACGTGTAGCCCACACAAGACTTCCCGATGCTCCTCTTCGCACTGGGGATTTTAACAGAGGGCCCAAGTGAGCTCCGGCTGGGCTGGGGCGGGTATATGGGGTGTGACTCATGTCTGTCCTTTGCAGGGTGAGATGCTAGATAACATAGAGCTGAATGTCATGCACACAGTGGACCATGTGGAGAAGGCACGGGAAGAAACTAAAAGAGCCGTGAAGTACCAGGGTCAGGCCCGGAAGGTGAGACTCTCCGGGGGCCTTCAGAGAAGAGAGTCCATTCTGCTTGCTGTCTCTCGCTCTTTCTCTCTTCCCTCTGCCTGTCTCCTTTCCTGCTGCCACCACCTCCTGCATCCGGGGAAAGGGAGCCATGATCGACCGTATCGAGAACAACATGGACCAGTCCGTGGGCTTTGTGGAGCGAGCCGTGGCAGATACCAAAAAGGCTGTCAAGTTTCAGAGTGAAGCTCGGAGGGTGAGCGCCTTAGTCCCCACTGGTCTGGCTCGCTCCTCCTCTCTCTGGTCCTCCCCCCACCCGTGGCCTTGAGCCCACGCTTTCCCTCTCTGTCCTGGCTTCATCCCAACACCTGGGTCAGCCTTCCCCACAGAGCAGCTGCCCTTCCTTCCCTGGCGTGCCTTGCATGGATCTGGCTCACACGGCCTCTACCCGAGAACCCACACTTGAAGGTAGTTCTGCAGGGTGGACGCATTGCCCAGGGTCGCTGCTGGACTTGTCCTGGACCGAGCTCGTGAGACAGAACATCCTTTCAGATGTTACACTGGACTCCTCTGTTCGACAGAAACCTGTTCACTCTTTTCCACTCCGTTAACCAAGCTCACCCCCCTTTTCTCTACTGTGAACCCAGTGCTGTGCTGATCTCCATGCAGCATTACCTCCCATCTTACGGAGCACCTGCTATTCCTACGTAGAGGTGAAATAGTTGAGGGTCAGAGGCTACGTAATTGGCTTCAGGGCACCTGGCAAGTGTAGGAGTGGGGTTCAAATTCAGATTCCAATCATGCTCTTTCCCCCACACCAGCATGTTTACGCCCCTTCCGGTGCCCCTGTTGCTTGAGGACTTCTAAACTTCTCTGCCCATTATGGTAGCCAGCTCTGGTGGCCCCTGCTTTCTAGACTGTTCTCTTCTGACTACTTCTTCTGGGCTCTGATACTTTTGTTCTTCAGTTCTTTTTCTTCCAACTTTACCCATTGCTTGTGCGTGGATTCGAAGAGTTGGGGAGTTATTTTACCTGATGAATTCAGGCTGGCTCACAACCGGAGCACTATCCTGCTTTCTGATCCCCAGTCCCTGGACTGGGCCTGATGGGTGGGCATGTGTTTTAAGGGAGAGACAGACAGAAGTTTGAAATTAGAACTATTGAAAATAAACACTTCCTGAAAAGGAAAAATTGGTCACTTGATACCTTGGCCTATTGCTGCTTGGAGATCCCGTGATAATTGTTTTTTTATCTGTCCACATGTGCAAGACTTACTGAGTTGAGAGCCGACAGAAGCTCCATATTTCCATCCACTGGACTTGCTAGCCAAGAAGTCACTTAAGATATATAAAATATACTAATGGAATGTCTTTATGTAGAGTTATAGTCTTATTTGGGTTGGTAAGAAGCTTTCAATGTAGAGCTGAGAGGGGTAGGGTTTTGGATGAATTGTTGTTTTTTGGTTGTTTGTAATAATGGCTTGTTTTGTTTCTCTTATCGTCTCCAGAAATTGATAATTATCATTGTGATAGTAGTGGTGTTGCTGGGCATTTTAGCGTTGATTATCGGACTTTCCGTTGGGCTGAAGTAATGGCAGCCCGTGTGGCTGCTGCACTGAAATGTAAGTAAATGGAAGGTTCTTGGGGACTCTGGACTGGCTCCCTCTTTGAGAAATTGGCCTGGGGTTTCACAAGGCAATGCTCCCCTCTTGTGATCGTCCTTCGATACACTGAGCTCTCTCAGACTTTCCATCGCCTGTGCTTTCTTTCATCTCCTTAAAATACTCTTCTGGGCTTCTGGCCCTGGGGAAAGCTCTCTTCTGGGCCAGGGTCCCATTGGGTCCTCTCCTGGGGACTCTGTCCCAGCTCTTTGTCGTACACTATGTGTTGCCACCTGTCCTGGCACAGCTGAGCACCACACTTTTGCTCCTTTTGCTCGGGAAGCATGCTCCTAATTGGATGCCATCTATGTCCTGGGTCTGGGGTTCATCTTCTGAATTCTTCCTGACTTTGATGGCTGTTGGGCTTTGCTTTCCATATCCTTTTTAGTGTCAAGAAAGCTCTGGGTTAGGGTTGGGGTTTGGGGTGGTGTGGTTTTGTTTGTGGCTGACAGGTTGGATCTTGAATGATAGAGCAGTTACCATTTTTGAGTGTTGAGTCATGCCAGACCGTGTATTGAACACCTCATACACATGTCCTTGAATCCCCACAACACCTTGAGGTAGGTGCTGTTCTGCATATTTTACAGATGAAGACACTCCAGCTTAAAGAGATGTTAAATCACAAGGCCAAAGTTGAACACACAGCTGATGGTGGGCCTAGGAGAGTTCTTTCTTCCATCTTAGCTTCTCTTTGTAAAACCAGGTAGCCATTTATCACGGTCTACAAAGTCCAGAGAACCTTGGAGGAGAGTGAGTTTAAAATTTAGGCTATCAGTTCTTTAAGATCTGGTGAAAAGAATAGGGCTGACCACTGAATCAGGGCTTCATGTGCATAGCAGCATGACGGGAATGACCTAATTATTGGCACTTCTTAAATATTACTTTTCTGAATAAAATATAGGATGTAATATTAACAAAAACCTATAAAACATTAATTTTTAATGTTATTGCTGATAACCTTGTGGCATGCTCACACACTTACACATGGTCCACAGACTTCAGAGTATATTCTCAGTGGTTTTAGACCCAGTTCAAAAATCTTGTGTGTCATTCCACATCACTAAAACCTCTTTGTGAATCTAATTTTCAACGCAAGGTTGTGAATATACCTTGAATTATTTAATACTTCCCCAAAGTTGTGGAGTTTTGTGATTACAGTGTTACTATAATGAACAGTGTGACTAATCTGTATTTTTCTCATTTTTATTTTCTCTTTATTATGAAATCAGAGAATTCAAGTTGCTGAAGCAATAGATAAAAATGTCTTTAATACTTGACACATAATTCCGTGTTGGTACCAGACCTGATCCTTCTCTTCATTTTTGCTTCCATGTGCCTCTTCCTTCTTTCTCCTTCCATGTGCTGGAGGGTCTCAAAGTCAGATAATTATAGTACTAAACATCAACTTCTTCTTGAGAATGTAAATCAGTCCCTTTTTTAAAATGAGGAGACTAATTAATGTATTGTTTGTAGTTGACCTGACCTCCACGATGCTGTGTCTCACTGAGCAGTGTTGGGTTGTCTACCATAGTGTAGTCTGTAAAGTCAGGACTGGTTGCTCCTTTTAGGTCTGGACCTTTCCCTTCCCCGCATGTGGCCTGAGGACGTGAGGTCTCTGAACAGGAGGGAGGGAAGACAGCCTGCCTTTGACCCCCTAGTTGTGTGCCGGGTACTGTTCTAAGATAGTAACGTTGTCCCCATTTTCAGATGGGAAACTGAAGCCCAGTGAAGTTAAGAAGCTTGCCCAGGCCTACCCAGTTCTTAAGGTGGAGCAGCCATGATGACCCCTGATCTCTCTCTCTTTTTTTTTTATCTGACAGAGAGAGAGAGAGAGATTACAAGTAGGCAGAGAGAGAGAGGGGGAAGCAGGCTCCCTGCTGAGCAGAGAGCCCAATGCAGGGCTCGATCCCAGGACCCTGAGATCATGACCTGAGCTGAAGGCAGAGGCTTTAACCCACTGAGCCACCCAGGCGCCCCTTTTTTCTTCTTTCCACTGTGTAAGAGAAGTGGGGAGCAGGGGAGTAACGGAGAAGATTTCAGTTCTGGAAGTTGAATTTGAAAAGTGCTGATGAGGGCCCTGTAGAGAGGACAGGGGCTTTCGTGCAGTGGCTGCCTCCCCCTGGCAAGTCCTCCCGTGGGAATGTGACAGCCTGTGTGAAGGATTATAAAAGGCCCAGGGATTTCTTTTTCCCTCTCATAATACGGCTTTTGGTTTCTTTCACAACA
>CM053613.1:7934452-7962302 GCA_028646535.1 Procyon lotor
TTCCCCATCACCCTGGCCCCCTCTGCAGCCCTAGGACCCTGAGCAGGCAGAGCAGGCGAGGAGGGCATGAAGGTCCCACGAGAGACAAGGGAGGAGAAAGAAATACCAGCCCAATGCCACCCCGGCAGTCCCTCGCGCTGGTAGGAGACCTGCATTTTCCCAAAGAGCTATCAGCATAATATTTACCGTCTATTCATCCTACCTGTGCTCTGCACCTTTCCAAGGTCTCTGCCTGCTCTCGCACTCAGTCCTCACAACCACACACTTTACAGAAGACACAACTAGGCTCAGAGTAAGCAGTGCAGCCAGGAGGTGAGCCCAGGTCTATCCGTTCTTGCGTTCCCCAAACTTGAATGTGGTCTTGCCTCACCTGGGGAGATTCATGAGTAATCAGACTGATTCTGTAGGTCCTGGGCTGGGGGTGGGGGGCTAGGCTTCCTGCTCCTAACAAGCTCCCAGGGAGAGGGGCTGCTTTGTACCTGTCAAAGGCTAGATTTAAAATTCCACAAAGACTGAGCCTGTTGTCACCCAATCCCCAGGGCTTAGCACGGGGCCTGCCCCATAGAACGTCCTCAGTAATTATTTGTAGAATGAGTCAATGACTCAAAAACCCACGCTTTAACAATTCTCTATATCAGGTCCCATTACGTCACTTGATATCATAACAGATCTCTAAGGTATGATCATCGTCACTCAACAGATAAGGAAACAGAAGCTCAGAAAAGTAAGTAGCCTGAGTTTTTCAGCTTTTGTGCAGTGGGACCAAAGCCGGTCTACCTTCAGATCCTTTGCCCCAGCTGTCCTGAGGATGAGGGAGAAATTAATAATTATAGACTTCGGAACGGCGGGGAGCGGAGCCCATCCTGGCACGTGACCAGCTCCCAGCTCGGGAGGTCACCCAGGAACTCTGAGCTGCTCCGGGGGGGAGGGGCAGCCCTCGACGCCCCACTAAGAAGGAGGGTAAGGAGGAGGGGAGGAGGAGGCCGATCCTGGGCAGAGTGCCAGGCAGTAGCAGGCCGGTGGAGGTGACCCTTGACCTCACAGAGAATCCCGCTGGGCTCCGGCAGCCCCCACCCGCGGATCCCAGCTCTAGAGTGACACCGTCCAGCTTAGAGGAAGGGGGCGGGGGTGGGGGAAGAGCGACAGGCATCCACGGAAATCGCAGCCCAGGGATGAATCACCGGCACATGACCCCGAAGAGGAGGGGAGGGGGGCGAGGAAGGGGCGCGGATGCGGCTGGAGCTCCGGGAGCTCAGGCCTCGCGCGGGGCCCCCTCTAGCCCCGAGGTGGGGAGCAAAGGGAAGGCCCTGTCCCGCGCAGCTGCAGCCCCCGGCCCGCCAGTTCCCGAGGGCGGCGGGACTCACGGCCTTCAGCTGCTCCAGCCGGTCCTTCATCCTGGTGCCCAGGCGCCCGGAGGCAGGTGAGCGCGTCCCAGGTGAGCGCGTCCCAGGTGAGCGGCCGGAAGTGGCGGTCGGCCCGGCCGGGGCGACCGAGCTGGAGGCGCAGGCGGAGGCGGGCGGCGGCCGCGGGCTAGGAGGAGCGTCCGAGGCCACTGGAGGCTCCGCCGCGCCGCCCCCTCCGGCCCCGCCGGCGCCGAGCGCTCCAAATCCGGCTCCCGGGCCGGCGCCGGCGCGCAGCGCAGATCCGCCCGGCGGGCCCGCCCCTCACCTGGGCCGCGCCCCGCGCTCCTCCTTAAAGGGCCCGAGCCGGTGACCGCCCCCACGGCTCCCGCTCCCCGCGCTGCGGGCCCCTCGGGGCAGGGGGGCGGGGAAGTCCTGGGGAGGGCGGGGCCCGCGAGCCGGACCGAGAGCCCACCCTTTCCGCCCGCCCGCGGTTCGCCCGCGGTTCACCCGCGGCACCGGCCGGGCCCCGCCCCACACAGTCCCGCGGACCGAGAACTCGGGCGATGCGCTATGCGCCTGGCAGGTGGGAGGGAGAGCCAGGCGTCCCGCCCGGAGGAAGGGCGCTCCGAGGGCCGGAGCTGGCCGTCCAGGGGACTGCGGGTGGACGCTGTGGACGCCAGTTCCTGGAGGAAAGAACTGGGAAAGCGACGGCACGGGGCCGGTGGGGGCGAAGAATTTGGGTTTGACACAGTTGGCAATCGGGGCTCCTCCGACGAAGGGAAGCAGTCCAGTGTTGAAGTCAGCACCTGCTGCCAAGAATGTGTACAACTTTGGGGAAGTCGCCGTTTCCCTAGGGGACTCTGTTTCCGCGTCTATAAGTCAGAGTGAATACCCACTTCGGTGTGCCGTGAAGCCCGGGCGACGGAGGAGGAATGACTGGTTCGTTCCGCAGAGCGCAGGGTGGTAAGATGGAGATGTGTGCATCTCGATCTATTTGGAAAGCTGAAGCCGGCTCGGTTCTCACACTGTGCATGTCCCCAGGTTGGATGCGTCTTCTGAAAAAGTGAGCGTGTTCTTCGTGCTGACCCCTCCCCCTACGCCCCACCCCATCCTGTCTTCCCTGTTCCCCATTCGTCTTCCTCCTTAGGAACCAATGATCTTTCCAATGGAGGGCGGCGCCCACTAAGTAGGACTGACATTCCGAAGACTGAAATCTCTAGTCGGGAAAAAGAATGTGCTCTATGTATTCAAGTTAAAAGGCTGTAAATATTTTCGTAATTCTAACAGAACTTTGCCCTCTTCTGCGATCCTAGTGCTTGCTCCATGCTGACTTCATCGCCTCCCATAAAGATACGGTCTGTAAGAGGTCGGGTGGATGAACTCTGTGATTCTCAGTCCAGATCCTCCCTGTAGGGTACACTTCCTTCCACCACTAGCTTCCCCTTAGGTGGGTTCACGTCCTTATAAAAGAAGACTTCTGCGCCCCCTGGTGGTCATAAATGGAAAAGGTGAGTAAGTCAGAAACCGTATCCCACCTTCCCTTAAATTTTTGTCAGTGGGGTTGGATAGCTAGGTCCCGCGCCTTAGAAAAAGAGAGTCTCCCGAGGGAAACAGATGTGTGAACCGCTCTACATTAAAGTCTGGAAAGGGCCATAGGAGTCTAGAATAAGGATCAAGGATAGCCATTCAGCTTCTGCCCGAACACGTTCACAGATGGAATGTTCAAGGCCTCCTTGTTAAAGATCATTGTTTTTAAAAAAGTTAAAATCACAGGCACCTAGGTGACTCATTTCATCAAGCCTGTGCCTTCGGATCAGGTCGTGATCGCAGGGTCGTGGGATCGAGCCCTGAGTCAGCTCCCTGCTCAGCGGGGAGTCAGTTTCTCCCTCTGCCTTTCCCCCACCCCAGTACTCTCTCTCTCTCTCTCAGATAAATAAAATCTTTTTAAAAATAATAATAAAGATAAAATCATGACTCTCAGACAACTATAAAATGAATGCACATCAAAGATTTTATTTGACTAATTAATGAGGGAATGATTAAGGTGTCAAAAAACTGTTAAGGACCCAAAGAACACACTATACAGGCAAGCAGGAATGCTGAAATGGGTATGTTAAATGCAAAACTGGCTCCTGGGGGTGGGAGGAGATCAATGGCCCCTCCATCAGAAAGATTTCATTTGCATGTCTATGGACAAGAATTACTTGCATTATGAGCACTTTTCTACAATTTACAGAATTGCAAAATAGTTACAAGACCCTAAGTGGCACAGATCAGTAATAAAAGCAAGTAACCCACGAAGGCCTGGCACGCCATCTGACACCCAGCAATTTTTTTTTCCATTTTAATTATTTCACAATTTTTCCAGACACCCTATAGGAAGCATCTTTCCTGGTTTTGTTTGTTTATTGCTGTACAATAAACAACTTCTTATAACTTCCACCACTATTTCTCCCTCCTTGCCTTGGTCCAAACATTTAAGAAATGTAATCTGTTCTTTCCGTGAAGGGACAGCTGCTGTGGGGTTGTACAATGATTGCTGACACAGAGCCAGGAGGCCTGGGTTCTAGGCAGACTTTCTGCCACAGGACAGCTGTCCCTTCACGTCATACAACCTGCATTCTCATTTGTGACACAGAGGCTGGTCAAAACTAGTGGTTCCCAACCTTTTCAAGATCAAGAACATCCTATTGTCTTTGTTTTCATTCATGCATCTCTTATTTCAGAAGATTCCGTAACCTTATCAAAATATATTTATAGGATAATCAGAAATGTGGGTTCCTCGAACACAGAGGCATAGACCAGATTGGTGGTTGCCAGAGGAGGGGCTACAAAACGAATGAGGGAGGTCAAAAGGTACAAACTACCAGTTATATGTCCTGGGGATGTGATGTACAGCACGGCGACTAGAGTTAACAAGAATATATTGTGCAGGGGCACCTGGGTGGCTCAGTGGGTTAAAGCCTGTGCCTTCAGCTCAGGTCATGATCTCAGGGTCCTGAGATTGAGCCCCACATCAGGCTCTCTGCTCAACGGGGAGCCTGCTTCCCCCCCTCTCTCTGCCTGCTTGTGATCTCTCTCTGTCAAAAAAATAAAAATAAAATCTTAAAAAAAAAAATGTATTGTGCATTTCAAAGTTGCCAAGACAGTAGATTTTAAAAGTTCTTGGGACCCCTGGGCGGCTTAGTCAGTCAAGTGTCTGCCTTCCGCTCAGGGTCCTGGGTTCAGGCTCCCTGCTCAGCGGGGAGCCTGCTTCCCCTTCTCCCACTCCCCCTGCTTATGCTCTCTCTCTCTTGCTGTACCTCTCTGTCAAATAAATAAATAAAATCTTAAAAAAAAAAAAAGAGCCCTCCTAAGTGTATTTGGAGTCCAGAACCCAAGACGGGCCACATCAGCAGACATCTTTTATTTTTTATTTATTTATTTATTTATTTATTTATTTATTTATTTATTTATTTTTTAGCAGACATCTTTTATTATGGTGTTCTATTTGAAGGTAGTTACAGACTTTAAGCCTTCTTTGAAACTCTTGTTAGGCATGAACCCTGTTTTGTTCATTTTCTATTAGTACATTAATATGTGCTCTTCCCTGCCAGGCAGAAGTATGGATTCCTGCTGCTAGTTGTGTACAAGGAACTGGAAAAAAGTCAAGTTCACTGGGATCTGAGGATTCACCAGGGGCTGGTGAAAAAGACTCTGATATTGAGCCCAAGTGGACTCTAGGGTCCCCAGGTAGGTGGACAGGGACTTAAGGTTCCAGGCTCAGTAGGAGCCCTTTCCCTCTGATGTATTTTTATTTTTCTGCCCCACAGTGGAACTCGGTTTCCCACCTATTCTGTCTGGCTGCAGCATTTCCCCATTAAACAAACATCATCCAGGTCAAGTGTGCATTTTGGCCGTGTTTAATTCATCCAACACTTAATTTCACTTTCACCAACAAACCAAAGAGAGGACCCTGGCAGTTGGGAGCTCCACTTCCTTCTCTCTCCTCCCTCGGAGTCTTCTTCTTTTCCCTTTGGAGAAAAGGCCTGAGCTTTACCCCATCTGGACCTCAAGAGCCTGCTGCAGAATGGGCGAGACCATTTTCTGGCCACTGCACCTCGAGGTATGGTGGTGAGTAGAGATAAGGGGAACTAGAGAATTTAAGGGGAAGGTCCTTTCTGTTCCCGAGAGCAACTCTTCCCCACCACGGGAGGGATGGAGAATAAACTTACTGCCCCGTGGTTTTCAGGTCCCTTACCATTTGTATTGGTTACATACTGCTGCGTAACAAATTGCCCTCAAACCTCCCAGTTGGAAACAGCAAACCTTTATTATCCTGTGATTTGGGAACACCTGTGCAGCTCTGTCTCACAGTCTCCCACAGACCGCAGAGGACGGTGTCGCCTGGGGCAATAGCCCCATCTCTTGGCTTAACTTGGGAGGGTGTGCTGCCAGGGTCGCTCTGTGGTGGCCAGGATTCCGTTCCTCAAGGGCTATTGGCTGGAGGCTTCCTTCGGTCTCCTTGCCACGTGGCCCTCTCCACAGAGCAGCGCCCAACATGGCAGCCAGTCTCCATCAGAGCAGGAAGGTGAGCGAGAAAGAGAGACGGGAGCCGAGGTGTATTTGTAACCTAATGCCAGCTGTGGCATCATTTTTTTTTTTTAAAGATTTTTTTTTTTTTTATTTTGACAGAGAGAAACACAGTGAGAGAGGGAACACAAGCAGAGGGAATGGTAGCGGGAGAAGCAGGCTCCCTGCTGAGCAGAGAGCCTGATGCGGGGCTCGATCCCAGGACCCTGGGATCATGACCTGGGCTGAAGGCAGACGCCTAACGACTGAGCCACGCAGGTGCCCCTGTGGCATCATTTTTGCTGCATGCTGTTCACTGGAAGCTACTCACAGGCTGCAGGCCACACTCAAGGTGAAGAGGATTACGCCGGAGAATGAAAGCCAGGAGCTTTCCCTTAGCCACCCAGTACATAGCTCAAATCCCAAATTAATGTGAAGGTTACGCTATTCACCTCCTTAGAGCTTTCTTCTCCCCCATATCCATCCTGGACAACTCTGATACGTTCTCCAGGCCTCAGAGTAAATGTTTCACCATCCAGGATTAACTTGTGTCCCCCAGACGTGCCCATGTGACACCCTGGGCTTCATCACAGCCCCCACCACGCTACGAGTTACCTGGTCTGCCTCACACGCCTTCTGTAAACTCTGTGAGGACAGCAGCCTTGCCTCCTCCTCACCAACGTAGACCCAGGCCCAGGCACAGGACCCAAAATATACTAGGCACTCAGTTAATGTTTACCAAACTTAATAAATGAATCTTCCCATAATACGGTTCCATTATGTCTCTCTTCTGATTGAAACTCCTCAGTGGCTTCTCATTACAAAGAAGAGGGAGACCATACTCTTAGAATGGCATTCAGGCCCTTGCCCCCTCTGGCCCCGGCCTCACTCACTGTCACTCCATGACACACACAGCCCCTTGGCCAGCCCCACCTAACGCCCACCTCTGAGCCAGATGTGCCCAGGACTTCCCACCTACCTCTGCCCTTTTTCCATTTCACGTCTGGCAGATCCCTGCTCCTCCTTTAAGACCGAACCCTCCAGACAGGAGGGGAAGGAAGGAAAAACGGAAGGGGGGGAAATCAGAGCAGGAGACGAAGAACCACGAGAGACTATGGAATCTGGGAAACAGTCTGAGGGTTTCAGAGGGGAGGGAGTGGAGGATGGGGAAGCCCAGTGATGGGCATTAAGGAGGGCACATGTTGTAATGAGCACTGGTTGTTATATGCAAATAATGGATCATTGTACACTACATTAAAAAACAAAAACCCTGGAAGGAAACCTCCTGTTTGCTCAGGCAACCCCTTGGCCCCCACTGCTGGCCTGCTCCCCATAGAATTTGTTCAGACTTCTTTTTAAAGCCCACCCTGTGTTGTCTCATATCTAGCTGCTTACCTTCTGTTTTCCTGACCAGACCACGAATGCCTAAGAGCAACAAACCAATATTATTCACCTTCCAGGGCTGCTATGAAGTAAGTGGAATCAAATATTTGGAGAATAAACCAAAGAATGGTTGGGCTACTAACACACACACACACACACACACACACACACACACACACACACACGCGCACACACACACACATTCACTGGGGATCCTCCTCTCTTCTCCCTGAGGAAGAAAGATGATCCTTAAAACTAAATGCAATTGCAACTCCACATGTTTTGGAGAACTGAGTTTAAGATAATGTGTTTTATTTACAAACATGTCTTTTTTTCTTTTTTTTTTTTAAGTAGGAGCCCAACATGGGGCTTGAGTTTATGACCCTAGAAATAAACCTGTATATCTGTGGTCCACTGATTGATTGATTGATTGTTCAGTAGTCTGCAGGCCCTGCCTGGAGCCCATTGCAGACCTTGAACTCACAACCCTGAGATTAAGAGTCACGTGCTCTTCCAACTGTGCCAATGCAAGTACCCCTCCATTTGGGTAATAAACCAACCTTGCTGAATCTTTTATTGTATTTTTATAGTTTTTCTGTGCCCCCCCCCAAGATGTCACAATAATTTGATGAAATAGAGTAGATATTATTCCCCCCACTTTATTGTGAAATTAAGTATAGAAAAATGAAGGGATCTCTCCAGGCTCCCATAGTACAGGGAGAGCTTGCTGGGAGAGGTAGTAGCTTTGTTCCCAGGGTTTTGAAACCACACCATCCACACCAAATCCCACGTTCTGCTGTCCTGGCCCTGTGATCTTGAACACATTACTGAAACTCCCTGTGTCACAGTTTCCTTATCTGTAAGCAGAGAAAACAATAGGGTCCGTCTCCTGGGTTTTAGTGACGATAAATGGGCAATCATTAATTCCCTTAGGCAATCATTCAAGAAGAAGTCTACTAACTCCTGATAAGTACACTTGTTTTTCTCAAGGAGCATGGGGAATGGAGAAGTGCCTGGTCTATTTCAATCACGAGGGAAACAACCCTCTGTCAGCCTCAGCAGGTTCAACAGGGTAAGGAATTGAAGAGTTTAGTGGTGACAGAGTTCAGAGAACATAAGAGAAATGCACCCCTTATCCTAGAGTCTGACCACACACATTTGCACGTCACAGGCACCAAGGGAACCTGTGGGAGACCCCTGGTTGGAGTTTGATCAGCACAGTCCTCTTGACACTTGTTTGACCACAGCAAGTTTATTTCTCCCAAACACAAATTATTCAACAAGACTCGTGTCCTGCCGATAATACCGACCTAGTGAAATATTGCAGGAGAACACGGGAGGGGCAGCCAGTGTCCATAAGTGAACCAAAGAAGATCCTTTCTGGTTCTTGTCTTTTTCTTTTTTCTTTTCTTTCTTTCTTTTTTTTTTTTTTTTAAGATTTTATTTATTCATTTGATGGAGAGAGAGAGAGCACAAACAGGAGGAGCAGAGGGAGAGGGAGAAGCAGATTCCCCACTGAGCAGGGAGCCCAATGCGGGACTCCGTCCCGGGGCTCCAGGATCAAGACCCCAGCTGAAGGCAGGCATTTAACCGACTGAGACACCCAGGCACCCCCTGCTTCTTGTCTTTCAAAGGAAGATGGGAACATTTCAGTTCCACGTAATAGGAATCCTAGTCATGGTTTCTGCCTTCTAAGGCTGTGATACATTTTCAGAAAGAAGAAAAGAAAAGAAAAGAAATGTAGCAGACATTTTATACTTTTCCAGATAAGAAAACAGAGACACAAAGAGCTCCTTCTTCTGCCTTTACAATTCCCCCCTTCAGGAATGCCCTTCCCAGGCATCTGGGTGGCTCAGTCGGTTAAGGGTCGAGAGATTGAGCCCCACATCAGGTTCAGCTGAGTCTGTTTGTCCCGACCCCCCCAACCCCCAGCACACACACTCTCTTTCTTTCTCTTTCTCTCTCTCTCTCTCAAATAAGTAAATAAAATCTTTTAAAAAGAAAGAAATGCCCTCCTTGCTCCTCTTTGCATACAGAGGGACCGGGACACCTGCATGGTCAGCTCCAATGTCCCCTCCCCGGCCACACTTGCCTTGATTCCTTTCTCTGTCCCTCCTCCAGAAGCTCACAGCATTCTATCACTCGCCCTTGGGCTATTATGGTCGTTCTTCAACACGACCAGACTTAACTTCTTTCAAGGCAGGAACTGCCTCTTATTTACCTTTCCACTTCTTGCCGCACCTACCACAGGTGGGTACAGAGTACACAGCAGAGTTCAGTAGCTGTTTACTGTTTTCTTAAATGTTGTTGGATGAATAAATCACTCATTATTTTTATTTTAAGTAGGTTCCACAACCAACATGGGGCTTGAACTCACGACCCTAAGCTCAAGAGGTACACGCTCCACCAACTGAGCCAGTCAAGCGCCCCAATAAATCACTCAATAATCAATGGGCAGAGGAATAAATGAGCTTCTCCTACCCTACAAAAAGATAGTAAACTCTCTATGTTCTGATGTTCAGGTGCCATGACCCTGAGACAAGGATCGTCCTACAAAAATTACCCTCCCGCTCACGGCCACACTAGAGTCCTCTCCCCTGGTGTCCAGCCAGTGTTTATCTCCACAGAACTAGATTTCCTCAACCTGAATCCAGATTTGAACCAACATTACCCCGCTCCTACTCAGGGAGGCTCGATTAAAAAAACAGTCTTTCCATATTATGTACACCTTGTGCCTTTGTCCAACTGGGCTGCCATTACAAAGTACCATAGATGGGGTGGCTTTGTAAACAACAGAAATGTATTTCTCACAGTTCTGGAGGCTGGAAGTCCGAGGTCAGGGTTGGGTGAGGAACCTCTTCCAGGTCACAGACTTCTTGTACCCTCACATGGGGCCAGGGAGCTCTGTGGGATCTCTTTAATGAAAGCACTAATCCTGTTCATGAGGTCTGAATCCACATGACTTAATTACCTCCCAAAGACCCTACCTCCTGATATGATCCCACTGGGGATTAGGATTTCAAAAGAGGAACCTGTGGTGGGGGGGACACAGATATTCAGACCATAGCATCTAGGGACAGAGGGAAGTGTGGGACATGCGAGTGTGTGTGTGTGTGTGTGTGTGTGTGTGTTTATCTGAGACAGAAGGAACATGAGGGGAGGAGACCCAACGGGCACGGGGAGAGTGAGTTAGACGCAGACTAATGCACAGTTAGAGACTGAGATGGAGACAGATTAGGTCTGGATATAAAGGTAAGAAAAAAGAACCACAACTTTTAAACTCCAGCATTTTCCCCATCGCTTTTCTCAGGAAGAAGAATTTAGGATGAAAGAGAATTCGAAAAGGTGTGAGCCCAGCATTTGCACCACGGCAATCAGCAGAGTGGCCGCGACGGTCTCGGCTTGGTGTGCATCTCGTTCTTGGTTCTGCCCCTGCTCATGTGTACACATGAGCCCACTAACAACCTGAGAACTGGACACAGACTTTACATGTGATGATGAGGATAAGCAAGGACCACAACCATTGCTGTATCTCCCTTCAAAAGTCACAAAGTATTTTCACTTGGGGTCTGCACAACTACCCCAGATTTAAGTCTGGTGGGCATTTTCATCCCCATTTTAGAGATGAAGAATCTGAGGCTGAGAAAAGAAAAATGACTTTTCAAAAATAATACAACCGGGAAGAAGTAGCAACATAAATGCAGGAACCTCTTCGCTCCCACCTCCTCATCTTCCAGGAAGCACACCCATTTGTTTCTTCCCAGCAATGCTGGAGAGGAACAGCCAGAGTGTTCTCTGGATTTAGGACAACAGGAACCTGATCATTGTTCTCTTCAGAGCATCCTTAAGCTCTCTGTTTCTCATGCTGTAGATCAAGGGATTCAGCACGGGGGTGATGAATGTGTAAACCACAGACACTACCTGGCCCCTCTCTGGGGAGTAGCTGGAACTGGGGCACAGGTAGATGAGGCTCCCACATCCGTACTGGAGAAGGACCACAGTCAGGTGGGAGGAGCAGGTGGAGAAGGCCCTGTGCCTCCCCTCTGCTGAGCGGATCTTCAGGATGGAGGCCACGATGAAGACATAGGAGAGAGTGATAAGCAGGGAGGGGATGGTGAGGACGGTGACGCTGATCACAAACAGCGTGGCCTCATGGACCCAGGTATCTGCACAGGCCAGTCTCATGACAGGGAGGACATCACAGTAGAATAGGCTGATTTCTTTGCTGCTGCAGAAGGGGAGTTGGAAGATGAGCACAGTCAGCTGCATGGCCAAGATGAACCCCAACACCAGAGACCCCAGGGCCAGCTGGACACACAAGCGCCAGCTCATCATGAGGTTGTAACGCAAAGGATGACAGATGGCCACAAACCTATCGTAGGCCATGACGGCTAGTAGAATGCAGTCAGCACTGCCCAGGAAGATGAAGAAGAACATCTGGGTACCACAGCCAGGCAAGGAGATGAGGGCTCTCTCTGCGGACAGGACACTGGCCAGAGTCAGAGGGGCAATGGTGGAAGAGTAGAAGATCTCCAGAACTGCCAAGGTGGCCAGGAAAAAGTACATGGGGGTGTGCAGAGAACGGTTAATCCAGATGATGAGAGAAATACAGACATTGCCGCCGATGCTGACCAGGTACATGATCAGGAAGGCCACAAAAATCAGCATCTGCACCTCAGGCAGTTTGGAGAAGGGGCGGAAGTGGAAGTGAATCATTCCAGTTTGATTTGCACTCTCCATGTATTCAATGAGTTGGGCCTGTTGATGGTACTCTGCTGGCCCCTGAGGATAGATTGATGTCAGGACACTGAGCTCCTGCTGGGTGACCCATTCAACTCTTGGCCTCTCCCTTTCTTGAGCTCCCCACCCCCAACGGTCTTTACCTCCAGGCTAAACTCCACAATTGGGGCCCCTGGGTGGTACACACCAGTCTGTTAAGCATCTGACTCCTGGTTTCAGCTCAGGTGGGGATCTCATGGTCATGAGATGGATGGAGCCTGTTTCAGACTTCATGCTCAGTGCAGTCTGCTTGAGATCCTCTCTCCCTCTCCCTCTGCTCCTCCCACTTGTGCTTTCTCTCTCTCTTTCTCAAATAAATAAATCTTTAAAATAAATAAATAAATAAATTCTGCAACTCACTCCTAAATTAGACTTTTTGTTGTAATCACCCAGAAGTAGCTCACCCCAGAAATCCTTTTGTTTTTAATTGTGGTAGAATATGCATTGCATAATATTCATGTTTGGCCATGTGTAAGCGTACAATTCAAGGGCATTAAATACATTCACAATGTTGTGTAACCATCACCTCTACCCATAACCAAAACTTTTTTATCATTCCCAACAAAGGCTGTGTACCCCCTAAACAATAACTCACCGTATGTCCTCCTCCTGCCTCTAGTTACCTCTATCCTAATTTCTCTCTCTCCGAGTTTGCCTATTCTAGGGACCTTCATACGATTGGAATCATACAATACTTGTCCTTCTGTGTCTGGTTTATTTCACTCAACATAATGTTTTCAAGGTCTATCCATGTACTAGTATATATCAAATTTCCTCTATGTTTTATGGCTGAATAGTATTCCATTGTGTGTATACCACATTTTGTTTATCCATGCATCTGTTCATGGACACTTGGTTTGTTTCCACCTTTTGTCTCTTGTGAATAATGCTATCACGAACGTAGGTGTGTAAGTATCTGTTTGCATCACAGTGAAATCTCAAGTCACAGAATACCATACCCAGACCACAGATCTCTCTACTCCCTAATTCCTCACCTGGTTCTCAAGAGCACAGCCTCTGGATTAGAACCTACTCTGGGATTAGACCATCTAGGTTCTAATCCCTGATCTGCCACTGACCAAGAGTATGACCTAGAGCAACTCGTTGAAGCTTTCTGCTTCAATTTCTCAATCCATAAAAATAACAATAGGATAAAACTCTTAAGATTATTGTGAGAAGTAGGGGCACCTGGGTGGCTCAGTTGTTAAGCGTCTGCCTTCGGCCCAGGTCAGATCCCAGGGTCCTGGGATGGAGCCCGGCATCGGGCTCTCTGCTCTGCAAGAAGCCTGCTTCTCCCGCTACCATTCCCTCTGCTTGTGTTCCCTCTCTCGCTGTGTTTCTCTCTGTCAAATAAATAAAATCTTAAAAAAAAAAAAGATTATTGTGAGAAGTAAATGTGTCTGGCCCCTCGTAAACTCTCCATGACCGTTAGCAATAATCATTAATATTTCTTTTCTTCCACCTCTTCAAGACCACCTTGATGCTTTCAGTTCCTCCAAATAAGCCTCCTTTGGGCTTTACTCCCTTTCCCACCCAACCAAGGCCTATGGTTCATCTCTTCCATTAGTCCTTTGCCAATATTGCCATTATCCTTGGCTCCTTGACCTTTGTCAACCTTGTTGCCTATTGTAATATCCAACATACCTATTCCTGAACAGGACTAAAGATTGCAAAATCCTGCCAAATGGGGCCACAACAAAGGGGGATTACCAACCCCAGCACTGTCCCCAGTCCCCTAAAGTGCTTCTCCTTATGGTCCCAACCAAGACTAGCACCAAGACTAGCACAAAACATCCCTGGTCTCTTCAAGTCTTCCCTCTGCTACCTCCTTCCTCACTAATAGTAGATGACCCAGCCTCCCATTTCACAGAAAGAAATAACAAAAGCTATTTGGAGGCAGCTCAACATCAGACACAGCTCATCATGATCACTAGCGCCGGACCTAGAACATAAGACCTACAGCATATCCATAATATATTCCCTCAATCTTACATCACCCTCTGATGCCTCCCTATCTCCTTCCCATTATGACCATTCCCTTCTCCTTCTTTACTACAGGCAACCCAGTTTCCATCTCACTCCTTGAAACCACTCTAATGAAGGTCATCAATAACTTCCAGATCATTGAATCCAACAGCTACTTTTGACTTGATCTGCACTGCATTTGAAGCTGTCAGATACTCCCTTCTCCCTACTCCCTGAAATTCCTCACCCATAGCCACTATTCTACCCAGACTCTCTTCCTACCTCTCTGGATACTTTACTATCTTTTTTCACTTTTCCATTTCTGTCACTTTCAGAGACTGCTCTTCCTCTTAATAATTTGCAAAAGGAAGATTTTGTTGGTTTTTCTAGGTCGGCTCCCCAGATCTACTCTCCACCAGCTCTGCCCCACAGGAGGCTAGTCACTAAGGACTGCATTAGCCAGTCTCCCTCACCTTGTTGTTTCTGGTTGAATTTGGCCAATGAGAGGTACTGGCAGGAGAATGAAGAGTAGCATAAAAAGCACTAGGGTATTTACCCTCCCCCCAACACACACACACACACACACACACACACACACACACACACACACACCCAATACTACATTTCTTACAGAAACAAAAACCGACTTTCTTCCAATGATTAAGCAATTCATGATACCACAGTAAGAAGGGGGAGGGGACCACATTGCACCCTGGGTTAAACCAAAACAAGATCACCCTGACTGGTTTATGGATGCCCAAAAGAATGTATTTTTATTATTTTTGCTATGCTGATGTCTGAAGATGTGTCATGACCTTTGAAAATATGATCATCATGTAAGAATGTTATTTTCCACCATAAACAGAATAATACAACCTTAGTATTCTTGCTGATTTGTGGTTTTATCCTTTGAATATTTGTTGGGTTTTTGTGTCTGACAAGCCAGTCTTTTCAAAGTCTGATGCCCTGCATGCTTTGCAAGTGAAGTGTCTTCCCTTCCTAAATGCGTCAGCCCCCACTGGGTCATTGGTTTGGAGCCTTATGTAGGGAGGGAGGGCTAGAAGATGGCTGGAATCATGGTAGGGAAAAGTCCATCAGTTTCTTAGAGTGTTGTTCCTTGAAAATTTTAGCTCCTTTTCTGGGAGCTCTATGTTAGGAGCACATAACGCCTGCCTCTCTCTCTATGCAGAGTAAGGATGGTCAGCATATCCTTTACCCCAAATATTTTATCTCTGTGAATTAAACACTAAGGGGGAAAACAGTTATAACAAAAGGACTATTATCTATACCAGGAATCTTACCACTCCTGAACGATGTGTTTGCTTCTGTGTTCACTTATGTATTTCTGTCCCCTCCATAGACTCTAAGCTCCATGAGGGCAGGGGCGATTGGGTCCCATTCTTCACTAATGCCCAGAACACTAGCACAGTGCCAGGCACAATGTAATTCTGTATTGACATGAACACTGGAGATTTACTGAGGCCCTATCAATGTCAGTGACTGATACTGAGTACTTCCGAAGTAGAAACAGTAATCTTAGCACAGTAATTTTAGCACTCTGATACTAAGCATATTCGTTCTGAAGAGATAGCTGTTTTGTGGGGTTTTTTTTTTTAGAGACCTATTTATTTATTTTGGCATTTCAAAACTGGCTTTTTTTTAAATTCACTTATTTTAGAAAGAGAGAATTGACGGGTGCTGCAGAGGGAGAGGGAGAGAGAGAGAACCCTTAAGCAGTCTCCCCACTAAGCACAGAGCCTGAAAAGGGATCAATTCCAGGACTTAGAGATCATGACCTGATCTGAAATCAAGAGCTGACAGCTCAACCGACTGAGCCACCCAGGCGCCCCAAAGATAATCAGCTGTTTTCAAGAAGTGATTTAAGATGTCATATGCATTGGGGTGTCTGGGTGGCTCAGTTGGTTAAGCATCTGACTCTTGATTTCAGCTCAGGTCATGACCTCAGGGTTGTGAGATTGAGCCTCCCCATCAGGCTCTGTGGTGGGCATGGAACCTACTTAAGATTCTCTCTCCCCATGGGGCGCCTGGGTGGCTCAGTGGGTTAAAGCCTCCACCTTCGGCTCAGGTCATGATCTCAGGGTCCTGGGATCGAGCCCCACATCGGGCTCTCTGCTCAGAGGGGAGCCTGCTTCCCCCTCTGTCTCTGCCTGCCTCTCTGCCTACTTGTGATCTCTCTCTCTCTCTCTCTCTCTGTGAAATAAATAAATAAATAATCTTTAAAAGAAAAGAAAAAAGATTCTCTCTCCCCATGAACCATGAGAGACTGTGGACTCTGAGCAACAAACTGAGGGTTTTGGAGGGGAGGGGGTCGGGGGTTGGGCGAGCCTGGTGGTGGGTATTGAGGAGGGCACGTATTGCATGGAGCACTGGGTGTGGTGCATGGACAATTAATCCTGTAACAATGAAAAAATAAAATAAAAGTATTTGGGGGGAAAAAAGATTCTCTCTCCCCTCTCCTTCAGCCCCTATGCCCCTACACCAAAAAAAAAAAAAAAAAAAAAAAGGATATGAACTGCACTGAATCAGTAAAGGATCTACCCTAAGGAAATAGCCTAGAATATGGAGCTAAATGCACAAAGATGTATATAGTATGCCTTAATAATTTTTTATAAGGAAACAAAACAAATGCTTAACAAAAAGTAACATTTCAGTCACTTAGAGTATATTCATGTGACAAAATATAATATTTCCCTTAAAATTGTTATAATTAAGAGGTTTAATAAAGTAAGAAGATGCTTATAACACGATGGACGTTAAATGAAGAAAACAAAGAATCAAAGTTGCATGCATGGCACCAACCAATTATGTCACCAGCATAAAGGGCAACAGTAAACTCTTAACAGTGTTCTTGAGAGAAATGAGTGATTACTGTTTCCTTCATGCTTTCTCCACTTTTCAAATTTTCTTCCAAAAATGTGTGTTCATGATTTTTTTTAGTCATAAAAATTTTGTTGATTTGTAGAATTCTCATTTGAGAAGCAATGAAACTGAAGTTACGTAACACACCCCGAGCTCTGCAACCAGTCATTGTTGGGATCAGGATTAATGTCCAGATGTGGCCACAGGATCGGCACACTTGCCGGTGAGGCAGACCAAGATTGGGCTAAATCTAGGTATTTATTTATATGTTTGTTAATTTCCAGGCATATCACACTCTTCACTTGGGCTGAGTTTATTGTGTTCCTTCCTTCCTTTTCCTCCCTTCTTTATTTTTCTTTATCCTCATCTCTTCTTTTTTTTTTTTCAAGACTTTATTTATTTACTCTAATGAGAGAGAGAGAGAGAGAGCAGCAGTTGGGAGGAGAAACAGAGAAAGAGACTCCCTACTTAGTGCGAAGCCTGACTCAGGGCTCCATCTCACGACCGTGGAGACCACAGCACTAGTCGAAACCAAGAGTCAGACATTCAACTGACTGAGGCATCCAGGTACCCTCTTCATCCCTTCTTAAAGCCAGCCCTTTAGAGTTAACTCATCCTTCCAGCCCGTCAAGATCTTACGGAAAATTGCAATTCTTTGCTCCAACAAGTGATCAATTTCTCTCCCACTGTCATCTACAAATTTAATGAACATGTTTCTCAAAGCTATAACTGGTTTAATGCCCAGTTACAGCTATATTAGACCAGACGTAGAAGTCACATCCCTCAAGTATACTACCCCCAATATCCCTCAAAATTTTCTTCAGAATATCAATAGGTTTTCAAAGAAGGTTTTTTTTTTTATTATGTTCAGTTAGCCACCATATAGTAAGTGCATCATTAGTTTTTGATGTAGTGTTCAATGATTCATCAGTTGCATATAACACTCTGTTTTAAAGAAAGTTTCTCTGTGGAATGTCTTAAAAACTACAGTGAATTCCACTGCAATACGCAATCAAATTGGTTACAGACGGATGGTCAACATTCCTTAGATAAGGAATTCTAATTCTCATTCCATAGACTCATCTGAATTCACAACACATTCCCCACACCCTTGCCCAGACACACACATTTCTCTCTAATGAACACATATATGTTGTCCTACTTGACTATTAATTCATTTTTGCTTCAAGGAAGCCCAAAACTAAGCTTTATATTCAACTGCTTATCATTCCTCAGCTCCAGTAACTCTGTTTCTGTTTCACTCTTGCCTTTATACCGTGCAAGTGAATTTTGACCTTACTGTAGGTTTTTATTGTAAGGCCCTCTATTTTTAGGATCATTCAAACCTTAGTAAATATATTATACAGATAAGAAATTATTCTTGCCTTTTGTGTCTTCATCCAAGGTATTGATGAATGAATGAGAAATCTCTTCACTCTCCATTCCCAACTTTGATCCTCCTCTGGGGTCCTCTCAATGGTATAAAAATGACAACTCTGTGAGCTTGGTAGTAGTTAAATGTTCTCTTTCATTGTATGCCTTCTTCTGCCTTTGCTGATGCATAATTCCTTGCTAGTTGAACATTGGAACAGGGAATTCTAGCTTTCTTCTTACCTGGGAAACATAAACCCTCAATAATGTTGCATCTTCTTTGATGAGTCTCTTTTGTGGTACCAGCACTGCTTCCAAAGACTTGGTGAACATTCACAGAAAGAGCCCTTCCTCTTCCTTGGCAGGAAGGAAGGAACCCTGGCATACTCTTCTCCCTTCTTCCCTCATAGGGTATAATTAACAGGATTGTTCTGCATTCACTTGTTCAACAAGTATTTACTGAGGATCTACTATCAACTAGGCATTGAGTATGTAACTCGGAAACTGAGTAGATTACACTATATTTTCTGGGTGTCCCAATGAAGCATGTACCCCTCCTACAAGAAAGGTGATGACGCTTTCTCACCACTCTCAGTTAACCTAGGAAATTGGTCACACTTTGAGAGAGAGGCAGACTTATTCTCTCACCCTCATCAGGGGACCTATCTGTTTCGAAGATTTGTTCATTGTTAGAATATTTGGCATAAACAGTGTCACTTCATTTGCTCCAGGAGATGGCACAAATGTTCCAACTCATTTGTAATTCCACCCTAGGATGCCCCTCATGGGATCAGGGAATCCCAAGGTCAGTAGGGTTCATTGGTCCATTCCCCAGGGTCTACAACACACAACAACTTAATCATCCTGGTCTTTCCTCTACTCTCCTTACCTTCTGCCTGGAATACCTGGAACCACATCCTTCCCGGAGGCTGATCTTCTCAGTGATCTTGGGAATCGTGGAGACCGACACTCTGAGAAATCACCCAGCACTGAGGGAAGCACAGATTCAAACACTGTTAATGTCTTCTCAAGGGAAAAGCATGGGACTTTCAGTGTTGCAGAGACAGAATTCTGGATTCTCTCTTAGCTTTCAGTTTTTCTCATCTTATTTCTGGGGAATTCTGTGCCAGCTTTGGTTCCATAAATCCTCAAGAGGCTAACTTAGCTTTTAACTTGACCATCCCCTGTAGGTCAATGTTTGAACACAAATAGAAATTGTTCGGAGACTTGATATTCTAAACTAGTTTAATTGCTACTAGACTTAGCTATATTCTAATTATTGCTTAATTTTTACTCTCCAAGTTTGAGAGAGCTTAAAAGATATAGAGTTTTAATTCATCCAAGTAGAAGTTAATTTTGTGCACCTAGACAAATTCTAGGAGTCCTTCAGAACTCAGCCAAGTGTTAAATGAAGCCATATTCTGATATACACCCCTTCCCTTTCCCTCCTCCAAAAAAATGAAAAAATAATCCCTGCTCCATGCTCTGTGATGGCTTTGTCATATAGTATCTATCTTTGTTTTTTGTCATGTAGCATCTATCACTCTGTATTGTGTTTATTATATTACGTGTCATTCCATCCCTACTACATAAGTCCACAATGGGAGTAACTAATTCAACTAGATATAGCATTGCCTGGTGTAGTGTGTTGCACAGCCCTGAGATCATGACCTGAGCTGAAACCAGAAGTCAGACACTTAGCCCACTGAGCCACCCAGGTGCCCTTAAACTGTTTTAGACCAACAGTTGATAGTGATAGTGATCCTGGTTAAAGCTTTTATAAAATGTAGGAAAAACATTTCCCAAACTTCAGGCATTAATGAATAGTCTTCATGATTTATGTTTTATCTGAATTACAGGTATGAATTATTTAATGTTTTTTGTGACTTAAATTCAACTTATTTTTGTTACATGTCAATGTATATTATACCAGTTCCACTTGGTAATCTCTCATTGTTAAGTAAATACAAACAAATGTTTAAAATGCTCATTCACATGTCACCTAAAACTTTCCTTTCAAGAACCAGTAACTCTGAAAACTCTGTGAACGTGGTTAAAATGAAGGCCTGCAGGGGTGTGTGTATGCGTGTGTGTGAGAGAGAGAGAACTTGATGGGAGGTTGTCAACACAATCTAGAAAGACAAATGCAAAACAATTCCTGAAACACAATCACCAGCTGTTTGAAAGTCTCACGGTATGAACTGAACTGAAACATGTTTCGGAAAGAAGTGGTCAGGTGTCCACCCAGAGAAGGGCCAACAGAACCGTTCTGTTGCTCGAGAGCAGAAGGGGCAAGCTGCAGCCCACAAGCTACTGACTGGCAGTGGGGGCCCTTCAGGTGGCTGTGCTCACAGTTTCATTGCCTTGTGGAAAGTCCCAGAATGCAATGCAGCAGAGTAGCTGCCATACTTGAGTTGGGACTCCATTTCCTTGGAGTCCAGACCTCTTTCCACGGTAGCCAGAGTCACAGTTGTCTCTGAGTGACACTGCGGGCAATGTGGCAGGAGTTTATTCATGATTTCTCTCAATTCTATTCCTCTCTCTCTTTCCATTTCTTTTGCCTATTTTTCTCTTATTTTTTCCTGCAACCCTAATAATGGTTTTCTCTTTGACAAATTTAATGTGCCTGTGCCTTATAGGTGTTAATAAATATAATTTTTAAGAAGCTACAGGGAGAAAAATCCACTGACACCTTAGCAAATGGCTCCAACCTTGAGTCATCTTCTTATCCTGTTTCTAGAATCAGACTCCAGGGACTTTGGGAAAGAGAGTGAGTGTATCCAAGGTGGATGCATCCAATGAAGTGGTGTCTATGATCAATGTAGTTCTTTCCCCCGATGGTCTCTCCACATTCTCCAGTGATTCAGCTGATCCTAACTTTCAATCAGTTCTCCCACAGGCAACCACAAACCACAGTAGGTGTAGCTGGCAAATTGTCTCTAGAGGACTAAAGGGGTCAGTAAATCTTGCTGTTGATAGAGAAGTCCTTGACCTTCATCTTGACCAAAATCTCACTTCTCTAGAAAGAGCAACCAGAGAAACACTGTATCAAACACTGCATGGCCCCAAAGATTGTCTTCCTTGTGAAAAGCAAAGACCAGGACTGGTGAGCTCTGAATTTCACTACAAACAAATCATAAAATCATTTGGCTTTTACTATTCTTTCCTGAAAGTTTTTAGTTTCTAGGTCAAACTTACCTGTGTAAAAATCAAATCTTAAAATACACATACAAGGATTTGTGTTCGGTAACATCCACAAGCAAACAGGTTGCATTTTTTCAATTTGCTCATGTGTTTTACTTTATAGCTTGGTTTCTGTTACAACAGATTCATTTCATGAATCTGAATCTGAATTTCATTTCAGAAATGGTGCTGAGGCACCATTCTATCTGGTACCACTCCCCTAAATATCTGCTGTTGGTCATTTATGCAACCATTTCCCTAAGAGTGTTCACAGAAGATTGTCTTGATCAGGTTAAGGTGATTAGGTGTGGAAGAAAGGAAGGAAGGAAGGAGAGAAAGAGAGAAAGAAAGGAAAGAGGGAAGGAAGGAAGGAAGGAAGGAAGGAAGGAAGGAAGGAAGGAAAGGGAGAAGAGGAGAGAGAAGAGGAAAGTAGAAGAGAAGAGAAGAGAAGAGAAGAGAAGAGAAGAGAAGAGAAGAGAAGAGAAGAGAAGAGAAGAGAAGAGAAGAGAGGGGAAGAGAAGAGAAGAGAAGAGAAGAAGAAAAGGAAGAAGGAAGGGAGGAAGAAGGATGAAGGATGAAGTCCTAAATCATTCCCTTCCATCAATTTGGTGAACAAGAAGAGGATTGGGGATCCACAAGGGCCCACCTAAAGCTGAGTTACAGCCTGCCTGATATTTTTAGTTAAAAAAGGGAATGTTTTCTTAAATAACTACCTTCTATAAACTAGTTAGGCAGTAGGGCCATGACTTAGTTAGTTCTGGCTGTTAGAACAAGGTGGGTTGCTTCTAAACAACAGAAATTTATTTCTCACAATCCTGGAGGCTGGAAGTCCTACATCAGGGTGCCACATGGTTGGGTGAGGGCCCTCTTCCACACTCTCGTTATATCTCGCATGGTGGAAGGAGCTAGGGAGCTTTTGTGGGATTTCTGTTGTAAGAGCACTAAAACTGTTCATGAGGACTCCATTCTCCTGACCTAATTACCTCCAAAAAGTACCAAATACCATCACATCAGGGATTAGATTCAGTATATAAATTTTGAAGTGACACAAACATTCAGCGCCTACTAAGCCACTTCCTTCGCATAGCTAATGCCACTAGGAGTCTTTCCAGTAGGCTCAGACCAATGAGTAAATAAAATCAAATTAGAATATGATGACATTATTTTGTGCTGTTCAAATCTAATTCCATTGGAACACCCTTATGAAATTAGAGCATGCTGATGGATGTGTAATGAAAGAAAAGAAAACCAATCACGTCCAAACCTTGTGTACTAAGCAAAAAACTTCTTGGCTCATTATTAACGCAGAATTTCAGCATTCCAACTATTGGATAATAACAATAACCAGGAACCTTCTCTTCTCTAATTCCTAGATGCTGGTTGAGTAAAATAGTGTTTGTGGAGCACTTCCTAAAAGAAATGCTGGCCAATCAGGCTCTAATAGTTTAGGTTTATTCCCTAAAATCAAGTTAGAAAATTTGAAAGATGTATAATTTTTTGACCATAATCATCCCTTCCAGAACTACTTTAAGTGACTTGAACATGTCACACCATCAGCTTACATGGAGAATTAACCCCAGAAAATTCATTTCATATTTACTACATGGTATAGTGGTTAAGGTCACAAGCTCTGGAGTCAGACCGTGACAGCACTTACTGGCTGTGTGGTCTTGGGGAAATTACTTAACCTCTCTGAGCCTCAGTTCTTTATGTTTAAAATACGGATAATAATGATACATATCTTATAAGATGTTGTGTGAATCAAGTGAGTTAACATGTACCAAGCACCTAAACAATGTCTAGCACATTATTCAGTGCTCAATAAATGATAGCTAGTGTTATTATTGTAATTGTAGATATGTTGTTAAATATGCAATATTCTCCTTTGAAAAATTGTGGGAAAAGAATCTTTTACCTCAGAGATTTAACCAAAAAATATTAGCTTTCTCCATATTTCTACTATAAATTATTATATGAACTCTGAGTTTTCCAACTGAATTGTATTTTATTCTTTTCCTTGGCTACTAGGTATCTCAGATACCTGTAGGTCACCACTGTATAGACTGCAGATAACACATGGTTTGCATTTCTGCAGAGAATTTTACTATTATGTTTTCTATAATCCCACCTAAATTTTCCCTTTACCCCAATCTTCTTGCCTATGTGTTTTTAACACTTGTATCCAAAGTATTTTTAAGCTGCTTCACATCTTTTGTGGAAGCATATTGGAAACAGAATAAATTAAAAGTAGAGAAGTAATATATTAATTCAAACAAACACCAATAAAATATCTGTTGAATCTCCACACAAGCATAACTAAAAATATGTGGATGCTCCAGGAATTCTTACCATCAGGATTCCATATCCCCCTCTTTCTTACATGCAATACAATCAGATACGCAAGATGCTGGTTTTCATCACCAAGTGCACTTGTAACATCAAGAAAGAATGGGATTCTTTTCTTTTTCTCTTATCGAGGAAGATGTCTTGGAAATACCTTTCCCTACTCTCAATCCTCCATCTGGTCCCCACCACCAATGTCCCTAACAGCCCTGCTCATTGCCCGCTATGGCTTGGGGTTCCCCTGTGAGAGTCACGGGAACCCCTCCCCCTGCTGTGATGAGGAGCCGCTGACTCAGTTGCTTTGGGAAGGGCTGATGGGACCAGCAGGAAGGCAGGACTTGAACAACTTAGTAAAAGCCGTTCAAGGGCATGGGACAGAGGACTTACATAAATAAGTAAATAAATAATGATCGTGGCTTCTTCTGTACTTTCCTATTATGTTTTCACACATCCATAGTCTCACTAGACTGTCCATCCAACCCCCTTGAGGTAGGAAGGCTGTAGTTATCACCATCCTCTCTTTTATGTAAAGGAAAAGTTAGGACTCAAGTTGGTGGTTGGACCTTACGGCTAAGTATGTAGCACTTACCAGAAAATATGAAGAAAGACTAAACCATTTCATCTACCCCGAGGGGCCTTATAGACTTATTATAAAGGCAATGCCAAAATATATGAAAATTAGTTATAGGGGTCCCTGGGTGGCTCAATCATTAGGTGTCTGCCTTCAGCTCAGGTCATGATCCCAGGGTCCGTCTCCCTCTCCTACTCCCCCTGCTTGTGTTCCCTCTGTCAAATACATAAATAAAATATTTTTTAAAAAAAGAAACTTAGTTATATAAAAAGAAGTGCGATTTAGTGAAAAGAGAAAGATCACTGTCAGAGGAGTGGCCAGACAGACTTTATTAAGGCAGCAGGACTTGAGCAGCTAAAGAGAAAGGTCAAAAGACATTTGAATATGTGACTGCGTTGGGCCTGTGTACCATCAGGGATGGTGGCTCCTAACACAGGTAACAGGACTCCATCCATTGTAGGAGCTACTACCGTGTCTCTGTGTGTCCATTCGTTCATCCTTTTCCTCCCTGACCCTCCTGTCCAGTCCTCATTCTAAGCCGTGCGGTGAGAGAGGGGGCTGGCTAAGGAGGCAGGGCCAATCCAGGGTTTCCTCACTGGAATCCACTAAAAAGCAGAGGAATTTGCACCGATGAGCATTTCACAGACTAAGACAGCCATTGAGATCTCTCCACTCATTCCTTTTTGCTTTGGGGCTTCTTGTCCCTCAGATCTTGCCACTACTCCTGGTTTGGGCAATGTTTTTTCTAGGAAGGAATATTTCTGGTTTCCTGAACCAGCACATTCTTGCCATAAGTCTCCTTACTGCATCCGTCACCTCTTGATTCCTTATGCTATAGATCAAGGGATTTAGCAACGGTGAAAAAAAGGTGTAGACGACAGACACCGCCCGGCCCTCTTCCGGAGAGTAGCTGGAGCTGGGGGGAAGGTAGATAAGGGTGCAGCTCACATATTGCAGGAGAACCGCCATGAGGTGGGAGGAACAGGTGGAGAAAGCCCGGTGCTTTCCCTCAGCGGAATTCATCCTCAGGATGGTAGCCACGATGCAGCCATAGGAGAGGCAGATAAGGAGGAAGGGGACAGCCACAGCGGCCACACCGATGGCATAGACAGCGGCCTCGTACACACGGGTGTCTGCACAGGCCAGGCGCGTGACCGCAGGCATGTCGCAGAAGAAGTGGTAGATCTCGTTGCGGCCACAGAATGGAAGGCGGCAGCTCAGAATGGTCAAAGGCAGTGACAACAGGAATCCCAGCCCCAAAGAACCTAAAGCCATCTTCCCACAGAGCTGCCAACTCATGATGAGATTGTAATGCAGTGGGTGACAGATGGCCACGTACCGGTCGTAGGCCATGACGGCAAGCAAGACACAGTCAGACCCTCCAAGAAGGATGAAGAAGAACATCTGGGCCCCACAGGCAGGGAGAGAGATAGGCAATTGCCCCATGGAAAGGACGCTAGCCAGGGTCAGGGGAGCAATGTTGGTGGAGTAGCTGGTCTCCAGCATGGCCAGAACAAAAAGGAAGAAGTACATCGGGGTATGGAGGGAGTGATCTCTCCAGATAGTGAGCCCAATGGTGATGTTTCCAGCAAGACTTCCTAAGTACAACAGCAAGAGGGCCACAAATATGAGGTGAGCCACCGCTGGGTCTGTTGAGAAGGGGCGGAAGTGGAAGTAGACCACTCCTGTCTGGTTTTCTTCTTCCATTAGACCTGGGACGAGGAAAGAAGTCATGGGAAAAGTGACTGTCCTTGTCCTTGAGCCTGGAACCTACCCAGCCGTGTTAAAAACACTGTCTGCAATCGCTGAGTACTTATCCTCACTGTTTCCTTCTGAGTCCGGTTCGTCTTATCTCGCCTGGCCACGGCTTACTCTAGCTGTGTGACCTTGGAGAGGTTACAGACCCCAGCACTCTCCTTCTAAATATGAGAGTGTAACACCCACCTGTGAGGTGCGAAAAATTAAATGAGATCCCATGTCTGAAAGTACCAAGCCTAGTGTACCCAGTAGGTTCACAATGGGGTTTCCAGTTTTCCTATTTCCATTCTTTCCTTGATCTTCATTTATATATACATGTATATATATATACACACATACAAACTCCTGATCATTTACATGACTATTTAGTACTCTAATTATCCAGTTACCACAACAACATCTTAAAAATACATATTTAGGGGCACCTGGGTGGCTCAGTCGGTTAAGCGGCTGCCCTCAGCTCAGGTTATGATCGTGGGGTCCTGGATCGAGCCCTGTGTCGAGATCCCTGCTCAGTGGGGATCCTGCTTCTCCCTCTCTCTCTGTTGCACCCCCTGCTTGTGCTCTCTCTCTCTCTCCCTCTGTGTCTCTCAAATAAATAAATAATTTTAAAATATATTAATACAAAGAGCATACATTTCTCATATCGAGCCTAGAAGGCAGGCAATACAGGTATTATCTTCAGCCAATAGAAATGTGGACCTGGAAGCCCCGATGAATTAAATAGCTCACACGGCTATTCTCCCCAGTTAGGACTTTGTGATTGTATTTTTTCCTTCAACATTCAACATCCAATCTGTTCTGTTTTGTTTACCAAACATGAGCCCCACTCTTATTTTGCCTTCTTGCATAGGTCCCCCTGAGTTTTTGCAGTGTCTACCCTGGATAGGGTTTAATGCCCTCCCACAGGGCTCACTCTCCCACCAACCCAACTTATCATACTTTTAGATCCATCCCTCTTTTTTTTTTTTTTTTTTAAGATTTTATATATTTATTTGGGAGAGAGAGAGCACAAGTAGGGAGGAGAGACAGAACGAGAGGGAGAAGCAGACTCCCCGCCAAGCAGGGAGCTCCACTCGGGCCTCGATCCCGGGACCCTGAGATCCTGACCTGAGCCAAAGGCAGACGCTTAACTGACTGAGCCACCCAGGCGCCCCTAGACCCATCCCTCTTAAACACTTTTAAAATCGTATTACTCCACATTGACGCTAAGCTTAAAAAGCAAAAGAACCTCAATTTTGTCAATTATACCTCAAAAAAGCTGAAGGAAAAAAAAGCAAAGGAACCTCTTATTCTTCTAGTGTCATACACAATTATGACAGGCTGAGTCACAAAATATTTTTATGAGTAAAATTACCAGGACTCATGGGATTCGGGTGGAAGTTCAGGAAATCACTCCATGAACATGCCCCACTGCCCCATCTCACCACCCACATCTTTATTCCAAGTCACTAGGTCCTTATGCACATGACCCTTAAATTGCACTGAGTTTGAATTTGCTGCAAGGTAGGCTTGCATGTGCATGCAAGTGTTTTCCGGTGTTTATGGAATTTTCGATTATGTTCCAATGGCCAAAGCTACAGACTTCTCCTTGCATTGATCTTCTTGGCCAGGCCAAAAATACTGTTCTGCTAAATTACAGGGGTGAGACAAAAATGGCAAGATAATTATTTCTGTTGTTTAACACGTAAGCCAGCTTTTAATATTATGTTTTCCTTGGGTT
>CM053613.1:7962802-7985578 GCA_028646535.1 Procyon lotor
AAAAAAAAAAAAAAAGATTATTTAACCTGTCATTTTCTGGGTGATTTTTTTGACTTCCACCTTTTCAGTATGGCAAGTTCTGTGAGATATTCGAAGACATATTAGGTATGATGTCTGCCATCAATGAGGTCAGCATCTGACTTGGGAGACAAAACACACTGGCATGAAATATGAGTAAGGTCCAGTGTGAGACTGTCCCTTGAAAGGGATGTTATCAGGGGGCTGGGGGACAAGAAAAGTCACACAGTGCTTCGTGGTAGAAGCAAAAACTGAGCCAGCCCTGAATGCATGGCTGTAAATTAATGATTCATAAATTAATTCAATATTTTTGAGATCTCTAGGCATCAAGGTAACAGAGATAGTTTCTTCCTCCAGAGAGGTCCAGTGTCCTTGAGGGAGATAAGTAAGGGCAGGTGTTACAGATGCTGTGATGGAGTTATACACAAGGTACTGACGGAACACGGGCGACGGCATGGTCACTTGTCCTGGTATGGGGGTGGGGTGGGTGGTCAGGAAACACTATTTAGATGAAGTGTTGCTGAGCTGAATAGCTCAATAAAAATACATCTCTTTAAAAGATATATAGTAGAAAAGAACTGTGGTATATCACTTGGGTTTTTTTTTTTTTTGTTAAGATTTTATTTATTTGACAGAGAGAAACACAGCGAGAGAGGGAACACAAGCAGAGGGAAGGGTAGTGGGAAAAGTAGGTTTCCTGCCGAGCAGGGAGCCCGATGCGGGTCAGGGAGCCCGATGCAGGGCTCGATGCGGGGCTCGATCCCAGGACGCTGGGATCACAACCCGAGCCAAAGGCAGATGCCTGACAACTGAGCCACCCAGGCGCCCCTATCACTTAGGTTTTAGCCATCCTCCTGATTTTAAACAGGAAAGATGGTATTCAGTGAAATAGGTGCTTTTCACATCCTGGAAGGGATGGAGAAGCAGGTCTAGGCTGGGACTCTAGGAAGACTCCACAGCACACAACTGATCATAAGAACTGCCACATTTATCTATGAGAGTCTGGGGAATCAAAGAGTCACCAGTGATGGGAGTTTTGGCTTCAGAGCCACCTCATCTGCTAGACTCCCAGCAGTAAACAGATGCCTCATACTTCAAACACCTTTCTGTGGTTTACTCAGTTTTAGTTCATGTCTTGAGGGAGTGCATCTGATTGGTGGAAACTAAATACATCCTAAATTGCTAGGGAATCTGAGAGTTTGTAGATTTTTAGGTCCTCAAGTATATGAAGACTCACCAGATGGTGGATGAAATAGACTGTGTGCACACCAGGTTGCCACATTCTCTGTGAGCGGCACAATGACCTCCAATGGCAAAGCCCTGCTACCCTGGGGAGGAGGGCTGTCTAACTGGACTGGCAAATTAAAGACCAGAAAGTTGTCGCACACCAATCAAACACATGGAGAAGGTTCAGGACTCTAATTTATAATTAACACACCTGCACACACACAAACCCAGAGCCAGTTATCTGCTGTTCCCAAGGCTATCGTGCTCATGTCTTTTTTTTTTTACATATTTATTTTTTATTGATATATAATTGACATATAACATCATATTAGTTTCAGATATTTGACATAATGATTTGATATTTGTGTATATTACAACATGATCATCACAAGTCTAGTTAGTATCTGTTACCACAGTTAAAATTTTTTTGAGAAATTTTAAGATCTCCTCTCTTAACAAATATCGAATGTACAATGCAATATTGTTAACTCTAGTCACTATGTGGTACATTACATCCCTAGGACTTATTTATTTCATAACTGGAAGTTTGGACCTTTTGATCCCCTTCACCCTTTTTAAAAGCTCATCCCTCCTCCCCCATTCCCTACCTCTGGCAACCACGAATTTGTCCTCTATGAGTTTGGGCTTTTGTTTTTGAAAGTATGGAATGCTTCGTGAATTTGTGTGTCATCCTTGTGCAGGCACCATGCTAATCTCAATATCATCCTAGTTTTAGTACCTGTGCTGTGATGCGAACACTCATTTCTTTTCAAATGATGAGAAAGTCATACACCACATCTGACTTTCAAAAGATCTCAGAATGAAACCACCTTTGGGAGGGTGTGTTTGCCAAGTCAGAGGCCCGCAGAACCCCAGCACTCAGACTTTCTGTCCTACTTGGGAGAATACAAGATTACCTACCCTCCCATTTGATCATGCCCACATTTTTCATTTCACTTGCTGATTGAGAAGCAGCTAAAAATCTATTTCCATGGGGTAAAAGCATCCCAGAAGCCTGTCCAGGGAGGAGAAATGGCTCGAGCTTTAGAAATTAATAGAACACAGGAGAATTAGTGAATCAAAAGTCAGTGTTCTCAGATATCTTAGATATTAACAAGTTTAATCCTCTTATTTTCTAGATATTAGGATGCAGGCTTGAAGGATGAAAGTGAGTTTCCCAGCTTACAGAGCTCCTAGTAATCATGTCTCCATGTCTCTGAATCTCAGTCCCATGGTGCCCCTTTCAGAAAAGCATGGTAGATGCTCTGATGCCCTGGCCACTCTCTGCTGCCTGTTGCAATAATCCGTAACTCCTCTCATCTTTCACACCCCCACAGGTTCCTCAGACATCCTGCTTTCCTCTGTCAGCCGTATCCCCATGTCCTGATGGGGATTTGTTTTTCTAGTGTCTTCCAACTCACCACTTTTTTTTTTTTTAAAGATTTTATATATCTGAGAGAGAAAGAGAAAGAGAGAGAGCACAAGCAAGGGAAGGGGCAGAAGGAGAGGGAGAAGCAGGCTCCCCGCTGAGCAGGGAGCCCAATGAGGGTCTCCATCCCAGGACCCTGGGATCATGACTGGAAGTGAAGGCAGATGCTTAACTGACTGAGCCACACAGGTGCCCCTCACCTTTTCTTCATTATCCTCTTTCCTCCCCTTCTAAACACTGCAATACTGTAAAAGGATGAAAGAAACATGAGAGTCTCTTTGGGATTTTCTTCTGGGTGTAATTGAAAAGTATGCCTGTCTCTTTGGCTCTTTATTTTTGGAATAAAAAGGAACAGAATCAGTAACATCCACTCTGCAGCAAGTGAAAGTTACAAATTCTCAAAATTTTCCTATGAATGATAGAAGTTTAAAAATACCCTTGCTGGGGTACCTGAGTCATTAAGCATCTGCCTTCGGCTCAGGTCATGATCCCAGGGTCCTGGGATCGAGCCCCGCATCGGCCTCCCTGCTCGGCAGAAAACCTGCTTCTCCCGCTACCATTCCCTCTGCTTGTGTTCCCTTTCTCACTGTGCTTCTCTCTGTCAAATAAATAAAATCTTAAAAAAAAAAATACCCTTGCTAAAATTGGGTTAAATATAGCAAAGTATATGATCTTTTTTTAATATGCAGTAATAATAGCTACCCAATTCCTTCAGATGGATATTTTATAGTTCCCATTTGTATTTTTTTATTATCTGTAAGTCTTAGGGAACATAGGGTTTACAGATATAGAATCAAATAAAGCATTAAAAATTAGTAGTAGCAATAAATGTTTCAAAAAAGTTTTTAATAAGAGTGTACATTTATCGGTAACATTAAAAAAATCTGAAAACCAGAAAAAAATTATCTTCAAAGGAACTCCTGTTCAATTCCACAAATATTTATGGAGAACTACTACTGCTAAAGGAGCAGTGAAGGATATGAATGGTAGAAAAAGGGTAGAAGACAATCCCTTTGTATAAAGAACATACAATTTTTATGAGCAGCAAGACAGTCTTCCTGTAATTTATCTCCTGATAGTAAATCAGGTGAGTCTAATAAATGCTAGCCACTGCATTAGATGCTGGGAATTCAGGGATAAATTACATATTCTTCACTCCCAAGGCACTCACAACTATTGAAATTTTTTTCCACTCATGAAGACATAAAAGAAATTTATAAACTACCAGTGGGTTTCAAAACACTAAGATAGTCATCTCAATGCAAATCCCTAGTAAAATTCTGGAAATGCATTATTGAATAGATAAATCATAGGCATTTTGAAAAGCCTGGTGATTACTAAGAAGAGCCCATATGAAGTAACCCAAGATAAATCATGTCAAATATACTTTACTTTTAAAATAAAGCTTTTTGGTGGTTAGATTTATATCAATATTGTTGTGTTTTTTTTTTTTAAAGATTTTATTTATTTGACAGCGAGAAACACAGCGAGAGAGGGAACACAAGCAGAGGGAATGGTAGAGGGAGAAGCAGACTTCCTGCAGAGCAGAGAGCCCAATGCGGGGCTCGATCCCAGGCCTGGGATCTGACCTGGGCCGAAGGCAGACACTTAGCGACTGAGCCACCCAGGCGCCCCAATATTGTTGTGTATTTTGATTGTATGAGAAGATTTGATAGACTTTCCATGATATTGTTCCTGGAGAGAAGGTTTATTACATATTAGATGGTGAATTAGTTATTTTTTGATGCAAAATATACCATTTCAAACTTAATGATTTACAGTATCTATTATTTTATTTGCTCATGTTTCTGTGGGTCAGCATTTTAGCTAGTTCGGCTGGGTAGTTCTTCTGCTAGAATCACCAACGTGTCTGCATCATCTGGTGGATTAACTGGGGTTGGTCTAGGGAACCTTCTTGATAGCTTATCTCTAGGTGTTATCCTAGTCCTGACTTCTTTATGTGGCAGTCACAAGGCAGCAAAAGGGGACAGATTTCAAAGAGTAAGTGTAAGCTTCTGCTTGCGATATATTTGCTAATGTCCCATTGGCCAAAAGAAGTCACATAGCCAAAGGGGAAAGGGACCACCCAGAGGCATGGGTCCACTGGGGGGAAGGGTGGTCATAATTGTGACAGTGTATCACCAGTGGTATTAACTGAGCATATTTCTAGCTAGTTGGACAACAATTCCCAAATAGGGCTACCATAGATGCTCACTTGTATTTTATTCTTGATATTGGTTAACAATTTGGACAAAGGAAATGAAATATGATTGTGATTTTGATCTGCTCCAAAACTATGATGAATAAAATCCTGAAGATGACTGTGGCAGTTTGGATCACTTGGTCCAAACCAATAAAAAAATTCCCCAATATATCAGTGTTAAATGAAAAATCCTACAGTGGCATCTGGGTAGCTCAGCTGGTTAAGTGTCCGACTCTTGATTTCAGCTTAGGTCATGATCTCAGGGTGGTGAGATTGAGCCCCATGTTGGACTGTTGAGCTGGGTGTGAAGCCTGCTTATGATTCTCTCTATCCCTCTGCCCTTCCACCCCCACCCCCACTTACATGTGTGTGCTCTCTCTCTAAAAAAAAAAGTCCTACATGTATGTTAGTAAAATAAATTGTCAAATAAATTGTCAAAGGCAAAATTAAAAGTCAAATGAAATGATATGGAGATTTTATTTGATACCAAATTTATGAGAGGCTAAAGTGATCAAGGTGAATTGATAGAAATGTAGTTCACAGGTCATGAAAACTAACAGTTCCCCAGAACAAAATATTCCCACTGCATTGTGTTTATTTATGGGCAAAAATTTATAGAAGGATATGGAGCTAGGGAAAATCTAGAAGGTGACTGGTGTGAGAGCATTTAAGTATGATCTCTTGGAGAGAAAAGTGATGAAATATTTCCTCTAGAGAAAAGAGGACTAAAGACTTAAAGAAGATAAAAAAAATCTGTCCCAGTACTTGGAAGAACTGTCAAGGAGAAGAAATCTCTAGAGGGCCAAAATAAGATCAGTGGGAGGAAGTCGCTTGTAGATGGATTTTAGCTCAAACAAGTGTGTGGTATTTTGACAACCAGAGTTGTCCAACAAGGAATGGGTGTCTTACAAGTGAATGATCTCTCTCCTTGGAAACTCAAGCAGAGTCTGGAACACTGAGATGCTGTAGAAGGGATTCTTGGGGAGTCAAGATTTAATGAGGCCCACTTCTTTTCCCATATTTCAATTGTTAAATTAAATAACATTTTCCTCCATTACTATTACCCTTTTTATTGCTGGGGTGCTCTTCAAAAGTCATAAACAGAATCATGAGTTTTCATTTTGGTTAACAAAACAAAAATATGTAAAAAAAAAAAAAAGAAGAAGAAGAAAAGTAAAAAGTTCCTCTTCCTTTGGCCAACTGAAAAGCCTCCTCTCTCTCTCTCTCTCTCTTTTGCCATTCAGGGCCTCCTCAGCCAATATTATTGTGTGAAGATAACTTAGTATTTAGATATTTATTTATTATTTATTTTATTTTTTGTTTTTTAGAGAGGGAGAGAGAGAGGGAGAGGAGGGGCAGAGATAGAGGGAGAGAATCTTAAGCAGGCTCTATGTTGCAGGCTCAGTCTCATGGCCCTGAGACCATGACCTGAGCCAAAATCAAGAGTCAGGCGCTCAACTGATTGAGCTGCCCGGGTGTCCCTAGATTTTTAAATACTTGTGTTCTCATCCTGGATATATCTTTTTCAGTCATTTTTGTTTCCTTTTCTAAAACATGAGGATGATGGTCCTTACTATGGGCTGAGAATCCACATAAAGTGCCTAGCAGATAGTAGATGTCCAATAAGTGTTGATGCTTGTCCATCCATGCCCAGGACGTCAGGCTGTCCTCCAGGATACAGCTTTATTTCCATTATACAGTAGCATTCATCTCCTCCAGTGATCCTAGAACAGCGGGCCATGCCTCAGTTTGCTGAGGACACTCCTGGCTCATGTTGTCCCAGCACAGTTATTAATAGCATCCCACTCACTCTCAAACATCCAATTTCAACAAGTCATGAGATCATCCTACCTAGAACTTCCTCAGTGCCCTCCTTAGGGCATCTTTCAGTTCCTTGTTTCTTATACTGTAGATCAAGGGGTTTAGAATGGGAGTGATGAAGGTGTAGACCACCGACACCACCCGGCCCATCTCAGGAGAGTAGCTGGAACTGGGGGACAAGTATATAAAGCTTGTGCAGCCATACTGCAGGAGGACCACTAAGATGTGAGAGGAGCAGGTGGAGAAGGCTCGGTGGCGCCCTTCCGCTGACTGGATCCGTAGAATGGCTGCCACAATGAAGGCATAGGAGATGGAGATTAATGACAGGGGGATGCTTAGGACGATGAAGCTGATGATGTACAGGGCAGTCTCGTGAATGTGTGTGTCTGCACAGGCCAGGCGGATGACTGCAGGCATGTCACAGTAGAAGTGGTAGATCTCATTGTTGTTACAGAATGGGAGATGGAAGATTAAAATAGTCAGTGGCAGCGATAGCAGGAACCCCAGCACCAGGGACCCTACCATCAGCTCCACACACAAGGGCCAGCTCATGATGCGGGTGTATCTTAGAGGGTCACAGATTGCCACGAACCGGTCATAAGCCATGACTGCAAGCAGGACACAATCAGCTCCACCCAAGAAGACGAAGAAAAACATCTGGGTCCCGCATCCAGGGATGGACACAGGGGTTTTGCCCATTGAAAGGAGGTTTGCCAAGGCCAGAGGGGCAATGGCAGATGTATAGAAGATTTCCAGAACTGCCAGGTTAGCCAGGAAGAAGTACATGGGGATGTGGAGGGAGTGGTTGATCTGGACAAGGACTGCAACGGTGGTGTTTCCACTGAGGCTAGTCAGGTACATCACCAGGAAGGCCACAAAAATCCCCACCTGGATCTTAGGGTCAGTGGAGAATGGACGAAAGAAGAACTGTATCTTTGCAGTTTTATTTATTTCTTCCATGGGTAGTGTATTTGATCTGGAAAAAGGAAAAGTGGCATGCATCTCTAGGCTCCTCCCATGCCGTATGATGCATTCGCACTCCCCCGTTCATTGCTAGAATACTTTCTGAGGTATTTCAGTGATTACATGCACACACTTTCATGTTAGTGTAGATCATGGAATGTTATAATTCATGCGTTTGCCACCCTTCATCTTTCCTCCTCTACCCTCAAGTACAAAGCATGAGAAATCCTCAGCGGTGGGGATTTGAATGTTCTTGGCTTTGATCTTGGAGCCTAGCACACTGTCTGATACAGAAAGCTTTCCCAGGGGTATTTGCTGAATGAATTAATGAGTTAAGTCAATCTAAAGTTCAAAGTTACAAAATAGATAAAATAGGGCTTTAATTCATTATGTGAAACTCGAAACAAAAACATCTTAAGAAAGTTTCATTAGATGTTTTTATTTATTTATTTATTTATTTATTGTATGTTATAATTTAATTTAAAGAGAGTCGTGGTCCTGCTACATGGATGATACAGCACAAACTGCAATTTAACTCAACAAAGAGAGATGTTATTGATTCATCCTGCTTCCTCTCCTTTACCCAATGTGTTCCTAAATGCTGATCATTTGTCCTACAAAAATCTCTCATATCTATTGCTTTGGTCCTTTTCCACTGCCCCAGTCAGTCCTATCCATTGTTATCTTACATTTGGATTCTTGTGATAACCTCCTATCTCTTCTCCAGTTTCCTTCCTATTCCGTTCACCATCCATCCTGCTTTCCATCACCACATTACCCATCTGCTTCAGTGCCTCTTGTTGCTTACATAACAACCTTCGTGCTCCTCTGATGATTATTCCAGTCTCTCTTGGACCTGACTGTTTCAGACTAATCCCACTATAGCCCCAGTTACCCCTGTCATGCACCGTATGATCTACTCAATGGCCTCTTCTCTATCATTCTCCTTCCTGTTTCACATACTTCTGTTCTCCTTCCAGTTAGAAATCTAATCTTCTCTCTTTTGCCTAATCCAAATCCTGCCCAACTTTTAAATTCTTGGTCATGTTCTTCTTTTATAATGTCTTCCTAGGCCACTCCAGTTTAAATCTCTCTCTCCTTTCTCTGAAATTCTGTGTTGCTCAGTGTTATGATTTTAGTGCTAATACACTGTCTCTTGCTGTATCTATTGGTTCTGTCCCAAATTATATTCTAGGTTCCCTGAGGACAAGATATCTTATGACAAACTGTCATTTATTCCATGTTAAGTGCTATGCATAGTGAAAAATGATTTATGTGCATTCATTCACTTGTTCCATAAAACTACTTTAGGAAGCTTATACTATTATCACCCCATTTTATAGATGAACACAGGCTTAAAAAGGTTAGGAAATGTTTTGAAGTCACATGGGTAGAAAGTGGGAGAGCCAGGATTAACATTGTCTTCTTGACCACAGAACTCTTATGTTTAATCTAGGTTCATACTATACCACCTCCCTCTATACTACTTCAGATTTTCTAAGTGGCTTTGTTATTTGATGACATTTCAGCCATAGGTAAAACTCTCGATGGTCTCTGGTAAAAAGAGCACCTAAGATCTGAGACCAAAAATGTAGATTACATTATTTTCAGACTTGAGAGGCATAATTCCAATCTAGACTATTGTTTTATCTAGTAAATGTTGCCCCTAACAATGCAACAAAAAGAATCTCCCTCCTTTTTAAAAATTTTAAAAATATTTATTTATTTATTTGAGGGAGAGAGCAAGAGAGCATGAGTGAGAGGTACAGAGGGAGAGGGAGAGAGAATCTTAGCAGACTCCACGCTGAGCATGGATCTCCATGTGGGGCTTGATCTTCAACCTTGAGATCACTACCCTGAAGATCACAACCTGAGCTGAAACCAAGAGTTGGATGCTTAATTGACTGCACCATGTAAGTGTTCCTCCTTTCTTTTATAAGGAGCAGGGAGAAAGGGTTTGGTTAAAAACTATGATATTTGGGTGAAGATGGAGGGAGAGTGGCTTAATTGATCCTACATGAGCGAGAGCATGGGATCAAAGAGAAGGTCCTCTGCATCCCAGGACTCAGGGTCCTGAGTGATGCCCAAAGAGTTTTCAAAGGAGCCTACAGTTTTAATCTCCTGCCTTCTGGTGGCTAAGAGTCTAGTCCCCAAACCAACACAATATCTTTGGGTTGAACCAAACCTATGTAGGTGATACAAATGAACTCATTTCATAGAACACTAGAGATGAAAGGTCCCAATGGTAGCTTCTGTTCATTTTTTTCCTTACTTACTACCTCCTTGGGTACAGGAAGTCCACCCAACCTCTTGGGCATCAGTCTACCAGATCTCCTCAAAGCACTTGTGTCTAAACGCAATGCATAGGCTGCTTTGTCTTCATTTTATTACAAAGTCTAAAAAACAGAAGAGGAAATCAAACATAGAGAAATGCCATGAAATCCAAGGTCCTGAATAAATCCAAGTATTAAATTATCCAGTATACTATCTAACTAGACTCTTCGTTTCTTTATGCAAAAGTTCCCCATACATTGTGATCTCTTCAGTGTGACAAGATGAAGATATAAGTTAGGTTCTATCTGGAAGCTATATCAACTTTAGGTTATATGAAATGCTTTTGTTAATGCAAAGAAGAAACCAACTAGGCACATTTCAAAAGATGGTCTGGAACTTTCAGATATTCCTTCTATATGATGCCAAGATATTGAAGCTAATGTTGGGCATCCTGCAAACAAATAACGGAATGCTTTGCTGGACAATTCTTTATATAAATCTGGAGTGATGATGGTGGTTGTTTAGATCTGTGCATGCTTCCTAAACCAGAATGTGTACATTCTAGAGTCTACAGGGTACAAAACTGTGTCCAGGACGAAATGAAGTCCCAGGATCAACATGGTACAGCTTTCTTAAAAGGTCAATTGTAACTTGAAGGTTTTTGGAAAATTATTTCATATAAAAAAAACTGGAGATGTATACATGAAAGGAAATCTGCATGAATTTGGGGGGATACAAAGATTTCCAAGAAATTTCTTACTTGTGGTTGCTCACCAAGTCCTTAGGATATAAATTGTCTCTAATGCTGATTAATTAATACTTAAGTAGAAAAGTTTTAGATGTACTGATTTAGACCATGGATTGTCTATTACCCAGTGAAAAATAATTTTCCAAACTTCCCAAATATACAATCCTGATTTGGAACAGCTCTTCCCTTATTATTCCAAAGAAAACAACTAAAGTAGTAGTCAACATTTTCTAATATAAGTATGGCTCAGAGAAAACTCCCAGGGGATAGCTAGTCTTTGGAAAGATAGTTTATCATCTCCTGAGACTGTTTACCATCATGCAATGAAGAACATGGCTCCATGAGTTCTTTGTCCTTCATATAATCCCTGTCCATGCTGACTAGTGGCCCACAGAGGGTCACAGATTCCCCCCAAATCAGAGCACTGCCAAGTTATCAGGTCCGTCTCTTCCAAAGAGATTGCTGGATTTGTCCAAGGTCCCACAAGTGAGTCATTTTTTAATTTATCATTTAAATATACAAGGTACTGTAGAGGATGCAAAGATAATTGGGATGCCATCTGTGGAGTCACAGGGACAAGAGTGTTGGCCAGATTTTCCCTTATTCTTGTTCTGTTTAAAACACTTGTTCCTCCCTTGTCAATTTCACTCAATTTAATTTAATTTGTAGACAACATTTATAACACGGGGAGAAAGGGTAGTTAAAAAGTGGTCTTTTAACTAAGTCAGCAAACTGACTTTCTTGTTATATAACCAAACGATCTTAGGGCAACGCATATATTAAAAAAACATATAATTTGGGGGGAGATGATGCTTCCAAGAAAGATGGTAGAAAGTAGGCTATGTTGGAATAAATGACGTGTACTCAAATTCCAGCTTTGCTACTTACTAGTTTTGTGATCTTGTGAAGTCACTTGCCCTCTCTAAGACCCCATTTGCTGAGAGCAACACCTCACTTCTTTACAAGGTTGCTGTGAGGTGAAAACGAAACGATGTCCGTACAAGAACCTACTGGAATGCCTCACACATATTAATTGCTCAAGAAAGTATATTGATTCATTGATTCCTTCCATTATCTGTTTTGAGACTGAAAAAGATTTAAATTGCTGAATGGGTAGAATGCCTTGCAAGTCTATCTGATATTTTCTGGGAAAGATTTTATGTCACATATGGTTCCACTTCTAGTTTCCTGTGTCACCTTATATTGCAGAATCCCTCTTTAAATAGAATGAAGAATGACCACTGTCTCATAAATTAGTTGTTACAGCTAAAAGAGTTTACATAAAATGTCTTGATTTAGGTTTATCTGGCCTAATTGACCTACATGGCGTATCTATTAGCGCAAATTTGAACTCATCTGAAGAGGAAGAAAAAAATCTTAACTTAGGAGTGTTGATTGTGGGAGAAACAGAGAAGGAAGAACAATGTTATAACCATCATTCACAGGGCAATAGCCCTGTTTGGAGCACGGGTCTTTGTGGCTTTTGGAGGTACTCATACCAGCTCTACGGTCTATTCATACCTAGTCAAAGAAAATGTTCCAACATCAGCTATATCCAAACAAAAGGTATATTTGTCCTCACAAGACATTCTTTTTTTTTCCCATTTATATCTTTCCATTTATTTAATTTCTTTCATTAATTTTTTGTAGTTTTCAGAGTATAAATTTAGCACTATTTTCCCCCAAATACTTTTATTTTCTCAGTGTTACAAAATTAATTGTTCATGCACCACACCCAGTGCTCCATGCAATATGTGCCCTCAATACCCACCACCAGACAAGACATCCTTGAATAACATTTTCTATGTGCTTAAATATATATGAATTTCATATATGAATTAGGAATTCATAAATATCATTCATAAAATGAAATTCAAATTTTGGATGCCTGTATATATCTGAAGAGATTAGATGTCTGAAGAAATTCTTTACTCTTTGGAAGAGACTTCTGTGAGAATTTTCTGGCAGTAGCGTCTGGAAAGAAGGAGCTCCGATGTGCTATCACTTTATTGCTAACACATTGAGTCATATGGAATTTGTTTCTGAAAGCCAATAATGGTAGCATACAGGGAATTTCACATGGTTCAACACAATACTTTTACAAACATATCAAATGAAATATTCAGGCATTCGACAAAAAGTTATTCTCCTACTGCATACCAGTGGGTGACATTTATTGGGCCCTCGTACACTAAGCTAATCATTTTACAGGCATCATTTCACTTACGTGGTCCTTTTCAGCAGGTCAACAGTCAATGTTCAACAGGGACCTTTATTGTCTATATTTTTTCAGATGAAGAAATTCAGGTTTCTGGGTTTGACTGATTTTCCCAGCTGTTAAATGGCTAGGTAGAATTTACTTCCTATGTCAGTTTAGAAGCAAGTCTAAGCTCCTACCATTCAAATAAACTGTATCATCACTGAGCAATGCACTATGTGTAAAGTTGAATGATATGTGCTCTAGAGAGAAAAAATTTTAAATTCTAATTATCCCTTATCAATAAAACTATTTCATTGGAAAATGATGTGCCACAAGCATTTATCAGTTCATTGCAAAGTCAATGCTCAGTCCCCTAATTTGTGATCTCTCTTTCCTTTTTGCTCCTTCTTGTCTGCCTCCTCATCAACTACCCATTTAATTAACAATGTTTATTTTAATAAATCCTTTAAAAAATATTTGTTAAGGCTCTACTCTATGCAAGGCATAGCTTGAGTGTCCAGGAGAAGAAGGAAAAGTGTAGAGAATGAAAGAAGCCAATGTTCAAAGAACTCAAACTTGAGAGCAATAAAAATAGTAAAAGTCACTCATTTAAGTACTTTATGTAAAAGGACAGCATGCCAGAGGCATATCTCTCTTTTTGCAATAATATTTTTTGTAATTAGAATTATTCTTGAATGTATAATGGAGATTCTTGATGTGAAGGAACCTTCTAGTCATTCCTTTTGTTATAGATGTTTCCTAATTTTTTAGCTTCTGTAAGTTTGAAGCTTGGAATGATGGACTTTTTTTAAACTAGAGAAAGCCTTAAAAGTACTGACATCTGTATGTTTCAGTGCTAGTTAGCAATGAACTCTTAATCTGATGTAGAGTATGATTCCTTGACCATTCTGGACAGAACCTCCTTCTTGCCATTCATCAATTTGAAAAGCATGAATTTTGTAGCATGCATTCTTAAGTTCTCCTTAAACCGTCTAGTATAAAACATTGGTTCTGAGTAGGAACTGAACTTTGACTCTTTCTGTGAGAAGTTCCCTCCTTAGTTTCTCTTCCCTAGCCAGTGCCCACCACAAGGATTGGCCTAATTACAAGCTAGGGATTTTCCTAATCTCAAATCTGGAGTCTGGGAGGAAATTCTTACCTTATACTGAGCTTGTGTGTACTGCAAGCCGTTGCAGATTTATTTGGATCCCTTGCTAAACACTGAGGACCCGGAGTCTGCCCCTACGTCCTTCTGTCCTCAGAAGATCCCTGGGCGGGTATGCTGACCACTTCTAGATTCACATATCTCACTGATTCAGGGCACTACGTTAAAACACTTCTCAAACTCAACTGATTCCTATCTAATCACCTCTTAGCTTGAAGGTGTGTTCCATCCTGCCTTTTTCTTCTTTGTATAAGGTAACATCTAAGCCTTACTACTACATCCCTGTAGCCTAAAACTTACCTTTGAAGTTCCCCTGACATTCAGACTCGAAATTATCATCGAATAAGGGCATTCATAACTAATCTGGCTAAAGGGACATTCTTGGTCTCCTGAGATGACTGAGATCTGCCTGGAAAGCATAAAGCAACAAGATTAAATACAGTGTTCTTTAAGAATTAAAATTGCATCAGGATTATCCCATTGGTACATCTTCCCTGGGGATTGTCTTTCAGTAACTTATTGATAAATTCGGTGATAAAGTGAGTCAGGGAAAAGAAAAATTATTATTTTCACTTGACTTACCTTGAAATCATGTTGTTAAAAGCTAATTTCTACATACAGCATTATTCTTTTTCTTTCTCTTTCTTTCTTTCTTTCTTTCTTTCTTTCTTTCTTTCTTTCTTTCTTTCTTTCTTATTCATTTCTTTTTTTTTTCTTTTTTTTGGGGGGAAGGACATATTCTGCAATATCTCCTGATCTCTTTACTTCTGGAAAATTAATTCCTCCTAATTTTACTTTACATTTCTGATGTTCCCTCTTGGTCTACTTTGCTGGCTTCTTCTTTTTCCCTAACTTCTCCTCAAGCTGGGTCTCAGTCCTAGGTCCTCTTTTCTTTTTACAGTTTTTCCCTCCAGATGATTCAATTTAGTTGTTTGACTTTAAATACAAGCAAAAGGCTGATAATTCTCAAGTGTGTTATTTCCAGCTAATCTTGTCCCTGAACTTCAGACTTGTATATTCACTATTTGACATTTCTGTTGGATCACTAATGAGTATCTTCTATTTCATATACCCAGCACCAAACTCTTCACTCACCATCTGCTTGGGTGTTCTGTATTGAACCATTCAAATCCCGACAGTAGTCTCAGGAATATTTGTTGAAATTAATGAACACTGATGCTTCATTCAATTTCATCCAAAGATGTCATTTTCTTTTAGTGTTCCCTGGAGAAATGAAGGACCATCTAGAGCTTTTTCTTTTTAAAAAGGTCATTCATAAAATTATGGAATGAAAAGAGATTTTATTTTATTATTATTATTATTATTATTTTACACAATGAAACTTTGAAAAGGGAATTTAGAGGTCATTTAGTGGTTACCATCTCTGATCCCCAGATCTCAAAGGCCCTTTGAGATTATTAATGGAGTTTCCAAGGTAATTTTAATATTTCAAAAGCTCTAACATGTCATATATTTTCCTGGGATGATTTTATATTATTGCTATTATTTTTTTTTAAAGATTTTATTTATTTATTTGACAGAGAGAGATCACAAGCAGGCAGAGGCAGGCAGAGAGAGAGAGGGGGAAGCAGGCTCCTTGCTGAGCAGAGAGCCTGATGCGGGGCTCGATCCCAGGACCCTGAGATCATGACCTGAGTCGAAGGCAGGGGCTTTAACCCACTGAGCCACCCAGGCGCCCCTATTATTGCTATTATTATTACTTGTGTTTTTATTTATTTAATAGATAGAGTTGGGGGGCACCTGGGTGGCTCAGACTATTAAGTGCCCAACTCTTGATCTCGACTCACGTCTTGATCTCACAGTTGTGAGTTCAATCCCTGCATTGGACTCTACTCTAGGCATGGGAGCCTATTTAAAAAAAAAAAGAGGTAGGTTGTAATTTTCAAAACACGGGGTTTGGAGGCAATATATATAAGAACGGCTAGAAGAGGGATATCTGGATGGCTCAGTTGGTTAAGTGTCTGCCTTTGGCTTAGGTCATGATCCCAGAATCCTGGGATTGAGTCCCATATTGGGCTCCCTGCTCAGTGGGGAGCCTGCCTCTCCCTCTCCCTCTGCCTGCCATTCCCTCCGTCTCCCTCTGTTTGTATGCTCACACACTCTCTCTCTGTCAAATAAATAAATAAAATCTTTAAAAAAAGAAAAAGAAGGCTAAAAGAGTAGGTCTGAATTCAGACAGACTTGTGTTTAAGCCTTGGCTCAGTCACTGGCTGAATGTGCCTTTGGGTGAGTTAATTAAACTTTCTAAGCCTTGCTTACCTTACCTGCAAAGTGGGAATGATATTACTGCTTCTCTTTACAATTTTGACTGTGGGATTCATAGAGAAAACACTGTAAAGTTCATGTGGTGCAAAAGAATGTTGAGAGCTACTGATTTCATTCATCCTTACTTCCAGATATTCATATTTTATCTTTATGTTTTTGTGTTTTATGTTCCAGCTGAAATTGACAAATAACAATTATATCTATTTGAGATATATAATGTGATATGTATACATTGTGAAATGATTACCACAATCAAGCTAAATAATATACCCATCACCTCATATAGTTACTTTTTTGTGTGTGGTGACAATACTTAATATATCTCTTCACTTAGAAAATTTTAAGTGTACAATACATTAACTGTAGTCACCATGCTGTTACAGAAGGTATCCAGTATCTATTCATCTTATAACTGGGAGCTTGTAATCTTTGGCCAGCATCTCCCCAATTTCCCTGCTCCCCAGCCCTTGGTAACCACCCTTTACTTTGTGTTTCTAGGAGTTCAACTTTTTTTTTTAAAAGTCCACGTGTAAGTGATATGACTCAGTATTTGTGTTTGTTTGGCTTATTTCACTTAGCAAAATCTCCTGGTCCATCCATGTTGTCACGAATGGCAGAATTTCCTTCTTTTTCTTGTCTAATTACTTTGGCTAGGACTTCCAGTGTTAGGTTGAATAGAAGTGGCAAGTAATACATTTATGCTCAGAACTGCAGAAAAGTTATCTGATGGACTTCTGCAAAGATTCTTTATAAAAGCGCTGAATGAAATAATAATAGAAAAACTGTTTAAATATACTATCGTTAGCTTTTAGCTATTCTGTGAATATTTATTGAGTGCTTGCTGTGTGCCGGGAGTACAACGGGGAATAAATCAGGAAAGATTTCTGCTCTTGCGTCTACATTATTGAATGCTGCTTCGGATGTAGGCAACTCTTCTAAGTACATCACATGTATCACTTACTCTGCATAATTACATTATGAAGGAGGTGCTACTATTACTCTCATCTTTCAGAGAAGGAAACTGAGGACCAAGATGTCAAGTAGCTCACCCAAGGGCATGTAACTAGCAAGCGACGGCACCAAAATTCAAACCTATGCTGTCCTTATGGCAGGAATCAGCAAACTACAAGCTACACGTTACATATCTGGGCTTTTTGTTTTTTGTAAATAATGTTTTGTTGGAATGCAGCCATGCTTCTTCATTCCCCTGTTGTCTATGACTGCCGCAAAGTTGAGTAGTTGTGACAGAGGCTGTATGGCCCACAGAGCCTAAAACATTCACTCTCTGGGACTTCACAGAGAAAACTTGCCGACTCTTTTTTGTAGAGCCTGATAACTTTGTATAAAAATGACTCTATAAAATCTCACAGCAGGCATCATTAAAATGGGGGAATAATTAAAGCACATTCACAAAATATCAAGTGCTAGACAGGAGGCTCGCCATCACCATGATTAATCAACACTTTTTGGAGGTTCTAAATAATGCAGTCAGACAAGAAAATAAAATAATTGGTCTCAGGTGATATGATTTTACACTTAGAAAATGTAACAAATTTTAATTTAAAACTTCTGTATGTTAAGGGATCTGAGGTGGGGCCCGAGAGTCTGCACTAGTACCAAGCTCCCAGCTGATAACTGATTCTGCTGATCCCCGTATTGCACTTAGAATACTGGTATATTCTTTACAAATAGGTAGTCTAGAGCATAGCTTTGAAGTCCTTCAAATTAGATTCTATTCCTAGCTTTCTCTCTTTTAAGATACCTAATTTTGGTCAAATTATTTAGTCGGAAAGCCCCCGTTTCATCATCTGTAAAATGGAGGTAATCATGGTAATAAGGCACATGACATGCTTAGCAGAAAATGTGCCCTTAGTAAGCATCCAATAACTGTCACCTCTACCAATACCTTTTATAGGTCAAATTTCCTTTGACAACCCATGGAAATGCAGAGGGCAATAGGAAATATCCAAACTACTTATTTTTTATAAAGCCAGTTAGATAAAGTGACCTGTTGGAGAGGAGAAGCATGCGTTTTTTCCCTCACATCTAGCTAGATCTCCATAATTGATATTTGAGGGGGAGAAGGAGGGGCAGAAGGACCTGGGTGAGTTCGATTCTGGGGCCACCAGTCATCTCACGACATCTGAGCCTCCTGACCATCTCCCTGACTCCTCTTCCCTTCTAGTATGTTTCCTGCATCATAGTTGAGTGATCTTGTTACAACACAAGGGCCAGCATATCCCTTTCCATAAAACCTCTAGTGGTATCCCGTAACACTTACAATGGAATCCAGACTTCCAACTGTGGCACTCATATCTCTGCATGATTTTGGCTACCTTCCTCTGGCTTCCTCTGTCCTTTTTCCTCATTGCTGACCCCTCTGCATCCATCCATCCATCCATCCACAATGCTGATTCTGTGCTTCACTAAACCAGCCAAATATCCACTGCCCTCAGAACCCTTGCACGTGCTAATGCTTCTCCCTGAATACTCTTTCCCTTCTGTTTCTTTTTTCACTTTCCAGCAACGTTGTAAAAAATTATTTTATTTTACTTTTTATTGTGATAAGAATACTTAACATGCAATCCACCCTTTAAAATTCTTTTGTGATTTTATTTTATTATTTAAAATTTTTAAAATTTAAATTCAAGTTAATTAACATGCAGTGTATTATTAGTTTCAGGGATAGACTTTAGTGGTCATCAGTTGCATATAACAGCCAGTGTTCATTACATCAAGAGCCCTCCTTAATGCCCATCACCCAGTTACCCCATCCTCTTACCCACCCCCCTTCAGCAACCCTCAGTTTTTCCTATAGTTAAGATTCTGTTATGGTTTTCTCCTTCTCTGTTTTTATCTTATTTTATTTTTCCTTCCCTTTCCCTATGTTCATTTGTTTTGATTTTAAAAATTTTCGATCGAAGTTGACATATTATATTATACTCTATTAGTTTCAGGTGTGCTACATAGTGATTCAACAATTATACACATCACAAAATGCTCACCACAACTGTAATTACCTTTTGTCACCGTACAGAGTTGTTACAGTATTACTGATGACAATCCTTAGGCTGTACTTTAATCCCTGTGACTTAACGATTTTATAACTGGAAGTTTGTACTTCAAATCCCCTTTATTCAGTGTACCATACAGTATTGTTAAGTATAGGCATGTCGTACAGCAGATTTCTAGAATGTAGTCACCTTGTACCTGTTCTTTTTGTTTATACTTTCAGGCTTCTATTCAAGTCACTTTCCCAGAGGGGTCTTCCTTGACTCCTTTAGCTGAAATTGCTCACTCCCACCCCATGACTCTGCTTTATCTTCCATTTGCACTTATCATTACCTACAACTCTCTCTCTCTCTCTCTCTCTCTCTCTATATATATATATATATATATATATATTTTCCCCCTCTTATTTCCTGTCTGTTCTTTCTTGCGAGGATGTAAGCTTTACCAGGTCAAGGGCTTTTTCTCTCCTGTTCATGGCTCCACCCACTTTCCATATCAGTATCAGGGGACAGAGTAGGTGCTCAATAAATAGTGTCACGTACATGGGCTCAGTGAGGGTTCTTGTGAAGAAGAGACAGGACGTGGTTAACCCCAGGCTCTGGCATCCCTCAGGAGAAGCTTCAGGAGACTCCGGCAGTGCAGCCTCCCTGGCCCCCAAATGATATGGAATGTTGCCAAGCTCTGAAGGAAATAATGTTTAAAGAACCCTTTGCTAACTTACCCTCCCCGTGATTTTCAACCAGCCTGAGGTAGGTTTTGGCATTTGTTTAGAAAAAGCCTCTCTGATGATGGGTTCCCTTATTTTTATTTAAAAAATACTTTAGGGACACCTGGTTGGCTCAGATGGTTGAACATCTGCCTTCGGTTTAGGTCATGACTTCAGGGTCCTGGGATCGAGCCCCCTCGTCGGGCTCTCTGCTTATTGTGTGTGTGGGGGTCTGCTTCTCTCCTTCCTTCTACCCCTCCACCCGCTCATGCTCTGTCTCTCTCTCAAATAAATAAATAGAATCTTTTAAATAAACACTTAAAAATTTAGGTGATTAGACAAATGTATAAAAAATTTGCAAAAAAACATGCAAACATACTCATTTCTGTCAATGCACATTTTAAACTATGGTCTCTCAGGGTTTTGGTCCAGTTATAAAGTTTCACAGCCCTGTGATCGTGGTTGGAAGGGTACTTGGCCTTGTTTATTTATACTTACACTGACAGCCCTCTATTTATACTTCCTATTTTTTTTTAATACTGTCGTTTCTACTTTTTTCTTAGCAAAAGCCACTGAATTCATACACCATAATATTTAATTACTCTTTAACTGTTGGACATTTTGGTTCCTTGTGGGTTGGGCAATTTGCTTTTTTCTTTTAGATACAGGAAAATGCTGCTAGAAATAGCTTTATATGAATACTTCCTTGTTCCTTTGACTTGTTTCTTTGGAATTAACTCCCAGCAGTGGGAATAGTAAGTACCTGAATTTTTTTTAAAAAAGATTTCCAACTAAGGGTGCCTGGGTGGCTCAGCACCCAGGTTAACCCAGAGGTTAAAGCCTCTGCCTTCGGTCAGGTCATGATCTCAGGGTCCTGGGATTGAGTCCCGCATTGGGCTCTCTGCTCAGCGAGGAGCCTGCTTCCCTCTCTCTCTCTGCCTGCCTCTCTGCCTACTTGTGATCTCTCTCTCTCTGTCAAATAAATAAAGAAATAAAATCTTAAAAAAAAAAAAAAAAAGATTCCCAACTAACAGGCGATGCACTGTCTCCTAGAGATGGAATACAGCAAATCCTTATTCTGCCACAAGTCCCCATGTAAAATGCCTCACCACGAAGGTGACAAATGTGGGGACACACTCCTGACCAGTCACACGGAGCAGGGCTTGAGTGTATGCAGTCTTCAGTCTTGTGGCTGGGGTTGAAATCTGTGCTTTGATTTCCTCATCTGTAAAATAAGGTCAATAATAACACTTGCCTTAAAAAAAAAAAATAATAGCACCTACCTCATAAGTTTATTATGAAAATTAAATGAGTTAATTGACAGAAAGTGCTTAGAATAGCACCCGACACCCAATAAGGTTAGTTATTATTTTTTTTTCTAAAGATTTTACTTAATTGTTAGAGAGAGAAGGCAGGGGCAGAGGGAGAGGGAGAAGCGGACTCCCTGCTGAGCAGGGAGCCCTATGCAGGGCTTGATCCTAGGACCCCAGGATCATGACCTGAACCCAAGTCAGAGGCTTAACTGAGTCTCCCAGGTGCCCCAGTCATTATCATTTCTAACGCAGGAGACATCAGCGGGCACCCCATACAGACTGGCTACTATTTTAATCTGACTCCTTTTCCCAGTTTTCCCTCCGTGATTCAGGAAATCTGACTTTTGTCCGTCTGGCTTACCTACTTTTTTAAAAGTTGAGTTGCGTCTGTCATTGGCAAATGGTGTGTGAGTGTGCGCGTAAGGACCAAACACAGAAGCTGTCCTTGGGTTGTGTGGCCAAGGGGACGGACAGGCACGCGCACAGATGACGCGGGAGTGAACAATGGAGAGCAGGGGGGGTGTGTGGTCTATGCATTGAGAGTGAACAGCCAGTTTCAAGTTCGCACATCGGCCCTTCCCAGGCTGTGCGTGGTGCTCTGGGGTGCTTGCCTCCGGTGGGGCTATTTCCCCGGAAGAGTTGATGTACCGGCGGCATTTAAGGAAAGCAGGCTGGCTGGAAAAACAGACTTCCTTCGCGTGCATTCCTGGGGTGATTGACCGCAAGTGACTTGGAGGAAGGCCTGAGCGCATCTGTGTGATCACCCTTTTCTTACGGAAAATGTGGTGGTCAATTGTGGTAAGACAAATACTCTCCTTAAAGAAAGATTCTGTATAAATTGTTTGCTTTGCTCTAGAAATTTGCAAAATATTGTCCTCTGCAGTTCGAGGACAATACTGCTTGTCTCTCTTTTTATTGTGTTACAAGCTTGTAATTAAAATGAGGAGTTTTGATGTTTATTATGGGATTTTGGAGACCATAAAAGAGGAAAAATATCTTTCAGGCTCATCACTCAAAGACTGGGTTTCTTTTGTGGTGCAGAGACTGTAACTTTTTAAATTCCATTTTCTGTGTAGTATTATATCACAAATATTTTCACGTTAGGACATTGTCTTTATGAAGGTAATTTTAAATAATTGCATAGTATTTCATCAGCTGAATCTAACATTCTGTCTTAGGTTGTTTCCATGATTTCCTATTAAAATTATGCTGTGATTTTTGCCTTGTGTGTGAAGTTTTTTGTTGTTGTTATGGTTGTTATATTTTAATTTCTGACTTTAGAGTCCTGAAGCTGAATAACTCAACTTAAATTCAAATACACATTTTTTATTTGGAAAATTTCAAACCTACACGAATTAAGAGGACGGTATGATGAATGCTTATGCACGAGTTACCCAGCTTGGAAAACTGC
>CM053613.1:7986078-8013354 GCA_028646535.1 Procyon lotor
AATAAGTCAGTCAGAGAAAGAAAAGTATCACATGATCTCTCTGATATGAAGAACTTTAGAGGCAAGGCGGGGTTGGTGAGGAGGGTGGGGGAGAGAAATGAAACAGGAGGGGATGGGGAGGGAGACAAACCATAAGAGACTCCTAGACTCATGAAAGGAACTAAGGGTGGCTGGGAGGCGGTGGGGTAGGGATAGGGTGGCTGGGTTGTGGACATTGGGGAGGGTATGTGCTATGGTAAGTGCTGTGAAATGTGTAAGCCTGACGATTCACAGACATGTACCCTGGGGCAAATAATACATTATATGTTAATAAAAAATAAATTTAAAAAAAAAGAAGAAGAAGGCTGAGGCTTTTTCTACCTACTCTGAAGGGAGTTTCCCTTGACTGCACCCAGGTCTGAGTCCCAATAGCAGGAAGATGGGAGAGAAAAAAAATCCACAGGAGTTCACCTTACCTTCTAAAGACAACAAGTTCAATTGGAGAAAACGGTATCTTTCCCCCTGAGTTTTAGGTGCCTGTGAGTCCCACTGCTGCCATTGTTACCAGCAGGAAATCCCTTTCTCACTCTTCCCTTCTGAACTGGAATGGTCCCTCTTGGAGCCCTCTCTATAAATGCCAATGCCCACTTCCGGGTTTCAGGCTGCCTGAGTCCAGGCCAAGGGACATGGGGAAAGGGAACAAAAAGGGGCAAACCAATCACCAGTTCACCTGTCCTCAAATCTGGCCTCCTTTCCCAAACTACCTGTTACTATTTGTTTTTCAGTGTCCTCAAATGGCTCTTCCTTGCTTTCTGCCCAAGTTTTTTAGCTGCATTCAGTGGGAGGGACAGAGTGGATGATGGTTATTTCATTTTACCTAGAGCCAGAACAAATGAAGATATTCCTTTTTCATAGAACTAAAAGCTATCTATAATTTCTTCTTGTTGGGTTTTGTTTTACATTCTGGAATTCCATAAAACAGAGCTTATTTTTTGTCCCCCTGAAGTTCCCTATATCTTCAAGTTTCCCGTTCTTAAAGCTAAAATGGAAAGGGTAGAGGTTTTATAGAGTTTATGTTTCTTACTTTATGGTAAATAAAAAACCACAGGTTGACTTGGTAGATGCAACTTGTAGAGTATCCAAGTTCAGTTGCTTTTTCTAATCTCCATTTGAAATTGAAAAGCAGACATTGCACAGTTTCTTTTCTATCATGAACTATATCAGGATTGGTGGAACTCTTATACTTGTAGATCATCTTAGTCACCCCCCCAAAAAATGCTTCTTATTTTAGATTAGAGATGAACTCCATGATCAGCCATTGTGGTCTCTTTTGTCCTCCACTTAAGTTCTACATCAGCACTAGTCCCTGGTTCCTGGTCTCCTGGAGAAGAACATAGTTTGCATTCTTTATGGCTTTTGGCAATTCTGTATTAACCTAAACTTTTCTGTCCTACTGAAAGCCCAATGGCTCTGGGATCCAGGAAGTCCAATTCTCAACCCTGATTTGTTCAGTTTGCCTGAAACATATTTACTATCTGATTTTTAAGTTGTTCTAATCATTACTACAATGTGACATGTTCATCTTTGGACCTTCTACAGCATCTATACCTAATCTCCTAAGATTTTCCTATTGCCTCTTAGGTTTTTATTAACTGATGCCATTTTCCCATGAAGTTTCTTTTAAAACCTCTTGTCTCAGGGAGCCTGGGTGGCTTAGTTATTTGAGTGTCTGCGTTTGACTTGGGTCATGATCCCAGGGTCCTGAGATCGAGCCCCACATCGGGCTCCCTGTTCAGTGGGGAGCATGCTTCTCTCTCTCCCTCAACTCATGTTCTCTCTCTCACTATCTCGCTCTCTCTCTCTCAAATAAATATCTTAAAAAAAAATCTTAAAAAATCTTAAAATCTTAAAATCTTAAAAAAAAAAAAAGAAAGAAAGAAAAAGCCTCTAGTCTCACCAAGAGTTGTCTGCATTCTGTTTCAAAATTCTGCATCTTTGGGGGACAGACAGTTCCTGCAAGTTCCTGTTTATTGTCTCCTCCTCTCAGGTCAATTGCACACTTAAATGCTAATACATCTTCTGACATAAAGAGAACACTCAAAATAAATATTTTTTGAACAAAAAAATCTACTGTGAGTCCCATGAATGAGCACCACTTTCCAGTCTAAAGTAGTTCTTCTCATATCCCCAAGTCTTCTTTGATATCTCATCATTTATGTGGCCAAGAAGATTGATTTAAGTTAACAAATATCTATCGAGTAACTACATGTGTAGAACCTTTTTTATGTGTAGAATTTTAAAAAATAAATTCACCGTTGTTTTTGCCCTTAATCAGATGTGTAGTCTAATAATTTTTTAAGTACACAATTACCTATAAGATAATATCATAGACAAGGTTAAAAATATAAAGAACTATGAAAGTTTAAAGAGCCTATTCCTAAATACACTATTAAGACAGACTTTATGGAGAAAATACCTCTTTAAGTAAGAATTTTAGGATAGGTTGGTGTTTGATGGCAAGAGACCCTAGGATATGTCTAGTATATAATGGCATGAGATGAGCCAAAGCATGTAGGTAGGAAAGTACAGAACCTATTTAGGAAATGGCCTGGTTAGAATATAGAGTAAAATTGAGGTTCTGCTGAAAATCTAATTAAATTTAAGATGGAAAAAAAAAGTAGGATTTGTTTTTAAACAATAGTGTAACAGTGGGCCACAGAGCAGAAAAATAACATATAATTTTAATATATAATAAATCATAATATGGAGAGATTTCATATTTGGACAATTTAGAGATACTATTTTGTGAGGACCTACCATATAATAGATATTGTGCTGTATATCTACTTTTAAAGTCACTTTTCCAAGTCATAATTTGGCATAATTTTATATAAATTAATATGTTAAGCAATATAATGCAGCACCAAAATTCATTGTATATAATGCCCTTGGAGGCAATGACAGAGACAAATACATTGTTTAAAAAAAAAAACCAAACACAATATACATATATTTATTTGAAGTAAATTTTTCTGAGTCTCTGAACGTGATGGTAACTTCTCCAACCCAGAAATTGAAAAGAAAAAAACAAAAAACAGGAGCAACATGCATTTCAAGTGTGAACTGAGAATCTCGCCATCAGCTCATCAATTTCAAATCAACTTATTGTTTTTCTCTATTGAAAACAGCAATATTATCTTTCAAAGAAAAGCTGATACTCCTGAGAGAATTTTCAGTATCTGAGTTGACGTGTGTAATTTAAAGAATTATAAATAAAGTGAGCTACTGTAGTCATATGCAAAACTTTATCCTTAAATTGAGTGAGCACATTAAGGAATGTGCTGTTGATATGAATTCAGGGTATGTGGAATTAAAAATCTTAAATAGTGTTCTAAGCTCTAATATGAGATTCCTGTTTTAAGAGCATAATATACTTATAGTAATAATTTACTAGGCACATTTTCAAATTATCTAGGTCTCAGGATTTTTTTAACTCCCATTTTTAAATTTGCTAATATCAGTTGCTAGTGGAGGACATAGCTCACCAAATTTAATATTTATTAAAAATGTTAAGATCTACAGAAAGATAATTATCATATGATCTCACTGATATGTGGAATTTAAGAAACAAGGCAGAGGATCATAGAGGAAGAGAGGGAAAAAATGAAACAAGACAAAACCAGAGAAGAAGACAAACCATAAGAGACTCTTAAACTCTGGAAACAAACTGAGGGTTACTGGAGAGGAGCAGGGAGGGAGAGATGGGGTGGCTGGGGGATGGATATTGGGAAAGGTATGTGCTATGGTGAGCGCTGTGAATGATGTAAGACTGATGAATCACAGACCTGTACCCCTGAAACAAATAATGCTTTACTTGTTAATGGTTTTTTAAAATTTGGGACACCTGGGTGGCTCAGTGGGTTAAAGCCTCTGCCTTCGGCTCAGTTCATGATCTCAGGGTCCTGGGATCAAGCCCCGCATCAGGATCTCCGCTCAGCAGGGAGCCTGCTTTTCCTTCTCTCTCTGCCCGCCTCTCTGCCTACTTGTGATCTCTCTCTGTCAAATAAATAAATAAAATCTAAAATAAATAAATAAAAATAAAAATTTTTAAAAGTAGAAGGTCTACAATAGCGTAAGAAGGATGACTGTCAAATCTAGTAATGGCTTCTATGAAACAGAGATATTAGAACTAGTAAGCACTGAAATGCTCAGAAAAAGTTCATTTCCATGGAAGCAAGAGGTATAAATATTTCATAAGAAATTATTAAGACAAATTCCATATGATTTCACTTACATGTGGAATCTAAAAAACAAAACAAATGAACAAACAAACAACAACAACAAAAGGGAAACAGACTCATAAATACAGAGAACAAACTGGTGGTCACTAGAGGAGAGCAGAGATAGGGGGATGAACAAAACAGGTCAAGGGGACGAAGAGGTAGAAACTTCCAGTTATAAAATAAAAAGTCACAGGAACAAAAAGTACAACATGAGAAATACAGTCAATAATATTATAACTCTGGGGGTACCTGGGTGGCTCAGTCAGTTAAGCGTCTGCCTTCAGGTCAGGTCATGATTCCAGGGTCCTGGGATCAAGCCCCACATTGGGCTCCCTGCCCAGCGGGAAGCCTGCCTCTACCCCCTGCTCATGCTTTCACCCTCTCTCTCTCTCTCTCAAATAAATAAATAAAATCAAAGAGAGAAAGTATTGCAATAACTTTGTATGGTGACAGACGGTGACTACGCTTATCATGATGAGCATTTGCTAAGATATGTAACTATCATATCATTACGTTGTACAACTGAAACCAATATATTTCACCTACATTTCAATTAAAAAATTAAGTAACAATTTAAAAATTATTATATCCAGTACATATTTATTGTAGTTAAAAATTCAATTTTTCTAATATTTAAGTTCAATAATTTGATCTGTATATTTATACAAAATGCATGTTTGTTCTACTTGTGACTGAAAAACAGTGTGCTCAGCTTAACTTTTTAACTCGAAAAAGCACTTTTTTCTACTTCAATGAAGCTTTATAAGCCAAGTGACCATGAAAATGATCCTCTTCTAAAGGTTATATGATCAAGAGAAATACAGAATCAAAAAGACAAAGGGTAGAAAGAGAAAAGGTTACTAGAAAGTTCTAATAAAATTAAACCAAAAAGGTTAATTAATAACAAGCAGTAACAATTGTTATAGCCACAATAATAGAGGCTAAAACTAGATTAATATAATAAACAAAAAAGGACTTTATGTTATGAAATCTGAATTTCGGCCCTGGCTCGAGCACTATCCATTACTCAGCCCGGGTGAGCTTCTACTGGCCCATTCATAAAATGGAAATGAGCATTTCAAGCTAACAAGATAGCGTGAGAATAAAAGAGTAATGCAAAAGCACTTAGGAAACATTACATATTATGTTTTACACATACTTTACATTATATTTAAATGACCATGTTTTTAAATCCGCAAAAACGGATTTTTCTCCAACTTTTCCCTCTCTCTTTTTTTTAAATTTGAATTCAAACTAGTTAATATATACTGCATTATTAGTTTCAGGGGTAACTCCTTCTTTAATAAAGAAAATTTTTAAGTCTCTTGAAAATAATGGTGACATTCCCCTAAGGATACCAAACCAATTTTTGAGAGAAGAAATAATAATGATTTAAGAAGTTTAAAGACATAAAGATATGTCTACACAACTTCGGAATATATGAACAGCAATGAAGCATGCCGTTAATCCAAAATTTTGCCTTCATCCTACAAAATGTCAAAGGGCTTGCCTCAAAATAATCAAGTATTCCAGAGATAAAAAGTGCAGCATAGGGAATGTAGTCAATAATTCTGTAAGAATGTTGCACGGTGACAGATGGTGGCTTACACTTACAGTGAGTAACATACAGAATTATCCAATCAATATGTTATACACCTGAAACCAACATAACCCTGTTAAGTACACTTCAGTACAAAATAATAATAATCAGATGTCTGACTCAATTTCTCAACTCTTCATCTAGGTGATTAGATATATTACTTTTTATGTTTTTTCTTTATGAAAAGGACACCAGTGATCTTACTCCGGGAGGAAGACTTTTCTGGTTGGTGTTTTTTGGCTTAATGACACTAGCAAGGAAAATAATTCCCAAGAACTATTTTCAAAACAATTGAGAAAGGGGGTGACTTCATCAAGGCAAACTAAACTACCCATGAAACGGAAGTCAACTCTTTAAAGGCTACTAAATAGTGAATGATAAAGGTTGTTTTTCTCGTGTGGAATTTCTAAGGGTGATAAACCCGTTAGAGATGAAACTTGACTGGATTGCAAAACCCTCCTTAGACACCAGACTCCGAGGGATAAATGCCTCCCTTGAACTAAAACACAGCAAGATGCAAGATTGCTGAAGAGACACTGTGCTTGACAGAAACCCTGGGCGGTGAGTGTGGCTTCAGGGAATCAGGAGCAATGACAAGGTCTGCGCCAGGAGTTGGCACTTGTTTGTGGACAGGGATCTGGGGACACCCAGGGGAGGTTGGTCCCAAAGATCCCTGCAGAAATTGTAAAGGCTTGAGGATTGAGGGAAATCTTTAGAAATAACACTTGGATTAGAAGATAGTTCCGCCTTCCAGAGGAAGGTAAGTTCTCATCCAATTCCAGCATCTCTCTTAGCTGCCTTGTAGGGCATCAGATTCCTTACCGATGCGCTTAAGAGCCAACTCTGAAGATTATAGCAAAGGCGATACACCACCAGAGTTTTTTATTATAAGATGATTCTAATTAACCCTTAGAATAATAAATATTCTGTCTGTCTTTGGTTTTTGTAACATCTGTAAAAGTCTGGAAGGCTGGCTCTACCAGGAAAATTTTGATATGTTTCGACTTTCTTTCTGGGTAATCAGTGACTCACAGACCTGCTATTTATCATGGGTCCTTGTTCTCACAATTTAGTCCAAGTGAAGACAGACAAAGGGGATCAAAAGAGTTTCACTGCACGTTGAACAATTTCCAGTTTGGGTTCAGAGCAGAAAAACATCTGGCAACTTCAAAATGAACAGAACTGGGAAGCGATGCATCTGGTCACAAGAACAGCAATGACCGTTTTGTGGGCAAATGGGCTAACTCCTTAACGTGCCATTATTTAACATAAATCTGTATGGAATTTATGTTCAGGTGGAATCAGGTGGAAATTCTTTTGGCTCAAGCTCCAAGATTCAAAATACTCTGGATAAGTTCCCTACTATTTTTTACTTCTTGTTAGGATTGTAATAAGGCTCTACATTCAACTACTCCTTACAAGAACATCAAAATACCCCAGACCATGCTGTATGTTTTCCCTTTCCCTCATGTATCCCAGCAAGAAATCATTCATTCATGCATGCCTTCAGTCTTACATTGTCTCCTATATTCTGATACAATGATAGGTGCTGGGTGTACAATGGTATGCATGAGATATTCATGAACCCTTCCTTCTTGGAGAATGCGAAATAAGAGAAAATATAATATTAATAGCCTAAGTCATCAATTATAGTATTAAAATTCAGAAAGGTCAACATACCCTAGAAAATTCATATGGAATTGGGAATACCTTTCTATAGTCACTGCATTCCCTCATGGGACTAGATTGTCCTGGTTCAGATTAAAGTAATAACAATGCCACACCAACGTACTTGTACTTTGTCCTGTGGAAGTAAATCAGATACAGGAAGACATGTAATAGAGACATTGTACATAGAGAACTAAAAGCAGAAAAACATGATCATCAAAGATTTTTATATCAGAATAAGGACTCATGTTATCTATGGCAAGACTCACACAGGGCCATTAGTACAGCTTTTCAAAGATCAGTTATGGCAATAGCTAGCCTGCAATGACACTATCACAAGATACTGTACAAATCACTTTATAGTCATTCCTTCATTTAATCCAACAACTTTATGGGATAGATGTTGATATTATCTGCATTTTGAAGATGAAGAAGTGAAGTGCACAGAGAGAAACTTTTCAAGCTCACACAGATGGTAAAGAGCAGAGACGGGATAGTCCCAGGTCTTCTCAACTCCAGTACTCAAATTCTTAACCCTGCTAGGCTTTACTGCCAATTCTGTGGACCAATCAGTATGACTGTATTTTTAGGAACCAGAAATTGATGCTTTTGATGGCTGCAAACTCTGCTTTAAATCTGAGATAATCTGACCTCCTTTGAGGCTAAGCCAAGTCTCACCAAGTGAGACTTTTATTTGAATTGATGGTATTTTTAGAGTAGTGCCAAATGTATAAACCTTGTAGATTCATGGAATTAGCTAGAAATTCTGAACAGAATTCTCTTTATCTTTTCCTCTAGCGTCATTAAGATCATTCTTCTATAAATGTAAGAGTCTTACCCTGAGAAAAGCCATTTGCTGGTTTGTTCTAAGTTCACTGGGAGTATCAGTGACAAGATCATGACTGGTTCACTGTGACCAGAATCAAGCAAAGATTTAAGTAATCATTGAAAGTACAGGGGCGCCTGGGTGGCTCAGTGGGTTAAAGCCTCTGCCTTTGGCTCAGGTCATGATCTCAGGGTCCTGGGATGGAGCCCCGCATCTGGCTCTCTGCTCATCAGGGATCCTGCTTCTCTCTCTCTCTCTGCCTGCCTCTGCCTGCTTGTGATTTCTCTCTGTCAAATAAATAAAATCTTAAAAAAAAAAAAAAATCATTGAAAGTACAAGGAGATCTAAATTCTAGTCTCTCTTCCACCTCTAAATCACTGAAGGATAATGGGTCAGTTAATTACCTTTTCTGTGCCTCAGCCTCAAGATGTAGCTACCTTCCTACCTGCTGAACATTTTAAGGCAATCAAATGAGATAGTGGAACATAAATACATTAAAAAAGCATAGAGTGGTCTATAAAAAATTGTTCCTAAGTTGCTATGACATCGAGTCATTCTTCAAGGTTTATATCCAGGTTTTGTCACTTTTTCCTCCCATATGCACAGTGCTCTAAAATGTTCCCCTTTTCAGGGTGCCTCGGTGGCTCAGTTGGTTAAGACTCTGACTCTTGATCTCAGCTCAGGTTTTAATCTCAGGGTTGTGAGTTCAAGCCTGGTTTTGGGCACCATGCTGGGGTAGAGCATATTTAAAAAAAAAAAAAAAACTTTTTTAAATAAAAAAAATAAAGTGAAATGTTTCCCCTTTCCAGGTCCTGAAAGAGAAGTGGAGTTGATTCTGGCAAATAAAATCAGGTAAGATGCTGTTGACAGATAAAATGGTATTATAACTGACTCTCTTCATTTACACTCACACCCCATGCATCATAGCTCACATTTTCATTTTAGCTGGGTACATTTTTCACTTTACCAGGAAAAAAATAATTTTATGAATGAGAGTCTTTCCAAGACCTTTCAACTCCTATCCCTTTGGTAAACGTCTAACCTTCCTTCCTGGGTTGAGGAGCCTGACCCAGATCCACGCAGTAATTAACAAAACCATGGGAGTTTGGATGACTTCCTATGGGATGACTCTTGGATAGAGAGTGTGTTTATGGGTGTGACAGTAACTACAAAGAAGGTGAAACAGGCCCTGGCTGTCTTGAATCCTCTGCTCTCCTTCTGAAAGTCTATTCTAGCCCAATCTACTCCCAGTAGTCTAGAGGAAACTCTACAGTGCTTGGTCAACTGCAGTGGTAAGGCCCAGAGCAGGGCAATGCCCAGACCAGAAAAGGCCCAGAGCAGGGCAATGCCCAGACCAGAAATGTACATCAGTCTCATCTTCAAACAGAGATTCAGGAAGATAGAGAGAGAGGATTATTTTCCACATACAGGAAAACAGTTTGATATTTGAGCAGTGAATTATTTGAAGTCAAACTAGTAAGTACTAATAAGATGCACAAATTTTTAGTGACAATATTTTCTAACAAAGGAACTGAGCTGCACCCAGCCTGTAAGAGGAATGTTTTCTTTCCGTAAACCCTTAAGTCATACTTTACAGGACTATGTGCTCTGCCTAATGAAAATCTACCCAAGTTGTGAAAAACTTATTCATTTATTTATTCGTTCAACAAACATTTATTGGTCAACATAGTAGGCGTTACAAGGGGAGGAATAAGATACAGTCCTTATCCTGCAGATGTTCATATATCTGTGATAAATAAGACATACAGAAAACAAATTATCACAAAAAATAGAATAAAAGAAAAAAATTAAAAGTTTGTTTTAGAAAAGTGTACAAGATACCATACTTTTTTAAGATTTTTTTATTTATTTATTTGACAGAGAGAGAGAGATCACAAGTAGGCAGAGAGGCAGGCAGAGAGAAAGAAGCAGGCTCCCTGCTGAGCAGAGAGCCTGATGAGGGGGATCGATCCCAGGACCCTGAGATTACAACCTGAGCAGAAAGCAGAGGCTTTAACCCACTGAGCCACCCAGATGCCCCCAAGATATCATACTTGATACTTTCTCTGCCACATGCAAGAATGTTGGCATTGTCCAATTGTCATAGGGGGAAGAATTTTCATAAACTTTCCAAAGCTAGACGTCTATATGGATGCTGTTTCTAAAATTGCTGTACTTCTCTTGACTCTTGGTTGAAAACACAGAAGAAGTTTGTGAAAGGTGTGGGGTGCCTACAGTTAAGGGCCAATGTACTAGAAGGCTTAGCTTTTTCTGCAATCACAAACCAGTAATGGGGCCATCACGCTCAGTGCTGCTGCACGGCCCAAGTTGACCTCTTTTTTCTGTCTAGGAAGATAACCTTCAAAGAACAATGGAGCATCCTTTACATGGGACAATATGATCCCAATGTATATTATAGGACTTGGACTCAAGATCATTATGACTTCATATTTGATAACCAGTATATTATTGCTAGGCAATGCAACTGTTTAGAAGCTTGGGGTTATTAGTTCAGCTGATTCTTGCAAAACAGAAATGAAGTCAAAGTCCTGAGCTCAGTTGCAATGGGGCAAATTAATTTAGCTCTTACTCAAAGTGACAGGCTTTATAGTTAACCTGAGCCAACTTTCTTGAAAGTGTGAGCTGGCAAACACAAGCAAGAACAGAGAGTGACCTGCCCAGTATAAACTCATCTTCAAGATTATTAAAGCTAGAGGTGCTAACACAGTATCATCACCTTCATCCTAAAGTTCAAAGCATTTTCTTTCCTAACATAATTTTTCTTTTGTCCTAGATAACCTGATGTGCCACTTTGATGGGGGATGAAAACCAAACCATAGACATCCAGTTCCACTTTCACCCATTTTCACCGATCCTGGAGATACAAATACTTATTTTTGTGGCTTTCCTGCTGATGTATATTGGCAGTCTCATTGGTAATGCCACAATCTTCCTCACTGTCTGGGCAGAGCGTTCACTCCACACTCCCATGTATTTCTTTCTGGCCAACCTGGCAGTTCTGGAGATCTTCTACTCTTCCACTGTGGCCCCTCTTGCTTTGGTCAACCTCCTGACCATGGGGAGAATACCCATCTCTTTCACTGGCTGTGGCACACAGATGTTCTTCTTTGTCTTTCTGGGCAGTGCTGACTGTATCCTCTTGGGGATCATGGCTTACGACCGGTTTGTAGCTATTCGAGATCCCCTGCGTTATACCCTCATCATGAGATGGCAGCTGTGTGCCCAGCTGGCAGTGGGTGCCCTGGTCCTGGGCTTCATCCTAGCCTTACAACTCACGGCTCTGATTTTCCATCTGCCATTTTGTGGCCACAACAGAATCACTCACTTCTACTGTGATGTACTCCCGATCTTGCGGTTGGCCTGTGGAGATACTCGAATGCAAGAAGCCATGATCTTCATTGTCAGTGTCATCATCCTTACCATTCCCTTTTCCCTGATCTCCATCTCATACATCTTCATTGTGGGTGCCATATTGAAGATCCGCTCTGCAGAGGGGCGGCACAAGGCTTTCTCCACCTGCTCTTCTCATTTGACTGTCGTTCTCCTCCAGTATGGGTGCTGTAGCCTTATCTATTTACGCCCCAGCTCCAGCTACAACCCAGAAATGGGTCGTGTGGTGTCTGTTGTCTACACCTTTGTCACCCCGGTCTTGAACCCCTTGATCTACAGTATGAGGAACAAGGAGCTGAAAGATGCACTAAATAAGGTAATGAAAAGACATTTGCTGTGCTAGGAAATGTGGCGGTTTCTGGGCTCATATAGATGATAAACTCAGAAAATGAAAAACTCAGGGGAACTGATTTACTACTTCCTCAGGCCCCAGTTCCTATTTCTAGCTCCCAACTGTAGCGCAAACTCCTGAAAGTTAGATATGAACATTTAACATAAGAGAGAGTAAATTCTTGATGGGCAGATGTTTTGTTTTGTTCACTTAATCCATCCCCAGTGCCTAAAACAGCTAAAGTAGATAGTCAATACATGTTTATTGAATTGATGGAATTCCGTCAAGTGATGTGAAAGGACATTCTTATTCCTTTGTTATCTCCCCACAAGGTTATATACTGAGATTTTGCTGCTGGCATTCTATAAATACTCACAGAATAACTACAAGAGGTTCTTTTTAACAGCACTAACAAGTCTCCAAGTTTCTACTCATACTTATTTTTCTCCATTCCATTGACTGAGTCTTGGGAAATGTTTATTGTGAGACCCATTATTGTTGAAAATTTATAAAATAATATCTGTAATGTAATAAATATCTGGAACGTATCATCATTTTGAAAGTGTAATTGGTGATGCTTCAAAATTATAAACAATATCTTCACCCCATTCAGAATGGGAAATTTCAAGAAGGGGTCAAGGAACTAATGGTTATTTGGCAGAACTGGTATGAGAACTTCTTTCCTTTGTTCTTGCCAATCTGTCTTGCTATGGTTCTACTTTTAAGATGACATTTTTCATAGGTGCGTGGGTGGCTCAGTTGGTTAAGCGACTATCTTCAACTCAGGTCATGATCTAGAAGTCTCAGGTTTGAGTCCCACATTGGGCTCCCTGCTCAGCGTGGGGTGTCTGCTTCTCCCTCTGACCCTCCTCCCTCTGGTGCTCCCCCTCTCTCTGAAATAAATAAAATCTTACAAAAAAGTAAATAAAAATTTTCCATTTTTAAGTATAATACATATCAATTTTACAAAAATTGGGAAACATATAAAAGTAGACAGAAAAAAGTTAAAAATTATTTCTAACCCAATTAAAATAAACCTCAGATAATGTTTGGGTACTTTATGCATTATGCATATTATATTTTCAGCTTTGGTACCATGCTTCATTCTCTTAACTTATAACATAAACATCTGCCTAGCTGAAGTAGCCTTCTAAAACACGGTTGTCATAACATTTCCATTTATCCTTACTGGCATTTAAATGGCTACCAATCTTTCACTATTACAAGTATCACTGTGGGTGATCTTTAAATATGATTCATTGTGTGTTAACTCTAATTACTTCCCTAGGGTTAAAATATTTTAAACCCTTATTTACACACACACTGCCAACTTGCATTCCTGAGACTACAAATTTATACTCCCACAAACTATTTACAAAGGGATTTGCCTTATAAATTCATGGTCAACACTGGGCTGGCTTCCTTCCTTTCCTGCTTCCTTCCATTCTTCCCTCCCTCACTCTCTCCCTTCTTCCTTTTCTTTCTTCCTTTTTTTTCTGTCTTTAGTTCTTTCTTATCTGTCGATTTGATGGCTTCACAATGGCAACTGTTAATCATGTTTACATTTATTAAATTGACCTTTTCATATACTTTATAGCTATTTAAAAATTCTGTGGGTTTTTCTAGGATGCTTAAAGAGTTTTAAATCTATTTTTAAGTTTTAGTACTTTATTCAATACTTTCCCTGTGTGATGAAAATATTTTGAAAGTTTATTTTATACATATATAACATATTATATATACTATTTATATATATACTATATATGTATATATGTTATTATAAAATTCAGTATTCAAATTTTTGCTTTGTGATTTTTTCATTTTTATAGTAAATAAATTCTGAAAATTTATCCCAAAATCATACAAGTATTCATCCATATTTTGTTCTTGCTGCTTTATGTTTAAAATTTTACATGAAACTTATCATTTTGGAATTTTCTGTGTTGTATGCTCTGCTATAAGGCTTTAACTTTGACCTCAAAATAAATAACCAATTGCTTCAGTATAATTTTCAAATCATGCTTCCTTTATCCATTGAATTGAGACATCATCTTTATCACATAGTAAATACACATTTCTGTCAAGTTCTATTTCTTGGGTGCTTACTCTGTTCCATAAAACAGTCCGTATATTCCTGCACCAACACCACCTTATTTGTACCACAGGTATTTTATGATCATCATCATATTACAATCCATTTATCTTTCCAGAAATTTGCCACAATTAAAAGGTTTGGAGTCTTCAAACAGGTTGTGGTGGTTTCAAACAATCCTTCGATATTCCTCCCTTTACAAGGTCAAGCCTAATCCCTCTCCCCTTGAGTGTGGGCTATACTTATTTCTAGCAAATAGTATGTGGCAGAAGTGATACCTACGACTTCTCAGACTGGGTCATAAGAGATACTGTGGCTGCAGCCTCTTCCTGATTACTCTGGGAGAAGTTGCCATGTTCTGAGAACAGCCAAGAAGCTCCATGGAGAGGTCCATGTGGAGAGAAACTGAGGCCTCTTGCCAACCGCAAGGCACAGATCTGCCTTCCGATGACGGAGCCCTGGCTGACATTCTGACTGCACTCCCTGAAACACTGAGCCAGAACTACCCTGCTGAGCTGCTCCTCCTAGAATCCTGACCCTCCAAAGCTTTGTAAGAGAAGTGAGTTTAGTTTTCAGCTGCTACATTTTAGAATAATTTTTTGCACAGCAATAGATAACATAGCCCCCGTTATTGGAATGAACTGACGAGCTATATTTTAGGGGGATGTGCATGCACGTGGCCTACATGCCACCACAGAAATCAGGGCATGTCCTTACCAAAGATTTTATAAGTTCCAAAACTGTACAAATTCCCCAGGTGTCCTTTAATTCTGTGCCTCACACACCTCAACCTCACACACCATCATATAAACCGAGGTGACTTTTTAAGGAAAGAAAAATACCTACCTTGTAAGATTTGACCTTTGTTTCAAGAGATTTCTTGGCCTCTCTTAACCAAAAAGCCCTGTCTCCTAACCCTTAGCCCCAATTTTTCTAAAATGACCACAGTGACATATCCCTTCCCACATGCTCTCCTCCCATTGCGACACTGACACTCTTTCCATCCAGAGGTGGGGTCCATCTTTCTTGTCCTTGAATCTAGGAGACAAAGCAGAAGTGATGCTATGTCACTTTCGAGACTATGTTGTGACAGCTTCCAACTGGCCCTTATGGAACACTTGTTCTTGGAACCTAGCCACCATGCTACGAAAAAAGTAAGAAACCACATAGAAAGTTCACATGTAAGTGCTCAAAACCTCACTGAGGTCTCAGCTGACAGCACCAACTGCCAGGTAGTGAGTGAAATTTCAGATGGTTCTAGCAACCAACCATTGAGTCATTCCCAGCTTCAAGCCTTACCATGTCATGCCACCTGGAGCAGAGATGAGCTGTGCCCATTGGGTCCTGGCCAAATGCAGATTCATTAGCAAAATAAATCATTATTGTTGTTTTAGCCACTGAATTCAGATGGTCTGTTATGTGTGTCAAATAACTGCAACATGCCAAGTTAACCATCAAAGTCCAAAATGTCATAGGTGTTTTGCATTGTAAGTATCCTATCTCACTAATGGAGGGGAAAAAAAGAAAAAAGAAAAAAAGAATATTAGAATGCAGGCATCTCTCCAATCAAAATTGTCCTGACTTAAGTGTTAGCTAATAGGTGAGGGAAGCAAGTGTGTCTGAATTCTTAAACATCACTATATATTTTACATCAGGCTTCTGTGTAATTAATAGAATCCCTCAAGACTGTTAATGGTATTCATGGAACTTTGACTAACTCTCATACTTTGTTGAGCAAACCTCTTTCTTTTGCAAGGTTTGCCCCAAGGAAGAGATAGAGCGCAGGTCCCTCCAGTACAGCAGTCTCAGCAAAGAGCCTGAATCTCTCTCTTTCGCCAACTATCTCAGGAAAAGGCCAGAAACTAGAAGCTTGCTTCCCTTCTCTCACTTAGACATGGGGAAATACAGAAGTCCAGCTAATGCCAGAAACAGATCACCACTGAGCCCGAGGCACAGGCAACACCAAGGAGTTGGATGGGGAGTTAGGCTTTTTAAGCTTTCATGGGATTTCCTCCCTTACTCCCTATCTTTCTGCTTAATCCTCTTCTACCTTGGCCCATTTCCTTAGCACTAGCTGTTGCCAGTAAAATGGACAAGGATATATTCCGAGTGGGATGCTGCCACCTGACCCTGTTCTGGTGATTCTACGGGAACTATTAAGAAACCAAGGCAAAGAGACACTTTAAGGTACTTGAAGACCTGGGTCTTCAAGGTATAGCATGTGAAGACCTCTCCTATGAACCAGGAGGTAGAATCCATATTTTCTTTGCCAATTCTTCTCTACATATTAGTGTAGAATAAAAACAAGAATAAAATGCTGAATGCAAAATACAATAGTTTCTGCCTTCTATCACTTATACTCACTGAAAAGGGCCCACGAAAGAGGGAATCATCATCTTTTTCTGGGCTGTGCAGACAAATGACGAAGGGAAGAGTTCCCTATGCCCCCATCCCTGCCCTGCAATGCTCAAAGAATCCAAAAAAAAATAATGGAAGCAACTGTAAGCTCCCTCCACCTCTTACCACAGTTCAGGAATAGAAAAATGTGCAAAGAAGCTGGCTTTCTGCTGTTATCTTCCAATGCCAAGATCTACCCTGGAAACTTCGCTATTTCCCCACCTCTACATGGCAGCCAATTAATACTACCACTAATACAAGACAGATGTCCCCCCCAGTGCATTAGTGTCAAGGCCTGGTCAGCACTAAGCTGCCTCCCTTCGATCCATGGCAGGAGGGTGGGCCAGCATGTTCTCACTCCTGATTCTCCTTTTAATGATCCTTTATGATTTCACCTAGTGAAACATATTTGTCACCTAAAGTAGTATATAAAATACTTAAAATTTTAAAATATTTTCTCAGTATACTACCAAAAATCATTTTATTTGATTTTTTAAAGATTTTTTTTTTATTTATTTGAGAAAGAGCGAGCAAAGGAGCTTGTGGGGCGGGGGGTGGGGCAGAGGGAGCAAAGGTAGGAGAGAATCTCAAGAAGACTCCCTGCTGAGAAGGAGCCAGAAGCAGAGCTTGATCTCAAGACCCTAAGATCATGACCTGAGCTGAAATCAAGAGTCAGATGCTTAACCAACTGAGTGACACAGCTGTCCCACCAAAAATCATTTTAAATGCCCCCCAGTGGTTCACACATACCACATGTGGTAAACTGTAAAATGCCCCCTAAAATGTCCATAACCTAACCCCCAGAACCCATGAATATGTTACTTTATACGGTAAAGGGGATTTTGCAGATGTGATTGAGGAATCTGAGGTGGGGAGATTATCCTGGGTTATCCAGATGCCCCCCACTGTTATCACAGTCTTTATAAGAGGGAAGTAGGAGGGTGGGAGAGAAAAATGTGACAACAGAAGGAGAGGATAAGAGGATAAGCAGTTTGAAAGATGCTTGGCTGCTGGCTTTGAAAATGGGAGGATGGGGCTACAAACCAAGGAATCCAAGCAACTTCTAGAAGCTAAGAACAGATAAGAAAACAGATTCTCTCCTAGAGCCTCCAGGAGGAATATATAGTACTGTAACCTCGCTGACTACATAAAGAGTGAGCCTCTGGGCAGACTATCACTCTTTCTCCTTCTCTATAACACTCTGCATTCATGTTTAATGCGTTAAAGCAATGGTTCTCAAAGTAGAACCAGTGGCATCAGCATCACCTGGAACTTGTTATAAATGCAATCAATTCTCAGGTCCTACTTCAGACCTACTGAATCAGAAACTCAGGAGATGAGGCCCAGCACTGTTTTAACAGGCCCTCGTGATGAGGCAGAGAACCACTGATTTAGAGTTGCACATTACTTAATGAAAATTAATGCCATCTAAAATAGTCTCACAAGATTCCACCTCACACAGTCAGAATGGCTAAAATTAACCAGTCAGGAAACAACAGGTGTTGGCCAGGATGCAAGAAAGGGGAACCCTTCTACATTGTTGCTGGGAATGCAAGCTGGTGCATTCACTCTGGAAAACAGTATGGAGGTTCCTCAAAAAGTTGAAAATAGAGCTACCCTATGACCCAGTAATTGCACTGCTGGGTATTTACCTTAAAGATACAAATGTAGTGATCAGAAGCGGCATATACACTCCAGGGTTTATAGAAGCAATGTCCACAACAGCCAAACTATAGAAGGAGCTCAGATGTCCTTCAACAGATGAATGGATAAAAGAAGATGCAGTGTATATACACAATGGAATATTATGCAGCCATCCAAAAAAAAAAAAAATGAGATCTTGCCATTTGCAACGACGTGGATGGAACTAGAGGGTATTATGGCTAAGCAAAATAAGTCAATCAGAGAAAGACAATTATCATATGATCTCTCTGATATGAGGAATTTGAGAGGCAGGGTTGGGGATCGTGGTGGGTAGGGAGGGAAAAATGAAACAAGATAAGACCAGGGAGGGAGACAAACTATAATAGACTCTTAATCTCAGGAAACTGAGGGCTGCTGGAGGGGACAGGGGGAGGGATATTGGGAGGATACCTGTATGATGGACCTTGGGGAGGGTATGAGGCATGGTGAGTGCTGTGAATTGTGTAAGACTGATGATTCACAGACCTGTACCCCTGAAGCAAATAAATCATATGTTAATAAATAAAAGTCTCACAAGAAAATGGATTGTTTTACCTCAATTTTTTTTAAAGAATGTATAGAGACTATAAATACCACAAGGGATTATTTGTAGCTTTTGGATAAAGGACAGGCAGTGCTAAAGAAAACCCAGTGGCTTTGTCTAACTGATGTCCTCTCTCATCTGTCAAAGCCTCTTCTACCTACCTAGCATGTAAGAGACTTTTCTTTCACCCACTCAAGGGATACTCTCCAGAGGCATCATATCTTATTTCTAAAGAATCGTTTGTGGAAAGAACTTATACCCTCTCCATCTTAATAAAGGATTTATTACACAACTAAAAAAAATTAAAAAGCATTATTCTCTTAAAGGAACTCTCAATCTCTTTCACAAACAGGTGTTAGGTAAGGAAAAAAGGATAATTTTGTTAATCCTACGATACGTTGACTTCTGTTTAATTACTGCTTATTTCTTTCTTTCCTGAGTTTACCCACTTCATTTACATTCAGACTTTCCTATTTTCCTTTATAAACTGCTTTAGCTATACCCTGAAAAGTTTTATTATTCAGTTCTAGGTATTTTCTGCTTGCCATTACATTTTAAGTAGTCTAAGAATTAGAGATGTGTTTCTTTTTAACATCTGATTTCTAACACAGTGATGAGAAAACATGGTTTGTATAAAGGATCAGCAAGCATTTTCCATAAAGAGTCAGTGAGTAAATATTCAAGGCTTCGCTTGCAGAATGGTCTCCACTCTACTCATCTCTGCCTTCCTTGCCCTAAAGCAACCAAAGACAATTCATAAATAAATGAGAGACTGTAGTCCAACAAAACTTTACTTAAAAAGGCAAGTAACTGGCCTGATTCAGCCAAGAGTCATAGTTTCCAACCCCTGGTCTGTATAGTACCAATTCTTTGGTCATTGTTAAGACTTGCTGTTACCTAATACTATTTTGTAACGTTCAGGGCATATTTGAAACCCAACTATCATCTTCTCCTCCTCCTGCTACTCTTCTTTAAGGTTGAGGCCTGGCCCCTACAAGCACTTGCTTTTGTTAAGTGGTTACAGTGCTTCAGATATTAGGTTTTGGAATCAGAGAGGCCCCAGTTGCCAGCATTACCGCTAGCCATCTGAAGGTTTGGGGCAAATTACTTAACATCTCTAATCCTCTGGTTCCTCACTTACAAAAGAGAAAAATAATAGTACCTACCTCCTGGGGTTGGCATAAGGAAGGATATAATGAGATAATCCATATACAGCACCTAGCAGAGTGCCAGGCAGACTTCAGTCATTACTATGCCATTGAACCACTACTCTATGAGGGAGGTATCATCAAACCTATTTCACAAAGAATTTAAGGCTCAGATGTTTAGGTAACTTGCCCAAAATCTGAGGGCCAGTGACAAAGCTCAGATTCCCACCCAGAACTTCTATTTCCAAATCCAAAGTGTCCAGACTCAGGCTCTGATTAATTAGCATGTGAGGAATTTACTGTTTGTCATTCCTAGACCAGGCTGCATTTTCAGATAGGCGGAGAAAGGAGTTGCGAAATGCACAGGAATTAATTCTTCACGGTTGAAGTTTAGTCCTTACGGGAAAAGAGAGAGTTCCGTGAGCTCATCGGGGCCGAAAAGGCCTGGGCGGCGCCAGCACAGGTAACGAACCACCAGAACCCGGACAAACTCTTTTCTGGGCTGGGTCTGCTCGGGAGGCGGTATCCCCCAGCGGCGCGGCCGGGGTGGCGCTCCGCGGCCTCGGTGACCTTGCTGCCCACGGCCGCGCTGCCCTTTCGGGCTCCCCCGCGCCACGTGCCCGAAGCAGCAGGCGCCTAAAAATATCACCCCGGTTGGGCCTCCCGGAACAAGCCTCCGCTTTTTAAAAACTGGGCGCCGTCATCACCTCGAGACACATAAATCACAGCCCCGACCTGCTGTGGATTCAGCGGGTGACGTGCCGCGCAAAGTGGCGACGAATTCAGCCCCTTTCGATGACCTGCACCTGTCGGGTTTTGCCCCCTCCACTCAGCGCACAGGGTGTCTCGCGAGGACCGCCGAGCCCCCCCGAAGACCGCGCTGGTCGCTGGAAAAACAGCCCAGGAACCTCCATTTCTCCCAGCCCGGGCTCAGCCTGGGACTCTCAGAAGCCATACCCTGTGACAATCACAGGGGTTTTCTCCGCCCCGTCGGTGACGGAAAACTCGTGACTCGGACCTGAGCGCGGGGCGGGCGCAGAGAAATCGGGGGCGGAGCTGCGAGTCCGGCTCGCGAGGAAGCCCCCGACGGGCGGCGCGTGCGCAGTCTCTCTCCACGGGACCTCCTTCCCGCCGCTGAGACTAGGAAGCGGGACGCCAAATCTGTCCCCGCGCAGCCGCCGCGCCGGGCGCCGAGCGGGGCGGCCGCCCTCCCCGAGGCGCGCCTGTGCACGTTCTCACGCACGCTCCGGCGTACGGCGGCGGCCAGGGGTCGCGAGCCGGTGGAGGACCTGCGCGCGGAGGAGCCGGGGAGTCAGCGCTTCTTCCCTCCCCCCCCCACTCCCCTCCCCGCTCCCTCCCCCCCTCCCCAAGAATGTTCCGCTACGAGGTGAGCTCTTGCGACCGGAAGTGACCCCTCCCTCCCTCCCGCGCCCCCTTTCCTCTCTCACCCCCTGCGCGTCGGTCCCGCGCCCGTGGGCAAGGAGGGGGCTGGCGGCGGGACCCGGGGGACCGAGTAGAACGTGTGGGGCCTGGGGTCGCGGGTTTAATCCGAGGGCGGTGAGCCGGCTCCAGGGGGCGGGACTGTCCTATCAGTTGCCGCTGGGGAGAGTTGGCCTCTGTTTTGGGGTGGGGAGGGCCCGCTAAGTGCTGTAACCAGACCATCCCCCACCCCCACCCCGGCAGGAGCCGCGGAGGGGAGAGCGTTGCACCCATCCGCTGGCTCTTCTTGAGGGAGAGTCTCCCGGGAAAACCTAGAGACGCGTTTCCCGCCCTGGACCCGGAACCACCTCCCCTCCAATTACACACACACCCGAACGCACGGGCACCCAGCCGGCCAGGGGGGCCTCGACTTGCCCTTTGCTGGGACCCGAGACGGTTTACCAAAAGAGGGCTCCGAGTAGGGAGGGGGCGTGTCCCGCAGAAGTTCTGGGCGAGGGGAGGGAGACGTGGGTTTGGTGACCATCCCGGGAATGTAGCAATAGTCGAGTCCTGACCCTGCCGCTAACTCACTGTATGACCTTGAGCTACTCCTAGTCTCTGGACATAAAGTTTCTAGACTTGTAGACTGAAAGGGCTGCCCTGGGTGATCCCTAAGAGTCTTTCTAATTTAAAAAAGCAGTGATTTGGTTAAGTAGATCTTGATGATAAGGGAGGGAGTGCAGCTGCCTGCCCGCTTTGTGGAAGTTTGGAAGGGCTTAAGACGAGTAGAATGGCTTTTCGGCCTAACCTTGCCTTTGGGAAAGCCTGTTTAAGGAGATTACCTGGCAAGGTGTATCACAGACCTCCCTGTTGATGTGTGGTATTGTGATTGTCTTTGAAAATTGGGGACACAGGTACTTATGAGGAATGTTTCATGACCAAACTAACTTGATGTAAATAAACATGGAGAGAGATGATGAGGCACCCTAGGCAGAGTTACCAAAAGAGAAGAGAACTTGGAAAATAAGAAATCAGTTGAAAACTGAAGGGGAGTGATATTTAAAATAGAACTGCCTAAATTATTGTGGTGTTAAATAGCATTGTTTAACAATCTACAATCTTGGCCTCATTTAATCCTCACAACTCTTTAAGTTATTGTCCCTTTGTTACCGCTCTGAGCCTAACTGCGGAGCTAGAGACACAATAGGTACTTAAGAGGTATTTAATGAGTTAACCAGAATATGACTTAGCCAAGTTTGCACCACTTGTAAGAATGGGACCAAAACTTGAACTCACCATATCATAGCTTTTCCAGAGTTCACTTAATTGGGGTTGAAAATTTAGCTTTCTTGTTTCATCACCAGAGTTTGGGCCTACAGAACACAGAGGGGGGAAATGAAGAGAGAGCTTTAAGAGGATGTTAGAAAATAGTTGAAATTTTGATATGAAAATGAGGAATGTGATACTTTTGTTGAAAAATATACATAAAACTCCATGAAAAAGTGTGCATTCTGAGTTGTCATTACTATTCTAACCAGTGATGTCAAGAAAGTTGGGGTCCTAATTTCTTGATTGCATGAGGAAATACTGTTACTAGATTCTTGATAGAGAAATGGAGTGTTTGGGAAAAGAGAAACTGAAACAAGATACTGCCATTTTACAATGTCAGGAAAATTGGAGGTAGAGAAATGCTGTCTTTACGAGAGGTCATAAGCTGTTCTGATGATTGGGAAGATAAAAACATTTTTTAAATGTTTAAATTTATAAATGTTTTTAATAAAAAGTTATTTATGAATGTGAGCTTCATAAATAGCAAATCTCTTCTCTCTTTTTAGTCTTTAGAGGATTGTCCTCTGGATGAAGATGAAGATGCATTTCAGGGCTTGGGAGAAGAAGATGAAGAGATTGATCAATTCAATGATGATACATTTGGGTCAGGTGCTGTTGGTAAGTGACATCTTTCTCTTATTATGTCATCTAGGTCTCTTGTTCTTCCAGTGTTCTCTTTTGTAAGTACTTTGTCTCAGTAGGAGTAACTACATTCACAAATTTAGCAAAATATTCTATTCTTGGTCTCAGAATAGTTCAGTCTTCACTAGAAGCATCTACTTCAATCCCCTACACCCCTTTTTTGCCTCATTTGTATATAAAACCAGACACTTTCTGAGCCCTCTGCCTTCTGGGTATATTATCTATGGCTCTAGGTTGATGCTATAAGGCATGTAAGTGGTTAGACAAGTAGACATTGTATAAAGATTTAAAATAAGCCTAGAAGAAGGAAATTTTTATTTGTGGAACATGTAACTTTCGGGAAATTAGTAGACTAAAAGAAAACTTGGACTTAGGTGTGTATGTTTTAAAACTCAGTTAACCGGGGTGCCTGGGTGGCTCAGTGGGTTAAAGCCTCTGCCTTTGGCTCAGGTCATGATATCATGGTCCTGGGAACGAGCCCTGCATCAGGCTCTCTGCTCAGCAGGGAGCCTGCTTCCCCCTCTCTCTGCCTGCCTCTCTGCCTACTTGTGATCTCTCTCTCTGTCAAATAAATAAATAAAATCTTTAATAAATAAATAATAATCAAACTCAGTTAACCATTGGTGTATTGCATGATCGCACTATTGCCTTACAGAGTATCTTCAATAAAATAAAAAACATTTTATTCTAAGAGTTGTGGTGATAGGAAGTCTTCATAAGTTAGAAAAGTGCTGTGTCCAGATGAAATTTTCCCATCCCTAGATATAGATAAATATTTTAGGAGTTGGAAAGCGTAAAAAATAAAGAGACTAAACTTAACATGGCTCAGAGGTATAATAATCTAAAATGGGAAACTTGGGCAACAGGTTTATATGATAAAGTTTGAGAATTAGAGATCCTAGAGCAAATATACTAATAAAATGTACTTTCAAAAAAAGAAATAGGTAAGAGTTAATGCAAATATTTTTGCTTTAACTGTTGGTGTGGAAAAGTAGCAACAATAGTGTTTCTCTTGGAATATGTAAATAAGTGTGATTTCTTTGGAATCAGCATTTCTGACTATGCAACAAATACTCAAAAGTTAAGTACCAAGAGGAAATTTCACAATAGTGACTGATCTTTTGTTTAATATCAAAAACAAAAGGTTTTAAAGGTGTGATAATGGTTACTCGTTCTGCAATGATGTGAACTGCTTGAATTTATTAAAACTTCAACTGAGTTGAATTAACTGGGAAAAATGAGAAAGCATAGTTAGTCAAGGTTTACAAAATTCAGTAGAGATTAAAACTGCCACTATCAGGAGCAGCAAGAGAACCACTTAAAGTAGAAGTGAGACTGATTACAGAAGGAAACCAAAGACCTTTTGGATCATAGCCATAGTTTAGGAGATGAGATCCTCCAAGAGGATGACATGATCTAAGATGCTCTTCTCTCTCCATGGAGATCACTGGGGAAGAGATGTAGACTAGAATTGCAAATGCAAGGAACTGATGTGAATTGCATATTGTATTTGGAAGTTAGTTTAGTAATGACCTATAGGATACAATAGAGGTTACAAACATTGTGTGCTTGTTTCTAGAACTTCTTTTCTCTTAAAGTATCGTACTGAATTTTTTTTTTTTTTTAGCAAATTCCTCAGGATTAAATAAAGTTGGTGGGATTGATTTATAGATATTTTATTAAAATGAGACAGCATACTAAACTGTCCTCAGTTTTGAACTTGGACAGAAGAGAAATAGTTTCATCTCATTGACATCCAGCATGCTCTGGACAGTCTTTTTCTGCTTCTTTGTGCCTCACAAGTTAGGGAAAATATTGCCTTAAAAGGACATTAGAGTGTACAGAACTGTATATGATATGATGGGAAAAAAGAAAAGTGCACACACGTTGAAAAAGCCCCTAGGGTTTCACAGTAAAAGAACAAGTAATAAAAAGTAAAGGCAGTGAAATAGTATATGGTTAGCCCACTTTGTACCCTAGGGCGTAAGTGATTAAGAAAGACTTTTCTTGGTCAACAAAGTTTGTAATGGAGAAAAGATCTCCAAATATGAATCTGTATAATACACACTAATTATAAAGGTAAAATCTTTCTTAGGGAGAGAGAGAGAGAGCACACGTGTGCACACGAGTGGTGGGGCGGGGGGCAGAGGGAGAGAGAATCTTAAGCAGGTTCCGTGCTCAACGTGGAGCCCAGTGCAGGGCTCGATCTCGGGACCCTGAGATCGTGTCCTGAGCTGAAATTAAGAGCTGGACACTTAACTGACTGAGCTACCCACATGCCCTTCAAGTTAAAATCTTAATTCTTTAGGGGCATCTGGGTGGCTCAGTTGATTGAGTGTCTGATTTTGGCACAGGTTGTGATCTGAGGGTCCTGGGACCAGTCCTTGTGGCTGGCTCCCTGCTTAGTGGAGAGTCTGCTCGGTCTACTTGTCCCTCTTCTACCCCCCAACTCCCCACCCCACCCCCCAGCGCTCATGCTCTCACATGCTTGTGCATGCTCCCTCTCTCTCAAATCTTTTTTTTTTTTAACTTAATTCTTCATAATATCTTGATACAAATGTTTTACAAATTTATTTATTAAAAAAATTGCTAGGTCAACCTGTGATTTGTTTAATGCACTGTACAGGTAGATACATAGCTGGTGTAAAGAATTTAAATCAAGAGAATTTAAATCAATTAAAACTTTGACATGTTTTGACATATGGTTTGATAGTTTTTAACTCAAAGAGTGATTGTCTTGAATCATACTTGTTAGTAGTTATTTTAAGCCACTGGCTACTAATGCTCTGATGTCATCTTTCCTTAAGAAACTAGTCCTTGTCTTCTGCATGGAAAAATGTTTACATCATCTTAGAGCAGTAATTAGCCACAGTAATCTTAACTCATTCTCTAAAAATAAAAGCTTACACTTACTGAGTGCTTATTATCTGCTAGGCACCATTCTAAATGTTTTATATTTATTAATCCTCACATGAACCCTGTGAGGTAGGTACTATTATTATCCTCATTTTAACAAATGAAGAAGAAAAGTATGAGAGAGGTGAAGTAACTATAAATACAATCAGGGTAAACTACCAGATATGTTTAAAACAGTTCTTGAGGAATCTCTGGGAATCTCCTGCCTCTGCTTGGAAGGGCTCCCCATTCTTTCCACTTCCCTTTTATTGAAGCTGCTATAATCTTTATGGACTTAGGTTGTCTTAAAATAAGTCACCTGTACTTCTTTTCATGTTGCGTTTATTCAGAATTATTCCTGAGATAGATGGGAGTGGGGGGGGACACAACGTGAGTGGATTCAGTAACCCATCACATCAGGGTATAGATTAAGTAGTTGAAGGAAAACAAATGCTTCTTTTTCTTCATTTCTCTGGTATTCCTTTGCCTACCCTTTATCATTGTGACCACTGTGGATCGAGGTCAAGCTTTGGCATATCTAAGTAACTTTATTTTTAGGTAATTTGAAAAAGATATGAATGAAGTATCCTCTAATAGTAAGGGCTTGTGATCTCTTGACATATTGCTTCACATGAGTTTTCACAAGAGCAAGGAAAGCCTAAAATGATAATGATGGGATTCTATGGCTTAGATTCTTTGCTTACATCTTTCAGACGGTAATAGTTAATTCACAACAGAGCCATTCTCACAGAATATGGCTATTTAACCAGTGTTTTTAAATTAAGGACAAACTATTCATCTTTGGTAGGATCTGACAAACTTAGTAAGCATGAGTATGGGAGGTGGTGAATAAAGACAACACAAGTTTAAGAATTCTTCTGCATTAGGGGCATCTGGGTGGCTCAGGTCATGATCCCAGGGTCCTGGAATCGAGCCCCACATCAGGCTCTCTGCTCCGCAGGGAGCCTGCTTCTCCCGCTACCATTCCCTCTGCTTGTGTTCCCTCTCTCACTGTGTTTCTGTCAGATA
>CM053613.1:8013854-8052332 GCA_028646535.1 Procyon lotor
ATGTTAAGATATAATATTACAGTATTAATTATTATGTTGAAAATTTGCAAATAATCCAAATTTCTATCAGTAAGGGATAAGTTAAATTAGTATATCAAAAGAATAGTATCTTAGGGGCACCTGGGTGGCTCAGTGGGTTAAGCCTCTGCCTTCAGTTCAGGTCATGATCTCAGGGTCCTGGGTTTGAGCCCCAGGTGCTCTGCTCAGCAGGGAGCCTGCTTCTCCCCCTCTCCCTCTGCCTGCCACTCTGCCTACTTGTGTGATCTCTTTCTCTCTGTCAGGTAAATAAATACAATCTTTTTTTAAAAAAAAGAATAGTATCTTAAAAGCATTAAAAAGAATGAGATAATGTTGTCAGTAGTTGTATATACAAGTGTATGTACATGAAAAGTGTCCAAGACGTATTGCTTAAATAAAAAGAAACAAGTTAAACTTTATAGTTTACATTTTTAAAAACTTAACATACCTAGAGAATTCTGGGTAACTTTCTAAGTTACATATTTGTGTGATGTTTAAATTTTTAATTAATGTGATTTTCTTTGTAAGCAGGAAAAAAGATAATATTAACAAGTTGTACATGAACCCCTCAAAGTTGTCAGTAAACCTAAAGGATCTCTCTTTTTTTTTTTTTTAAATGGCTGCCATTTATTATACCCTTATTGTATACCAGGCACCTTTCTCTTTTTCTTGTTATGGTGCCTCCAGTTCTTCTTTCCTCTTTTTTTTAATGAGGTATATAGAAAAATTATGTGAGAAGGATTACCATTGAGGACACCTACAGAAAGAATTCTGTGTTTTTATGTTAGGTATAAAGAGAATTATCAGGGCACCTGGGTGGCCCCGTCAGTTAAGAGTCTGCCTTTGGCTCTTGTCGTGATCCTGGTCCAAAGGTCCAGTCCTGCCTCGGACTCCCTGCTCAGCGGGAAGTCTGCTTCTCCCTCTGCCTCAGCCCCTGCTTATGCGCGCCGCTGGTGCACTCGCTCTGTCTCTCAGACAAATAAAATCTTTAAAAAAAAGAGAGAAGAATGATCTGTTATCCCTTTCTGTTTAATGCTATAAATTCAACATTTATAGCATAAAGAACAAACTAAGAAGAAAATATATACAAATACATTGGGTTTTTGTGAGTTTGAAAGTCTTGCACGTTTAGATGAGGTGAAGGTAGCATTCAAATGGAAAGATTATTTAGGGGATGCTTCCATGGGGAGGGAAAGATCTCTGAATTTGAATGCCAAAAGGAGCAAAACAATGAGCAGAGCTTTTACAGTGGAAGTGGAATGGAGGAATGAGATGGAGGAGCACTGGAATGACAGAGTGATGGAAATAAGGTCTAGTTCTAGAGAAGCTGATGGAGGGTTGTGAAGATTTTTTACCTATGCTGTAGCAGGACTCCAAAATAATGCTGCGTGGGCATACAGAGTGAGAAAACAAGCTAGTGCCAGTGCTACAGGCCATATAGGAGTGTGCAGGAATAGCGAGGGCATTGTTAACGTGGAAAAGGACTGGACCCAGGTCCAGGTCACCGTCACCTTTGCCCTGGCATTGCTGCAGTAGCCACCTGGCAGGCCTCCATGCTGCTAGTGTTTCTGCTTCTTTCCCCGCCCACCCCCGCATCCCGAATCTGTTCTCAGTACAGCAGCCAGACTGTTTTCTTTCAAAAAGTCAAGCCACATCAAAACCTCCAGTGGCCCCCCATTTCGATCAGAGTGACCCAGAAGGAGCTCCCTCCTACTACCTACTTGGCCTCACTTTTTTCCTGCTCTTCTTCTTTGATCATTCAATCCAGACACAGTCCTTGCTGACTCTCAAAATTGTCACTTGTCTTTAAGTCATTTCTGCAGACTGGCCCTCTTTGTGGAACACTCTTCTAATCCACACGACTAACTATCCTGCACTCGAATCTTTGCTCAGATGTTACCCTCACAATGGAGGTGTACCTCTGACCATCCCATTTAAAGTTTTCAACCTGCTTTTCCTCCATATACCTATATAGTATCTCATCTCCTGATATAGTATCTAAGTTACTTATTTTTTACATTTATTGTCTATTATCTGTCTCTTCCCTTCTTGAAGGAAAGCTGCAGGAGGCCAGGGATCTTTTTGTCTTTCGTACACTGACCTATCTCATGTGCCTAAAACATAAACACATAATAGGTGGTCAGCAAATATTAATTGAATGAAATGAAAGGATCAGAGAGCTTGTAAAGAAGATGGCAGGTGTAATCTAAAAGAACATGTACGCTAATTCAGTGAGTTTTAACTTTCCCTTTTTTTGCCTGATATATCATAGAATCTCAAAACCAGGGATGCCTGGGTGGCACATCTGCCTTTTCCTCAGGTCATGATCCAGGGCTCTGGGATCGAGTTGCTCATGGGCTCCTTGCTCAATGGGGGTGGGGGGGTCTGCTCCTCTGCCTGCCACTCCCCCTGTTGTGTGCTCGCATGTGTGCTATCTCTCTGATAAATAAATAAAATCTTGAAAAAAAAAAAAATCTCAAAACCTGTGAGTTGTTGTGTACATACCTATCACCGGTTTAGAAATTGTTTTTAGAATACAGTTTGGATGCCACTGGTAACATATTAAGCTACCACTCTAAGTTGCTTGAATTATATTTCTGGTATGAAGTTATTAGTCCTTAATAGTGAAAAGCCCACTTCCTTATGCCCCTTAGTTTAAATCTTATTTTGCGTCTCTTAAGTAGAAATTTACTATCTCTGAAGTTAGAATTGTTCATTTGGTTAATAGAAGAATTTCATAAAACTTTGAGTCTCAGTATAAACTGTGTTTCTTGTGATTTCCTTATAGATGATGATTGGCAGGAAGCACATGAGCGCCTGGCAGAATTGGAAGAGAAGCTGCCGGTGGCAGTTGATGAACAAACAGGCAATGGAGAAAGGGATGAGATGGACTTGTTGGGTGACCATGAGGAGAATCTGGCAGAAAGGCTCAGTAAGATGGTGATTGAAAATGAGCTAGAAGATCCAGCTATCATGAGGGCAGTGCAGACCAGGCCAGTTCTGCAAGTAAGTTACTCTGATTTGAGAACTATAGCAGACTAGTAAGTAAGGTGAAGTATTGAGCTGTGCCGTTTTGTTTCATCTGCTACCCTGAGAAATTTGTGTATACCATAGAAAATTGTTGATATGATTCCCGGTCAAAGCAGGTGAACGTGGGGAATAATGTATAATGTATAGCCTGGAACACTGTGATTTCATCTGCTCGAGCAGTTGAGACTCTCTCAGATCCTTGTTCACCAAAAGCAGTTAAATCGTCCAGAAACCTCTCACTATTCCAGACTTTGTGTTTTCTTTTTTTGTTAGCCCCAACCAGGAAGTCTCAATTCCAGCATCTGGGATGGGTCTGAAGTTCTGAGGCGAATCCGAGGGCCACTGCTTGCCCAGGTATTAAACAGTTTTCTCCTTATACAAATTCCTAGTGTCCCAAAACTCCACTCTTGATCCTCTCCTTACTGCAATAATGTATGGAGGTATATCGTTTGCTATTAGTATGTTGATTACTTAACCCAGTGCTCATAGCTGTACCTGTTGGTGATATGTTTATTTACTGGGCCTTCATGCAGTGCTCATTTGTGCTTTATTTTGAAAGGTTGAAAGAGAGCCATTAGGATTCAAATTTGTTAGCTTATAATTCAAGTTACTTAAGTCATTTCTAGGCAGAACCATAGGAATGGAGAACAGGTCAGCGTCTACCAGTGGTTGGAGGTGAGAGGAGGGGTTGACTGCTAAGGGACACTGCAACAGGTGTTTGGGGAGTGACAGAACTGCTCTGTTCTCGATCGTGGCAGTAGATCCATGATAAGGATTTATCGAAGTTCAGAGGACACCAAAGAGAGGAAATGTTACTGGATGTGAAATAAAATTTTAAAATAATTTCTCAAGATGCTTTTGGCATCTGTACAAATTATTAAGATGTTTGTTATGGGCTAATTTTCTTTCTTTCTGTTTTTTTAAACAATTTCCTCAATTAGGAAATGCCTACAGTGTCTGTATTAGAATATGCCCTGCCTCAGAGGCCCCCACAGGGTCCAGAAGATGATCGAGACCTTTCTGAGCGCGCATTACCACGGCGGTCTACTTCACCTATCATTGGGAGTCCTCCTGTCAGAGCCGTCCCCATAGGCACCCCACCTAAGCAGATGGCTGTACCCAGCTTCAACCAACAGGTACCTCTCATTAACGGGCACTCAGCCCAGGATATTGGGAATCTGGGCAAAATTATTTGGGAAGTTGGCGATGCTGGGAGGAGGGTGGAAGTTGTGGGTAGGCATTAGATTAGAAAGAGAAATAGCCAATTAGAGAAGTTAGTACAAATAAGAGACACTTTCCCTAATGCCCTTTTCTGGTGCTGCTCCTGTTGCTGCTGCCTTTTAATTGGGGGAGAAAAAGGGTAGTAAACCACATTTAGTGTATATATCCTTTTCAAAGTGTTTTGCCAGCTGCCCACAACATTGGCAGAGAGGTAACTGAAAGCTGGGGGGAGTGGGAACACACAGCATTGTCCACATCCCTTTTTACCTTTAAGATATCCCTGCTTTCCCTAGAGCCTGTGCAGTCCTGTTCCATAGACTTTCCTCCACCTGAAACCAGCAGCTGAAAAGGAAGGCCAATTTGGAAGGTATGGGGGGAGGGTGGTGTTGGTATGGCCTAGTTAGGCTCAGTATTCCATGAAATGGTGGAGTCACAATGTATCACAAGAGCTGAGCATGGCGGCCATATCACAGGGGCTTCAGAATAGGACTTAGTTAATCCTCCAGCTTTCTTATCATTCCTTCTCCCTCGCTGCTACCAAAATAATACCCTCTTGCCGTGAATTTGCAAGTCAGAATATCTGTTGGTACCTCCCTCAGATAGCATGGAAGGGTGGGGATAACTGGAGAATTAGCTAAATCTTCCTCAGTTACAAGTGGCACATTCCTGGTGTTTACGAGAGGAAGTGACCAACCCACAGCCGTAGCAATTTGCTTAGAAGTAGGGCTTTGCATTGAGTTCTGAGTCTCTGCCAGTACTCCAGGGGAGGGAGTGTAGGTGGAGGAAAAACTGACTTCATTGAGTGTAGTCGTGTATATGTTTGTCCTCATAGATCCTGTGTCCGAAGCCTGTCCATGTCCGGCCCCCTATGCCACCGCGTTATCCTGCTCCCTATGGTGAGAGGATGTCTCCAAACCAGCTCTGCAGTGTCCCGGTACGTGCCTTTACGACCTAGTGAGAGCGTGGAGCATGTGGTCTCTGACCACCACTAGTGTATGGAGCTCTCCTGAATTAGGTGCGCTTTTTATAGTCTCCGTACTTGAATTTCTGGATGTTACGGGCCCCAGGTCAAAAGACATGGTTCATCATGCTCAGTTGTTTCATACCTGAGCTTTTTTTTTTTTAATCTTTAAAAATTCACGCCCGGCATGGTCATCTGGTTTCCTGCTATTTCAGTCCCTCCTCCTACTGCCTTCCTCCTTTAGGTTACATGATCATAGTGCTTCCTGATGTCTAGCATTACTCTCTCTCATATTCCTTCCGTAGACAGCTTTTTTATATCCAAGTTTATTCTGCCTTCCTACTAAATTCCTTTATTATATCGATTTACAGATTTCACAGAATGTGTATGATTTTTTTGTCTTTTTTTTTTTTTTTTCCCTTAGAACTCTTCCCTGCTTGGTCACCCTTTCCCTCCTAGCGTTCCTCCTGTTCTCAGCCCCCTCCAGAGAGCGCAGCTTCTTGGAGGAGCACAGGTAAGTCCGTGATGAGCCCAACACATGAAGAGCTTTCTTGCTTTCCTGACATTCATAGGTGATATCTCTCTTTGCTGTTAGTCTCTACTGCCTCTTATTTTTTTTTCCTGCACTTTTTCAAAACAAAAGTTATTGATGGAAACTGTACTCACTTTTCTGTGGATAAAAGCAAGAAGCTTGTTGATTCACTAAATCTGAGATCTTGTCCCTCTTTCTAGCTACCGCCTGGACGGATGTCTCCCAGCCAGTTTGCACGGGTCCCCGGATTTGTTGGTAGTCCGCTTGCTGCCATGAATCCCAAGTTGCTGCAAGGGCGAGTAGGGCAGGTGCTTCCCCCAGCACCTGGCTTCCGTGCCTTCTTCAGTGCTGCGCCCCCTGCCGCTCCGCCGCCTCCGCAGCAGCACTCCCCCGGCCCAGGGCCTCATCTGCAAAACCTAAGGTGTGCAAACTAATGCCAGTGTTTTTACCCATCAGTCGCCCAAGGCTCTTTATCAGTGAGGCTTCCATGTCTGCAAGGGATGTGTTTTGAGATGTTAATGGATCGTCTCCTTGTCAGACACACAAGTGTTTGACAGTCTCCAGGCATTCTTATGAATTCACAGTTCCCTAAAGTCACGTGCTTCCTGTGTAATTTGCATATGCTAATCACCCCTTTATTCTAACATTTCTTAGGTCTCACTTTATATCCATTTTATAAAGACGCGCGCACACGCGCACACACACACACACGCACAAAGTGCTTATCACTTAACAAGAATTACCGAATGCTAAGGACCAGAGATGTAGATGCGGAGAAGTCAGCTCACCTCAGTGCTAGCCAAATTGCTCACTTCTAATCTGGTTTTATAACGGGTTCAAGTTCCTGCTTCTAGTGAAATTGTATTTTATTACATGTCATATCCTATGAGGATTTCTCAGAAACAGAGCCAATGAAATATGTCTATACACGCACATACATTTATTTTTATATAATGAAAAGATTTATTTTAAGGAAACCCATAAAGCAGGCCAGCAAGTGGAAATTCAGATGAGAGTTGAACTTGCAGTCTTGAGTCTGAAATTTGTAGGACAGGCTGGCAGGTTAGTAACTCAGGCAGCACTTCTGTGCTTCAGGCTTGAGGCAGAATTCCTTTTTGTCTGGGAAATAGCAGTTTTTGCTCTTAGTGCCTTCAACTGATTGGGTGAGGTCCACCCACATTTTCAAAAGTCCCCTTTTCTTAATTCTTAATTAAGAAGTCCTTAAAAGTCCTTAATTCTTAATCACTTCTACAAAATACTTTCACAACAATATCTGCACTGGTGTTTGACCAGACAATTGGGCACCCTAACCTATGGTTAAGTTGACATAAACTGACCATCACACATATATTCTCAGTGGGATTCCCAAATAGTTGAAACTAAACACATTAAATCTTTTAAGAGACTTCGGTTTACAGTTAGGCAGAAGAAAATAGTTCTACTGCTTCCCTGCTAATTCACTCAAATCTTATGAATCCTCTTCTTAGGAGTTGAGAATTAGTCTTTGTAGAGGACAGTGTAAAAGTACAACAGTCTTTCCCATCTGAAAGATCTCCTGAGGATAAACTTGAACTTTCCCTTGAGTGCACTTGTGGGAAGTTAGCCTATATTGACAACATTCTCTAAAACTTCAGATCACAGAACAACAGAATTAAAAACCTTTCCCTTTTGTTCTCAGATCTCAGGCCCCAGTGTTTAGACCCGACACAACTCACCTCCATCCACAGCACCGTCGGCTCTTGCATCAGAGACAGCAGCAGAATAGAAAGTAGGTACTTGTCCTGCTCCTCCGCGGTTTCTTAATTCAGCTTTTAATTTTGGCAGTGTAACAAGATGCTACTTATTCAGTTTACCTTTTAAGTAAATTTAATTAGTATTAAGTTTATGTTACTGGTAAAGAAGATCATATATGCTATCGTTTTATGCCTGCGATACACTAACCTTTTTTCATTTTTTTAGAGAGAGGGGGGCAGGGGCAAAAGAGAATCTTAAGCAGGCTCCACACCCAGGATAGAGCCCCACACAAGGGCTCGATCTCACAACCCTGGCGTCATGAACTGAGCCAAAATCAAGTCACACGTTTAACCAACTGAGCCACGCAGGTGGTCTGATACACTAGGTTTAAATGACAAGATTTTTATCAACTAATTTCTAAGATTCTATAAATGTTTGTCATACATCAGAAATATAATTTAGATCTGATTTTTTTAAGTCCTTTTATACTCCTTACAAAGTTCTTAACCATACTCTTAACTACCTTGGTTTATCATCTCAGCTCAGAGGTAACTTTGAAATATAATGGCTGAAATTTTTATATTTCAGTCTTATTTTATATATTTCGGTCTTATGTAAAGCTAGCAGACTGTTTTTGTCTGTAATCTAATCTTCATTTAACAAAGTATTATATGGAGCCCTGGCTATATATTAGGCACTGTGGTAGGTTTTGGGGACTGAAAGAAGAATGAGATATGTCAGAATCCTGCCTTCATGGAGTTGACATTCTGTAATCATCTACAATCATATAATCACAGAAAATAAGAAAATTAAACATAACTTTGAGGTTTCTTTAACCTTCAATTTTATGGTTCTATGTAATTCCTTCTCATTTTCAAAGAAGTTCTAGAATATTTTTTGCAGGGGAAAAACAACATAGGCTCTTAAAATAAGACACAAAAAGTGCAAACCATAAAGGAAAAGATGAATACATTTGTCTGTTAAAATATGAAACTTCTAGTGCCTACAGTTAACAATATGGTTTTATGTATTTGAGAATTTGTAAAGAGGGTGGTTCTCACTCATGTAAAGTTTTAATTCCACCAAAAAAAAAAAAAAAAATGGGAGATACAGAAATTCTGGTGGATGTTGCATATCTATTATCTTATGTATGGTGATGGTATAGCAAGTGTTTACATGCCCAGGCTTATAAAATTGTACACATTAAATGTGCATAGTTCTTTGTAAGTCAGTCATACCTCAGTAAAGCTGATACAATTTTGCTCATATGTGGAATTTAAGAAACAAAAGAACAAAGGAAAAAAGACACAAAAACTCTTAACTATAGAGAACAAACATGATGACCAGAGAGGAGGGAGGGTGGGGGGATGGGTGAAACAGGTGATGAGGATTAAACGTACAATTGTAATGATGAGCACTGAGTAACATTTAGAACCATTGAACCATTGTACACCTAAAACTCAGAAATAAAAAGGATTTCAAGCTTATAATCAGGAAAATACAGATTAAAGTTAGATAACTATCTTATATGATCAGACAAGTAAAATTTGAAATGTCTCAACACTGTCGTTATTGGCAAGAATACTGGTTAGCCTCAGCCTCTTGTAAGAGAATTTGGCAGTAAATAATAAGATTGAAAACACGGATATACCACATGGTAGCAGTTCTTTTGGTATGCACTTGGGTATGCTCTCAACACAGATAAATGTGAAAAGCATAACATCGAGTAAGAAGCAAGGAACAGACTTACATGTCTAGTACCATTTATGTAAAAGTTAAAGGCACACAGAATAATACTGTATAATATTTAAAGATGGAAAAATGAGTCATGAGTCTTAAAAACATTGCAGGGAGGGGCATCTGAGTGGCTCAGGCGGTTGAGCATCTGACTCTTGGTTTTGGCTCAGGCCACGGTCTCCCGGTTGTGAGACAGAGCCCCATATCAGGCTCCACACTCAGGGTGGAGTCTGCTTGAGTTTCTCTCTCTCTCTCCCTCTGTCCTCCCTCCTGTGCGCCCATGCTGCATGAGGTCTCTCTCTCTCAAAATTTTTTTTTTTTTAAAAAAAGAACATTTCTGGGGGAGTGCATACAAAGTCAGGATAGCGGTTCCTCTGGGAAGGAAGGGAGGCAGGAACCTGGGATACAGACAGGGTGCAAGAGAGCCTTAACTAAATACAGCAATATGTTGCTTTAATACTACTGTTTAAAATTCTGAGGCAGGGGCGCCTGGTTGGCTCAGTGGGTTAAGGCCTCTGCCTTTGGCTGGTCCTGGGATCGAGCCCCGCATTAGGCGCTCTACTCCATGGGGAGCCTGCTTCCCCCTCCTCTCTGCCTATCTCTCTGCTTCCCCTTCTCCCTCTGCCTGCCTCTCTGCCTACTTAGGACCTCTCTACTCTCTGTCAAGTAAATAAAATCTTTTAAAAAAAAAATTTTAAATTCTGAGGCAAATTGGGGCAAATAATTTTTTTTTCACTAAGTCTGGATGGTGGATGGATGAATGTTTATCGCGGACTCTTCTCTATATTTGAGGTATTTCATGATTTTTTCAACAAGTTAAAAAACATGTATAAAAAATGTATAGATTGTGAGTCACATTGGCCTGTGTTCACATCTCTTTGGCCTCTGTTGTCTTCAGTGGAGAAAATAAAACTGCCTACCTCTTGGGGTTGTTGTAGGGCTTAAACAGAAGTCCGTGGGTGATGGACAAACAGCAGACAGACAGCATCCCAGGTGATGCAACACTCAGATCTCCGTTTTATTTCTTTCAGTGTGTATCGCATAGCTCTTTCTTCTCTGATGCTGTTAAGGTTCAATTCTTTTCACTCCTTTGTTAACGAAAGCAAAGTGGAATCTTTTTTTTAACCGGCCCGACTTGTTCCTGTGTTGTTATAAGGCCTAATGAATACCATGACCTGGAGCGAATGTGCCCCCGTGTTTGTTTTCAGTCAGCATCGCAGTCTCAATGGTGCTGTAGACAGAGGAAGTCACCGGAGCAGTCATCAGGACCATCTCCGCAAGGATCCCTATGCCAATCTCATGCTGCAGCGAGAGAAGGATTGGGTCTCCAAAATCCAGATGATGCAGCTGCAAAGCACTGATCCCTACCTGGACGATTTCTATTACCAGGTAGATAAGCATTCAGTCTCTTACTCTGGTGAGGCGCTCAGGAAAATACTGGTACATTTACATACAGGCAGAATCTGCTTTTGATGTAGTTTTCAATTGGGTAAGAATTGACTAAGCAAATTCTGTCCTCTTCTGAAGCTGGAGAGCCTCTCACTGTTCACTAGAAGGTTTCTGGGTGTGCTTTTTATTCCTTACAGAGGCTCTCGGGCCAATGTTTTGAAATCTCTTTGGCATCAATAATCTCGTTCTCTCAGTTAAACATATTGGCAGTCTAACTTTAAAGATATTTCCATTGATGTTGGGCTTTTCTGTAGGCTGGGATTTTTTGAGAAGTAAATATCTGGCAGTCTAGCCAAAATTAAAGACCGATACGTCTATAGAGTCCCAGTTGTTGCTGCCACCAGTATAATCGTGTGTGATAAAGAGCAGCCGTACTCTGGGCTTAAGTTGCAACTGAAATCATCTTCACATGGTAGAATTACTTTGAAAAACTGGAGAAACTGTCAGCTGCTGAAGAAGTACAAGGCGAAGGCCCAAAAAAGGAGCGCACCAAACTCATTACCCCGCAGGTGGCCAAACTGGAGCACGCCTATAAGCCAGGTAAGGTCCTTGTCCCTAGGCCCACGATAAAAGAAAATCAACCTGCTGCCCATCTGATAAATAGAAATAACTGTAGAGACGACTGGATACAGACGTTCAAAGCTCATTTGTAAGGACTATTGTCCTTAAATGCAGGGGTCTGCCTTTATTGCATGGAATGAGTGTTTTAGCAGATAGACTTGTAAATCCTTTACTGCTTGAGATTCCTTAGCTTTTTAATTTTTTTTTTTTTTTTTTTAAGTTTTTTATTTATCTGTTTGACAGAGATAGACACAGCAAGAGAAGGAACACAGGCAGGGGGAGTGGGAGAGGGAGAAACAGGCTCCCTGCGGAGCAGGGAGGCCAATGCGGGGCTCTGTCCCAGGACCCTGGGATCATGACCCAAGCCGAAGGCAGATGCAGGTCTGAGCCACCCAGGGACCCTGAGATTTCTTAATTTCTTAAAACATGTTATAATTTCTATATCCCTATAATAAAGGGGAAATACTTCAGGTTTTTATTACCATTGCAACCAAAAAAATGGGAAAAGATAGATTTGGGTAAGAGATCACATTAGATACATAGATTTTTGTACTGAACCTTTAGACTGTGAAGAAAGAGTAGAGACTATGAAGGTCTTTGAATGCTGCCTGCCTACATTGCTGAGTTATTTGTTGAAAATGTTTTGTCCTTGCAGTGCAATTCGAGGGCTCTTTGGGAAAGCTTACTGTCTCTAGTGTGAATAACCCCCGAAAAATGATCGATGCCGTTGTGACATCGCGGAGTGAGGATGATGTAAGTGTCAGTAGAATTGTAGGTTGTCACTGGTGCCTGGGGGTCATTGTGGGAGGGAATCAGGCACAGTGGGGGTTGTTGTCTGACTGGGAGCTTCCCCCCCTGGCATGTCCCAGTGTTCTGGTTTCCTGCAGGTGGGCTGAGGTGCTAGCACGTTCCTCTCCAAGGCAGCTGGGCTAGACTTGGGGTGGTAGGAGCCTTAAAAATGGGTGACTGGCTGCAAACAGCATTCAGTTCATTCCAGTTTCAAAAATTACCATTTTCTATGTTTTAAGATTTTCCTGTGATTATCTTCATCTTTACAGCATTCTGTAGTTCCTTTTGCCTGTAAATTCAGTTCAGTAGTCTGTGTGGGTTAATTCAGTGAGTTCTATGACGTTTGTCCAGTTAGTGTTGTTTTAGATCATTAACTTCCAAAGAGTTAAGATTCTTTTACAGTATTGTCACAAATGGAAGTACATATGCACACTTAGAAAATTATTTTCAGCAGAGGCAAAGAATTCACACTGAATAGTCTTGTCTTTTTTTTTAGGAGACAAAAGAAAAACAGGTTCGGGACAAGAGACGAAAAACCCTTGTCATAATTGAGAAAGTAAGTTTTAGAATTTGTTGCTGTAGTTAGTTTCAAATAAGGAACTGTCACATACGTGTGCTGTGCGAGAAGTGGAAAAGTAAGCAGTCGGTGTTCTGTGATTTTAATTAGTATATTCTTTTTGCGTGCCCGCCGTATACCAGAGCGCACTAGAAAAGAGTGTGCTGTGCCTCACCTCTGGCCTTGTGGAAAGAACACTGCAGTTACAGTGAGGAGTCTTGCGTCTTTGTCCAAGCTTGGTCATTTAGCCGCTAAGTGTTTGAGAGCAGGTCACCTTTCTAAGAAAATGAGAATAAAAATTACATTGTTCCACCTATGAATTGATTTGAGTTAATTCAGTTCACAGGTATTTACTGGATATCCCCTGGATGCTGGGCACTGTGCTGGGTGCGAAGAAAAACGTGGTGCTCTGTAGGCAGTTCATTTGTAAAGTGTAAAATCCTGTGTATCTAGGCCGTAGGCAGAGTGAGGAAGAGCTCAGAGTGTGGAACCAGGCTGCAAGTCACGTCTTCTCCATTTCTAACTGAGTCTGTGACTCGAGACAAGCTACTTAACCTTTCTGTGCTGTCCTCATTTTCTTCATCTACAACAGTGGAGATGATAATGTCGTCTCTTTCTGACTGGGTTGTGGAGAGCGTCTGGTATTGAATGAGTGCAAGCAAAGTGCCCAGAACAGTGCCTGGCACCCAGGAGTAAAATTATTTATAAATAGAAGGCATCACTTGAAGCAGTGATCCAGATCATTTATGGTACAGTGCTATTCTTGCTGCTGAAAGTTGGCAAAGCGTGTAATTGTTCACTGTTGTCACCTCCTGGTTTAGTGGTCAAAAGGGATGACAAACGGAGAAATTCTTTAAGTTCTTTCACTGTGTTTTTCTGGATTCAAAAGAGCACCTTTTTCCTCTCAGTCTTACTACAATTCGTTTTCACTCTTTTGTCTTTACCTGGTGGTCTTAAACTGTGAAATTGTTTATCAAATACTCTGATCCTGACCCAGCATGCTGTGGCCTGCTTTGTGTCTCACTTAGACCTATAGTTTACTCCTGGATGTGGAGGATTATGAAAGGCGGTATCTCCTAAGTCTAGAAGAAGAGCGACCTGCCCTGGCGGATGAAAGAAAGCACAAAATTTGTAGCATGTATGACAACTTAAGGGGGAAATTGCCTGGACAAGAGAGGTAAGAATTGTACACTTGGAGGGACACATGAGACCAGCTGGACTCTTTACTTGGCCGACCTGAGCTCTCCACATTTCTATCTTTTGGATGTCTTCCTTACCATCCCAGGAAGCTCAGAGTCTGTCCTTCCGGCCTAACTCAAATGCCGCTTCGTATAAAGCATTTCATAATCCTTCCCAGCCAGGAAAGAAATCTCTTTATTCCGGTTTCATTTATTTGACAGCTCCCTATTCACTATGTGCTAGGGATTACTCTGGGCCCTGGAGACACAGTGGGGAACGTGATTTGGTTTCTGTGTTTGAGCCTATAGATTGTGCTTGCTTTGTGCTTTATTCTAGCCTGTTCAACCTTTTAATCTTCATGTAGTCTTTTCTACTAAGATGGAAAGTACAGACATTTATACTTTCTTGGGATTTCCATAGAATACTTACACACTATGGCAGCCGATCAGTCTTCCAGTGGGAACTAAGCTCCTTAATTTATTCTTTTCTCTGTATCTGTCATCTCTCCCACCCAGGATCTTGCAAACAGTATATGTTCTATAAACCCCAAGTGTTTATTTGATGAATGCGAGAGGACTCTGTCCTGAAAGCTCCCTTTCCTTTGCCCATTCAAAAGAATTGGTGATGCTTCTAAGCCAGGACACACACAAACCAGAATATAAGAATAAACTCCTTCTTTTCAACACACCGTTTCTAGAGTCAGGTTGACAGGCAACTGGTTGAATAAATGTAGGCTTGTCTGTAGTTGGGAATGTTATGGGGCCATCAAATCAAGGTAGATAAATCAAAGTATGTCTGTTGAGGTGGAGTATCATAAGTTGTCGGGTGAAGAAAGTCAGGTACAAAGCTCTGTGAATTCTCTGGACTCTTTTTTTTTTTTTTTTAAATGAAAAAATATACAGCACAGAGGTTCTTAAAAATGGTAGCAGTAGGGGCGCCTGGGTGGCTCAGTGGGTTAAAGCCTCTGCCTTCAGCTCAGGTCATGATCTCAGGGTCCTGGGATCGAGCCCCGCATCGGGCTCTCTGCTCAGCGGGGAGCCTGCTTCCCCCTCTCTCTCTGCCTGCCTCTCTGCCTACCTGTGATCTCTCTCTCTCTCTCTCTCTGTCAAATAAATAAGTAAAATCTTTAAAAAAAGAAAAAATGGTAGCAGTAGGGGTTCCTGAGTGGCTCAGTCGGTTAAGCATCTGCCTTCAGCTCAGGTCACTTGGGATGAGTCCGGCATCAGACTCCTTGCTCAGTGCGGAGCCAGCCTCTCCCTCTGCCGCTCCCCCTGCTTAACGCTCTCTTGCTTTCTCTCTGTCATACAAGAAATTTTTTAAAAATGATAACAATATAAAGTTAATTCTGAAATGATTGTTTTTATACCCTTTTTGCTTATGTATGTTTTCAGATTTTGCTCTATCAACCATGTTATTTGTCTAGTTACATAAAACTTGAAACAAGCACCTCTAGTTTGAACAAGTCTATTTAATGTACATTTGTGAAGACGAATTTCTACATTTGCGAAACTTGAAAAATGAGTTATTATTCAGTTGAGTTGAAGAAGTAATTCTCATTATTTTGTAGCACAGGTCGTCATGGGGTGAAAATAAGCACAGCATGTTCGTTCAATAACATGTAAGAGGAGAAAAAGGATGTGTTAAATTGTTCTTGCTGACCTAAGTGAGCATTTCCTTCCCCTGCAGGCCAACTGATGACCACTTTGTACAGATCATGTGTATCCGAAAAGGGAAGAGAATGGTTGCCCGTATTCTTCCTTTCCTCTCCACAGAGCAAGCAGCTGACATTCTCATGACAACAGCCAGAAATCTCCCTTTCCTTATCAAGAAGGATGCACAAGATGAGGTGATCCCCCATGTGGGACTTCTTTCCTTTGGGTCTTCATAGTTGATAAGGTTTCTAGAATCCAGATTTCCTTTCCTCCCCTCTTCCTGTTTCTGTTGTTTTTGTTTAACCTTCAGCAGTAGGATTTGACTATTTAAAGCAAAACTCTACTCCAGGACTATACTTTTAATCCCATTTTTGCTCCTGTTAACAGACCAAGTTCCTAAACCAAGGAAAGCAGTAATTCCATCGTATTTGTCAAAGTCGTGAAGCTGTGTTGTGTACCAGAATTTCTTGGGAAGCAAATAATTCAGTCCTACTGCAAACATTCTGAATCAGAATTTACAGAGGAAAGTTCAGGGCTTCTATATCTATAACAGAATCCCCAGCTGCATCTGATGCTCACAAAAATTTAGAGATATATGGTCTTGGTTACTTTGCTGGATATAAAGTATCACTCATTGGGCTGTTGTCAGGAGCTTAACATTCAGCTGCAGACTTAGTTGAATGGTGCAGCACAGGGATTAAGCCAGTGCTCATAAATAAAGTTTATCGTGATCTAAACCAGGCTGGACTTTGAAACATGCTTTTCAAGGTTATAAGTAAACTTTTGGTGAGAACTGTTCTCTACTTATCCTTGTCCTAACACTTGAAAGGTTAACACTATTTAGAATCATTTTAGAAGTTCAGAGCAAGCAACTGATAAGGGTAGTATGACGGGCAGTTATTACCAAGTGTGAGGTTCAGAATGTTGACACATTGGAGAGTGAGCCTTTCACAATAGATGGTGCTTGATCAATAACCAGCTGGTGATGATCTACAGAAAACATCATGCCAGGATACCTTATAGGTGGTATGGCACGAAAGAGTTGAAAATTACTCCTTCTGAAATCATAATGAGTTGAAAAAGTCCTTCTTTTAAATTGTAGCACCTCCAGAAGAAATTAATGCAAAGTTGAGGCTTCATCATGAGGAAAAGTGAAGTGGATGAGACAATATGTTTTTTAAAGATTTTAAGAAGGAAAAATGGCTTGGAGGGAAGTTTAAGGATTTGAGGTTTGTCCTAGAAAATGGAAGCCAGACGAAAAGCAGCAGCTCCCTTCCACCATATAGGTAGTTGTAGGTCATGGGGTGGACGCTCAGTCCTAGAGGAACTCACCAGTGGAAATAAGTTTGGGAAAGCTTTATTCATTCAGTAAATATTTACTAAATATTTATTACACGTCTCTGTACCAGGTGCTATTTTAGGTCTTAGAAATATAGCGTGTAGAGCTAGGAGCTTGGAATTCAAAGATGCCTACCTTACTGGAGGTGCCTGCTGGTGAAGAAGACTTGGTTAATTCTGGGGGCAGAGTTTTTTACCAATATGTGTTAAAGAGTAATAGACCACATCTCTGGATACCATTTCTTGAAGCAATAACTAGTTGCTGGTCTGAGGCATAAGATGTACAAGGTAATTCTGGAATATCTTGTGCCAGAAAGTAAGGAAGCTAAAAGATGACTAGGTTCCCACATGAAGGATGCACAGACAAAGCTGAAGGGACTCCTTGTTGGCCAAAAATGGGATAATTGGCTTCAGAAAGAAAAATTACAGCAGTGGATTGAAATAGATGTTCTTAATTTAATGATTTCACAATGATACCAAAAATATTTAATCATCTTCAGAGACTGCTAGGCCATCAACTCATTATTCTGAAAATGAGTAAATAGGGAAAAGACTCAAACATTTATCCTGCCTTTTCATTACAACTAAATATCATGGTAACCAAAAAGTTGATAAAAGAAAGTTTTCCTAGAAGAGTTTCAGCTAATAAATGCAAAAGAAATGATAAAATTAGAAAATCTCCAATATACAATCCCTAATGGGTTGTCAGTCAGTCAGTCAGTCTGGACAGCAGTCCTTACTGGTGCAAAAGGGATCAGGTAGAAGGTGAACGGGGAACTTTATGGTGGTTGGGGCAGCAAACAAATGATCACCGTCTAAGGGGGACATCCAGATACTGTGGTTCTTGACATGATGCAGGAGAGAGCACACAGATCTGTCCGTGAAATTTTTTTACCTCTGCCTTCCCCCGATGAACTTAAATCTTATCAAACCTCTAATTCTAACCACCAGTTTTTATTGGAAAGACCGAGAATAGTAGAACCTGTTAAGTGACACCATGGAGGTGCAGTTAGCCCAATCCAAACCATGGGACGTCGTCAACTAAATAGCATGAGAAAAGAAGATGGGCAGTGGGCAAAGGACCGGTTCACAGAATTTAAAAGCCTTACCAGCCAGATGCTATGTGTGGGTCCTGTTGGAATCATGATTAAAATAAATAAATTGCTAAAAGATGTTTTTGAGACAACTGGAGAAATTTAATATGGAAGAGATATTAGGTGATATGGAGGAATGGCTGTTAATTTTGTTGGGTGCATTAATACTGTGTGAGACTTTGTGAGAGATACAAGCTGAGGTATTTATGGATGAAAAGATAGGATACATAGGAAGGACAAATTTAATTTTAATAAGATTTGTAGAATGTGGATGATTTAATTATTGAAGCTGGGTGATGGGTACACAGACTTCGTTATACTCTTATGTATGATTAAAACTACTTTTTTGGTTAAAGCTTTGTTTAGAGTAATAGATCACTCACTAAAAGTCTACTCTCCGTCTTTGAATGCCATCTGAAGTAAAACCAGCTATCACTTTTTATACCATGGGAACTGAGTGCTGGAAGCGCCCTTGATTTCCTTTCCTGTGTTAGAGCCTAGTTATACTGGTAGCACTATATTTTAACCTTCCAGTCTGGGCCTCATGGCAGAAAGGACTGAATGACTCACAGGCCAGAATTCAGTAGCCTTGGGTTCTGGTTCTCACTACTAGCTCTGGAACTCTGAATACTGAGCTTCTGCTTGCTTAGCTTGTCTAATATCTGTAAAATCTATCATTTTCCACTTCTTCAATGAGCCTGTATAAATGTCATGACAAGATCCAGTTAAGTCTAAAAATATGTCAGGATGGTTCTGCAGCACCCAGGAGTTACCTGTTTCAGAGTCCTCCTCCCAGTAGAGCCAGTTTACTCATGACTCCCCACTCAACTTTAGATCTCTGCAGGTCTGTCTACCATTTCACTGTAGCCCACAGTTCCTGACACACTGTCGGCATTGAAATATTTGTGGGATGACTCCAAATACTGATGTTTTATCCTGAGTCTTGCTGTCTATTTGAGAAGTGATTTTACACCCTTGCTTCACACAAGTCATGTTCTCTATGCAAATTGAGTTTTAAAAGTTCTCAGTAGACACCTCAGAACCCATTGTTGAGACTCGAGTAGGACCTGCTAGACTCGTCAGCTCTTTTGTGTTAAATCCTGCCTGAGGCCATTGGAGTGTGCGGCTGGGCATGTTCTTGTCCGTGCCCACTGACGCCCGCCAACTGAAGTCACAGTTGCCAGGATGTAATGCTTATCTTCATTTTTTTGTAGGTGCTGCCATGCTTACTGAGTCCCTTCTCTCTGCTCCTGTATCACCTTCCGTCGGTGACCGTCACCAGCCTTCTGCAACAGCTCATGAACCTACCTCAGAGCGCAGCTGCACCAGCACCCTCCAACCCTCACCTCAGCGCTGTGCTCCAGAACAAGGTGCCCGCGCCCTCGTGGGTCCCTGGGCTTGGCCAGCCTTCTAGGTTTGAGTCATAGATACTAATATCGGCTGCTGTGGCAACTCATAAAAAAGGTTTCTTTCAGGGGTGCCTGGGTGGCTTAGTGGGTTAAGCGTCCGACTCTTGGTTTCGGCCAAGAGTCTCAGGGTCATGAGATGGAGCCCTGCGTCTGGCTCTGCTCTCGGTGCAGAGTCTGCTGAAGTCTCTCTCCGTCTGCCCCTCCCTCCCCATGCATGCACGTGCCCACGCAGGGCCTCTCTGTCTGTCTCTAAAACCAGTCGGTCAATCTTCTTTGGAAAAGGTGTCTTTCAGCCAGGAGTTACATTAAGCACCCAGTGTCAGAGGCTAGAAATAAGTGGTTTCAGCAAAATGGGATTTTCTGTATCTCACATGGAATGGCTTTGACACAGTGTCCACATGTTGTCGGGGCGGTAGGCTCCTTTGGCCTGCCTTCTCTGAAGCCGTAGGGGTGGCTGCCACCCTCATGACCTCTCCGGCTCCACTCTGCTTCAGGAAGAGGGGTGCCCGCAGGGGGACCAGAGGGTGTGGATTAGCTGTCTGCCTTGTTGGGACCTTTTCCAAGAGTTGTAACCTACAGCTTCTACTTATTCTCAGTGGCCAGGTTTTCCTCACATGCCACACGTAAGTGCAGAGGGGGCTGGAAAACATCTTTGAGGTCACACCACTGTAATATCAGATAAAATCCAAGTTCTGACATGAGAAAGAAAACAGATAGTCCGCATTCTCACTCGTAAGACTGTAAATAGGAGAACATCCCGTTCCATGTTTCATCTACATCAGGTTCATGATCCAGAGACTCACAGGGGATGCGTAACATAGAGAACATTCCTTGCCTGCCAGTCTCAAGGTTTGTGACGCTGAATACATCCTTCATTTTGCTGAGCCAGTTTCCTGACCTGTAAGGGGAGGTGACAAGGGCTATTTGAGAGCTGTCCTGTTACTCAGAGGAGCCCACCGCTGTCACAGGTCAGCGTAATGCCCTTCCTCAGTGGGCATGTGCGCAAGCACAGTGAGAAAAGTCAAGGCCCCTTTCCCCCTGACACCTGAAAACCTGCCAAAGCAGGACTCAAGGGCAGTTGAGAGGCGACAGAGGTGGGGTTTCTGGAGTGACAGGCTGTGGGCCTTCTGTGTTACTTGGGTTCTGAGTTTAATGTTGATAAAAGAAATAGAAAACCACGAGGTCAGACAAGAAATTGTATGTGTAGCCCAGTGTTGTTTTTCTGACAATGACATGAGGGTTCTCCTCTGTCAGGTGAACTCAGGAACATGGATTTGCTTTAGATCTGCTGTTGCTGTGATTCATACATTTAATCTTATGCCGCTTGTCCCTATTTGAATTCCGTTCTGTGCCCCTTTAGACCACGTGTTTCCTGCCAGTGCTGCCCACTGAATAAAACAAATCTTTAATCTCTAAAGCAGATTCCTTAAATTTTAATAGTCCTAGATATGTGAGTATATCTGTGTATCCCTTCTCTGCTTTGAACGTCTCATCTAAAACTTTATATGTCCGCTAGGGGTGTGTCCTTTGTTGAGGAAAGTTTTTCAGGAGATTCAAGGAAGTTTCTTCATAGCTTAATCTTTTCAGTGACCTCTCTTTGTACATTTTCCCACCGGTCTTCACATCTTTTTTCTTAATTAAAAATATCAACCTATTTAATGTTTTTTCTTTTTCTGTGAACTTTAATTTTCTGTATCAAAGTTTGTCTTTGACTTTTTTTAATCCATTTCTGTTTTAGTAAATACAAGAAAAACTAAACCCCACACTACCTATGGCAGGGAAAAAATTACCTTTTCATCTCACTTTGGGGTGGGGGAGCAGAGAGGACGCTTGGCCCCGGGATTTCCTCTTTTCGTTGGTGATGCTGTTGCTGCTTTGCCTGAAGTGAAGCCAAGAGAAAGACACAGCCTCCCAGCTCATGGTTATCTGATGTTTGCCAACGTCTGAGCACAGCAGCGGTGTCATCGCGGATAGTGCTGGGCTCCCCTCAGTGCTGATGGAGGCAGGAGCTGAGCTGAATTCCCTCTGTCTCCTCTCGTAGTTTGGCCTGTCACTGCTCCTCGTCGTCCTGAGCCGTGGGGAAGACCTCCAGAGTTCAGACCCTGCTACAGAATCAACACAGAACAACCAGTGGTCAGTCTGGGCTTTGTTTCTTCTTTCATGTTCTCTTAGCTCATTCTTTTAGATCATTTTAGATATTCTCTTTCTCATGTTGTTCTTACCTATCGTTAACGGTTTTTCTTTCAGGACGGAGGTGATGTTCATGGCAACCCGAGAACTTCTGCGGATTCCCCAAGCAGCCCTGGCCAAGCCAATCTCTATACCCACAAACCTGGTGTCCCTCTTTTCGCGCTATGTTGACCGACAGAAACTGAACCTGCTGGAGACGAAGCTGCAGTAAGTCTGAAACAGGAGAGCTCCCCGTCTTACTAAAGGTGGCTCTTTAGACGTTAACGATGAGGAGATCAGGGGCATAAAACTGAATTTAGTGGAAGACATTAAAGACTCACATCAAATACGTGGGTATCTCCTAGAGACAAGATGCTGTGCGGGGTACAGAAGCACCCTGAGTTCAGTAAGGGAGGGTGGAGATATCGTAGGTGTTTTGTGGAGAGAATTCTAACACCGGTGTAACTTTAATGCAAAAGATTGCCTTCTGTTTTAACTCATTTATACAAGTTTCCTTTCTCTCTCTCTTTATACCCATAGGCTAGTTCAGGGGATCCGATAAAAGATCTCCAAATGTGTCCTGTACCTCCTTTTGGCTGCCACCTGCACTGCTACCATCACAATGGAGTGTTTTTAATGAGGGAGGGAAGGGAGCTTAGTCCCCAAAACGTCTCGTGGGACCGATTCCTGTCTCAGGGGTTGGCTCTCAATGCCAGGTATTTCCCCACTGCTCTGTGAAATTTGGCTGGGTGATACTTCTGCTGGTTCCTTCTTACCTTCTGTGTTGCAATTCTGCATGTCCTGCTTTTCCTCAATTCTTCTCAATTTTGCCTTTTCGTTGCCCTAGAGACACAAATATAATCTCTCCCCTTCCCCACCCCCACTACTCCCGTTCAGAGTAGATCGTAGCCTGACAAAGGATTCCTTCCCTCATCCTATTAAAGTCTTCTTCCATTGCCCCATATTAATACGACTGTAGGAGAACCGATTAAGTAGAAACCAATATATATATATATATATATGCACACACCCCCTCTACAAACGTTCATATGGTCTCCAAAGGATCCTTAAAGAACGAGTTTTAGATTGAGAAATATAGTTGACACGTCCCTCCTCTAAAAACAAACCAGCTGATGTATTTTTAATCTGTTTCTAGTCCATCTTGTCATTAATTTGGTGGGTTCTACTTGTTTTAATATAAATACAGGGTATGCAGCACATTAATAAAATCAGAACTCTTAATTGGCTGACACCCAGCTCTAGGCTGAGAAGTCCTGTATGTCCTCCCCGCCGTATTTCCTTTGTATCTGTCCGCCTCGGTGATGCGGCACACGGTTAAGCCCTTTTCCTGCTACAACTACAGCGTACTTGAGCCTGTCCCCTCCAGGGCATGCAGGGTTGCCCCAGATGAACCGGACTTAGAGCCTGCTTCCACAGTGTAGTGTTTGCACACTTGCTCTGTCTTCCTGAGACAACGTCAATAAAGCCATGCTTTTACTTCCCACCTTCCCATTTTTATTTGGTGTCATGGGTAGCAACCTCCAGAGGTAACCATGGAAGCTCAGTTCGGTTTGCTTGGCTCTGCAGGCTCCTCCACACCTCGGGCAGAAGTGCTGCCCTTCTCTTTCATCTCCAGGCCCCTCCCCCAGGCAGCCAGGGGCCTGGCTCTCTCGGTCCCGGCAGGGACGGCCCACCGCGGTCCTTTCCCCCGTCCCCCTCCTGTGCAACAGCCAAGCAGGACGAGGGCTTTGATCTCTAGAGATTACAGCCCTCCGGAAACTTCAGTCAGAGTCAGTTTCACATGACTGTCCTGATGATACACTTCTGTCTATTCTCACCTTTTCGAATGTTAGTGAGGGGACAGGTCATGATATTTGAAGAGAATCAACATTTTGCACATACATGTCTTGTCCAGCAGTAAAGTCCTCCGTTAGGACCGGCTGTCCTTGCTCCCCGTCTCTGTCTCTCCCCATTCTGGAGCCCCGGCCCCGCCAGCTGCTCCCAGTGACATGACCTAGCTTCCCTCTGCCCTTACCTACTGACTGTTCCCACCATGCGCCTTTCCTCCCTTCCCCTCACAACCGATCAAGTGAATACTTGACTATTATTTCTTCCTCTCTGTGCTTTATCTCTTTTGTTTGGTTATAATTAATAAAAATTAAAGTTTCTAAATTTACATTTTTATAGGGTATTGTAAATAAAAACAAATTGTATACTTGAAGAACTGCGTGCCTGCGTTTCTCCTTGTTGTTATTTCTTCTCTGCACGTGATTGCAAGTGTGTTTCTAGCCTGTTTGGGTGGACTGGCAAACGTCTTGGCGTTGGCGGATGAGGATTTTACTTTTGTGCTGTTGTAAGGGAGACAGACAAAAAGACCTTATGTTCACATGCTGACCGCCCTTGAAACACCTAGGTGCTTTCAGTCCTCCCCCCAGCGCCCCCGTCCACTACAAAACCAGACTGTAAATTGTGGGAGACACACCCGTGCAGTCCATCTGCATCCGGTCCAGCTGCGGGCACAGGGGATTTCCAGAGGCTTCGTCGAGCCCGCTTTGGCCCTAGCTGCCAGCGTGGCCAGCTCTGCCTCGCATCGCACAGTTGGTCTCCTCGCAGGAGACGAGGAAGCGTTGCTGATTCTTCGTAGTCACTTTGTGTTACTTCAGACCAAGGGTGTTTTTACTCACACGCTCCAGCTAAGAGACTGCGTGGGCTCTGCCCTCGTGCCACTATCGTGGTGTGTGCGCTTGACTCTTCCTCGCCGGGTCTTCTCGTGAGACTTTCAGGATCAAGCGATTTCTGGCCAGAAAACAAAAACAGACTCGTCCCATTCCTCAGTGGGTTCAAATGGAAACTAGTACTAAAAGCTCCTTTCCAGGGGCGCCTGGGTGGTGCAGTTGGTTGGGTGGCAACTTGCGGTTTCGGCTCAGGACCTGATCTCCTGGTTGTGAGATTGAGCCCCATGGCCGGCGCCGCACTCAGCAGGGAGGGCCGCTGCCTCTCCCCCGCCATTCACTCTCTTCCTCTCTCTTTTCTCTCATAAATCTTAAAAAATTCAGTAAATATAATCCTCTAAGAAAAAGGAGACCCTATTAAGTAGTAGGCAGCAGACTTGTGATTAGTAATTTCTATAAAGGAAAATGCAAGTAGGTGATATTGAAAACTTCACCCTACCCATAATAGAGAAATAACAAGACACTTTTTCAACCTATCAAATTAACAAAATCTTTAAAAATAATGCTAGTGGGGCGCCTGGGTGGCTCAATGGGTTAAAGCCTCTGCCTTCGGCTCAGGTCATGATCTCAGGGTCCTCGGATCGAGCCCCACATCGGGCTCTCTGCTCACTTGGGAACCTGATTCACTCTCTCTGCCTGTCTCTCTACCTACTTGTGATCTGTCTCCTTTCTGTCAAATAAATAAAATCCTTAAAAAAAAAAAATAAAAATGCTAGTAAGACTTTGAGACTGCCACTCATACTGGTAGGAGAGATTACATCTCTGGAAGTGCTTTGGTGATGTGAAGACCTTCAGAAGTATTCACAGCCTCTGACTAATCAATTGGGTTTTAGAAGATTCCAAAGGAATGATACATGTATAACGAGAAAACTACATCAGGAGGGGAGGATACATTCCTGTTGGTTACGGATGTCTGTCTCCAGGTGGTGGGAATAGGGAAAACTAATTTTTGCTTTTCAGCGTTTTCTAAATTTTCCATAGAGAAAACACATTGCTTACATTCTTGGAAGAAATATTTTTAGGAAAAATTGCTCTTGAAGAAATCAGTTAACATGGGAAAATACTAAGAATACAATGTTAAGTGTAGGATAGATTGTGTGTATGTATGTATGCAACTTAATCTTAACAGAGGGGGAAAAAATGGCAAAAAGGTGACAAAGTAGCAGTGGGGGCCTTTAAGGGGAGAGTGGCAGCGGATCATGTGCGGGGGTGACTGTTCCTTCTTCCGTATTTTCCAGTGTCTTCAGTGACCATGTATTGCCACTCTACCCAAAAGGGTGAAACCTCTCTAAGAACTAACAATAGGAGGAGCCTTTTGTTTCTAGTGAGAAAATAAGTTACAGCAGCGCAAATGGCGTCTGATCTAGTTGTGCTTGACTTTAGAGCCGAAGTGTTTGACTTTGCAGCCCGTGAACAGGCTGATGAGAGCAAGGCAATTACCCTGAAAACTGTGGTCTGGTGTTCCCTAACTCCCTAATCGAGATGAGTACCAACTGGGGCTTAGAGAACCGCTTCAGTGAGTCCGGGCCATAGGTCCCGACAGGCTTCCTATTTCCTCTAAGTTGCATTTTTTCCAAACCGACCTGAATCAGGAAGGATCCCAGCTCCATCTCCAGGAAGATTAAATGTCAGCCAGCTGGCTTGCACCAAAGTTGTCCTGTCTGTCATTAGGAAGGCCAAGGCACGGCTTTCTGAATTTGATACCAAGGACTGGGGGCCACCTACCATCTGCTTTTGGAGGGCAGGGAAGTCCACTGTGAAAAGTGAAAGCAGGGAGTTGAAGGCAACTTCTGCTTTTCCTCTGCCCAGCCGTGTTTTAAGTATATGAATGTTGTGACCTTTGAGAAACCACCGTGAGGGTGTTTAGGAAGCAAGTCTTTTTTTTTTTTTAGGAAGCAAGTCTTTAATCTGAGGAATCAGCATCTTAAAATCACCTAATAGCATTGTTGTGACCTTTTTCCTTCTTCCTGTAAAAGCACTGTGAATCGTTCGCAGGTCTCATAACGGCCTCTTCTTTGCTTTTTGTTTGGTGACTGGTGCACATAAGGCTGTTCTGTGATTCTGCAAGCTCCCACCTGAGCCAGGTTCGTTCTCCGAGGCAATATTACCCTCACTCAGACCTGAGGGCTGGGAAACTTCTAGAAGCAAGCTAGGGAATCAGTGGTGTGTGTACTCGGCCAGTTATGAATACACTGTCTTAAATTACTTAGATGTTAAGTCAATCTAAAGCAGAGAGAAATCCACATATAACACACAGGAAAAGTGTCAGATTTCACATCCCCCACCCCAAAAACATAACTGCTAGGGACGCCTGCGTGGCCCAGTTGGTTAAGCATCTGCCTTCAGCTCAGGTCATGATCCCAGGGTCCTGGGATGGAGTCCCACGTCGGGCTCCCTGCTCAGCAGGGAGTCCGCTTCTCCATTTGCCTGCTGCTCCCCCAGCTTGTGCCATCTCTCTCTCTCTCTCTCTCTCTCGCTCGCTCGCTGGCTTGCTCTCTCTGATTAATAAGTGAACGAAAACATACTAACAGTTTAGCAGTTGTCCTCCAAGTGATTTTTCTATGCATATACATTTGTAATTAGAACTATAGATATTCTTAGTTGATATAGATATTGTCTATATCAAGTATATAGACAACTATATTATAGACAATATATAGATATTATCTATATTGACTATATCGTCCTCCAAGTGATTTTTCTATGCATGTACATATGTAATTAGAACTATAGATATTCTTACCTTTTTTTCCCGTGCTACATCATGGACATCTTTCTAAGTCACTATGTAAAAGCTCCCTGTTTTGTTTTTTCAAGATTTTACTTTTTTAAGTAATCTGTACACCCAACATGGGGCTCGAACTCAAACCCCAAGATCGAGGGTCCCATGCTCATTGACTGGGCCAGCCAGGCGCCCCGAGCCACCCTGTCTTTTTAACAATCGTGTAGTGTTCCACTGTGTGCCCTTGTACCATAATTTATTTAACTGCTCCCCTATTAATAGGATTTGATCTTCAGATATTTTTCGTCATTGTTCATCCAACAGTGCACAAAGGTAAGCCCACAAGATCACCTTACAGCTCCTTTGTAGCGTACAAGGAACGCTCACACTCATCTTCTCACCAGTCCTCTCTGTAGCCTTTTGGAGTAGGATGGGCCATAAGGGTACAGTGCCACAAGCGTGTGTAGCTCAGAAGCCCGTCCAGCTGGTGAGGGCTGACACTGGGATTTAAGCCTTAGGTTTTAGGCTTCGTGTCTAGTGACCTGGTCGCTAGAAGGCTCCTATGCCTGGTCCGTGCTTTATCCAAGAGCCACGGGAAAGCTCCAGGCATTTAAAGACACATCTGCAAAGTCTTCTGATGGCATTTTTTTTTTTTTCCCCTCCCCTTCCCCCGTTCTGATGGCATTTTAACGCCTTCATTCTCAGTAGGCAAATCAAGCAGTTGCCTCTCGGTAAGGACAAAAAAGGGGGCGATTGAGGAGGTCATTCTTGGGGCCAACTGCATTATATAAAGATCAGAGTTACAGCTGTCTGGCATCCATGTGGTCCTTTAGTGTAATAAATTGTTCTGCCTGTGTGATGCCCCTGTCAATCTACATTGTCCCACACTTTATCACGACGACCCCGAGGTCAGGAACAATCTGGTAACGTATGTTAGGCTGGGACCTGCCATGCTGCAGGCCCAGTGGTGACAGATAAACGAGGCCCTGCGCCACTGCAGCCTGAGGTCTCAGGAGGCTCCTCACAGGCAGTGACGGGTGCTCGGAGAACAAAGGGCAGGGGAGTCGAGAGATGGAGGACGGGTACTTGAGACAGTGGTCAGGAAAAGCTTTGATGAGTAGGTGCATGAATAATGATAAGAGGACGGCTGTGCGAAGGGCTCAGAAGAGCATCTGAGTCAAAAGGAAGAAGATGGCCAAGACCCTGAGAGGAGAGTGGGGAGCTCAAGGACCACAGAAGGCTGATGTTGCCGGAATGAACCAGGGATAGAGTGACCACACACGGCCCTGAAGGGATCCGCTCTCATTTGCAGAGTGTTTAAGGAAAAAGCACAAAACATGACCCTATTTGTGGTTTTGAAAATCACTGCAGTGTGGAGAGGGAAACAGACCAAAGAAGGGGCCACTGAAGAGAGGGCCTCACAACACTATTCCTGGTCTGCAGGAGAAGACTGAGCCTTTAGAAGGCAGGGTGACCGAGAAAATCATTTTGTAAAAATTGGGTCTAGGACAGCACTTACCTTTGGGAGTGTTTAGGGGAATGGGATTCAGATAAAGTTGTAGGAAACTGGCTGTTTTGGGTGGTGGATTGGTGGGTATTCACTCTACCATTGTGCTTCACGGCTTTTGTGGGTCGTTTTGCATATCAGCATTCAGTGTCTTTTAGGGGCCAAATTGTGTCCCTCATAACTCACGTGTTAGAGTCCTAGTCCCCAGGGCCTCAGAATGTGGCTGTTTGGAGATGGTGTCTTCTAAGTGAAGAGGTTGAGCGAAAAATGAGGTCATTAGGGTGGGCTCAAACCCATCATGACTGTCCTTTTAAGAGGATATTAGGAAAGGGGTTCCTGGGTGGCTCAGTGGGTTAAAGCCTCTGCCTTCAGCTCAGGTCATGGTCTCAGGGTCCTGGGATCGAGCCCCGCATCGGGCTCTCTGCTCAGCAGGGAGCCTGCTTCCCCCTCTCTCTCTGCCTGCCTCTCTACCTACTTGTGGTCTCCCTCTCTCTGTCAAATAAATAAATACAAATTAAAAAAAGAAAAAAAAGACATTAGGACATGGGCACACCAAAAAGGACCATCTAAGAGTGAAGGGAAGATTTCAGAAGAAGCCAATCCTGTCCATACCTGCCACGTGATCTCAAACTTCTAGCCTCCAGAATTGTAAGAAAGTAAATTTCTGTTGTTTGAGCCTCCCAATCAGTGGTCCTTTGTTACAGTAGCCCGGGAAAACTAGTAAGTAGGGGGGTCAAATATTTCATCTTTAAAAATTTTTATTTATTAAAAAAAAATTTTTTTTATTTATTTAAAACATCCCATGAGGTAGTGGAAAAATATATACCAGAATGTTAGGAACGGTCATCTCTGAAAGGCATGATTATGGGGGATTTTCATTTTCTGTATTTATATTTCTGAATTTTTTAATCTTTCATAATGAATATAATAGGGGTTTGTATTTGAAGGAAAACAAAGAGAGAATGGACATGACTTGTCCAAGATTGCAGTGAGTTGAGTGGCAGAGAAAGAAAACTTGAATTACGTGTATAGTCATTTCCCATTGCTTCTCCATTAACAGACAAGTAAGCTGGCATGTTGTGTGGGATATCCAAAAATTGCTCCTTGGAAGAAAACCCTTTTTTCCCCCCTTCTCTGTTCTTGCTGCCTAGAACGCAGTTGTGATGGCTGGAGCTCCCGCTGCCACCTCGAGGCAAAAGGTAATCTCAACATCAGAAACAATGCACAGCAGAGGTGAAAGAGTCTGTGTCTCTGAAGATTCAATAAACTTCTCTACCAACCCTGAGCTGCCTGCCTACCTCTGGATTTCTTTTATATGTGAGAATAAACTCTTATGTGTTTAAACCAACATAAATGAAGTCTGTCACTTGCTAATAAACCGAATCCTAATTATTACACAGTTTTTTTTAGTTGTTTCATATTAGAGTTAAGTGTTACTGAGGGAAAAGCAGTTTTGAATAATCTTTTAAAAATTTGTTGTAAGTTGGAGGGATGGCAAAAATGGTGTCTTTCCTGGGAGTAACAGCAGCAGGGGCAGGCTGAAGATACTCTTTAAAAATAGAAGAAGCTATGTTTATTTTCTGTTATCAAAATGAAACCAAACGTCATGTCGTCCTGTTGATGACACTGGTTGTAACTGCTTGAATTGTTTATGTTATTATTAAGAAGAGAAGAATTTTTGGGGTGCCTGAGTGGCTCAGTGGATTAAAAAGCCTCTGCCTTCAGCTCAGGTCATGATCTCAGGGTCCTGGGATCGAGCCCCTCATCCAGCTCTCTGCTCAGCGGGGAGCCTGCTTCCTCCTCTCTCTCTGCCTACCTCTCTGCCTGCTTGTGATCTCTCTCTCTCTCTCTGTCAAATAAATAAATAAAATCTTAAAAAAAAAAAAGAGAGAATTTTTATGGCACCTGTGGTACAAAGGACAGCCTGCCTTAGCTGTGGGCCTATTCAGGGCTTTGCCCTTACAAATTACCTATTTGTTTAAGTCTGTTTCTCCATCTGTCAAAGGGGGAATAAAACAGCTGGGATTGTGACAAAGAATAAATGCAACTATATTTATGAGTGTGCTTAACAGTCAGAAAAAGCTGTGGGGTGCCTGGTGGCTCAGTCAGTTAAGCATCTGCCTTTGGCTCAGGTCATGATCCTGGGGTCCTGGGATCAAGCCCCAGGTCAGGCTCCCTGCTCAGCAGGGAGTCTGCTAATCCTTCTCCCTCTGCCCCTCCCCAACCCTGCTCATGCTCTCTCTCAAATAAATAAAAAAAATCTTTTTAATTTTTTTTAATCTTTTTTTTAAAAAATCATGTAAAAGCTAAATAACTGGAATAAAGGTTCACTTTATTAACACACTCCTACATCATATAAAATCCCAATATTCCCAGGCTTCTCTATGGCATATCTAATACTCCCAAGGAAGTCCTGGGTCCCACCTGGGTTAGCGCCGCTGTGCTTCAAAGATAGTCTTGCAAAAAAAAAAAAAAAAAAAAAGATAGTCTTGCATAATTAATAATTACAGTTAGCACATACTGATCATTTACTATATGACGGACAGATTTCGCTCATGCATTTTCATTTAATCCTTCCCCCGAAACCTGGAGAAATGGATGCTATTCACATTAGGAAATTATTATCAACAGGTCATTAGGAAACTGTTGGGAGGTTTAAGTAAATCACCCAAGATCAGATTCCCTTGGCACAAGCAGAGCACGGACCCCAGTGATCAGGGTCCCGAGGCAGAGTAACTCATCACTGCTATAAAGCCCCAGTGAGCCAATGCCGCCTCCTGCTGGGGTGTTAGAGACTTTCCCAGGTAGTCGGCGGGTCCCATTTTTTAAGTATACAATTATTCCCGGTGGGACTGTCTACAAAATAGATACACAATGTGGTCTTCCTTCCCAGGAGCGACTGTTCCCCTTTGTAACCCCAAAGCAGAGGGTCTAGTGACCTCCCGTGAAGTTCTGTTGAAGAACCTGTTCTGATGTCCTGGCACTTGCCACCTCACTTTCGTGTCTTTCTAGTTTGGGTGAATTTCATCAGCCTGCTGCACAAACTAAGACTAAAATGGAAGAACAGTGGGCTGGGACGAAGGGGAAACTGAGGCAGCAGGCAAGGGGCGCCCGGCAGACCACTCCTTGGTAACCACAGAGAGCCCTTCAGTCCTCTTTTCCATGCTCAGCGCAGCCCCCGAAACTAGTAGGTTTTAAGCATTGTTTGGGCAAAGCATGAACGTGTGCCGCCAACGCCCGTGACCCTGTGGAAGACCCAGTAGCAGGCTCACCACCAAGGGCAGTATCTGTCAGGGGTCCCTGCTACTTTGCCTTGCCTGTAGGTTGAGGGGAGCACATAATGTAAGCCTGACCTAGTGTTGGGGGTGCTCTGGAAACGCCCTCTGCAGGGGCAGGTACTCAAACCCAGGTGCTGACCACATCGGTGGCTCCGGGCTCCCGGCCGAGCCTGTCTCCCTCTGGGAATCACCCTCACCCCAGCAAACGGCCTTGGGCCGGGCCCTCTTTTTGGAGGCAGCCTGCAAGCAAGGACAGACCAGTGCCGTGGTGCGAGGGTCCCCAGCCGCCTTGTCTCGAGGGCAGAAGCCTGGGGTGGGCACCCCAGCTCCAGCTCTCGTCACGGCCAAGGGCATCTCGGGGCACTTCTCCCTCTGACCCGGTCTCCTGCGTCTGCTCACAGTGAGCCTCCGGAACGTGTCCACCTGCCGCCACATCCCACCCCGACTCTGGCATCTCTTCTAGAAGCTGCAAGTGGTCCCCGACTGCTGGCTCTTCTCCCCTCTTGTGACTCCACAGTGACAATTTTGAACAAAAATTGGGGTCACTTGAATCCCTAGTCACTTCCATTGCACCTGGAATAGAACCCAAAGCCCTCAGGAGCCCCATGCCCCCCACACTTCATCCCTCCACCTCAGTTACTGCCTCTCCTCCCCTCCTCGGGCCTTCCCACAAGAGTGACTATCTTCCGGGCCAGTCGGTGGCTCAGAGGGAGGGGTGTGAGACTCTTGATCTCGGGGTTGTGAGTTTGAGACCCATGTTGGATGTAGAGACTACTTAAAAATGAAAGTCTTTTTAAAAAGTGAGTATCCCAGGTGCCTGGGTGGCTTAGTTGGTTAAGCAACTGCCTTCGGCTCAGGTCATGATCCCAGAGCCCTGGGATCGAGTCTTGCATCAGGCTCCCTGCTCAGCCTGCTCTTCCCGCTGACTTTCCCCCTCTCATGCTCGCTCTCTCTCTCTCTCTCTCTCTCTCTCTCAAAAATAAATAAATAAAATCTTTTTTTTAAATGACTGTCTCTATTCATTCTTTCTTTCTCTAACTCCTTCCCAGTCCCCAGATATTAGAGAGTTCATCCCTGTTTGAAATGGGTTACCCCTGTTATTCTTTTTTTTTTTAAAGATTTTATTTATTTATTTATTTATTTATTTATTTATTTATTTATTTGACACAGAGGGAGAGAGATCACAAGCAGGCAGAGAGGCAGGCAGAGAGAGAGGGGGAAGCAGGCTCCCTGCTGAGCAGAGAGCCCGATGTGGGGCTCGATCCCAGGACCCTGAGATCATGACCTGAGCCGAAGGCAGAGGCTTTAACCCACTGAGCCACCCAGCCGCCCCCGTTATTCTTTAATAGCACCTCACTTGCCCTCCACATTACTGTATGTGTATGTATGGGATTACATCTTTTCTCTATGAAAATACTATATATATATTCATTTCTGTGTTTCCTGTTTAATACCTGAGTGTTCCCAAGATCCTCTATATTCCATGAGGAACAAGAACCTCCCTGTACATTCGCAACCCTGTCCCCAACACCTGGCTCAAGCCTGGAGGTGTTCTAGTAGATGCTCGATAAATATTTGTTACATGAGGGAATAGGCTAGGCTGTGTGCTAACTGTCACGCAGGAACTGAAGACGACAGATACAGACCTACAGGTCACAGGCTAGAGCAACTCGCCCTGTAGTCGCTGTCATATGTCAGGAGTGCAAATGACTTAAGGCGGGACAACAAATATCACAGCAAATTCTGTGAGTCCTGAGGAGGGAGCATTACTTCCAGGCAAGGAATCAAAGGAGACGCTGTGTGGGGAGAATATTGTGCTGGGCACTGAAAGAAGGGGAAGCACACGGGAGGCCCCCAGGTGGGAAAGTGCAGGGCAAATGCGGAAACAAACGTGGGGACCAATTTAATTGGAGCGCGGAATACATCAGGACATTAGAGTAAGAGATTGCCTGAAAAGAAGTGATGTCAGATTGTCAAGGACCTGATTTGCCAGGCTAAGAGATCTGGGCTGTATTTCTGAGGCCGTGGTGGCTCACGATGACTCAACGCAGCCTTTGAAAACACTAAGAAAAATTTTATTTTCAGGTATACAATAAAAGTAGAAATAATAGTACAATAGATACCCATACGCTTCTCACCAACATCCAACAATTAACATGGGGCTCTATTGCTTTATAGAGATATACAGATACATAGAATAGATACATAGATATAAATGTGTGTGTGTGTGTGTGTGCATTCCAACGTATGTGTTACTTTTTCTTGGCTCACTCTTTTTCTTTTAATCTTTCTTTCCTTTTCTGAGCCATTTCCAAGGAAATTACAGACATTATGACTTTTCATTCCCAATCATTTTTCCAAATATTAAAGGTGCTTTTCCTTCATAACCATCATACCAAAACCACATTGAACAAATGTAGTAACTGCCTAACATCATCTAATACCAATCCTTTTTCAAATCTCCCCAGTTATCCCCCAAATATCTAAAAAGCTGTTTTGTTTTGTTTTTCAGAACCAGAATCTAATCAAGTATGTGGTTGTGTCTTCCAAGTTTTTTTTTTTAATTTAGGGCCATCACCCTTTTTCATGACATCAATTTCCCTTAATCTTTAGGTCTTGTCCTCTAGAAAACCAGTTGTCTTATAGAATGCCTCACGGTCTTCATTTATCTGATGGCCTTCCTTGGGGGTGTTGTTTAACCAGTTCCTCCAGCTCTTATAAACCAAAGGGTAGATTTGAAGGCTTGATTGCGTTCAGGATTCAGCATTGAGGGCAAGAAAACTTCACTAGGCAGTGCTGTGCACTTCGTGCTGCCGCACACCAGGGACCTCATAAAAATACTGAATGTCCCAAGGTGAATGACGCTAAATTGGGTAGCTGAGTTAAGGTGGGAACGATCAGATTTCCCTACTGTAAAAGTATCTAATTATCCTTTGTGATTGGCAAGTAATCCGAGGGATGTGCTTGGCAGCCCAAGTCACATTTTCGTAGCTGTTAATTTTAGCAAACATTTTCAAGTGCTTTTAATCACAACAGCATCCCGGTGAAGTTTTATTCCAATTTAACAGAAGTAAAAACTGAGGCTCAGAGTGCTTGAATGACTTTCCCGAAGTCACAAAACCAGTAAGTAGCAAAAGCAGGACACATGCATAAAGGGATTCACTTTAATTCAGGTTTTTTGGGGTTTTTTTTAAATATCACAATTAGGGTGCCTGGGTGGCTCAGTTGGTTAAGCATCTGCCTTCAGCTCAGGTCATGATGCCAGGGTCCTGGGATCCAGCCCTGCATCAGGCTCCCCGCTCGGTGGGGGGCCTGCTTCTCCCTCTCCCCCTACCCCGGGTTGTGCTCCTTTCTCTGTTAAATAAATAAATGAAATCTTAAAAAAAATTTTTTTTTAAAAATCACAATCTACATGCAACTGCAGATTTTCAAAGTGTATCCTCTCTCCAGAATTCAAAAAATATTTCTCTCTTTTATATCAACATTTTCTGAAAAAGAGCATTCTTTACTCTCTTGACACCAGAGAACACAGAATGCCAAGGAAATGCAATGTGTTTTACAAGGTCTTAACAGCTATTTCTGTTGCGGGTTTAAACTAGCAAAATGTAACAGGTGCCAGATTCCTCAAAGCTCAGTTTGTAACGAGAGTTCACAGCATCTCCGTGTTCAACGAGCCACTGAATCTGTGACTTTCTGTGAACCAAGCCAATGACGCTAGAGCCAACCAGGGCCCTTAGGTCTGGAAGAGACACCCTCCTGTAGAAGCACACGGAAAGGCAGGGCCTCTCAGTCGATTTTCTCCTCACAGTGGGGTCAGCAACTTGTGGGACAGAATCAAAAGTGCTGCCAGGTGGCCTGGGGAGACCGGGGCCCTGAGGCCTCCGCCCAGCCCACCCAAGGATGTCCAATGTCCATGGAGGCTCCTGGTCTCCTCACAAGAAAGAATTCAAGGATGGACCAGACCCCCTGGGTGAGCGGTGCAAACAGGAAAGTTTATCAGAGTGCAGGTACGCCCTGCAGACGTGAGGGCAGGCAGGCCCTAGCACCCTGGGGTTTGCCCTCTACCTTTCCCTGACAACTGTTAGCTGAAGCGAGGAATGTTACTGGAGGCAGAGGTTTCCTGGAAGCCGTACTTTCTCTTCCTTATTTGGCCAGGGGTTTCCGGCACTTCTTTGTCAGCAGGCTTGGTTTGATCTGGTTTCTTTCGGGGTGTGGGACTGCGGCTGGGACAGGCCCCTGGCCTTCTGATAACAGAACTGCCCACCACTTCCCCTCTTCTAGTCTCCGGGTATTGGGTATTCCGTTAGAACCTAACTAGCTGCCTCCTCTAGTTTCACTCTTTCTCTGGGCCCTTAAAATCTTTGACGGGAAAATTCCCTTCATGTTGATCTGGGACGTTGATCCTGCCTGACGGTTCCAGAAGTCCTTGCTCTCTAAATTTTAGGACACGTGGATGGACAGTGGGGAGCAGAAGGAAGTCACGGGCTTGGTGCAAGGGGTGTTGATAGGTTTCATCTTCACAGGGGATGGGTTGGCATCCCTGGTGCACCGTCATTTGTTGACGTGGTAGGGACTCCGGAAGAGACAATTTGACAAAAAAAATTAAACAAACAAGGTCCAGAAAGCAAAAGTAACAATACAGCCGCTAGTAGTCCTAAAAAGGCCAAGAACCGGGTTACAGATGGGAGGGTCTTACGTACAGCATCCCAAATACTATTAGCAGGATCAGCCCCTTGGGCCATTGGGTGTAGCCATTAGACTGGGGCTTATGATTTTGGGGTGCTTTCTTCCACCCATCCAGTGGGGTTCGTGTAGGTACAGCACAGTTCTGCTAATGACAGCACATCCTCCACCTTGTTCAGCCAAAAATCAAACGTAAAGTCAGCTGTAATCGCGCCGGCCAAAGACAGGTAAGACTTGGGAGAGATCTGAGAAATGCGAGGCCATGGGGAAAGCTGGTTCATCCAAGGCTGCTGTCAGGTTTTGCAGGGTGGTGTTACGATAGGCAAATCCCCAAGGAGCTGATGCTCTTCCAGCCAACAGAAGGCCTATCCCCTTCCGGTTCTGGCACGGGGTGGGCAGAATTCCAGGGTGCAACTGCCCCAGTGTTTGAGGTTATCAGTGCATCGAAATCCGAGGGCCAAGATGGGCTGAGTAACGACGGGCCTAGATTGTGAGAAGGACGTACATGGATAAGGAGACAGTTGGGAGAGGCACATAAGGTCATGGGATAACCTGCTGTCCCTAGTTCCTGGAGCTGTTGGGCCCGCAGGGAAGAGTTACTGCGTGTGCATCTGGAGAATTGACATCCGCCCACCCTGTATCCTCAGGAACTGGAAAGCGGTTATGAAGGGAGAGATCGAACAGTAATGCTGAGTGCTGTCCGGCTAGGCCAGGATCCAAAACATGGATGTATTGGGGTTTGACTTGGAAGGATGAAATTAGCACATAGTGGGTGGCATTGTAATCTGTGTCAGTTATATTTTCTAAGCGGGCATGCTGCATTCTACGCCTGGAATACTGGACTGAGACATCGGAAAATCATCTGATGGTCCAGGGATCATTGGCAAATTGAAGTCCAGAGACTGTTCCCAGAGGTGATGCTGTTTGGAAACTGACCCACCGTGTAGACCTGTTTTGTTTTTGTTTTTTTAAGATTTTTTTTATTTATTTGACACAGAGAGAGAGAGATCACAAGTAGGCAGAGAGGCAGGTGGGGCGGTGGGGGGGGGGCGGGAAGCAGGCTCCCCGATGAGCAGAGAGCCCCATGCAGGGCTTGATCCCAGGACCCTGAGATCAGGACCCGAGCCGAAGGCAGAGGCTTGAACCCACTGAGCCACCCCGGTGCCCCTAGGCCTGTTTTTGTTTTGTTTTTTTTTTAAGATTTTATTTATTTGACAGAAACACAGCGAGAGAGGGAACACAAGCAGAGGGAATGGTAGCGGGAGAAGCAGGCTTCCTGCCGAGCAGAGAGCCCGATGTGGGGCTCGATCCCAGGACCCTGGGATCATGACCTGGGCCGAAGGCAGACGCTTAACGACTGAGCCACCCAGGCCCCCCCTAGGCCTGTTTTTATGGGCTGAATTATTGGAGTCACCTGGAAGTGGAGCTTAGGAATAAGTCAGGTCGACTACCTGAAATAACGGGGTGGTGGGAGGGGAATAGGTCAACCCAGATCCAATTAGGGCCGATGAGAAAGAATCCCTTCTAGGGAAAGGGAACTTGGCTTTGTAGTTTTGTTTTTTGGTTTTTGTTTGTTTGTTTGTTTGGTTTTTTGATAGGGAGTTATATCAGGAGAATGAGCAGGATGAAAGAGAGGGTAAGAAAGGTCTTTCCGGGGATGTAAATGACAAATCCAGCAGTTGGAAAAGTTACTTCCCTGGGAGATGATGTTGGAACCACTCCATGGGTCTGCCTAGGTTAGAGCGGTAATAAGAATGAGAAAAAATAAGACTTTTAGGGCCACGTCTGAGGGTTAGACCCAATAAGAAAGATGCTTTTTGTTTTGTTTGAAGGAGGGGGGTGGCTTAAGGATAGCAAGAAAAACAACTCAAGAGGTCCAAGTAGACAAAGGTTTGCAAGGAGGAGAAGCAGCATCAGGAAAATCCAGAACTCCCAACGTTATGGCTTTCACACAATCATAAAGCTGAAACAAATGTATATATTAAATACAAGGGGGAAAAACTACAAAACCAATAAAATTCAGGGGCACCTGGATGGCTCAATTGTTAAGCATCTGCCTTCGGCTGGAGTCATGATCCCAGGGTCCTGGGATCGAGCCCCGCATCGGGATCCCTGCTCAGTGGGAAG
>CM053613.1:8060183-8096447 GCA_028646535.1 Procyon lotor
TTTTAACTGAGATCATGTATTTCTTAGACCCATCCTGCGGTGGACCGTCCCGATGGGCTTTGGTGGGCCACTTCCCTCTTTTTACCCATCCTGTTCTTCCTTACGTACACAGTTACATGGATGTCCCATTGCTTAAAACCATATGTAGAACCCCTAGCTTTCCCAGACACATGGTGACAGGGCCATAGCTTTAGTTTTCCTGACCAGCCTCCAGAGATTGAGTTACTGTTTCAGCTGGCCTTTTTAGAAAACTTTCTAGACAGAAAGTACCACCTAATTGATACTTAGTGACTGAAGAACGTATCTTGCACCCTGAAAATCACATCTTTCCAGCCTCTGTACTAATCATCTATAAACATAGGTGTATCTGCCTGAACCCAAGAGCTCCTGAGTCAAGCCTGCCTTACTCCTAGGGTTCCTTGGTATTTCTAAAACAGCTGCGGACTTTATGGGATTTGAGAAACTCCTTTAGTTTGTGAAGATGACCCAGGCCGAAGAGATCCGTAGGAAGTGGCTGGTGAAAAGTACCAACAGATAGTGAGGAACGTGGTACAAAGTCCAAGTAGCACCTTTGGAGTAGAAAGCAAGGGTGAGCTGGCCTGTCAGCTGCAGGTCTGAAATTCGGCCCGCATAATGTAACTGAAGCTCAGGGGTGGGGGAGGGGAGGTAAGGATAGAAAAAACAGGGATTCACATTACAGTGTGGCAGGTGCAGGGGATGGAAAATGGCCCAGTCCATTGAGACCCCCAGGGCCATCCCATACTGCTCATTTGTGCATTTGAGGAAGAAAAACCAGTTTCGTGTGACACACGGAACAATAGCAAATCTGTCTTCCTAAGCACAGTAAACAGACTTTCTCAAACGTACCAAGTCTTCGTTCCTGGAGCTGGGGTGTGTGTCATTCCTGGCATGTAGGAATTCCGGACGTGCCAGGTGTGTGGGGCCACTTGGTTGGCTCCAGTGAAAGGGAAATGGCTCCGCTCTGCAGTGTGGTGGTTGGCAAAGGACTTTGACCTCTTTCCGTTCCAAGTTGGTCAGGGAAAACCGTGGTCTCAACATGCAGGTCTCTGGGCATAACCCCATGGGCGGTGGGGAAATGAGCTCAGTTCGGGAGGTATATGCACTTGTGCTAGCAGCTTGGTATTTTCCATGAAGTAGCTTGTTGTCACCAAGTAGTGATGTAAAGTTCAAAAGTTAGTCTATTAATAGAACTGTCAGTAGAGATGGGGAAAATTTTTACACCCAATCCTCTGAGAACAGATTTGCTGAATCTTTCCTAGCTATTAATAGGGTGGCTTAGGAGTTCCTACCAATAGAGGTCAGTGGATCTTTGGAAAGAGCATATTCCTGAAAGAGTATACTACCTGGTGATTCTTTTATGATTATTCTTTCTTTACTCCCACAGAAAGCTAGTTACTCCCCTTTTATATCATTTGAGCTGTAGTCAATATTTAATACCCTAAGCGTCCCAGGGTGCCTTACGCTGATGCGGTATAATCTAAGCGTAGTGTGACAATTCTCATTTGGACTGAGTTGAGGTTAGGGAGGGGGGTTGTTCAGTATATGTGAAACAGAGCTGTTCTTTCTCTGAGGGAGGGAAATTGTTGTGAGAAATTTTTGTTGTGTGAGTTTATAAATCACCATTTTATTACTTTTTTTATTTTATTTTTTCATTTGAGAGAGAGACAGAGAGAGCACAAGCAGGGGGAGAGGCAGAAGGAGACTTCCTGCTGAGCTGGGAGCCTGACCTGGGGATCGATCCCAGGAACTGGAGATCATGACCCAAGCTGAGGGCAGATGCTTAACCATCTGAGCCACCCAGGCGCCCCATAAATCACTACTTTAAAATTATAATTTGCTAAGTAAGAAGTAATTCCTGACTACGAAAGGGTAATGAGGAAACTTTTTTTGGCGTGATGGACATGTTCTACATCTTGATTGTGGAGGTGGTTACACAATTGTATCCATTTGTCAAAACTCACTGTATTATACACTTAAAATTGCTGAATTAACGTAGCCTTCCATGAAGGCTCTTTCTAAAAAGCCAAGGGTGAGAGGAACAGCAGAGCAATACAGTCTGACTCAGAAACACCACTTAATGGCTGTGAAAGGAAATCCCTGCTGATTGTTTCTGGAACTTTAGGGAGCCCTGTGAGGGAAATAGTAGAACTTGCTATTTCCTAAGGCTGCTGCATTTTCAAAAGGCTTAGAGCTACGAGAAGACAAGGAAAGAAGACGGGGAAAGCGTTGAAGGCTGAAATCACCCATCCGCTTTCTACTGAAGCGGGTCTTTGTCTCCTTATTGCAGGTCGAAGGCCGAAATGAGACACACCTGCCGCGGTACCATCAACCTCGCCACGGCCAACATCACCGTGGAGGACTCCTGCAACTTCATCATCTCCAACGGCGGCGCCCAGACCTACCATCTGAAGGCGAGCTCAGAGGTGGAGCGGCAGCGCTGGGTGACGGCCCTGGAACTGGCCAAGGCGAAGGCTGTGAAGATGCTGGCAGAATCCGGTAGGGAGTGGGAAGCCTCCTATCTGCCCCTCCTAGGCACACACTTTATTTTATCCGTCACGGTTGGTTAATTATCACCCATCTGACTGACTCCGGCTCCCCCTTACCGTGCGGTATTTCTCCCGGAGTGGTGCTTCTCACCTGGGCGCAGTTCTGCCCTGCGTGGTGTTTGGAGAGGTTTCTGCGGTCGTAGCTGACGGATGCCCGCACTGTGGGCAGCCAGCGAGGGGAGGCCGGGGAGGCTGCACGGGACAGCCGTCACACAAAGGGTTAACCGGGCCCAAATGTCAGTAATGCCGAGGCTGAGAAACTCTGTCCTAGAGGCATAGTGGTTGTCCTGTTGGCTTTTGATGCCAGTTGACTACCTTAAAATTTGGGGAAAGAATTATTTTATTGCTAGGTCCATCTTAAGATTATTACAACTCACAGTTAGAGGCTATTGTTACTTTTTTTCTTTTTCCCCTGGCATTTTCTTACTTAAGTATCTTCTGAGTTGAAACAGTCTTTATAGATTGCCGGAAACCTTGTATGGGATACTTTCTATGAAAAATCTTTAGGTTGCTACCTTAGTTTCGCTAAAAAGAGTGTGGTCCACACGTTTTGATATTTCTTCAAGGAAAATGGTGGGATTTCCCCTGCCCCACTTGTTGATAGTTTATTCACTGAGCTTGTCCACTTGGAGCTGACCAGGATGGTCACCTGCTGGCTTTTGTTCATCTCTTGTTTTTCTTATCCCTTGTCGTTTCCCACACTGGATTTAATATCTATTAGAAAGTGAAAGGAAAATTCACCACATTGTAAATTTTTTTGCAACAGGTTATATTTTGGCTTTAGTCCTGCCTCTCGGGCTCGCAGATAGGGGAGGTCTTTCCTTATTTCTTTTGTTTGGATTTTAGTGCTGATGTTAGCTCCCCCAAAGGAAGTGACACTGCTAGGAAAGCATTTTGCAGTTGCAGAGTGTTGGGTGCAGAACTGCTGGGGGTACAGCATGGCCCTCTGTCTGACGGACTGTTGGAGGGTCACGTAGCAGAACACCTTGCATTGCTGTCAGTGCAAAGGTGGCTCTCGTGCCAGATGAGTTCATCACAAAGTTCCCGAGCTCTCCTTTGGGAAAGGTAAATTAATGAGTCTTTTGGTGATGTGGACGTTGCTTACAAAGAGCCAGACTGCAATTCACAACCCATGGCATACAGGGCTCACCGATCACCCAAAGGATTATGGATTTGTAGTGATGATCAGCCTAGACTAGATTGGAACCCTCAAGCTTGAGGTTACGAGGCTCTATAATTCATTCCCAATCCCAGGAGCCATTTAGCTTCTCCATCCTGTCTTCCAGGGATCATTGGTTCTCAGACTTCAGTGTGCATCAGAATGGCCTAGGCATTTTATTCAAAACGAAGGTTCCGGGACCTGGCCTCACACCAGCCAAATCAGTTTCTCGGGTGGGGCCAGAATGTTGGCACCTTCAAGAAGCCCAGGGGTAGGAGGGTGGGGAAATCGAATGTAAGTGGACAAAAGGTACAGACTTTTAGTTGTAAGATAAATAAATATCAGGGATGTAACACACAACATGATGACTATAGTTTTTGTTTTTAAGATTTTATTTATTTGACAGAGAGCACGTGAGCACAAGCAGCGGGAGTGGCAGGCAGAGAAAGAGAGGGAGAAACAGACTCCTTGTGGAGCAGGGAGCCCGATGCAGGGCTCGAACCCAGAACCCTGGGATCATGACCTGAGTAGAAGGCAGATGCTTAACCGACTGAGCCACCCAGGCGCCCCTACACAATGACTATAGTTAACACTATATGGTATATTTGATAATTGCTAAGAGAGTACATTCCGGAATTTCTCATCACAAGGAAAAAAACATTTTTGAGATGATGGATGCTAACTAAATATATTGTGGTAACCATTTGTCAACATGTAGAAGTCAAATCATTACGCTTATATAGCGCTTTATGTCAGTGATGACTCAATAAAACTGGAAGAACAAAGAAAAGCATGAGCAAAATAAATGCTTCTCGTTGTGTGTCCCAGTGGAAAAAAAAAGGAAGAACCAGGCCGGGTGTTGGTGGTGCAGGTGGGCTGTGGACCAGTCGTCTGCTGACGGCAAGCTCTCAGTTGGTCAGAATGCCCGGCGCGGGGAGGGCAGGTTTAGTTGGGGACAGAGTTGGTGGGGTTCCGAATCTCAGCTCTGGAGTCACGTAACTGGCGTCCTGTAACTCCCCCTTTGGCTCGCACAGATGAGTCAGGAGATGAAGAGTCCGTGTCACAGACCGACAAGACGGAGCTGCAGAATACCCTGCGGACGCTGTCCAGCAAAGTGGAGGACCTGAGCACGTGCAACGACCTCATAGCCAAGCACGGCACGGCGCTGCAGCGATCCCTCAGCGAGCTCGAGTCCCTGCGGCTGCCCGCCGAGAGCAACGAGAAGATCAAGCAGGTCAATGAGCGGGCCACGCTCTTTAGGATAACATCCAATGCCATGATCAACGTGAGTGCAGCTGGCGCCTGGGCCGCCTTTTCGTTCTTTCTCTCTTCAGGATGTAGTTCTCCCTGCGTGCGGTCTCCCTGCATGCGGTGGTGGGGGAAATTAGAATTGAGAAAGCAGGGAATAGTAGGTCCTGCTTCGCTGCTCAGGGGATTTAAGTTACATTGTTTGTTTCATGAAAGAGAACAGGCGGCACAGATGGAATGACTTTCCTGCTCTGCTCACACAGTCCACTCCGACCTGGGAATTCATTAGGGGGCCAGGGGCCCGGCTGTCATTTGAGTCCCTTAACCTCTCTGGGTTTCGGTTGGTTTATTTATTTTTATCTAACCTGATCCGTTGGATCTGAGAGGTCTCCTTCCACTGTTGTGTGTGAGCTTCAAGCTGGGAGTCTTACCATCCTTTGCTAGTGCTTTCTGGCCTGCAGTGTGGTAAGTGGGGGCCGGCCAGGTACTCGTGAGGACTTTATAATACTAGTTAGTCCCATCTGTAGTCCTTGATTTCAGGGGTAATTCTGGGTGATAAGACAAAAATACTCAAATTTGGGTACTTTGCTTTCAATAAGAAGGGACCAGTGCTTCTATCTGATTGTGACTCCAGCCCCGGGTGGCTGTGTGGGTTACTTCAGCTGCCTTGGTGCAGGGCTCCATGTAAACGCAGAGCATGGCGGGCGTTGGGATGTAGTTCAGAAACTGGGCGATAGGTGTGAAATGAAGACACGGCTTAAAAAGTGCTGCTTCTCCTCTCCTGGTGACCGATTCTCACCTGGCGGGTTGTTTCAGTTAACTTGCACAGAAGAACACCAGAGGATGTGTTGTAAGGCAAGTGAAAATGTGTTCTGAGAAAGGGCTTATGCTGGTTTTGCCCCTGTCCAAATAGATGGGTTGAAGTTACCTCACCAGGGCCAGATTTTCCCTTGTTCGGGGAGTGATGGTAAGGTGTCTGCTTGGAACTAGTTTAGTTCACACGGCTTCTAGAGATCAGAGGTCTTTTCTTGTGACCACGGGAAAATTCGGTTTTTCTCACTTAAAACCCATTTGTTCCTCAATAGAAAGTTGTGATAACCTTGATTTTCATGCCATTTTCTGAAAGGTTGAACATTTTCTTCAGTGCTCCGATTCACACACCAGGTAGAAGAGGTTAATTATTTTTGTCCACTTGAGTGCAGAAGATCAGCTGTCTCCCAAGATCATCCTGCCCATCAGCACGAGTGCTTGTGTTTCTGATGTCTAATCGTGTGCTCTTGTTCCAAACTGTCCACTTCTTAGTGACTGCATGCCTGTTTTTCAGGTCCTCTTATGATCGGGAAAACCTCATAAATCATACGGGTCAATTCACCAATAGTAAATAAATACACTTTTTAAATGGAATGGCTCAGGCCACAGCAGTCTCCTGACGGTGCATGTGGCCTTTTATCCCTGCTCTGTGGCAGGTTTTATTCTCCTCTGGTGTGAGAAATTAGCTAAATCAAACACCTCTCGATTAAAAAAATTTCTTTTTTTTTTTTTTTAAAGATTTTTTATTTATTTGATAGAAACACAGCAAGAGAGGGAACACAAGCAGAGGGAATGGTAGCGGGAGAAGCAGGCTTCTTGCTGAGCAAGGAGCCCGATGTGGGGCTCGATCCCAGGACGCTGGAATCATGACCTGAGCCGAAGGCAGACGCTTAACAACTGAGCCACCCAGGCGCCCCTCGATTAAAAAAATTTCTCATAAAACTGAAACTTAGTTTGGATCTTTTCTTTTGAAAAAAAAAATACTAATCTTTGTTCCTTGGGGCAGTTCTTCCCAGAGTTGTAAATGTTCAGTTTGTGTCAAAGGGAATGATCCTTTGGCAATCAGGGGTAAGTTGTGTTTTTTCATTCTGTTCTCCCCGGTGTACCGCCTATGCCTCCTTCGTAGCTGGTTGTTGCTTGAAATGGGTTTCTTATCCTTGTGTTTTTCCCTTGGTATCTTTTTGGTGATAGTGGCAAGGCCTTAAAATTAACATGCTAACTTCCCATCTCAAAACGGGCAAAGTTTTATCAAAGGAAGAATACATTTCACTCAAGTTCTTGATTGCTTAGGACATAGCTGTTGTTACTATCAAAGTGCATCTAACCTGGGAAATACATTTGATATTGTTAGTGTATCCATTTGCTTATTCAGGAAACATCTGTGGAGCACCATCTGCGTTCTAGGGGATATAAAACAAATATGGATATGGTCCCTGCCCTCAGGGAGATTATTGTGTAGTGAGGGGACAGAGAAGTAACAGATCATTATGGAGCAGGCTGAGTGTTGTGAGAGAAAGGAGCACAGGCTGCTCCTTATACAGGGTAGTGGAGGTATTCAGCTCAGACCAGGAAGATTAGAAGATTAGAGAAGGTAACTCCTCAACTAAGTTCTGAAAGACCAGAGAGACTCTTCCTATGAAAAAAGGCAATATAGAGCTTGGGGGCCTGAAGTCCAACTGCCTTATCCATCTACATAACCTACTTCTTCTGTGAACTCAATTCCTTCTCTGTAAATGGTGATACCAGTAGCTGCTCAAAGGATTGTTGAAAGGCTTCTATAGATAATTAATGTAAAGGGTTCAGCAAAGTGCCTGACATAATTGCCTTTCACTAAACTTGAGTTATGATCAGTATTCTTAAAAGAAGTGAGGGAGAAGAACTCATCTGGGTACGGATGTGGCTTACGGGGATCCTTTCCCTCTCTCCCAGTCTGAAAACTAATTGACTGTTAGAACAAGGAAGTAGCTAGAGATAAGGCTGGCCGGGGATTAAGTGTGGGGGGAGGGGATGGGGTACAGATCCTACTAAATGGACTTGGTAGAGTGGATTAGAAGAGGATAAGACCGATTTTGATGCAGGCTTAACTATAATAGCTGATGCCTTACTGAATGCTTACTGTGAGCCTCAGATTTCCAAGTGCTTTACATGTAAAGCAACAACTCTTTGAGATAGTTGCTGTGGTGTTCTTTGTTTACATATGAGGCACAGATAGGTTAAATAAATAACTTGCCCCAAATTCCATAGCTAGATAGTGGGATGGAACGGCGATTAGAGCCCCAACAATGGAACTCCTGTGAGAATGGAGGATGGAAGGACACGTACCCAGATCCCAGAAGTATTAAAGAAGAATCAGTAGGACTTGATAATCGGAAGTGGGGAAGGAAGAGAAAGTAAGAATCAAGGGTGCCCTCTAGTTTCCTGGCTTGGGCAGGGGGAAGGGCCCTAGTACTGTTCTTGGTGTGGAGAACAAACACCGAAGGGAAAAGCAGAGTCAGAAAGGGAACGTGGTGAGTTCGCTCTGGGACCCCGGGATTTTGAGACTACTTTGAACCGTTGGATAGACAACTGGATATCCTGTCTCCACGAACGCGGAACTGGAATTACTGAGTTTGTAGACAGTAGCCTATAGGCAAAGGTTGAAACCATGGGAGCAGATGTTCTGTTTACCTTTAGGTTTCTCCATCGGGGCATCGACTTTCAGGCTTACCTTGCTTCCTTCCTTCATTATTTATTAAGCAGACCTTATCAGGCTCCTACCATGTACAAACCACCTAAGATAGGAGCTGGAGGTGTGTATATAAAGAAGATAGAAGTGGTATGTTCACGTTGCTTATAATCCCACCTGGAGAGACAGAAAATCAGTCACAATACCACTGTGGATGGTATAAAACAGAAGTGTGTGCAGAGGGCTATGGAAATGCAGAGGAGAGATTGGCTGCTTATGAAATCATCCCAGAAGAAGGAACATCTGCCATAGATCTTAAAGAAGAAAGAAGACTTGGCCAAGTCAAGGAAGCGGGTAGGAAAAGGCATTCCTGGGAAAGCAACTAGCATATGCCTGTGGTCGGCAGGCCCTAAAGAAATACGTGTCCAAGAAACGGTGAGCAGGTCAGTGTGGCTCCACTGTCGGGCACAGGGCTAGGTCTAGCTGCCTGGGGAGGAGGCTACAAGGCAGGTGGTGGCCATACCTGAAGGGCCCTTGACGTTCAACCCAGTACTTAGGTTCCCAGCGGGGAGCCAGTGAAGGGGGTAATATGAGCAGGTCTGTGTTTTGTCTGTAGATCCCTTTGGTGCCTCATGTAGGCTTCTGGTTTTTAAGGTCAGTTGTTTCTCTTTGTGACCAAAATAAAAACCAGCTACTTTTTTCCCATTTTGATCTAATTCAGGGCAGATTCCCTTTTCTCAGCATCTGACTTCCTCAGCTTTAGGTGACCTGAGTGTGGTCAGGAATGCATTGAAAGCAGTTAATCTTCTGCTTGTCCTCATCTTTCTTTTAGTCAGGAGATGGCTTCTTTTGGTTCAGTTCACATAGCTGCCCTTTGTTGCCACAAATACCTTGTCTAGGTTTACTGCTCACTCGGCATTTGTTTAGTCCTCATGACCAGGAATCTATAAAGGAACCGTGACCACCGTGTTCAGTTTTGTTTTTTTTTTCTGGAGTTGACCTTGATTGCATCACGGAGCTGGCTGTCCCTGATACTGTGGAATAAAAAGGAGTCTTTCACTGTAATTTGCGACAGTTCCTAGAATATGGTTACTCAACGGGCTTACAGAGGCCTGAGGGAACTCTGTGACTAGTTGAGTTGAGCAGAGCTCTTTCTCCATGCAGGCCTGCAGAGATTTCCTCATGTTAGCCCAGACCCATAGTAAAAAGTGGCAGAAGTCCCTTCAGTATGAAAGAGACCAGCGCATCCGGCTGGAAGAGACCCTGGAGCAGCTGGCGAAGCAGCACAACCACCTGGAGAGGGCCTTCCGGGGGGCCACCGTGCTGCCGGCCAACACCCCGGGCAGTGCCGGGGCTGGAAAAGGTAAGTCGCCTGGCTCTGCGGTGGCCTGCTCAAATATGAGCCAGGTGGTTTAGGTGGTTTTCTGCCGTTCCTAGCAGCCCTGCAGACTCTCCAGGAGCGGAGACTCCCGTGCCCGGGAGTTGGAACTGTTTGCTCCTTCCGGCTCTCGGGCTGCTCTCCAGCAGGTGTTGCTGTGTGGTCGTCAGTGTGGCCAAGATCCCGCCGGGCCGGGTTTTGGTAAACGGGGCCAAAGTAAACGAATGGCCTGACATCTCCTTGCAGATCAGTGCTGCTCTGGCAAAGGCGACATGAGTGATGAGGATGATGAGAATGAGTTTTTTGATGCTCCTGAGATCATCACCATGCCTGAAAACTTGGGCCACAAGTAAGTTGTCCTGAGTCCCGCCAAAATGAACTCATCCGGCCATCAGAGTTGGGAAATGCTTCAGTGGGACCATCGTGGTTGTCGATGTTAACTAAGATCTGGACTCTTTTCCTTAAGTGAGTGGAAAACTCTCACCTTTTTCCCATGAGCGAGTTCCCCAGAGATGTTTAAGTTCATGCATATTCTCATCTAAGTGTGGTCATTCGGTCACCCGTTACTAAGTTTGTGCGGTGTGCTTTACATTCCACTTTGTGGAGACCTGGCGAGGACCAGACTCTGGCTGTGGAGCCTTGTTCTAATTCCCGTATGTTTCCCACCTGTGTAGACGTACTGGCAGCAACATCAGTGGAGCCAGCAGTGACATCAGCCTGGATGAACAGGTAACACTCAGTTGGGAGCCTTCGGGGGGTGGGGGGAGTGGGGCGTGGCCGTGATTCTCCAGGATTTGCTTGTAAAGCCCTATGAGAAACAGAATTATACGGATCCTTTTTTAGTATGGGGGAAGGGAAGCTTATAAATGCCGGGTTTTCTGTGCTTTGTGGGTGATTGAATGGCTTTGTGTTTGCCCTTAGTACAAGCATCAGTTGGAAGAGACCAAGAAGGAAAAGAGAACTAGAATACCGTACAAGCCAAACTATAGCCTCAATTTGTGGAGCATCATGAAGAACTGCATTGGAAAAGAACTCTCGAAGATCCCCATGCCGGTGAGGCTCTTGCACACCTGGGCTCTGCCAGGAGGGCCTCTCGGGCCGCAGTGGGAAGAGTGCTCCTGTGATGGCCCCACGCACTTGAGAGGCAGTTCGTGTGTGGCGTGGTCTTTGTTACCCTTATCGTCATAAACCGTCCCCTAAAATTAGCTGCTTTAATGTAGTCTGTGGATCCGGTGTGTTTCCAGATCACGTCGAATCAGATGCATTTGTTTAATGACATGAGCAGATTCCTAGGCTCAGCGTGCTGGGGGGATGCACAGATAAATGCAGCATAGTTTCTGTTTTTAAAAAAACATGCGGTTTAAAAGAGACGGACATGAAAACAGGTAGAAAATTTTACTCTCTGTGGTCGTCTCATGGGAAGTTCTAGCCATACGCAGGCTTGGGGAGCGCAGAACAAAAACAGTCGGTTCTGTGTGGGAAGATGAGGACGATCTCCGTGGTGACGTGGGTGTTTGGGCTGCCCTCCCTGCCTCCCGTCCTGCCCTACTCCAGTCTGTCCACGCTGTTGCCAACATGGCCTTTTTAAAATCACAGATGTAGTCACGTCACTGCTTAGCCTAAAATCCGTAACTGGATCCTTTTTTGCTGTGAGGGTAGTCCAGATTCCTTAGTGGGCCTGAAGCTTCCTCCCGTGGGCCAGGCTCCACCCACACTGGTGAGCCAGTCCTTCAGAGTCACGGTCAGGTATGCAGAGTGGTTTTTCCCCCTCCGGGCATTTGCGAGGACTGCTCTCACCACCTCCCCATGCACCTGTGCTACTTTGCTTTCCCCGTGGCTAATCGCCTTGAGGATTCAGCTACAGCATTATGTCTGTCAGCGAGCTTTCACCCATGCATCCGGTCAGGGTGAGATGGCTCTCCCTGGTGTTCCAGCAGATTCCAATGCTCAGTCATTACATAAGCGTTTACTGAGCTGCCTCCTGTCTGCCTGATGTTGTACCAGTGTATCAGTTACGTTTAGGATCAATTTAAAGAAGCAAATCCAGGGATGCCTGGGTGGCTCAGTTGGTTAGGTGGCTGCCTTCTGCTCAGGTCATGATCCCAGGGTCCTGGGATCAAGTCCCACATTGGGCTCCTTGCTCAGCAGGGAGCCTGCTTCTCCCTCTGCCTCTGCCTGCCACTCTGCCTGCTTGTGCTCTCTCTCTCTCTGACAAATAAATAAAATCTTTAAAAAAAATAAAGAAGCAAATCCAAAATCTATTTGTCTAAACCCAGGGTCAGCAAACTGTGGGCCTCAAGGCCAAATCTGGCTGCCATCTGTGCAGCCTACAAGCTGAGAATAGTTTTTATATATATATATGTATATATATATATTTTTTAAGATTTTATTTATTTATTTGACAGAGAGATCACAAGTAGGCAGAGAGGCAGGCAGACAGAGAGGAGGAAGCAGGCTCCCTGCTGAGCAAGGACCCCGATGCGGGACTCGATCCCAGGACCCTGAGATCATGACCTGAGCCCAAGGCAGAGGCTTTAACCCACGGAGCCACCCAGGCGCCCCTATATTTTAAAATATTTCACAAGAATAAAAAACAGGATAATATTTTGTGATGTGAAAATTATCTAAAATTTAGATGTTAGTGTCCCGTAAGTTGTATTGGAACACAGTGATGCTCGTTCGCGCATGTACTGTCCGTGGCTGCTTTCATCCTACAGCAGCGATGTCGAGCGGCTGTGACAGGGGCCGTATGGCAGCATCATATGGAAGAGCAGACATTTCGGCTTTGAGGGCCATATAAATATTTACTATCTAACCTTTTACAGAAAAAGCTGGGCAGTCCCTACCTTAAGCAAATGCTTAAGCCTAACTCATTCTCCTGTTAAAGTCCAGAAGTGGGGGATCCCGGGCTGGCACCATACTCCATGCTCTTGGGACCAGGCCTCTTTCTATCCTGTTGCTCTACTACCTGTGGCCTCGGTTCCTGGGTCTGAAGGGGCTGCTCTAGCACAGACCATCAGAATCTCATTCCAGTCAGCAGGAAGAAGGAAGGAGAAGGGTGCACCCTGTCTGTGAAGAGTAGTTCCTGGAAATTGCATAAACCAGTTTCACTTCGATCTCTTTGGCCAGAACTTGGTTAGATGGCCACAGCTGGCAGAGAGGACTCCTACCTTCGGTGGCGTGGCCTAGTTAAACAGTGGGGGGGTTCTGTTTCTTGCAGAAGAAGGGAAGAATGCGGAGTCGGGGGTAGCATACAGAAATACAGAAAGTATTCTCCTCCCTTCTTGGGTCTTTCGGAACCGCATGTGGCTTCTGCTTCTCCACAGACTGCGATCCTCATGGGTAGAGACTGGGTCTCGCTGCTCTTCACATCTTTGATGCTTAGCCAGTGCCTGGCACGTATACCAGTTAGCAAATGTTGAAGTAATTAATTAACTGGGTCTTAGAAAACAAATTGATTTATAGGTAAGTGTGTAGGATTTTTGTTAGAAAAGTGTTGACCTCCGGACAAGAAAAGGCCATGAGTTAGCACCCCGGAGACACACAGAATTATTGGTTTACTGGGGCCTGAAAAGAAGCCCCACATTTCTAGTGCCTTGCAGGAAGTAGTGGGAAGGGGGCCTGGAAGGGCGCGGGTCACTGCAGCCTCAGAAGTGCAGTTCTTGCTGAGAAGTAACTTCTGCGTCTAGGTGACCTCTCTGTCTCCTTTACCATTAGTTCCTTGTTGACACTGCCACCAGGGGTGTGCGGTCCTGTACCTGTTAGCCCGAAGCTCGAGTCCTCGCCCTTTACCTGCCCTGTGGGTCACAGGAGAGCTGGTTCCTCCAGGCTGTTTCTCAGGTTCTGTGCCTTGGCGGCCGGCTGCGCTCTACCAGTGCGAGGCACCAGTAGTAGTTGGGGGGTAGAAGGGGGGGGTAAGGGAGGGACCCCGGCCGTGCATTCTCCTGGGCAGCGCTTTGACGGTGGCCGTGTGGCTCTGGTTTCCACCGGACAAGCCGCCTGAGGCTTTAGAGTCTTCTGGGTGCCTCCGGCCTTTGGGCCATGGTTCTTCCACTTGCCTCTCTTTGTTCCTCCAGCCCTGTGTTCATGGCCTCCTGCTGTTGTGATCTCCACGTTGTCTCTTTCGGCCGCCCAAGTCTCTGGTATCAGCCGTGTAATGAATTCCCTCCTTCCTTCTGCTTTAAATTCACAGGTTCATTTGTTTCCCTGTTGGGCCTCTGGCTGATGAAATGACCAATATGAAAAGTTGGGCGCCTTTAGAGAAACTGTGGTTCCTGTGTGTGTGTGTGTGTGTGTGTGTGTGTGTAGAACAGCAAGGGCTTAAGGATGCACTGATTCCAGGCCCAGGCTGTGCCTTGTAGCCATCAGTGGAGTGCAATGTTTGTCGTGTGCTCCACAACATGCATGGAAGCATTACTTCATGTCGCCTGAAATTCTGCCAATGAGAGATTTTGTAGTTTCTAAGTACCTTCTGTAAAAAAGACTCCCAAGGATTTGAGCTGCATTAGTCCACTACCCCTCAGTGTGCGTTTTTTCTTCTGTTTTTCTCTAAGTGTCTCTCAGCATCAAGAAGATGGTTTTGGAGCGAGGTGCCCTGTTTTAGCTGAGGCAGGTTAGATCCTACTTCCCAAAAGAGGAGTTTTGGGTTTTTTTTTAAGATTTTATTTTATTAATTATTTGAGAGAGAGGGAGAGCAGAGAGTTGGAGAAGGAGAGGGAGAAAGAGACTTTCCACTGAGCGGAGAGCCCGATGCGGGGCTCGATCCCAGGACCCTGAGATCATACCCGAGCCGAAGGCAGACGTTTCACCGACTGAGGCACCCGGCTGCCCCCGAAAGGGAAGTGTTCTCTTGTTGGTCCAATGGCTCCGTGTTCATTGGGAAATTTTCACAGAGATGCTGGGTATATTTCTTAGAGAAAAAGCAAGCTATAGGCTATTTTTCATTTTTTAAATGTATAAATGCATAGAAATAAGCATGACAATATAATGGTCATCTTTGGGTAATGGCATCTCAGGTAAATTTTTTCCCTTTTAAAGTTTGTTACAGTAAAAATTACAAGACACTTCACAGTTGGGAGGGCAATAAATCCTAGGGTACTGTGTGGCTCAGAGGTTGGTGGGTAGGAGGTTGGACAAAAATGCAGAAAAAGAGGTGGGACCGCAGGAAAGAGAGGTGTTTTTGTGTGTTTCTTTTAATTGAAGTATTGCTCTAGGCCAGCTCTAGTCAATAGAAAGGGAATTGTTTTCCTCTTCCCTCTGTTCTCTAGATTCAGAACTCAGGCTAATGATATGCAGGCTTGTTCAGTGAGATTGCTGTATTGTAAAGCTAAAGTAAGCTTTGTGGGGAAGCTAACCTGTTTTTATAGTAATTTTTTAAGTAGTTAACGTCGTCTTAAATCCCAAACAGTCAACTTCGAAGCTAACTCTTTTTTGGAGGATGGAGAGATAATGTCTCTTTTGTTCATGTCTCTCTCTACCCAGTGGGTAGTATAGGACCTGGCACACCTGAGGGCTCAGTAAATATTTGTGGAATGCATAAGGGAATAAATGAATGAGTGAACATCTTCCCTAACAGAAGCACACATAAACTTGCTTCATCCTGCGGTCGAGAGCCCTCAGTTGGCTCTGAAACTTGAAAGGGAGAAACACTCGAAGCGCCCAGTCAGCCCCCATCATGAGCATTCCTGTCCAGAACACTACTGCCCAGCCTCAGAGAAGAAACCAGAATCCTGGCCTGATGTAGAACTGAATCAATAATTAGCAATTGAGGGGCACCTGGGTGGCTTAGTCAGTTAAGTGTCTGCCTTCAGCTTAAGTCATGATCCCAAGGTCCTGGGTTCGAGACCTGCATGGGGTGCCTTGCTCAGTGGGACTGGGCTTCTCCCTCTCCCTTTGCACCTCACCTCGCTCCTGCTCACTCTCTCACAAGAAAAAAAAAAAAAATCTTAAAAAAATTAGCAGTTGTCTCATCCAGAAGTAAGAAGCCAACTTTTGTAATGTTTTCTTTTCACCAGCCAGTACAAGCCTGTATTTATAATTTACTACCCTTTCTTTTCTTCCTCAAGAATTTTAAATACCTCACTCTCTGGGTATACTTGTGCTAAAATACATTTCTTCTTTTATTCATTCTTTCTATACCTATTTGATGACGGTTTCCTATGGGTGAGGCGTCGATGGCTCTCGGGTATGCAGGGTTGAACAAAGAGGCACGGCTCCCATCGCAAAGAACTTATAATTAGTGAAATAAATGAAAACAGTGATTGTACTGCTCGTCGACACGGACAGTTGACCAGGGGGAGTGTGTCACTGGCAGGCTAGATCTTAGAGCTGGTCTCCTGAGCAAAGGCCTCTTTTCTTCCCAGTGATTTGCTTTATTATCTTCACATCTTGATATGTCTCTCTACCTGCAAGAACATTCAGCTGTCTCTTATAGATGTGTGGGCAAAGTTTTTAAATCTGTTCTTTTCCTGACAGGTGAACTTTAATGAGCCCTTATCCATGCTTCAGCGCCTTACTGAAGATCTGGAATACCACGAGCTGTTAGACCGAGCTGCAAAATGTGAGAACTCTCTAGAACAGCTCTGTTATGTTGCAGCTTTCACCGTGTCCTCCTACTCCACCACTGTCTTCCGTACCAGCAAGCCATTCAACCCACTCCTTGGGGAGACTTTCGAGCTGGACCGAGTAGAGGAGAATGGGTACCGCTCCCTCTGTGAGCAGGTAAAGGAGCCTCAGGACCGGGGCACGTTTGCTTGAGAGAAAGGGATCATTTTGGTTGATACCTCTGGGGGTTGCATTTGCAGAAAGTCCAGTCCCTGTCATCCCAGACTGGCTCCTTTTCCTTCAGGGCTTCAACACTGGAAGCCCTGCTATTCACCCACTGTTGTGGGTACACAAACATCAAGTGTGCGTTTTGGGTGTTTATCACCAATTCATAGGCAGAATCTCCTCCCTCTCCTCTCCCCTGTCTTAATTTGAACCACTGATTTCTTCAAGGTGAGTCACCATCCCCCTGCTGCTGCACACCATGCCGAGTCCAAAAATGGCTGGACGCTGCGTCAGGAAATCAAAATCACCAGCAAGTTCCGAGGCAAATACCTCTCCATCATGCCCCTCGGTAAGGCTGCCATCTGTGTAAGAAGGAAAGATTTTCTGGTATGAAGGAAGTGGTCACTGGTTTAACAGCCAGGAGACTGGAAATCTGATTTGGGTACTGAACCTTAACTCGCCAGCTTTGGGCTTAAGTATCATTTTAGAATATAAAATCTGGCATGCTTAAAACTCTTTCTCTTAACCGGTGTTGTTGCCCTCACTGCTCTAGCACTCAGCTTCACTCCATAAATCACAACTCCTGTGACTGCAAGGTTAGGTTTCTTGGGCGGTCCCTCCCTTTTTCGTCTCCTTCCTCCCCTCTTTCTTCCACCACTGGTAAGGTGAGGTATCATTTATGTAATGGCTGAACTCCAGGTAAGAGGAAACTTTATTTTGAAAGATCTTACTGGATTACAAGTTCATTGTGCACCACCGTCAAAAAGAACGGGCCTGGGAATAGGAATCCTAATATGCCGTATTAGAGAATTTATATTTTAGGGGAAATGAGATTAGTCACATAGTGTAGTAGAGATTTTCGAGGTTCTCTTGAACCAGAGCAGCCACATTTGGCTGTGTGTGTCCAGAAGCGTGAATGCTGAAAAAGAAACACCGAGCAGACGGAGAGAAGCCAGGTAGCTCCCTAGAGACAGAGCCGACAGTAACTGCCTGAGCTCCTGGTGACCTTCCATTTCCCGGCTCTAGTCTGTCATGAGGCGTGGCCTTAGTGCTGGGTTAGAGTCGTCTTCTTTAGTAAATTCCCCTTTCCCTCAGGAATACAAAATGTAGCAGGTATAGAAATTAGAAAGCTTCTAGAAAATAAAAACTATCCAGAAAACAAATGCAGGAATGTTTGTAATTTATTGAAAGGAGAAAAGAAACGAGAGTGTTAGGTCTACCACCTCGTGGTTGATCGGCAAAAGTCTCTTTGATGAAAAGGTCACTGAGTGATTTTGGTCTTGATGTTTACTGAGGACCTTAGAAAAGGTTCAAATTGCTTAACTGTCTTTGATGCTAACAATTTCAGAAGTATCCGGTTAAGAGTAGTAAAGCCTGGGGTGTTCTAACCTGATTTGCAGAACTAGGATGTTAATGGGTCATATTGCAATATGACTTTCACCCATGGAGAAGTTGGAGGCCCCTGAGGATTTTCAAAGGGATAGGTTATTTTTAATTTCTAAGGAGGGTTGTATACATTTTAAAAGTAGCAATAGAGCTGGCCGGTTAGCTCAGTTGGTTAGAGTGTGGTGCTAATAAAAGTAGCAATAGGGGCTCCTGGGTGGCTCAGTCCTTAAGCATCTGCCTTCAGCTCAGGACATGATCCCAGGATTCTGGGATCAAGCCCTGCATGGCGCTCCCTGCTTCTCCCTCTCCATCTGTAGCTCCCCCTTCTTGTTTTCTCTCTCTCTCTCTCTCTGACAAATAAATAAATCTTAAAAATCTTTAAAAAGAAAAAGAGGTAAATTTATGTGTATAGGTATTTATTTACTTATTTTAAGATTTTTATTTTTAAGTAATAATTTAATAGTCAATTTTTTCTACGCCCAGTGTGGGGCTCAAACTCTCGCCAAGATCAAGAGCTGTATGCTTTACTGACTGAGCCAGTCAGGGGCCCGCCCCTAAAGAGACACATTTAAACCGCTGTTATCTCACAGTGTTGGAGGTCCCTAACTCAAAGAGAATCAGAATTAGGGAATATGAATGAAACACCCAGTGAGCCTGTTGATCTCTGTGTCAGTGACACTATGGGGCTCTGGGAACCTTGAGCTTTGCTCCCGAGTGACATTTCAGTAAAAAAATCCCCCTTGTATATTTTATTGATTCTTGCAATTTCTACTTTTTGATCAGAGTGATTACTTATAATCAATTACTGATTAGGTAGGATTTATATATCTGCCATTTTTGTTTTTTGGGGTTTTTTTGTTTTTGTTTTCTGTATATCTTTTTTTGTTCCTCTCCTCTACTAGTTCCTTCTCTGTATTAAATAGATATTTTTCTAGTTTACCATTTTAATTCCGTTGCTATTTCTTTTATTATATGTATATTTTTTTTCATAAAGGTTTTATTTACTTATTTGACAGAAAGAGACATCACAAGTAGGCAGAGAGGCAGGCAGAGAGGGGGTGGGAAGCAGGCTCCCCGCTGAGCAGAGAGCCCGATGTGGGGCTCGATCCCAGGACCCTGAGATCACTACCTGAGCCAAAGGCAGAGGCTTAACCCACTGAACCACCCAGTTGCCCCTCTCTTATTATTTTTTTAAAGGTTTTTTTTATAGTGGTTATGGGTAGTACAGTTAATATCTACGCATCTTGTTCAGATTAATACTAATTTAATTTCAATATACACAAAAACTTTGCAACTATATAGATCCAGTAAGTTTTTCCTCCTGTTTTTATTTTTATGTAAATTATGTTTTTATGCATTATAATCCCATCAACATAGTTTTATAACTTGCTTTATAGGTGTATCTTTTAAATCATATAGCAGAAAAAAGTTGCAAGCAAAAAATACATTTATACTGTTATTTTTTTTTAATAGTTTAATTATCATTACTTTTCTTGGTCTCTTCTTTTTAAGATTTTATTTATTTGAGAGAGAGAAAGAGAGAGTGAGCATGGGGAGGGTGAGGGGCAGAGGGAGAAGCAGACTCCATGCTGAGCAGGGAGCCTGATGCAGGGCTCGATCCCAGGACCCAGAGATCATGACCTGAGCCAAAGGCAGGTACTTAACTAAGTCACCCAGGTGCCCCTTACTGGTCTCTTCTTTATGGAGATTTAAGCTGCATGTCCTTTCATTTCAGCCTGAAAGACTTCTTTAGTATATTTCTTGAAGGAAAGATCTGCTAGCTATGAATTCTTTAAGTTTTGGTTTGTCTGAAAATGTCTTAAATTAAAGAACTTAACTTTATGAAGGATAGTTTTGCTGGTTATAGAATTCTTGGTTTGGGAAAAAAAAAAGGATTCTTGGTTTGATAAATTTTTTTCTTTCAGCAGCATGGGATATGTCATCCCACTGCCTTCTGGCCTCTGAAGTTTCTGATAATCTTATTGAGGATCATGTAAATGTGATATATCACTTCTGTGTTAGTGCTTTCCAGATTCTCGCTTTGTCCTTCAGTAGTTTGATTATGGTGGGTTCTGGCGTGGTACTCTTTGAGTTTATCCTGTTGGAGTTCATTGGATATGTAGATTGATGTTTTTCATCAAATTTGGGATTTGGGACCATTTATTTATTAACTGCTCCAATTGAGGGGTGTTTTCTGTTTGTCATTTGTTTGTTTGGTTTGGTTTTAAAGAGAGAGCAACTGGGGAATGGGCAGAGGGACAGGGAAAGAGAGGGAAAGAGAGGATCCCAAGCAGGTGCCATTGCTCAGTGCGGAACCCAGTGCAGGGCTCGATCTCACGACCAGAGATAATAACCTAAGCCAAAACCAAAAGTCCGACGCTCAACCGACTAAGCCACCCTGGGCCCCCCTTAACTGCTCCAAGTGTGAACACCACCTCAGGCAGCTACTGTGTTAAATAATTGTCACTGGTTGTTTTGATTGTCACCCCTGGGAAAAGGCTACTTGAGGTGAGCAGGTGCTAAGTCAGGTCAGATAAAGAGAAGCCCTCGAGCAGGAACCACCAGACAGGTCAGATAGTGACAGTTCCTTGAAGATTGAGCTTTCGGGGAGCTTCATACCCTCCAGTGTTTGCTAGGCTGCTTGCTGGTTTTCATGTCTACCGTGACTGTGAGGCCGCTGGTTTTCAAGGCTGCTGCCAAGCCAGGGAGAGGAGGGTGGAAATAAGAGCAAGTTAAAATGCCACAAAGCCCATTTTTCTTACTAGAGTTCTGAAAAAGTTGATTCAGTTAATTTTTGCCTCGTGTTCTTTGTGATTTTACAGAGGCACAGATATATAAAGGCCTTACGTGAGCATTCTGAAGTGCCTATCTTCCTTTTCATATATTTTAAGCACCTCAATTTTTAGATCTTTATCTCACTGTCGAGTCTCCGAGACACAAATATTATATAAAGGAAGGCAGTCATGGGCTTTCTTTGTTTTTCCGCTATCCCTGGGAGCCAGAAGGGACAATCTACAGCACTACAGGTGCATCGGCAGGGCAGGACATAAGGTTACGGTGTCGGGCAGTACAGATATTCTTTTTTTTTTTTTTAAAGATTTTATTTATTAGACAGCGAGAAACACAGCGAGACAGGGAACACAAGCAGAGGGAATGGTAGCGGGAGAAGCAGGCTTCTTGCCGAGCAGGGAGCCTGATATGGGGCCCGATCCCAGGACCCTGGGATCATGACCTGAGCCGAAGGCAGACGCTTAACGACTGAGCCACCCAGGCACCCCAAGATATTCTGATCTTATTTTGAACTTCAGCTCTGGCCCTTACTAGCTGTGTGACCTTGGGGAAAATTACCTCTCTGAGCCCAGAGTCTTTGTTGATAAAAGGGAAATGTGGTAGGCGAAATAATGCTCCCCTCCTCCCAAAATAATGTCCTTGTCCTAATCCCTGGAACCTGTGAATATCTCACTTCTCATCGTGAAAGGAACTTTGTAGGTGTGGTTAAATTAAAGATCTTGACATGGGGAGGTAATTCTGGAGTATTTCTATAGGCTCAGTACAATCACAAAGGTTTTTCTGAGAGGGAGGCTGGAGAGCCAGAGGCAGTGATGACAGAGGGGAGAGCAGAGGGCAGAAGCAGGGGGAGAGAGAGTCTCAAGCAGACTCCATGCCCAGCACGGAACCCAGTATGGGGCTCCATCCCATGAACCTGAGATCATGACCTGAGCCAAAACCAAGAGCCGGTTGCTTAACTGACTGAGCCCCCCAGATGCCCCAGCTTGCATTCTTTTCTTAAGCAGACAAAAAAGTAAACACCTAAATTATAATTATTGTCAATAATTACTTAATTTTATATCGTGGTAATTTTATGAAGAAACAGAGCAAGCAGAGATGGGGTGAATGGTGGAGAAAGGAGTGTGTTTGTGGTTGCTTGGACAAGGTCACCAAGGAGGTTCTCTCTGAAGAGGTTATATATATATATTTTTAAAATATTTTATTTTATTCATTTGACAGAGAGATCACAAGTAGGCAGAGAAGCAGGCAGAGAGAGAGGGGGAAGCAGGCTCCTTGCCGAGCAGAGAGCCCGATATGGGGCTCGATCCCAGGACTCTGGGGCCACGACCTGAGTCAAAGGCAGAGGCTTAACCCACTGAGCCACCCAGGCGCCCCCTGAAGAGGTTACATTTGAGCAGAGACCTATCTGATAAAAAGAAGCCAACCAGAAGAAGATCTGGAGAAGAGTGTCCCAGCAGAGAGAACCCCTTAAAGATAAAGGCCCTTGAGGGGGGAGCAAGCACAGCACGCTCGAGAAGCACAAAGGCCACGGCAGCTTCCCAGCGCGATCCGGGCAGTCGGCAGGGGTCAGATCTTGTACGGATTTTGTACGCCGGGGAAAGGAATTCAGTTTTGTTTTCATTTCAGTGGGAAGAAACAGAGATTTTATACAGTGTGGTACGTTGACTTGACATGTTTTAAACGGATCACTTTGACCAGAGACTCAAAAGTGACTGGTAGGAGCTGGGATCAATACACAGTTGTTAGTTAGCTTCAGGCAAGAGAGGATGGTGGCTTTCTTATTTTCTTTTTAAGTTTTTTTAATTTATCTATTTGTCAGAGAGAGAGAGAGCGAGCGCACGCGCGCAAGCATAAGCAGGGGGAGCAGCAGGCAGAGGGAGAAGCAGGCTCCCCGCCGAGCAGGGAGCCCGACATGGGGCCCGATCCCAGGACTCTGGGATCCTGACCTGAGCCAAAGGCGGATGCTTAACAGCTGAGCCAACCAGGCGCCCCTGATGGTGCCTTCAGACAGCAGTGGTGGTGGAAGAGGTAGTGAGCAGGAAACTTAGCATATGTTTAGCTGGCACACATATCTGAAAGGTGGTTGTGAGGATTAAATGAGCTAATATTTGAGGAGAGCATAGCCCGGTGCCCGGGACACAGCAGGTGCTGGTGGCAGGGCTGCCACTGTTTGTCTGGGGCGTCATTGTCACTGCTGCTGCCACCAGCAGGGCTGTTTTCATCTCTTGTAGGAAAAAGACCGAAAGACGCATACTTAGTCTTCTCTGCATCAGTGGTCACAGAGGGAGCTTAGACTCACACTGGTATTGTGACTGACTGACTGTATTGGGCAATATGCATATAAAGATAAACACCTGGGTGGCTCTCTTGGTTACACATCTGACTCTTGACTTTGGCACAGGTCATCATCTTGGGGTCCTGGGACCAAGCCCCGTGTCGGGCTCCACGCTCAGTGAGGAGTCTGCTTGAGATTCACTCTCCCTCTGTCCCCACACCTCCACTTGTACATGTGTGCGCACACTCTCGCTCTCTCGAACAAACAAATAAATAAATAAAGTCTTCCCCAAAAGATATACATATTTGGGTAGTTCTTACATATCTGTGTAAGTTCTTAATTATTTTGAACCTCTAGTCACTTCTGTTCACCTCCTTCTTTGGTTTGGTATGCGAAATGAACTCATAGAGATAAGAAAAGATTTTATCTCCTGAGTGCCCCTTATGTTTCAAGCATTTTACTGGGCAGATAAACAGTATTTACTGCACAACAAGGTGTACTTATTCCAAGTCTACAGATGATAAAGCTGAGGCCGTGGGAAATTACAAAACATATTCAGGTTATATAATTCTAATGCAGTTCTTTACTAGCCACCCAGATTCATGCAGACCCCGTAAGTCAAGGGCACAGGCTCCAACAAGACTGCCCTCACCGCAAGTGCCAACCACAAGTTTGGGGGTCCCCAGGCCCTCTGTACTTCTGACCAACTGGCTTTAGTTTCAGAATTTGCTAGGATGACTCACAGAACCCAGGAAAGAGCTATCTTCACTATCATAGTTTTATTATAAAGGGTACAAACCAGGACTGGCCAGATGGAGAGACACACAGGGCAAGGTCTGCAAGTGTCCTAAACACAGAGCTTCCATGCCTTTCCCCGTGCAATCAGGGCCCATAATCCTCCCGGCACATTGAAGTGTTCACCAACCAGGAAACTGCACCAAGCTCCATTGTCCAGAGATTTTACTAGGGTTCCATTAGGTGGGCATGATTGAGCCATTGGCCACATGACTACGCGCAATACCCAGGCCTCCTTCCCTCCCTGGAGGGAATACCATTCCCCAGAGGTCCGGAAATCCGGCTGATAGCAAGTGATTCAAGGCCCCAAGTCTCTAATTACATGGTTGATTTTTCTGACCCGGCCTCATCCTGAACATAAGCTACCCAAGGGCTCACCATGTTACCTCACTGACATAAACTATCAGGACCCCCATGAATAACACAGACGCTACTATCACCTGGGAAATTCCAAGATTAGAGGTTCCCTCCCAGGAACCATGGACAAAGACTGGGCAATTCTTTATTATACAGCCAGGGATCACACCTCTAATAAGTGTTGGAGCCAGGATTCAGTCCTGTTCTGCCTGATTCCAAAGCCCCTGCTCTATCCACTACTCCATTACTGTTAAGGCCCTTAGAAAAGTGGTTTATTTAAGGTCACACAGCTAGCTACTAACGAGAGGGCCTGTCCCCTAGGCCTGACTACCAATGTGTGCACCTTTCCACAGTTTACTTTTTATTTGTTCCTGTTGGGGCAGATTTGACCTATTCTTGTAAATTTTGCAACTTGTGTGGCAGGCACAATTGGTGAAAAGATTGGAGCTTTTGCTTTCATTTCTATTTCTACAATTGCAGAATATTGCTTCCTAGCTACACGCTATCAGTTGTCAATGTTTGTCGTCATTTAGTCACAGTTTATTCATAAATGTAAAAATGAAGTGAAAAAATCAGTGCTTCCAACATTAAGATTATAAATCCTTTTTGCTTTATTGTTTTCCTTTTAAAAGTAAGAAATGTTGATAGAAGAAAATGAGTCCATTGTTACTTGTAGCTAACATGGTGCTCTTATTCTAATATTTGTCTTAATTTGTGTACCTCTCTTTGCTTCCAGGTAGCATCCACTGTATTTTCCATGCAACTGGGCACCACTACACTTGGAAGAAGGTTACCACAACGGTGCACAACATTATCGTGGGCAAGTTGTGGATAGATCAGGTAAGCAGAGGTGCCCAAAGTGTTCTGAAGTTCAGAAGACTACGTTTGTAGGTACATCTATGCAGTATCAAGGACATGTGAACTGGCCCCAGACTGTTACTGATTTATCCATTCCTCCTTAGGAATTGCTCTCAGCCAGAAGCCCCACCCCGACCTCCTGAATTTCTATACCACAAATTATTTTTTGTAAATGACCAATTTATAACATTCATTCTGTAACTACTCTGCCAGGACTGTGTTAGCTACTATGAAAGTACAACAAAATAATCAACACGACTCCTACTCTTCATCCTTTCATTTTTTATCAGATATTTACTGCTAGGCAGAGGGCTAGATCTTGGGGATACGAAGCCAGATAAGATGTTGTCCTTCAAAGAGTTACTATATCACTGGCGACAACATGACAAATAGGTATAGATTGGAAAGTATTAACAAAATACGATAGTGTTAAGAGCTGTACTAAGATAACATCTAAATAATTGTCAGTCTGCTTAAGAAGATGGTTGTAATAAATTCAGAAAAGAGAGGGAATACCATCTAGCAGTCAGGAAAGCCTATACAGTAGATGTGGGAATTAAGCTGAGGGTTTTTTTTGTTTTGTTTTGTTTCGTTTTGCTTTGTTTAAGATTTTTATTTATTTATTTTAGAGAGGCGGGGCATGTGCGGGGGAGGGGCAGAGGGAGAGAAGGGGAGAGAATCTCAAGCAGATTCCACACTGAGCACAGAGCCCAATGCAGGGCTTGATCTCACGACCCTGAGATCATGACCTAAGCTGAAACCAGGAGTTAGAAAGTTAACTGAGCCACCCAGGGGCCCCAAGCTGAATCTTAAAGTGGTTTGAGATTTAGGAGATAGAAAGAGGAGAAAATAAAGTGTAGAAAGGTCCGTTATATGTAACCTTGTCATTGTGAATAGAGTACTTTAAATTAAGCACAGAGTTCATGAAGGGTATGAGTGGGGGGTTGGTTTGGAAAGGTAAATTATTATGTGAATATCAGCATATGTGCTGAAAGGCAAATCATGCCACCTAACATGGGACATATGGTTGACAGAAAACCGGAAGGCCGTATGATCTTGATCCCAACCTAGAATATCAAGGTTCCAAAGGGATTTCATAGCTTCTTGGGGTCGGCTGAGACCAGAACCCTTAAGCAAGGGAGTTTGAGAGTGTCTGATGGGAAAGTGAAGAATTACGAGGCATGGGGTCGGGCAGATATTCAAGTCCTCCGGTCTTAATAAAATCAATCCATGATGCTTTTTATTTTACAGTCTGGTGAAATTGATATTGTGAATCACAAGACGGGAGACAAGTGCAATCTTAAATTTGTTCCTTATAGCTACTTCTCTCGTGATGTAGCAAGAAAGGTAAGAGAAGTTGGAGTTTAAATGTTTTTCTTTAGTGTGTGTCTCTTAGAAAGTCTACTCTTTGGGGGCTGGTATAGATGATGGATCAAGAGATAGTCTAAACATATATATCTCCTAAATATGTATGTGGTGATTAAAAAAAAAAAGGCAAAGTAAAGGAGAAAGTCAGCAGGAAGGGCCACTAGATTGCATTACCAAACCAAACCATTATCTTTTCTGATAAAGACATTAAGTAAAAACAGTAAAAGTCAAGAGCAAGGAAAGATTGAAAATGGGAAACACAGAGGAAGGACCAGTAGAAGGATTTCAGGAAGAAAGATGGGCAGTTTGACTGCTGGGACGTCTAAGCGAGAGTCTTGTGTTACCACCACAGCTGAATTGCGCCATGAGTTTGATGGGGAGTAAAGTAGAGCTGGGGATTTCAATCTGTTTGTGGCTGTCTCTGAAGAAAGAAGAAAATACCAGAGAGAAGAAAATATCAAAGAGAGAAGAAAATACCATAATTCTGAGTACCATTCAGATCCTTTTCCTGCATATATCATTGCAACAAAAATCCCTATCCAACAAAACGATGAAACCCCAACTCATGGCTCATTTATTTTAAGCAGCTCAAAAAAGTATACCAAAATAATTTTGGTGTTCCATGGTATTTATCGTAGCAGAATTTAACCAGTATTGACCGTAGGACTCTTGTTTCCAGAATAGTCAGGTAAGCTAACCCACAGTGAATGCCATACTCCAAAGCCCTACTCTCCATCTTTGTAGGTGACGGGGGAAGTGACAGATCCATCAGGAAAAGTTCACTTTGCCCTTCTGGGGACATGGGATGAGAAAATGGATTGTTTCAAAGTACAACCAGTCATTGGGGAAAATGGGGGTGATGCTCGGCAGAGAGGCCACGAGGCAGAGGAAAGCAGGGTCATGCTATGGAAAAGGAACCCTTTACCGTGAGTATCAGTGTGCATGCTGTTCAGGTAATACTTTGACCTCCACCTTGGGGGAGTACTGATGGCAGTTCTGCCTTCCTTAACACTTAATTACGGGAGGGATCAAGCCAGGGAAATCAGAACCTTTGGAGAGATTACCAGAAGGCTGTCACAGTATGATTTGAGTTGTAACGTGCCTTGTCAAGAAAATTGAAACTAATCAAGTCACACCTGCCAAAAAATATTCATAATTTAAAGCAAAATGACTCAGAAGCAGCTAGAGGAGAAGGAGGCCTACCACCAGTTAACAACTTAGCCCGAGACCTAGTGGCAGTAAAAGATCCCTGAGATCAGGTACTGGAATGCGGAAATACGATGGCCATTTGTCTCGTGTCATCTCCTATGTTCAGTCTATAGTAAGAGCCAAGATGATTAAGAGCCAAGATCTTATTATATTATAAGAGCCAAGATTTTCAAAGAAAGCAAAGGAAATAAGAATAGGGAATTTTCATTCAGTAGAAGCTTTCATTCTTCCTAAGGCATTTCTTCGTAATCTCTGCTGAGCACAGCACAAGCCCAGCAAACTCCTGGAGCAAGTGATGACAGGGGAGGGGATGGAGGGTGGTCCAGGCTGGCTCTCTGCACGAGGGGAATGTGCCCCGGGCCTAGAGGCTGTCCGTCCGTCTATAGAACGGCTTCGGGGAGGCTGCCTTTTGGCAGAGGGGGCCTGCGCTCCGGCGTCACCCTTCGTCTTTCTCATCGTCGATTTGTAGGAAGAATGCAGAAAACATGTACTACTTCTCAGAGCTTGCTCTGACGCTCAACGCCTGGGAAAGCGGCACCGCCCCCACAGACAGCCGATTGCGGCCTGACCAGAGACTGATGGAAAACGGGCGCTGGGATGAAGCCAATGCTGAGAAGCAGCGCCTGGAGGAAAAGCAGAGACTTTCCAGAAAGAAGAGAGAAGCAGAAGCTATGAAAGCCACAGAGGATGGTAACGAACCTGTCTTCCACTCTCTCGATGGGTGGAGAATCGTTTGGTGTGTTTCTGGCTTTCATTCTGTTTTTCTTTACCCGCTTTCCCTTGTAGGCACACCCTATGATCCCTATAAGGCGCTGTGGTTTGAGCGGAAGAAGGACCCTGTTACCAAGGAGCTAACCCATATTTATAGGGGAGGATACTGGGAGTGTAAAGAAAAACAGGACTGGACCTCATGCCCGGACATTTTCTGAAACGGCAGCAACAAAAAGGAGGAGGATCCAAAGGAGAAGAGGACAGAGGATGTGCGGGAAAGCTGGCGTCTGGGACTCTGACCGAGCGCTTTCCTCCAGTTTGTCTGTCTTAACCAATCATTTTGTCCAAATCAATCACCAGAAGCAGACACCAGTGGTGGTGATTGGCTGGTTGCCTTAGCTGATTGAAACTGAAATCGACTTGCTAGATACCTGTGTGTGTGAGGGGAGGCTTAGTGGCCGGGGCGGGGCGCTGCTCCGCTCCTGCGGGCAGGTGTTCCTGGCTCGCCCTCCTCCCTCTGCCCCCACTTTAGGATGACGTCACCCACCCTCCCCTGTAGCCTCCTGCTCGGCCAAGGTTTGCGTGAGGTGATGATTCAGGGGCATTTTGGTGCTGTTCGGAGCGAGAGCTGAATTTAGAAGCTCCTTGAAAGGGGAGCACGTAAGACTTAACCAATGGAGGCATCGTGAATGACCGCGGTGGAGCTTAGACATGGCGTCACAAAATGGGGTCCCACACGGGGTCAGTCTCATGGGGCGCCCGCCCCGAGATAACCGCAGTCTCAGAACAATTGCGAGGGGGCTTGTTCTGTAAGATTGGAATACTCGGACTGACATTTCTTGGAAGTTTCCATCTTTGTGTAACATACCCTTCTGCTGTCCTCCATCTTTGACAGTAACCGGAGGCCACTTTGGTGGTTGGTAGAAGGGTTGTGTTATCCTCACAAGGGAGTTTTATGGACTTCCTCACACAGGGAACGTCTGAGAACACAATGCAGGGTGGAAAAGACTGCTCGCCACTTTGCTTTCCCAGGTCCTCCTCACTCCCATTCTTCATTGCCTTTCTTGCTCCTCCGTCCCTCCCTCCCCGTCTCTCTCTCTCTCTCTCTCTCTCTCTCTCTCTCTCTCTCAGCGCAATACCAGTTTGGGTCTGTGCCCCACTGTGGAGCAAAGCATTACCTGTCACATTCTGATACACTTCAGAATTTGAGAGAAGGAGTTAATTTGAAACAAAAGTTTTCACCATCTCTCAAGCCCCATGGACTGGAGCCACCTCTCGAATAATGTGTTAAATATCTGTATATTATATATATGTAGAAAAAAATCTAATTTTTTTTTGTTTGATTTTCCTTCTTCCCATTAAGAATCTTGTTTTTTGATATCCTTTATCTCCCTGGGACTCTCTCTTGGACACACTGATGTGGAATGGAGCCTTCTCTGTTTTCCCTCTTTTAGGGGCAGACAGACCCTGAAGCCGAGCAGGATCACCTCTGGCAGTTATCAAACAGGGACTCGCCCCCGGGTCTGTATCACGGAGTGCCCGCTGCTGTCTAGGTTCTGCTCTCCTAATGGCCTGAGTCTTGAAAATGAAATCCTAACTCTTTCCTGCCTTTTTTCCTTCTTTTGTTAGGAAGAGCATGGGTAGAGAGGCAGGACGGTAGTTTCCTGTTTAATTCTGCCTCTGCCCAAACCCCAGCACACACAGCCCATTCCCAAAAGAGACTTCTTCCTAGGACGTGGGGCTGAAAGTGCCGTCACGGGGGGTGGGTAAGAGAACTACTCCCGTCGGGCCCTGGCTTCCTTCATTTTGTGTTCTGTATTTGTTTCCATTGTCTTGTTCAGGAATCTGCCCCTGCGCAGCCCACCCTTGGTTGAGGATCACAAATTGAGGTGCCTTCCTTGTATGCTTTTTGTTAGTGTTTTTCGTTTCTGTTCCTTAACTGCTGAGCCTCAGCCAGTGTGGGTCCTGGGGGAAATATCATTCCAGAGGAAGCCATCCCTGCATGGAAATTGGATTTATACCGGGTAAATTAGTACTTCTATTCCTTCCTTGCCATTCCTCCCTTCCTAGCTGTGAGGCACTTGAGAGACAGTCAACCGCTGGGGAGTTTCCTCCTAAGACCCCGATTCCCACGCTAAGCGCGGGATTGTGCTGGGGCTTCTTTCAAGGAGGCCCGCCGAGGCCGTGACCTTATCAGGGGGCTTTCCCGGAGCAGGAATTCCTCAACCTAACTGAACGTCTCTGCTTTATCCCCCCCCCACCCTTTCTCCCTCCACCATCTGCACTACATTTCCCAGCCTGGCCCCCGATCCGATTCCTGCTCATGGAGAAGCTCGGAGTCCTTCAGGTGAAATGAAGTCACATCAAAACAAAACTATATATATTTTCGTTTTTTTTGCCTTATTGTTTTTTTTTTTCCAAGAAAACTACTAAATTAAATAATTTTTAAAAAGTCACATCGTTTGTCTGATTCACTTGACTCCTACTAGATAAGAAGTGGTGGTTGGGGCTGGAGCACCAGCCGGGTGCCGGTTTGCTCTTGGGAATCGGGCCGCTGATCTTTGTGAGCAGTTGAAAGAAAAATGGGGCGCAGGTTTCCAGATGTTTCAACTGTTCGACAACATTCTCAGGGGCCGGTGGACAGAAGAGTAGTTTTAACAGCCCCTTCCGCTTTAATGGACGTAACCGTCAGCGTCTGTTTTCCCCCCCCCCCCACCCCGGTTTAGGGGAATCGTTTCTAGTGTTTTTGATGTTGGGCCTCTTTCACTTCATAAAACAAAAGTTTTCTTGAATTTAATTTCTCTTGCCCGTTTAGATTTTCAGGTTCTTAGCTAATTCTGTACTTTGAAACATGAGCAATTGAGTATTGATTTGAAGGCCTTGGAGAGAATTAAGGACCGGGAAGATGGTTGATGAGGTTTTCACTGTAAAGTTCAGGGAGAGGGTCAGGGTGGGCAAAGGAAGCAAAGGGGCCCGGAGAGGCTGCACACAGGTCCTGCCCTGTGGCTGAGCGTCTGCTTCTGCGTCCAGCGTGTTGAGTTAGGGATTCTGAACATTGTCCGACTTACACTGGAACAATTTTAAGAGCTAAGCGTTAGGGCGCCTGGGTGGCTCAGTGGGTTAGGGCCTCTGCCTTCGGCTCAGGTCATGATCTCAGGGTCCTGGGATCAAGCTCTGCATGGGGCTCTCTGCTGAGCAGGGAGCCTGCTTCCCCCTCTCTCTCTGCTGTCTCTGCCTGCTTGTAATCTCTCTCTCTCTGTCAAATAAATAAAACATTTTAAAAAAAGAGAGCTAAGTGTTAGAATCGTCATGTGAAGTACAGAGAAAGGCACTGGAAAGATACCCATAATTTAAATAAATCCACTAAAGTTACACAGCTGATTGGTTAGTCACAGTGTTGGAATTCAAAGCTGGGTTTGTTTGACCCCCGAGTCCGTGACCCCTACAACCTCGTGTTCTGGGAGAAGCTGGGTTGGAAGGCAGCTGACAGTGAAGTCATTTCCTCCTGGATTAGGTCACATCATGCAGTAATGCACACTTCTGTCTCCAGAGGCTTAGTGATTTTGTGGGGAGCGTCACTTTGGACACAAAAATTTGTCCACCTGAAGGAAGAAGCATCCTCTAAGTTCAGCCTCCAGGCTCCTTGATTTCTCAGGGCTCTCGTGTCCACAAAAATTAGCTATGTCGCCAGAGGTTGTTTTCCTAGCCTGGTTCTTGGGAAGGCCACGCATCTGTTCAAGGCATTTGCCTGATTCACATTGCTGGGCTCGATGGTAAGTTTCAGGACCTTAAGGGATTTTTCATAGCAAGCTAAAAGTCATTGCAGTAGACACCCGCTGTTTGCGAGAGTTGCATCCGGCCACCTTGAATAGCACTGACTGTGCCTTATAACTTCCTCCAATAGGGGCAGTTGAGTATACCTGAGACATTTTAACAATCCCTTCATTAGTCCTTTCAGGGGCTACTATGACCTGATGGGTCGTGATGTGGATCCCCAAGGATGCTTGGAGATCCACACCACCACACTCACTCATGATTCAAAATGACGACCCAGCAAAATGATAAATTATAACACTTGTCAGGGACCCCTGAAGTCCCACAAAAATGGTAAACCTTTAAAGTTAAAGGCCCACTCTACTTTTGGCAAGATATGTGAAAACCGACCCTAAAAGGAGATGTAGAAATCTTTGGAAGTTACCCACTATAAAGTATATACCCTGTGAAACTCTTAAGTTTGTCATCAAAATGTAGAGCTTGCTTCTCTAAAAGTTACAAAGCTTTTGCCCCGTGATCTGCCATGCCCTGTGGGAAGCATTCCAAGCCTCTCTCGACTTTTCCTTCCAAGCTCAGACAGTAGTGTGTAGTATATTCTCCTCAGGCCTTCTTCGCGACTAGCTTTTCAGTTCCCATGGATTCCTCAGGGGAAGGAGGCACGGTGGCCTCAGGAGGTATCTTTAAAGGCAAGTACTAAAGAGCTCGAATCCTCTATAAATAGCTTTGCAGAGGTCACACTTGAATTTCACCAGGTGATTTTAAAAGTAAAGAACCAATTGGCCCTGAGACTTTCTCTATTCTTCCCTCTGTCTCTCTCTCTCCTTTCTCTTTCGACATTGACTCCAGTCTGTCATGTAACATACAATAAGGATACAAATGACAAGAAAGAGCTCTGATAAACAGGCAATTACAGTCTGGTTTGATAACTGGTGTGAATGCACTGGAGGGGGCCACCAGCCTATAGAGGATATGGGAGGGACGAGATAGAGGCATGTCCGAGAAGGCTTCTGAAACTAGGAGAATGTATCTGAGTTGAGAGTTGCAGGCTTAATAGGGGTTAGGAAAGGGCAGTGTATAGATAGTGGCATGGACAAAGATGAAGAGCAAAGTCTAGGAAAGCATGCTGAGTTTGGATGGCTGCATGAATGGCTAGAGTTTAGACTTGAGGAGGAAGCAATGATACGGTACTGGAGAGAGGAAGGGCCCAAGTTATGGAAGTCTGTATACCACATAATGAGAGAAGTCTTGGGTTTTGAAACATGGCGGATGACGACCAGCAACAAACTACCAACATCGTAGGAGAGCCCCTGGATACCATCAGGCTCAGCCTGGATGAATGAATTTAAGTGAAAATGAGAAATGACAGAGAACTTCAAGGCAGATTACATGCTTATCATTAGCATTTAAATATAATATTGGGAGATGTGGAAGAAATGTGACTACTATAGAAATTGATGAGGAAACAAACAAAGAGATATATAAATCAACAAAATGGAATATGCTGATACTTTTTGTCCAGGGAAATAGTGTTGTCCTAGTTGCCCCTCCCCTGAGAGTTGGCTGAAACAAATAATTTATTGTATATGGAGCATAGGAGATTTAGTTGGATTGCCTCTTCAAATGTAGAAGATTTTCAAAAGAGAAACCTGAGTAAATTGTGATATTAAGAAATGACCAGGGGTGCCTGCGTGGCTCAGTGTGTTGGAGCCTCTACCTCCGGCTCAGGTCATGATCTCAGGGTCCTGGGATCGAGCCCCGTGTCAGGCTCTCTGCTCATTAAGGAGCCTGCTTCCCCCTCTCTGCCTGTCTCTCTGCCTACTTGTGATCTCTCTCTCTGTGTCAAATAAATAAAATCTTAAAAAAAGAGAAAGAAATGACCAAGGATTCTTCCACTCCTGAAATGAGTTGATTTGCGGATAACTCAAAAAAATTCCTTTTTTTTTTTTTTTAATTTTTCATTCATTTGTCAGAGAGAGCGCGCACAAACGGGGAAGTGGCAGGCAGAGGGAGAAGCAGGCTCCCTGCTGAGTAGGATCAAGTAGGACTCAGTCCCTGGACTCTGGGATCATGACCCGAGCTAAAGGCAGACACTAAACTGACTGAGTCATCCAGGAATTCCAGATAACTCAAAAATCCTTAAGCTAAAGAGCATTTTAGTTTTTTCCAACCCTTTTGATCAATGTGATCCCCAAGATGCAGAATTTTTTTTTCAGGAATTGATTGGCTCTGTTTTCTCAGACAATTTCTGATTTTTTTTCCTTTAAATTAAATCTGATGTTTCCTTTTTTGACTAAAAAACAAAAAACCAGAAGTCTTGGTTTTTGCTCTCGACCAGGGAGCCTGTGAAGGATTTTTTAAGCAGGGTGATGGGTTCTGGTGTGGACTTACAGGCAGGAAGATCAATGAAAAGGCTGGGGAAGACGTAAGAATGAAGAGAAGTGGAGGGATTCTAGAAATAATGGACCAGAATGTACAGCACTTGGGTCTGATTATAGGTGGAGAGCAGCAGGAGACGCGAAATTACGAAGTAGGAGGAGGTAGGATAAAGTCAGCTTTAAGGGGCTATGATTAAACCACAGCTTGCTTCTCAAGAGTTTGGGAGAGGTCTACAGCCAATTCCACTTTTTAGTGTCTATATATTTGAAAGTTTAAAAATGCCAAGGTGGGAAAAAAAAAAAAATGCCAAGGTGGGTTTACGAAAATTGAGGTATATTTTAAAGATTAGGTTCAGCAAAACAGTGCTTTTAACATACAGGTGCTACAAGCGACTCAACGCACATCTCCTCTAGGGGTAACATGGAAAAGTCACGTTGGAAGTCTTTTACAAATGGCCTTCCTGTTCAATTCCATACATTTCTTGAGTCCAAACAATTGAGCAATGCAAAATTATTTGTCATTTCTGGCTTATAAACAGATGCTTGGCTTTATCACCTCTCTAATATTCGCTAAATGCTCACCTCCAGCTGAACTCATCCTGAGCTCGTTTGTTACAACCAAATACTATTTCATTATGGAAATACAGAAAACACTTCTTGTGAGCAGCCGAAATAGCTCAGTTGGGAGAGCGTTAGACTGAAGATCTAAAGGTCCCTGGTTCGATCCCGGGTTTCGGCAGTGGTTTTAGGTGCCACCACCGCTGGCTTACCTTCTCCCTAGACGGCACCAGTCTCATTACGATAGAAGTCCTCTTGCCACCCTTGGGGGCATTCTCACTCACCCACACGAGCCTGGGGTGGACACGAAACACTGGTTTCGTGGGGTGTTTTTTTTTTTTTTTTTTTTGTTTTTTTTCTTTTCTTACCCTCTCCCAGAGGGAGGAACCTGAAAACCGGAAAAGGGATTTATGTCGTTGTTTTTACAGTGCTCCTTATAAAATCAGGCTCCCTTCCCTGACCCTGCGTCTGGCTGAGACCACGCTCCCGCTCTCCCTACGCACTGCGCGCCGTTCACTTGCTTCGGGATCACTCCCGCCCCCTTTTTCCAGTTTTCCGCGACGTTCCAGGAGCTGCTGGCGCTGGGACCTTTCTCCGCGGGTGGGAGGCACTAAAGCGCCCGGGCTCCGCAAGGGACTTGACGGCCCCGCGGCCGCTACATGCCGAGCGCAGGGCGCGGGGCTCGGTCCCGGACGTGCGGGAGCTCCGTGGGGATGGCGGACAGGCCGGGCCTTCTCTCGGCCAGAGAAGCCCTCTACTGAGGTTTGATTCCTCCGTCTTAGCAATAACAAGGACCTAGAACAGCTTTTGGTGGTGGTGGTGGTGGTGGGGAGTATGGGAAGCCCTTTCTGGTTCTTGCCTACACCACGGTTACCAAATCAAATACAGGACGCCCAATTAAATTTGAATTTCAAAGAAACAATGAATGTTTTTCAGTATAAGTATGTCCCAAATATTGCGTGGACCATACAACGTACACCCTCGTTGTTTCTCAGAAATTTAAATTTAACTTAATTTGTATTTGCCAAATCGCAAACCACAACGGTTTATCATATATACAAACATACACTGAACAGGATGAGCCCCCTGCCCCACCGCGCCCCAGCAAAAGTCCTGAGAAACTACCTTCAGGACGATCCAGATTTCGCAGCAGACTGGGAGTTTCTTATTCTCAACATCTCACCACGTACAAAAGGCATTTGTGCCCATCACC
>CM053613.1:8096947-8146331 GCA_028646535.1 Procyon lotor
AGGGGCGGAGGGGCGGGGGGGCTGGGAAGGGGGGGCGTGCTCTCCAGGCCCTGGCGCGGTCCGAGGTGGCTGCTGGTGCTTCTGGCCGGAGCCCACGTTGTCCCTTTTAATTAATACGCTTCGCGCTTCTTTTGAGGTGGGCACCAGAGATGGGGACCAGAACTGCGAAGTGGTGCTTCTCGGAAGAAGGGCACTTAATACCTTTAACGCTGAACTGTGTCTCCGACCCCGTGCTCTTTGCTTTTAGGGCAAATATGGGCGCGGCAGGGGCGAGGGTGGGGAACAGTGAGTAAATGGCTTCTCCTCCTTTCCCAGGCTTTGTTTGCCAAGGAGTTTCTAAATTAAAAAGGGTGCTTTTTATTTAAGAAATCTGCATGTACTTGCCAAAGAACCACCTTACCTGCGGGGCAGTGGGTCGGAACTGGGCTGAATCACAGTCAGATATGGAGTCCCGGAACTTATGCAACACGGTGCTATTAGCACGCAGCGCAACGGATAACAGGGCCTTCAGCCACTGCAGGAAAGGGATTCCCGTGAGCCCGGATAGCTCAGTCGGTAGAGCATCAGACTTTTAATCTGAGGGTCCAGGGTTCAAGTCCCTGTTCGGGCGATACTTTAACTTTTTCCCTAATAATTTAAAAATAAGGACAAACTTTCGTAATGCCGATGGCCTTCAGAGAAAGGAGTAAAATCCCCTAGTGTGTGGGCAGTGAGTCCAGCCAGACCCTTCCATGAAAAGCCGGCCTCCGGGAGGACCGACACTGAGAACCTTTGTGCAAAGCCCCCCTCCCCGCCCCCCGGAAAACTTGCGGTGCACTGCTCCAGGTAATTAAACAGGCTGCTTTATTCTGCAACCACTAGGTAGGTCCCTTGTGTCCCAACTGTTGACCGCTGTATTCACAGGAAGAGGGAACGGATGCCTTCCAGGACGGCCCGGGCGCCGCCCCCCATCGCTGTCCTGGGGCCGTCCCGCTGATCCTCTCTCTGGGGCTCCCTCCCCCTACGTGCCTGCGACTATGGCATGGATCCTGCACCTACACGCCACTTTCCTATCCTTCTAGAGAATATTTCTGCACTCTGAAAAGAAAGAGATAACCACTTAGAAACCTATGCACCAAACAGAGCAGTCCCCTCTCTAAAGGAAGTCTTCTCTCTACCCTCCCCCTGTAAAGTGTGACCCTGAACACAGAAAGGAGTTGAGGTGGGAGGAAGAGGGTGCTTATTGGAAAGACTTCAAGAGGCTGGAATGGGACAAGTCCTGGTGCTGAAAAAAAAAAAAAAAGTCAGCTAACAAGAGAAGGAGTTAGCTTCTGAAAAGTATTGAGGAAGTTGGGCTGTGGACACAGAGAAGCTTAGGCACGGGTTCACTAAGACTAAGAGTAATTTCCTTGGGAGGTAGAGGGAAGGTGCATCCTAGCTTTGCTAGAGATTGAGCCTATCTTGCTTCTGCCGGGCAACAAAGGACAGTCTGTCTTGATCTCCTTAATAGGATGGAGGTGTAGGTTGGTTGAGTCAGTTGCCCTCTTAGCTGATGGACGGTGGTACTCAGGGAGTCCTGATTAGTGGGGCAGAGACAGGATGGAGGGAGCCCTCAAGAGGGAGGGTGGGCCTTCCCCCTCCACACTGGAGTGCCTTACCCGGAGCCTACAGACTCACAATTATCTCCTAGTGTCCAAAGCGCAGCTTCCTCTTCAGGAGAAAGGGAATCAGAGCAATAGCATCCACCTTATGAACTTGTTATCAAGTGAGGTAACAGGGCATACACAGTGCTTAGTAGAGTTTTGCCCCAAGGTAAATATTCAATACACTGTAGCTATTATCGTTATTATTATTCAATATTCAATATTGTTATTATTTTGAATCTAGGGAGGAAACAAAAGATACCTGTCGAAACAGGTAAGGAACCATTCCAAAGAAACATACTCCCAATATGCCCAAGATCATAAGCCTATCCATTTTCATGTGATTTGTGTTGGTTGGTATGTGCTGAAGAGACAGCAGTGTTCACTGATCCAAGTAAGTGCTCTTAGTAAGAGCTGGGCCAGTCAGGCTTCTTTCTTGAAAAAAGTGAATCAAGGGGCTCAGATGGCATCTCAGGGAGAGAAACAAGGTGAGGAGCTATGGCAATTTCTCTTCTCTGAGGGAGTCCTTTGGAAAATGATTAAGTGCACTTTTCGCAACCTTGAAAAGTGGTGTCTTTGCTCCAATCATTTACTGACTGAACAAGAACAGAGCAAGCCGGGACAAGAAGAGGACAAGGGTGGAGAGCATTGACACCTCCCTCCCACTGAGAGCATTGAGTTCCTTCCTCCAAGGTCACTCCCTCAGTCTTTCACCAAAAAGGGAAAAGTGAGAAAAAAAAACCCTATGTCTGTCTTGACCAAGACCTTTTGGGCTTTGGAGCTGGACAGCTCTGGTTCAGTTCCGGATGACTTGAAGCAAATCTGTTATTCCATTTAGAAATTATCATATTATCAACCTCAGGGTAGGAGTGAACTGGGTGGGGATTGAATGAGACCATGTAGGTCGTGTGCTGGGCACACAGTAGGCACTTAGTAAGTGGCCGTCTTTACTCTTATTGGGGAGGGCCCCTGGGAGAAGTAGAGAAAGCATTAGCGATAAGGAAAGGGTTAAGGTATAGGCAGGGAGAGGTAGGGGGCCCCTGACAAGGCTCTGAAACTATTCCTGGCAGGTCTAAGTGCTAAGCCAGGGTGAACAAGAGATAAAGGAATAGATCAGACCACCTGGCCCTGGATGTTAGGGAGTGTTTATCTTTGGCGGCTACAGTGTAATCACAAAAAATGACCAAACCTCAAAGAATTAAGTCATTAAGAGTGTTGGCAATAGTCCTTGCTCAAACCAAGATGGCACAAGGATCTCAAGGCCACAGGCCTCCCAGTCAGTTCTCAGTAAAAGACTGCCATGGAAAGCTTTCAGTGGCCACCCATTCGGGACCCCTCTCACTGGAGAGAGCTTTTTCCTTCCTTTCTGATGTTACCTTCACTTAATAAACTTTCACTTCACTTCACCCTTTTGTGTCCCCAAGATTCATTCTTCAACTCTGTGAGACAAGAACCCTGCAATCCTGTTAATATTAGGATAAGAATACTAAATTTTCCTCACATGACAGGAATTAATTTTCTCATTCACAGCCCTCAAAACCTCAGAGCTATAAATAGTATAATTTGGAAGACGAAATTAGGAACTGATAAGGCAAAGATAAGAGAAAGGGGTCTTCCCCCCCACCCCCGCTTTCTTTTTAAAAAATTTCCTTAACAAGGTAGTAGGAGTCTTCATCTTTGCCGAAATAGCTCAGTTGGGAGAGCGTTAGACTGAAGATCTAAAGGTCCCTGGTTCGATCCCGGGTTTCGGCAGGGTTTTTGCCCACACACCCCAGGACAGGACGAGAGTCGGTTCATTTGAGCCCTCTCTCCTTGAGCCCCCTGGAGCGCCTGCGCAGCGGCCCTGCGGGTCTCCTCGTGGGCGTGCCCACCCTCGCGCCTGCGCAGCGGCTGGGGTGGACGGATGGGTGGGTGTCCTAGCGTGTATACCCTCCCCCGCGCTTGCGCAGCGGCAAAGGGGGCGGGGGGCGGTCAGCGCGCGTGTGCCCTCCGCCTGCCGCGCGTGCGCACCAGCCGTGAGGGTCTCGGCGCCCTGGGCAGGGATCGTCCTTTCATTCAGCACGCGCTTCAGCCCGGTCTCGAAGCCCCCAAGGAGTGGAGCACAGTGGGCTCCTTGGTGTTTGTTTCCCATGCCGTCCGCTCCTAGGGCTCGCAAGCTTTTCTCGTGGGTGGCAGACTTGCCGAGAGCCTTAAAAAGTTTGTACAGCCAGACCCGAAAGCCAGGTCCCCATCGGAGGGTCAGAAATCTGGTGAAGGATGGTTCCTCACCGGAGATGTGACTCATAGGCACGTGTCTCGATCTGAAAGAATTTTTGGAACCTGTTTTCTCACCGCGCCTTTAATAAACGGGGCGCGAACGATTGCTGAGGGCCAGGCGCTGTCGCAGTTACCGCCAGGAGCATTACTGTCAGAACTGACGACGGGGGTGCGGTTTTCTTGCTCATAGGTCTATTGATGTTCCGTATATAAGAGTAAGTTTCAGGAAAAAAACATCCAGGGAAAGGTAAGTTGGAAGAGAATCGTCTGAGTTTGGAAGACTCCTTATTTGGCACTTTGCGCACGCGCTAAACCCACTGTGGGTAGGGCCAGACCTGGGTGGTAGTCTGCCCCCACCCCACACACCCCAGGTGTGCTTTGCCCAACCCCCTCACCTGTTCATTATGAGTGGTGTGAACACAGTCTCAGATCTATTTTTGGAACTTAAAATAACCTGCGCCCGAACAGGGACTTGAACCCTGGACCCTCAGATTAAAAGTCTGATGCTCTACCGACTGAGCTATCCGGGCTCACAAAGGAACCTATTTCTTTGCCCTATCCGCAGTCAAATAGGCCACGTGTCCGCATACTTTTCCTATAGAATTAACATCCTGATTTCTTTTACTGATTCCCTGGGAGGTGAAATTGCAAAATCAAGATCCAGTGGGTGCTTGGCAGAATGAAATCCCTTTTCTCCCATCAGACATAGACTGTAAAGAGAGTACCTGCCTGCCTCTCCTGCCTTGCATCCGGGCAGCAACCCCCTCCCCGTCCCAACACCACGCCCTCCCCACCCCCTCAAGGGCTAGCATCCTGAAGGGTCGGTGACCAGAGGAATTCTCCAGATTTAGGACCTCGGGGCGTGCTTTTGGCTGAGCAGCGGCATTTTTAATTCCAGTGCTGGTCTTTGAAGAGCCCTGGAGCGTCTTGTGGGTGGCGAATTAGGAATAATTAAGTTTCCAATAATTTATTCAACAGGCGTTCATGGAGGGCCTGCCGCTCTCCAGCCTTTAGGCCAAGTTAGGCTGCAAAGGCCCAGTCCTGGTCCTCAGTGCGGCGACAAGACACGCTACCAGAGGCAGCCAATCAAGCGCTTTGATGGTGGGAAACTGGCTTTTGCAGCGTTACCGGGACGACACCAGAGGTAAGAGGCAGTAAAGTCTTCCAAGGGGGTGGTGAAGCGTGAACTGAACTATGAATGGTGACGGGACCCCTTTAGACTTGGAAAGAATTCTGCCTGCCGCAGTGTACCTTCAACACTTGTTTGATGGATCTGCCTTTCCTGCTGGAATGTTTCTGCTGTGAGGCAGATAGTCCCTGTATGTCCCCAATGCCTGACCAGTGGCTGGCACTGATCAAACTCTCAAAAGCTGCTGTGGAATGAATGAGGGCCACGGGTCAAGGAAAGCTTTTAGTGAAGGTTCTGAGAGCAGAATTGGTTCTTGGGAATTTTTGTTTAGTATTGAGAGAAGGAGAACATTTATGTCAAGGTGAATGACTTCTACAAATGGAACAACTTTGCCCTGAAAAAGTTCTATGCCACCCTCTTGTGCCACTTCGTTTTATTTACTTTATAGTGCTTACTGCCATCAGAAATTCTGTTTATTTGCTAATTTATAAACCACCTCTTCCCATCACTCTCTGTTGTAAGTGCTGCTGGACAGTAATCTTGTTGGTGAGGAACTTTTTTGTTGTCCTTATTTTTTATTTACTTTTACTTAGAAAAAAAATTGCATTCTCATAACCCGAGCGTTTAGAACAGTCCTTGGCCCATAGCAGGATCTTAAGAACTGTTGACTAGTTTCCAAGGTTGAAGGTTTTTACTACACAGTGTGTCTCCCCTCACTGTGTCCCCAAGGTAGTATAGTTCAAACCATCAATTCGGAATTTGTTGCTATACGTTTTGTGTTTGGTGAAAATACTGGCATTTAGATTGAAACACCATTGCCAGGTAACCATCCAGCATATCTTGTGAGCCTAACACTGAGGGTGCTAACTGGTCACCTTTTTTAAGCTTTTTGGAAATACAGAGAATGATTCTTTTCCGGAAAAGCAGAAATAACCTTTACCAGAAGTGGGGTTCGAACCCACGAGGATATGAATCCATTGGATCTTAAGTCCAACGCCTTAACCACTCGGCCATTCTGGTATTCAAACCCATGTTTACTTTTAGGTAACTTGACCAATACAGAGGTGCTGTAATTTCAAAACAATTAAAAAATTTTATTGCCAAGGTAAAAGAACAATAGAGGGAAGGGAAAAAATCCCAGTAACGTATCACATTATGTTAATTTCTCCACCTTCAGTCACCAGAGATTCTGGGGCCCCCTGAAAGGGACTAGGAAGACTCAGGTGGCGGGACTCCTACCACCTTCGCATGAGAGGACACAACAGGGAGCTGGGAATGAGTTTCTTTCCTTTCCATCGCGGGGGAGTGGGCTGCGGAATTTTAAATGGGTTGAGGTGTTTTTTTCCCCTTTTATTTCTTCCTTTTCCTTACCAAAACAAAAGCGACTCTGGTGGGACTCGAACCCACAACCTTTGAATGCCTCCATCTGTCTAGAAGTCCAATGCGCTATCCATTGCGCCACAGAGCCAGGCACTCGCACCCCTCCGCGCCGCTTACATCAAGGCAAGCGCAGCGCCTGTCCTGGGACACTCGCCCGGCGCCCCGCCGGTCTTCCTTCTCCGGCCAGCGACAGAGCCGGTGCGGCCCAGGAGGAGCGTGGGTGGGAGCTGCGCCGGCAAGTCTGAGATCCCTCTGAAAGTTTCTCCCCGTAAGCGATGGCCAGGCATCAACTCCACGTTGGAAAGAAAAAGGTCTTTGTGTGCTGTTCATCCACCCTGGAGAGCTGCTGCAGCGCGCGGTTCCATAGTGTAGCGGTTAGCACGTCTGCTTTACGCGCAGAAGGTCCTGGGTTCGAGCCCCAGTGGAACCACGAGGCCGTAATTATGTCTTTTAGGGATATTTTCAGGTTTCCCTTTCCCAGCCAGATCTTGAATTTTACTGGGGGAAGCGAGAGACGCCGCGGTTCCGCGTCCTGGGCTCCGGCGCGGTGCCGGGCCGCGTCGGCTCCAGTCCGGTAGGCGCCCGCGCGGATCCGCCGCCGAGGCTGCCCCCGTGTGGCGCCTCTGGGGAGGTGCAGGCGGTCGACCCGGCGGCTGTCACAGCGCGCCTCCGCGCCTGCGCCCTCCGGACCGCCCTGCAGTCCAGCCTCCCAGTGCCTGCGCAGGGGAGAAGCGGGGGGGGGGGACCCTGGGGAGAGGGGGAAGGCGGGGGTAGCGGGGTGTGTGTGTGTGTGTGTGTCTGGGCTCACCTGCCCCTTCCTAAACCCTGCTCGGGCCATCTTTTAAAAGTTGCTGCCATCTTTTAAAAGTTGATGCCACCACTCAGTGGGGGAATATTCGGAAGGTCACCTCCCTCGTTAATTACTCCAACTCCACTGACCTCATTATTTATTGAAATTAAAAATCTTTTAGAAAAATTATATGCACATGTTAGAGAATTCAGAGAGCCCCATATTTCTTATAGTGATGCCCCCTCTGACAGAGCTTTTCTTCTTAACCAAACGACCCTAGCTCCTGAGCCCTCCTCTCCATGAGACCTGTCAACCTCGCCCTGAGGACTTGAACAAACAGCGGCGCTAACATGGGTTTTAGGCATCCCCAAGGTGACCCTAGGCCTGAGAAAACTGAAGGCTGCTCAATTCACTGTTGGTTTCAGCCAACACCTGGACACAGGACCCCTGTCTCCCAACCTGTGTGGGAAAGCAAGGAGCCTAACTTCTGTTAAGAGTTAAGAACCACATGTAGTTTCTGTGGACCAAGTCCACCGTTTCCAGATTTTTTGTGACTTTCACTTCCCTGACTCTCCTGAGCTCCGATCACACTCTTCCCTGATCCTTCATTCTTCTTTCAACGAATGAATGGGCTTTTTAAAAAGCCCAGCCACTCTGTACAAATCAGTGTTGAATGCAGTTCATGCTGGACACTTTTCCCTCTTGCAATAGTGTATTACTGATTAAAATCTGTGCCCTCCCTTTTAACTGGTGTCCAGCTTTTTCTTTGACACCTCCCATCTTTTAACCGCTAGAAGTTTCTTTTGTGACCCTGCAGGGATAGTCTTGGCATTCTCCAGTATAGATGTGCCTTTCCTTTATTAGCCACTTAGGATTTTCATACAAAAGAGAGCATTCCATAAGTATTGCTCCTCTCACTCCAACAATATTCTGGAAATCGTTCTATGTCATTCATAAGTCTGGTCATCCTTTTCCTTCCTGTGTCTGGATGTATCACGGTTCTTTAGTCTATCCCATTTGATGAACAATTACATTGTATTCCATCTTACAGACAGTGCTGGTGGTGGATTTCCTTGTTCACTGGTTTTGGGGCGGATCAACACAAAGAGTAATAATAGCAAAATCTTGACTAGGTATTTCCCATGTGGCTAGGCAGGAGTCCCAGTCGGCTCAGGTAGCACAATGATTGTATTATTGTCTAATGCAATTGGGAGATGAAGAAGAATCATAGGGAGCGTAAGTAATTGCACAGGATCATACTGGTCAGGGACAGAACAGGGTATCGCCTGGGCAGGCAGGGTACTGCCTCTTTGTCTTAGAAAAGGAATTGCTGGGAATATATATGTTATATTTCTATGAATATTGCTACTTTTACCTCCAAAGAGCTTGGACAATACTATACTCCCACAATGTGAGAGTGCTTGCTTCACTTCAGTCTCTCTCAAATAAAAACTATTAACAGGTTTTGGGTCTCTTTGCCTTTTGAAGGGGCAAAATGTTTTAAATTATATGTCTTTTATCAGAGTAAAGTTGACTGTTTTTTTATGTGCTTGAAAAACATTCTTTTTTCTCCCTATCTTCCTTTTCTCCCTTCCTCCCTCCCTTCCTTCCATCTTACTATCTGTTCTATCCTGTTGTCCAAATTTCTATTATATTGGTAATGTTTTCTTACTGATTTTTAGGGGCTTTTTATAAATACAGATTTAGATATGCTTTGAAAGTGTATTTCCCAGATTTACCATTTGCCCCTTAATTTTACTTTTGATATTTTGTGCTATGCAGAAATTTAAAACTTTTAATGTAGTCAGATTCCTTACCCTTTTGTTTATTTATTTTTGAGGGAGAGCTTTAAAATTTTTTTCCTAGAAAATGCTTCCCCATTCTGAGATTATGTTCCAAAAATGATGCTGTATTTTCTCCAGATTGTGATTTACCAAAAATTGTCTGTTATACCTTTGGTCCTTTTTTTTTTTTCTTAAAGATTTTATTTATTTATTTATTTGACAGAGAGAGAGAGAGAGAGATCACAAGCAGGCAGAGAGACAGGAGGAAGCAGGCTCCCCACTGAGCAGAGGGCCCGATACAGGGCTCAATCCCAGGACCCTGAGATCAAGACCAGAGCCAAAGGCAGAGGCTTAACCCACTGAGCCACCCGGGTGCCCCACCTTTAGTCCTTTTGAAATCTCTATAACTGGGTGCTATGGGAAGGCTAATCCTCAATATGATGCTGTTGGGGGGGTGGTTGGAAGGTAATAAGGATAATACCTTCATCAGTGGGATTAATGTCCTCTTATTTTTTTAAAAGGTTTTCATTTATTTATTTGAGAGAGAGAGAAAAAAAAAATCAGGGGAGGAGCAGAGGGACAAGCAGACTCCCTGCTGAGCAGGGAGCCTGATACAGGACTCAATACCAGGAACCTGAGATCATGACCTGAGCCAAAGGCAGACACTCAACCAACTGAGCCACCCAGGTGCCCCATGGATTAGTGCCTTTTAAGAGAGTCCCCAGAAAGTTCCTTCATCCCCTCTGTCATGTAGGACAGCAAGAAGACTGTGATCTATGAACCCGTGTTCTCACCAGAACAAATCTGCTAGTGCCTTGACCTTGGACTTCCCAGCCTCCGCATCCATGAGATAGATTTCTGCTGCTTCTAAGCCACCCAGTCTGTGATATTTTTGTTATGGCAGCCCGAATGGACTAAGGCACTGTGTAAACGATGATATAGCAACAGTAGACCCCTATAGAGGGATTTTAAAAAGCACTCTGGAGGACTGGGATGCGTAAATCAGTCAACTTGGTAAAATCATTTAAATTCCAAAAATTAAACTGGTCCTGACTGTTACGTGGTCTCGAGGTTCAAGTTCCTTAATATCCTTTCCTTAGAACTTCCCAGAAACTCTGCTGGTGTAGGCTTCCTCTGGTACTACTTTGGCTCATCAAACCACCTTCCTTCTGCTTTTCTGTGTCTCACAGGTTGGGTTCATTCCCTTCTCACAAAGGGCATAGCTTCGGGTGGTGTAGCAGACTATAGATGTTCAGCCTGTAGACTGCAGATCCAAACTGTGGGTTCAATCCCTGGTTCTGTTTCTCTTGGTTGTGTGACCATGGCACAGTACATAACCTGTCTGTGCTGTGTGACACTGGATTAGTTTCTTAACTATTCTGTGCCATGGTTTCCTCTTCTGTAAAATGAGGATCAAGCTCAGCTTAAGATTCTGGAGAGGATTTAGTAGATTACTGTATGTAAGGCATGAATGAATGAATGAATGAATGAAATGCGCATAGCAAACACTTAACAAATGTCGTCTATCATCATTGTTATTATTACTGATTTGGCGGATAAGTCTGGTAAGTTTAGGGAGAGCAATGTGGTTTTTCCATAGGGACATTTTTAGAAAATGCTAAGTGCTAAGAACATCAGCTCTTCATTTACTGGCCTCTCTTCTAGGCTTGCAGGGTAATGTAGGAAAGATATTAGGATTCAAAGCTGACAGCCAAGAAAAAATTTTTGAGAGTCTTTAGTGCAAAAAAGGTGGTTTTATTAAAGCGTGGGGACAGGACCCAAGAGCAGAGAGAGCTTCAAAGGATGGTGAGGAGTGGCCCATTATGCACTTTCTAGTTGGGGAGGAGGGTTAGGGATAGCATAAGTGCCGAGAGCCGCAGAAACCACGCCATTTGACACGGTCCGGCGAGGGGGCAGGTTTGCAAGGCTCCTGCCATATAAACGGGGATCGGTATCTCCTCCTATATCTCTTTGTGTTACTCGAATTCCTTTTTTCTTTTTGGCCTAAGCCTTTTGCTCAAGTTGAGGCTCTGACCCACTTAACCTACTTCTAAACCAGACCGACATTTCCTTACAGAAACTACATAAAACAACCAAACCATTCCCCCGCCATAAAACCGTTAGAGCCGATAACTGCGAGGCTCCCTTCCAATGTTTGTCCACCAAATTATTGCAGATAAGATGATAAGGTACTTAAAGGCCAACACTTACACAGACCTTTAATAATCTACAGCCAACCTTAGCTCCCCCCTTGGGATTCACATTCCATCATCCACGCCAACACCTGCATTTCCTTACAACGGAGAGTACACATAAGATAAAGTAGGAATGGTTAAATATAAAGACAATAGAGTTTTACTTCAGACTTTGCTAAAGAACACACAAGATGAGGCTCCCAGGTGACTGCTCACCCAGCAGCAAAAAAGGGGCTTCTACAAACAGCTTGGGCCATTCTATAATAAACTCAAATGTTATCCCCTCTTCTTTTGGTTAATGTGCAAAAGATATACATGACTAAATCTTTTTCCAATATATAGAAACAGTCATAAAAATTGTTGTTAAGGGTCTTGTTGTTTAAAATGAGATAAGCCTGTCTCTGCCTCGGTCTTAGAAAAAACTATAGGTTCTACAAAAAACTTTTGTTGATCTAAGCCCCCTTATCTGAGAAAATCATTGACTGTTTTCCATGTAACCTTCTGCCTCTAAATAAAGAGTCAAACACCAATGAGGCAGAGATGCCTGCCTGGTGATTGAAAGAAACCTCTGGCTCTCTCACTCCTTTTGCTGACACCGTCCATCCTTCAGGGAACCCCCGGACTGCCTGGGCTTGACCCCGGCACATAAGCCTCCCAGGTATTTTGGAAACAAGGTTTCTGGGATCTTGAGGGGCTAGCTATCGTTAGGAAAGCTCATTTGTTACTGTTTAGTAAAAACTCAGTCATGAGACCCTTCACATATATATGGGTGGGTCATAGGCTTAGGGGATGATTGCCAACATTGATCTGAGGTAGTAGAGGTAGAGATAAGGAAGTTTCCAAAGACAGTTTTGTAGACTTACAGGGCATTGGGAGTTGGGCTAAGATTGCCTTTTGCCCTCAGCAAAGTATCAACATCGAGGCAGTTGAGTTCCTAGAGGAATGGCAGTCTGCCTGTTTCAAGGACTTGTCAGTGGGCTGTAGGGAGTAAGGAAATTTAATAATTTTACTTCTGCCTTTGTTTCTTACATCACAAGGGACAGTCTTCTCCCTCTGTCTCTTCATGTTGTCTGTCCTGCATCTGCGACCTTGGGTCCAAGTTTCCCCTTTTCATAAGGGCACCGTGGTATTGGATGAGGGCCCACCCTAATGGCTTCACGTTAATGTGATTATCTCCATCAAAACCCGTCTCCAAATAGGCTCATATTCTGAGGCCCTGGGGGTTAGGACTCCAACAGGTGAATCCGTGGGTGGAGGGGACACCGGCCGTGGCATAACTTGTCCAGGATATAACATGCAGTGTTGCCCGGAAACAGGATCTGTCCTGTATTTCCCTTCCTAGAGAGCCATCTGCTACCCCCCAACCCACCCCAGCCAGAGGCCCAGCACATTCCCCATTTCCTCCCTCTCCCTCCATCCACACCAGAGCCGGCAGATTCTTTTTTTTTTTCTTCCCATCGCAGGGTTTTTTTCCCCCCCAAATATGTTTATTTTATTTTTTTCAGTGTTACAAGATTTATTGTTCATGCACCACACCCAGTGCTCCAAGCAATACGTGCCCTCCTCAATACCCACCACCAGGCTCGCCCAACCCCCACCCACCCTCCCCTCCAAAACCCTCAGTTTGTTGCTCGGAGTCCACAGTCTCTCATGGTTCATCGCCCCCTCCGATTCCTCCCATTCGCCCTTTCTTTCCCTCTCACAATGCCCTCCATGTTTTTCCTTATGCTCCACACATAAGTGAGACCATAAGGTAATTAGTTCTCTCTTCCTGACTTATTTCACTCCACATAATCTCTTCCAGTCCCATCCATGTTGATACAAAAGTTGGATATTCATCCTTTCTAATGGAAGCATAATATTCCATTGTATATATGGACCATATCTTCTTTATCCATTCGTCTGTTGAAGGGCATCTTGCCTCTTCCCACAGTTTGGTGATTGTGGCCATTGCTGCTATGAACATTGGGGTACATGTGGTCCTTCTTTGTACTGCATCTGTATCTTTGGGGTAAATACCCAGGAGTGCAATGGCAGGGTCCTAGGGTAGCTCTATTTTTAATTTCTTGAGGAGTCTCCACGCTATTCTCCAAAGTGGCTGCACCAGCTTGCAATCCCACAAACAGTGTAAGAGGGTTCCCCTTTCTCCACATCCTCTCCAACATTTGTTGTTTATTGTCCTGTTGATTTTGGCCATTCTAACTGATGTAAGGTGGTACCTCAGTGTGGTTTTGATTTGAATCTCCCTGATGCCGAAAGATGATGAACATTTTTTCATGTGTCTGTTAGCCATTTGTATGTCTTCTTTGGAGAAGTGTCTGTTCATGTCTTCTGCCCATTTTTGGATGTGATTATCGGTTTTGTGAGTGTTGAGTTTGAGGAGTTCTTTCTAGGTCTTAGATATCAGCCCTTTGTCTGTAGTGTCATTTGCGGATATCTTCTCCCATTCTGTAGGCTGCCTGTTTGTTTTGTTGACTGTTTCCTCTGCTGTGCAGAAGCCGGCAGATTCTGCTCTTTTCTGTACCCGTTTCTCCCCTGCTCCACCTAGCTCACGTCTCACACTCATCTCCTCCTTGTTGTGCCAGGCAGGTCCCTGCCTCTGGTCCTTTGCTTCTCAAAGGGGCCAGAGCAACTTCTCTAAAATGGAAATGGCGCATCCCCCTTCCCCCCTTCCCCACAAGCCCTCTGAGATGTGGTCTCCCTCTCCAGCCTGCCCCTCACCTCATTGCTTCCCTTTCGTGGTGCCTGGGATGCCTTTCCTGGCACTTCTCCCCACTCCTCACTATCCTCTTTGAAGAGCAGCTACTCCCTGCCCTTGTCAGTTTGGAGACACTTCTGTCTGCTTTCCGGACTTCCGCCTGGGGCTCCGTGCAGCTGGAAACCCCTTCCAGTCCCCATTCATTTCTGGGCATTGAGGCCCATGAGGTCAGGGTATCTTGTTCCTTCTTCAATCTAACCCTCCCCCAGTCCCAGGTACTGTTAAAGGAAAAATTATCCTGACACTTCTTAAAACAGTAAGAAAGACTTTATACAGGACCTTTGCCACAGTGTCAAGACTGTTGCCGTAGGGGACAGAGACTGGGCTCAACTCTGAATACAGCAAAGTTGGCTGGAGACTTACAGCTACGGAGCAGGGTTGGGGGCAGGGTGGGGGGGATGGAAACTTACTAAGCGGGGACATCCCAGTAAGCAGATTCTCAGTAAACCGACCTCACAGGTCTCTCGGTGAAGGTAGACCAGGGTGAGCCAATGTCAAAAATAGGGAATGAGGAATTTGATGTGCTCTTGATCAAAAGGTGATCAGATGCCAAGAGTGGGGAGATCCTCACTAAACTGACTGCAGGATTGTTGGGGGCATTGGGCTGAGGAGAGGATGGGGGCAGAGTCCAGGTGTAGAAAAGAGGAGGGGGCGCTCGGGAGCCTGGCCCCAAGTCCGGCCAAAAGAGAGTCTTTGCTGGCAACCTACCTAGTCCCCTGTCTGTAACGGGCACACAATTCATGTCCATTGATTTTAACGTATTTCTGAGTAAAGGGTCTGTAGAACAGTGGTGTTTTAAAATTTTGCTCTTCTTGTGAGTTAAATTTAATTCAGTTTCTTTTGTAACTTTTCCACCAAAGAGGAAGCACAGCCTTTTTGGAGTTTGTCTTTCAAGGTTTTCAAACAGAGCACCCACTTTGCAGAGGAATGTCTTGTCAGAATTCACTATATTTCAAGCTTCAAAAAAGCAGGGTTTATTATAGGCCTGAAACTCTCAGGTATTTTCCTAGAAGATATAGGAGAACACTTTTTTGACTACTGTTTAGGCAAAAAATTCTTAAATAGGACACAGAAAGTGTCCCTAAAATAAACGATAAATTTAACTTCCATCAAAATGTAAAAACAGGGCACCTGGGTAACTCAGTTGGTTAAACGACTGCCTTCGGCTCAGGTCATGATCCCAGAGTCCCGGGATCGAGATCCACGTAGGGCTCCCAGCTCCATGGGGAGTCTGCTTCTCCCTCTGACCTTCTCCCCTCTCATGCTCTCTCTCACTTTCTCTCTTGAATAAATAAAATCTGAAAAAAATCTTTAAAAAAAATGTAAAAACAAACAAACTTACTTCTACTTGCCTAAAAATACTCTTAAAGGGAAAAGACATATCACAGACTGGGAGAAAAATATTTGCCAAAGGCTTATCTGATAAGTCTTGTATTGAGAATTTATTAAAAAGACCTCTTATGATGCAATAATAAGAAAACAAACAACCTAATACAAAAATGGTCAGAGATCTGAACAGACTTTTCACCAAAGACGACACACGAATGGCAGGATGATGCACAAAAAGATGCACAACGTTATTAGTCATCCAGAAAACACACAGTAAAATCACACTACACACTTGTTAGAATACATAAAAAACAAAAACTCAACGCTAACAATATCAAGTGCTGACAAGGGTGAGGAGTAACTAGAATTCCCGAATGTTGCTAGTGGGAATTCGAATGCTGTCACCACTTAGGAAAAGAATTTAGAAGTTTCTATAAGAGTAAACACACTTATTTTACCAGCAGTTCTACTTCTAGGTATTTATCCAGGAGGCAGAAGAGCATACCTTTACTCAAAGATCTATGTGTAAATATTTATAACAACTTGAGTCATGCATCTCCAAACACTGGAACCAAACGAGATGTCCTTGGCTGGTGGCACGGCCACGCCCTGGAAAACCGTCGGCAAAAGAAAGGCACGAGCTTCTGGTGCACACAGGAACATGGATGGATCCATTTCAAGAGTGTTACGCCGAGTGAGAGAAGCCGTAAAGAAAAGGCTCCATGATATAGGACTGCGTGTTCAGGACTTTCTGGAAAAGGGAAAGTTATAGGCACAGAAGACAGACTGGAGAGAGCATTCTGGAATCCTGAGCAGGATTTGACATGACGTCCCAAGAGCTCACATAGCTGAGGACGTTTTGTCTATGAAGGAAGAGGGTAGTGTGCGTGCCAGGAGGCACAGGGGAGCTTTCTGAGGTATCTTGGTTGTAATGGCTGTTACGCGACTTTATATCTTAGTCAAATCTCATTGAGCTGTACACCTTAAAATGGCGAATATCACTGTATATAAATTATACCTCAATGAACAAAAAGGTCGGGTTTATAGTACAGTGCAGGCTCTCAATAATGAAAACAGAATCAACAAACATATAAAAAAAGTACTTGTTGGAAGAAGGATGGAATGAAGTGGAAACTGGATTTTAGGTTGACATCGGTAAGTTGTTTTTTTTTTTTTTAATTATTTATTTGAGACACAGAGAGAGCACACGGGAGGGGCAGAGAGGAGAAGGAGACTCCCCACGGAGCAGGGAGCCCCACACGAGGCTTGAAAGGGGCTCAATCCTGGGACCCTGGGATCATGACGGGAGCCGAAGGCAGATACTTAACACACTGAGCCACCCGGGTGCCTCAAGACTGATAGCAATTTTATGTGAACATAACTTTATGAGTAACTTTCGTGATCTTTTCCCATTTCTTGGGGGATAGTTGGATAATAGAAACTGATGATATAGTAGGCTAAGTCGCGGGTGTACCAAACCTCCAGATACAGACCAGGTCTCTATGCAATTGTGTTTAAAGACACAGAAAAAATGATTCTTCAGTCATAATTTTTAAGAAGAAAAAGTAACTTTGTGGGGGGTGGTAAGGAGAAGGAATATGGGTTCAAGGCATCAGAAGCTCTGCATCATTTTTCGGACTATCTGTGGGAAATGAGAAGTGAGACAGATTGATTCAGTCAGAATTGTACAGCAATTTAGTGGCTGCCCAGTGTAACTTGAGACCTTCCAGAGTTTGGAGACCACGCTAGTCCCCCCTCATCCCGAGAGTTGGGGGTGAGCAGGGCGGCGCAGGCAGGGTAGAAAGTATAGAAAAAAATCAGACACAAGGAAAAGATGAGGAGGAGGGAGGAAGAGAGAAACAGCGGGAGCCTAGGAAGAGGAGGAGAAAGAAGAGAAAAAGAAGAAAAGAGGAGATGTCACCATGAAGGGAGGTATCCAGTGTCCTTTGCACTTACTTCCGGTGTCACTCATCGGTGTTAGTTTTTAACCAGCTTGCCTCTGAGCTTTCCATCTTCAGGGCTGACCTCTCTTTTGACAAGTTGTATATTAAATAGAACGTAAGCCGTAACTGCTTTAAAAGGGTTTGGTGCCAATTTTCATTTCTTTGGCCGAGGTGCGTGTTGCCTTTGACTTCATTTCCTTCTCAAAGGCACACAGTTTTACAAAGTGACTTTTCTGTGCCGTGAGGTTGTTCAACACACAGGGCTGAGGAGGATGTGAAAGCCCCAGTCCTTCGGGAGCCCCGCCTTCCGCTGTTTCCGGGGACCTTCAGCCTGCTGGAATCTCCTGGTTTATTCAGACAGGCCCAAGGACCCTCAGGATTTGGAACACGGCCCCTTGTAGTGTTTGCTTCCTGTCCCCTGAGTGCTGACCTCGGGCAGAGGTCGTAAAGGACCAGAGCAGCGTCTGAGGGTTTGGTAACCAGCATTGGTGGCCTGGAGGCTTCGCAAAATCCATCCAGAGACTATGTCCCTGCCCAGCGGTTTCCAAGCTCTACCCACTGAAGCACGTGCTAATATCTACATTTTTATTTATATCAAGACCACTATACTCAAGTACATATCCAAAATAAAGGTCTGAGGAAAAGAGTGCTTTTTTTTTTTTTTTTTTATGACTTGAAGGATTCTGTTTTTTTATTCTCCTCGAGGTTATTGAATTTCATTAACAACAACTACAACAAAAATGCATGTGCAGACCTACTGAGGGCACAGCCCTTCGAGTTTCCATGGTTTGAAAAACACTGACCTGGAGCAGGGCCCTGGGAGTGTGGTGAGACACAGGCCGCTCACAGCAGGAGTGAAGAAATGGGGGGGACCCCCGGTATCCATGACAACTCTTGAGTTTCCCAGAGATGCTGCCTGAGACTTTGCATTTTAAGTACATGGCCAGGTGACTCTATGCCCACTGAGGTCTGGGCCCCACTGGCCCCAGGGGAGCACAGAGGCTGCTCCTCGCAGAGGTTTCCGACTCTGATATGTGGAGCCCTGAGGCCTAGAGCATTTGCCCCTGGGGGAGACACCCCCCCAGAGCCACTCCTCTTGATCAGTGTAAGGGTTCATGTGCAAAGTTGCTTCTGCTTCTCAAAGAAAGATCTGAAATTTGGGGAAAAGAAAACGCATGTGATAAGGGTTTTGAGGCTTCATCTCCAGAAATAAAAATCTCAGTTAAGTTTCTTCTGCCAAAGGGAGAATCACAGAAAGGGAATGGCTCCCTTTAGCGGTAAGGAAGCATTACAGAACATTTTGCTTCCTAGACACTGCTCCTAATTCAGGGGAAGCCTCTTTAGAAATACAGCTTCCCAATGTGGGAGTTACTGAACGGTTCAGCAAAAACTTAAGCATCTTGTATTAGAATCCGTATGTTGAAAGATTGTTGTCAAACAAAATACGCTTATCACCTTGAAGGAGAAGAAACATATTTTCTTGGGCAATGGATTTTAATGTATACCACTTGTCTCTCAAGTACCACAGTCTTTTTTTTTTTTTTTTAAGATTTTATTTCTTTATTTAGAGCGAGAGTATGAGCAGGGGAAGGAGCAGAGGAAAAGGGGAGAGAGACTCTCAAGCAGACTCCATGCTCGGCGTGGAACAGGACACACTAATCATAAGAGCTTGAGATCATGACCTGAGCCGAAATCAAGAGTTGGCCACTTAACCAACTGAGCCATCGAGGTGACCCTGAAGTATCATAGTCTTAGGGTGCCTGGCTGGCTCAGTGAGAAGAGTATGTGACTCTTGATCTCTGGGTTGTGAGTGTGAGTCCCAGGTTGGGTATAGAGATTATCTAAATAAATAAACAAATCCTAAAAAAAAAAGTACCATAGCCTTTTGGGAACACTGTAATCAATTAATTGTCTTATAAAAGTGTGTGTGTGTGTGTGTGTGTGTGTGTGTGTTTTAAAAGGAACTACGTGCTATATATTTTTCTTGTACTAAGCAGCCTACATGTAAGCCCACATTTGTTATAGATAGGACACACACACACACACACACACACACACACACACACTTTTTTCGTCTTGTGAATCCTCAATCCATTATTTGCCTCTAGAAAAAAGACTAAATGCTAAAAAAAAAATGTATAATGAGGAGAAGTTTAACTTTTAAGAAAATCTTTACTTTTGGGACACCTGAATGGCTCAGTCGTTAGGCATCTGGCTTCCGCTCAGGTCATGATACCAGGGTCCTGGGATTGAGCCCTGCTTTGGGCTTTCTACTTGGCGGGAAACCTTCTTCTCCCTCCCCCTGCTTGTGTTCCTTCTCTCACTGTGTCTCTGTTAAATAAATAAATAAAATATTTTAAAAAAAAAAAAGAAAAAATCTTTACTTTTTTTGAAATACAAAATGATTTGTGAGGGGTGGTGGGAGGATGAGGAAAATAGGTGAAGGGGATTAAGAGTTAGAAACCTCCAGTTATAGAATGAATAAGTCACTGAGATGAAAAGCAGAGTGTAGGGAATACAGTCGATAATATTGTAATAACTTTGCATGGTGACAGGTGGTGAGTACACTTATTGTGGTGAGTGTAGTTAATGCACAGAATTGTGGAATCACTATGCAGTGTGTCTAAAACTAATATAACATTGTATATCAACCATGCTTAAATAATACAAATTTTAAAAAATGACTTACAAGGAAGAAAATATCTACTACTATTGACAAAGGAACCTACTGGTTAGGGCAGAATGTGATTCTGTATTCTGGTTCAAAGGGAAGTTTGATTGCTCTTGCTGTTTTCGATACATGAGTGATTAGACATAAAATTCAAGGCTGAACAGTAAGTAAGGTGAACAGTTTTAATTCTAGGCAGGAGGTCATAATCACCCCCAAAGAAGCAAATGCAGGTTTTTCAAAAGGTCTTCCAACTTTAGTAAAGGACCCATGAGTCCAGGATCTGGCATTAGGGTCTGAAACAAGCTCATCCATGAAAATTTCTCCTCTATTGTAGTAGGAATTCCTCTATTGTATGTAGGAAATGAATTTTGTTAATAATGTCTGCCTTGCTTTGCTGTGCGGAAATGTTCTATCCTTCTGTGCCTGGGTCTCCCAGGCTACCTTGGACAACCTGGGCTTGGACTCACCCCTCACATCCACCCACTGCAGCTTTCCTGTTCTACATCTCCTCTACTCTAGGAGGACACCTGGTGCCTTTGACTAGTCCAATAAACCATTTGAAATTAATCCCTTGAGAGGTACCACTGAGGATAGCCTCAGAGATGCCCCCTCTCCACCATCACCACCAGCAGATTGCTATGGCCATCCAGAGATGTATCTAACTTCCAAAGGGTGGGATTCTATCTAACTTATCCCCTATGAAGTATGTCTAACTTATGAAATATTCCAAGAGCAGGGATTTGGGGCCAGCACCAAGGGAGGAACACGAGGCGGTGACAGAGATGTTTGGGACTGGCTGAATTTTGGAACAGATTTCCCTCGCTTGTGTTTTTCTCAGAATCAGGCTATGTAAATGGCTCTTTACTTCCCTTACTTCACACATCCATCAGAGATTGCATGGAAGATAAGATTGGGATCCAAATGCAATCCAAATTTCAGTTGACTACCCATTTCATCTGTTTGCTTGACAAATTAACAGGTTGTCAGGAGACAATTCAAATATGATACTTTCTCTGTTCTCTTAAAGAGGAGACCTGGATAATGAAAAGTCATTTATTCGTCAGCGTTTGCTTCTTGTGGATTCGAGTCAGGCACATTTTAGCAATGCACACAGGATAGGATTCCTTTCTCTGGAGGGCTGGCTGGGAATGAATGGCTGGAAAATGATGCTGAAATTCTTGGAGGGGCCTGAAGCCTAAGGTATCTACTCCTTGGTCAGACGAAGACATGCAAACCCCTTTTGTAATACTACCATAGAGGAGAAATTTTCATGGATGAGCTTGTTTCAGACCCTAGGAAATTCAGTATGAGGCACCAGGAGTGAAACATGCACTTAGCTGAGCCTCAGATATCTCAGATCTAGCCTTGCCTCGGCCGTTTGTTAGCTAGGGAAATTTTGATAAAGCATGAAACTTACCTCAGCTTCTGCAAGGGAAACCCAGAGGCTTCCGCAGAAAGATGCAGCCCGGATCCTCCAAGGTTGGCAATGGAAAATGATTTCCTCAAAGGGAGGGGTGGCTGGACTTTCCAGCCTTGACTCCTGGTCCTTGGACGTCATTTTACTAATTACTGGTTGGGCAACAAAGCCACAACTCAAGAGCTGAGGGGTAACTTTCTCTCAGGAAACCTTATTTCCTGACCTGTAAAGCTCACCTGAGGTGTTTGGGCAGTGTAATCTTTGGAGTCTCATTAAGAGCTGACAATTTATGGGTCTGAGATTCTAAGTTGTCAACAATCTCACCAAGATAAAACCTTTCAGAGAAGATCGTTTCAGGCCATCCTTTAGAGGACGCTGCTGAAGGACAAAGGGAGAACTTTGGTCTCAAGATGGCGTATTGATTGGGGTCTTCTACTGTGTTGTGAGAAAATATTTTTCAGTTTTGACTTTTAATCTAGATTTCATAGCATCTATTCTTTTTCGGAAGGTCCAAGTCTTCTCCTCAGTCTCCTCATGGATGACTTCATCTCCTGGTTCCTCAGCGTGTAGATCATGGGGTTCAGGACAGGGATGATGACCGTGAAGGTGATGGAGACAGCTCTGTCCATGGGGAGGGCAGTGAAGGGCCGGGCATAGACATAGATGCAGGGCACAAAGTGCAGGGTCACCACAGTGATGTGGGAGGTGCAGGTGGAGATGGCTTTCCTCCTTCCCTCCCCAGTGTGAGACCTCAGCATCATCAAGATGACTGTGTAGGACACAAGGAGGAAGACAAACCACAGGGTAGAGATCAAACCGTTGTTGGAAATCATTAAGACTTCAAGAGCAAAAGTGTTGGTGCAGGCGAGCTTGAGGACTTGGGGGACATCGCAGTAGAAGCCATCAACAACATTGGGTCCACAGAAGGGGAGGGGAAGCAACAGGGCAATCTGCACGATGGAGTGAACAAAGCCCCCCACCCAGGAGGCCACAATGAGGGCAGTGCACCGCCCCCTACTCATGATGGTCACATAGTGCAGGGGCTTGGAGATGGCCATGTAGCGATCAAAGGCCATGACAGAGAGAGAAAAAATGTCTGCCCCACCGAGAAGGTGGAAGAAGAACATCTGAGTGATGCAACCGTTGAAGGAGATGGTCTTTGTCCTTGACAGAAGGTCCACAAGGACCTTGGGAGCAGTGATGGAGGAGAAGCAGATGTCCAAGACCGAGAGATTGCGGAGCAGGAAGTACATGGGGGTGTGAAGGCGGGACTCACAGGTCACAGTGACCATGATGAGGAGGTTTCCCATCACAGTTGACATGTACACCAGAAATAACAAAGGAAATAAGAGCAAGCTCAGCTCTCGGGACTGGGTCAGTCCTTGAAAAATAAATTCTTTCACTCTAGTGTAATTTCCCTGCTCCATTGTATTGTATTTTTTCTTCTTCAACTACCTGGGGAGAAAATAAGAGTGGATTTCCAATGGAGGTAATTAATTGAAGCAATGAAATCAGCATGCTATTAAATTCTTATTAAAATTTTTTACAGTTGCATGATTTTACATATTCTGTATCCTTCTTGAAAAGCCACTAGGTGGTCTGAGAAGTGAGAGCAGTTTTCTTTTGCAATGAATACTCCTGTAGCTAATTGTTAGGAAGTGGGAAACACATAGGAGAGAAGTATAAAACACAGTCTCAGGGGAGCTTAGAGAGTCTTCTCTAATCCTCCTCCTCAGTAGACAATTTGGCATAGTCTGGACAGAATTTCATAATACTTGACGATCAGCACTGAGTAAAGACAAGCAGTTTCCAGTTTGCTTCCCCCCCAGGACAAACAGCTTTGCAGCAGCTAACGGAATTCGAGCTCATGCTGCTTTTGTTTCCAGTTTTTCTTCTCTTTAGTGTCTTGTTCTCTTTTGTCCATGGACTTGGCAAGTGATAGCTACCGTCCCTGCTCGGCATAATGCTCTTGGCAAAGACTTCATCACCTGGGCCACCGGACAAATGGCTTTTTCTTGGGCTCCCTCCCTTCTCATCACCTACATTTGGATGGCACTTCCTCTCACCTCCCTATTTGCAAAAGCTTCAGTTTTGTGCAAAAATCACAGGTTTTAGAACCAGCAGAGCTGCATTCAAATACAGATTCTGTATTAATTGCGTAGGTGGCTCAATTCATAGTTGACTCCGAGCTTCTGTTTATCATCAGGAAAAGTGGGTGTAATCATGTTTGTGTCATAGGGTTGTGAAGTTTGAATGGATTCGTTTCATTCTTTAACCCGAGTTCCTGCAGACCACAGGTCCCCTCATACAGCACCTCCTGACATTTTGCAGGGTCTGTCTTCTCAACCACATTATTTGGGAGATGCTGTTACACTTTTCCTACAAAAGATAGTTTTTTGAAATAATTGCAGCAAGGACCAAATGTAGCATTTTAAAAAGCAGATATGGGGGCACCTGGGTGGCTCAGTGGGTTAAAGCCTCTGCCTTCAGCTCAGGTCATGATCTCAGGGTCCTGGGATCGAGCCCCACATGGGACTCTCTGCTCAGCGGGGAGCCTGCTTCCCCCTCTCTCTCTGCCTGCCTCTCTGCCTGCTTGGCATCTCTCTCTCTGTGTCAAATAAATAAATAAAATCTAAAAAAAAAAAAATAAAAAGCAGATATGTTCCATACAATGGAGTATTATTCAATTCTAAAAAGAAATGAGCTATGAAGGCCATGGGAACAAAGAGGAACCTTAAACGCATTTTGCTAAGTGAAAGAAGGCCACCTGAAAAGGTACACACTGTATGATTCCAACGATGTGACATTCTGGAAAAGGCAAACTGTAGTAGATTAGTGGCTGCCAAGGGCTGGGGTGTGCAGGTGGGGAGGGATGAGTAGGTGAAGCAGAGGGCATATTTAGGGATTTTTAGTTTTAATCATGGATACATGGCACCATGCATTTGTCAAATCCACCCAACGCACAACACTAAGGATGAACCCTAATGCAAACTAAGGACTTTAACTAATAAGGGTATCCATATTGGTTCCTCCATTATTAATGAATTAGCACACACTAAGGCAAGATGTTAACAATGGGGGAACTGGTGGGAACAGGGAATGTGTGGAGCGCTCTGTATTTCCTGTTTAATTCTTTCTTTCTTTTTTTTTTTTTTAAAGATTTTATTTATTTATTTGACAGAGAGAAAGATCACACGTAGGCAGAGAGGCAGGCAGAGAGAGAGGGAGAAGCAGGCTCCCTGCTGAGCAGAGAGCCCGATGCGGGTCTTGATCCCAGGACCCTGAGATCATGACCTGAGCGGAAAGCCGAGGATTTAGCCCACTGGCTTTAGCCACCCAGGCACCCCTCCTGTTTAATTTTTCCATAAGCCTAAACTGCTCTAAGAACTAAAATCTATTAATTTTTTTAAAAAAGCAAATATACCACAGGATAAGACAATTTAGAACTTTTACATTTTGTAAGAAACACATTTTTAAAAAACGTTTTATTACCAATCTTCACTTTCTATAAATCCTAACTCAGTGCTTCCCTCCTGCTTCCCAGCCAGTTGTAAAGAGAACATTTATAGTAAGTACTGCTTTGGGTGGTGACAGTCTGGCTTTTGCGGTTTTGTCAACTGCTTACAATAAAATCGCCCTTTGTAGCTCTCTCTCTCTTTAAAAAAAAATCAGCTTTGTTCAGGAGTAACTTGCATATAATAAACTGCACATATTTAAGGGGCACAATCTTATGCCTTTTGACAAATACATACACCTGTGAAGCCATCCCTACAATTAGGATAAAGAACATCTTCCATCACCCCAAAAAGTCTCCCTGTGGCTCTGGGGAACTGTGGAATTCTTGGCACATAAAGACTCTGCCCAAACCTCTGCACCAAGACAGGACCCAAGTTTATCAGGGCCTTGGGCAGCAGAGGGCTGCGTCCCTACGATGTCCCCAGCCTCCCGTTAAAACGCCTACCTGGGAGAGCACAGAGCTGCCAGGAGCATTTACCGGCTCTTCCAGCGGACATGCGGACGTAGGCCCCTGACCTCCCTTTCTCAGAGCATTTACTAAAAAGGGCTTGCAGTCGTGAATAGGGATTTCTTGCAACGCAGTTTTTCTCAAGGGCCCGAGAACTGTTCCTTTGAATGAGACCATCAGGAAGGGACGGGGAGATCAACTGTCTTCCTGTCTACATGAGGTCAGAGACCTGACTTCCCCAACCGCCGGCTAGCAGACAGAGCAGGACTAATCCCAGGGATGCTGACCAGCCCCTTGCCATCTGGTCCTTCCCAGACCCTCTTCTTTTGCTCATTCCCGTCTGGAAGGCCTGCCCAGTCACCGCTGTGCAAATGAAGATGGGACTCACTTTTCCCAGTACTTACTGGTCCTCGTCATCACTTTAACTAATGTCCGGCGCTCTTCAATTCTGACATTGCTTTGTGCTCCTCCCCTCGGTGTTCCGCCCACACTGAAGCCAGGCCAGTCCTGCCGTGGTGGGTACGGGGCTCTCTGCTGTCACGGGACTTTCTCTCTCACTTTCTAATCAGAACAGGACTGCACCTTCATGGACTTCCTCTTCTCTTTCCTTGAAGCCCCAGGCACAAATGCTCACTCTCTAGGTTTTCTGCCAATGATCTATTGACCCATCAAGAACTCTCAGAGAATTTCACTGCCTTCAAAACCTTTTTCGTTTTTAAAAGGGCCAGACATTTTCTTCAAGGTGAAGATTCTTAAAAATATCTTAAAAATAAGATGATCAGAACACACGCCGTGTTTGAGAGAAAGCACAGAGGATTTTGTTTTGTTTTTATTTTGAACTAGGGCAGGGAGTAATGTGCAGAGGAAAGACACCAACCTGGGGACAGGAGCTCCAGTTGCCTTCACGGAGCAATGATGGAACCTTTAAAGGCAGTGAACTCCAGGAGGGTCAGTCCTATTATCAGTGAAATGGGAGCATTTGCTGCCTTAAGTCCTTTCGAAATTAGGCGAGGTCTGCACAGCATGGAACGAAACACAGCAAGAGAGGGAATGGTAGCGGGAGAAGCAAGCTTCCTGCTGAGCAGGGAGCCCGATGCGGGGCTCCATCCCAGGACCCTGGGATCATGACCTGAGCCGAAGGCAGACGCTTAACGACTGAGCCACCCAGGCGCCCCTTGGATTGTTTCTTGATATTTAACCATAAGCTGACTGGTGGTGTCAACAAAAATTGCTGACGTCAAGAATTCCCAGGGGCAGTGGGTCGTAGCCGCGGAGGGAATGGGCTTTGAAATCCACGTGCCTGAGGTTCTGTGCAGACATTAGTCACGAGCGTGACCAAGTCATCAAACCGTGCTCTTCTATGCACAAAAGGGATGTGGAACTAGGAGGGTAACACATGGAGAATGGGAAGATGACAGAGAGCCCTCGTGTATGGATATGTCTGCTTGGAACAAAAAAGAAGAAAGAAAACAGACAAGTGTCCTTTATACTTTGGCTTTTGTTTTTGTTTTTGGCAAGAGCAAGCTCAAGATCCCAAAGTTCTTCAGAATCTTGTCTGGGTAGAGCCACCTTAGTAAAACAGGCTTACTGAGTGCACGGAATCCCCAGCCTGCAGGAACCCCTAGCCCCCGGGTGCAGCACACATTGCTGCGTGCCCCCCCCCCCGTCTCTTTACAACTGATTTCTCTGTATGCCCTTCAAGCCACCTTTCTTGTACCGAACAATGCGTTCTTCTTCTACTCATCACTATGGTTTCTAGCTTTAATATACATAATAGAACATACAGGAGCATTATTAATATTCAAAATGCTTCTGTAAGTCACAGTGATATCTCAAAATTGCCTGGGCATCGCCCCCTATGCACAGACACACAGATGTACGAGCACACCTCCAAATGAAATGACCTCATTAAAGGTCCCAAACTCGAATTCCTACCTGTAAGAAGTAGAGCTGGCCATTCGGCTGCATACACTGACCTTGGGAGACACTAACTGTCAAGGAATATTCTCCTTTAAGGCAGACATGCATCTGAGGGTTGGTTGGGTCAGGGTCTTCTTTGTTCCTGTCAGAGGCAAAGAGCAGCTCCAAGAATCATCTCTGCGTGGTCCTCCCACAGTCCTATCACGCTGCCTTGTGGTGCCCCTGACACGAGTACTGGTCTCTCAGCCCCAGAACCTACAGCTCACCAAAGGGAATTATTGTTGGATGTGGCTGCTAACTCGAGTAGCCAGACTTTCCTTTTGGGACAAAGCTCCCTGGAGTGTTATTAAGAAATCATGCAGAGGAGGGCACACTTTGGTTTTTGCAGTTTTCCTAATGTAAGGGAGGAGATGAATCCTCCTAGACCTTGGGCTTAGGTCCCAAATATCTTTGCTTGAAGGGCTCACAGGAGACAAACAGAAGTCTGCCTCCTTAAGAGGTAGGAACTCAGGGAAAATGAACAGAATTCCCAGTAGAGTGTGTTTCAGTCCAATTTTTTCCTAACTCATTCCAATTTTTTTCTTTCTAGGCAGATGGTTTGCTTGTTGTCCTATTGATATACATAATTAATCAGAAGCATCATAAAGATTGGGAAATGCATTTCTCCTTGTTTTCCACCAAATTTCTCATATGAAGAGAGGATAGAAGACAAAAGATATGTTGGTACTATTCATTCATCAAATATCCAGTTGCAAAATATTTATTGAGCATCGACCATGTTCTGGGCCCTATGATTCCAGAGGTCCTAAAAGCAGAGAGTTGCAACTTGCTTCTCATCTCATTCCCTATATCATTTTTGAATCCTTGTCTCTCACCATAGATCTATGGATGGTCTCACTTGGATATTGCGTACCTTCAGCTGAAAATATCTATAGTAGGAGTGCCTGGCTGGTTGAGTTGGTAGCTCCTGTGACTCTTGATCTTGGGGTTGTGAGTTCACGCCCCATGTTGGGTGTAGAGAGTACTTAAAAATAAAATCTTTTTAAAAAGTTGATCTGAGGGGTGCCTGGCTGGCTCAGTCAGAGGAGTATGTGACTCTTGATCTCGAGGTCATGAGTTTGAGCCTTGCGTTGGATGTAGAGATTATGGAAGTAAATAAACAAAAAGACTTTAAAAAAATTAAAAAGTTGATCTGATCTGATCCTTTTTTATTAATAAATAAATTCTTCTCTTGCTGTAGTTAGTTAGCACTAGTATCTGCTTGTCACAAGGGCTCAGTAGCTCTGAATCACCGCTGACATTCCTCACTACCTGTTTTCTTTTGTCTCTTGTAACCTTTTCTGAATAAATTAACTTTAGGTTTCTTTCATAATTTGCAATTGTTTTTCATAATTTACTTCTAGAACTTGTCAGACTTGGCCCTGATATTCATGCCCTTGTGCAATCCCCTCCTCTTGTATGTGGACTGAATTTAGTGACTTGCTTCCAAGGAATAGAGAGCAGCAAAAGTGATAGGAAGTCACTTCCATGATTAGGCTGTAAAAGACTGACTTCTATCTTGCTGCACACTCTTTTGCCTTGATTGCTCACTCTGATGAAGTAAGTTGCCATGTTGAAGAAGTCCACATGGCAAGGACCTGAGGATGGCCTCCAGTCAACAGCCAGTAGGGAACTGAGACCCTTAATCCAATAGCTCATGGTTCTGGCCAGCAATCCTGTGAATGAGCTTGGAAGCGAATCCTTCCCCAGTTGAACCTTGAGATGAAACAATAACACCCAGCTGACACATTGACTATCACCTTGTAAGAGACCGTGAAGCAGAAGATTTAGCTAAGCCATATCTGGTTCCCAACACACACAAACTGTGTTGTTTTAAGCCAATAAGTTTTGGGGTAATATATTATGGAGTAAGAGGTCACTAACCAGTACTGAACTGATAGTCTTCTTTATTGAATAAGAGCTATGTTGAGAACTCTTTCAAACTTGAAAGAGTTTGAGTTTCTCAAAGAAGTCCAGAATGGCAGGATCACTCCTAAACTAGCTGGTTTGCATATATTGATATGTTCACTTGCTTAAAAAATACCGTGGGAATTTAAAATCAACCTTCTTTATATAGAAAAAAAAGTCACAGGTGGTAAGACCAAGCATATGTAACCTGTGTAGGATAAGCTTGAATCAGTTTATTTGTAATAGTTACCTAAGGACGTGGCTCTACCTGGAGAAAAATATAAATTGATTCAAGTAATTATGTGATGTCATATTACAAGAGAAGTAAATTTAATGGTGTTTTCATGAATTCAATGGCTTTCCTCACTCTGTTTGATTGGGTTGTTTGGCATGTAAAAACAGTCCAAAGGGGAGCTTCATGGGCACCTTTTGCTGGGTTGTTGTCATTTGTAGGGTCTTGTACTGGGGAACATAAACTCTGATTATACACATCTTTGGTTACTTAAAATTCTACCCAGTCACAAAGATTTCACTCAAGGTAAAGTCAACATAGAGGTAGAAAAAAAAAAGAGGCATCATTGTGAAAAGTACATAAGATCTGGAGAACAATGATGCCAGAGCAAAGATGGAACCAGATAGTATATCGTCATTTGGTCTGCTGATGGATCTAGCCGAAGACAAATTTATGTCTCTATTGGAATTTTAATGCTTGGAGAAGTGTGTCTAATATTGGAAAATAATTTAGAACATTTTTGAGTGGTAAGAATGGAACAGAACATAGGAAAAGACAATCAACAAAGAAAAAGACAATCATCTTTGTAGGAGCTTCTAATGCATTAACAAGTGCATTAATAAGTGAGGGTTGTCTTCTCTAAGGGTGTCTACCAGGCCAATCTTCTTTGGGCACTTTACTCCAGTGTTGTAGCTTTTAGGACCTGATGTTCCAGTTTATTGTCACTCTAATTCCCAGGACTACCTTTACCTTGATTACCTTCCCCTTCCATTAAATTTCCTTTCCCCAGATTTCTTCCATTTTGGTTTGGTTCTCTGTGCATTCCAAGGGTCCAGCAGTACTTCCCTCACTTCTACATGTTAAGACAGTCCTTTTGGAGACAAAGTCTAGTCTTTGTTATCTAATCCATTTGTGATTTCTTAGCAGTGAATCATAGGTGTGGAAGAGATCATTAGAGTTCACCATTTTTCATGTTCTCCTTTTCTTTCTGGGAATAGAGCTAGATTACATTCTCCAGATTCCCTTGCAGTGAATTGGGATTATATGACTAAAGGCTGGTCAATGGAATATGATCAAAAGTGGAACATACCACTCTCAGGACTGGTCAGTAATGACCCTTCCCCTCTCTCCACAATTCTTTACAATTTTTTAAAGGATTTATTTATTTATTTATTTGAGAGAGAGACAGAGAGAGAGAGAGAGAGAGAATGCCCATGGGTAGAGGAGGGAGGGACAGAGGGAGAGGGAGAGGGGAAGCAGACTCCCTGCTAAGCACGGAGCCCCATCCAGGGCTCAATCCCATGACCCAGAGATCACAACCCCAGCTGAAACCAACAGTTGGACACCCAACCAACTGAGCCACCCATGTGCCCCCCACCCCCCGTGATTCTTAATCCTCTCTCCCTCTCTCCATTTGCTGGATGAATGGAGAGATTCTAAGGACTTTGAAAAAGGGGGAGCCCAAGGTGGAAGGAGCTTGTCTCTCTAAATGATGCATGGAACAGCTCTTTCTAACGACCAGTGTTGGCCTGTGCCATGAACAGGAAATAAATATTTACTCCAGTTATTAGGTACTTTGGTTTTGAATGTTTTTGTCACAGAATTTGATCTACTCTAACAGACAAGTGCCAGCTTTTGTGGCTTGAGCTTTATCATGGAGAGAGACATAGTCTAGTAAAAATCAATTGATCCCAGCAAAATATCAGCTGGATTTTTAGGTAAACCTCCTAGTATTCTTCTCATCCCTTCATTACAAAGACTAGTAAATTCCCAGATTCAATGATTAAGCCTTCATGCTTTTTATGACCCTTTCTTTACCTTTTAATAGATTGAATGGACAGTGTTACAAAGTTGTGGGTTCCCTATGTGCAGAAGCAATAAGGAATTTGGGCTTGATTCGTCTGTGATTGGGATAATCCTATTTTACAATGAGGAGTCAGTTTCTTCACCAGAGGAGTGTTTAGCATCTCTATTTGTTTCAGTCTTGCACAGGTCCAGGTGAGCTATCCACAACCTTTACCCATCACTGTTATTTCTTGATAAATGCTCCCACTCACAGCATCACCTCCTTTTGTCTAGGAGGAAACCATGGCCTTGAAGTGATCTTAGGATCCTCTCTTCCCAATAGAAATCATGGATTTGCATTGCTTAAGGGACCACCAATGGAATTCTGCTTTCTTGACTTTCCTTGTAAATGTCAATTAGTGGTATTCACTCCATGAATGAGCTACTTCACAGCTACATTGAGCTCACTGTTGCACAAATGTGGCGTATTTTTACACCAGTCTGTTCACTTATAATACTGGTTTCTTTTCTTGGGTTGTGTTTTTCTGTCTCTTCCCCTTTAAAAGGTCTACTCACAATAAAATGCCTTTTGAAACTCTCAGGTAAAGTGCCTATGATATTTCCGCACCACTTTGCTCATATCTTCATTAGTGCATTCTGGGGTGTGGCTCTAGGAAGGTGACTATATTTAATCTTTTTACAGCAATCTGAATCCTAGTACTGTCAAGCACATAATGTGTGCTCTGTAAAATATTTGCAGAATGAATAACTGAAGGTGTGTAATGGAAGTGATGAATGAGCTTCACCTTAAAGCAGTGTCACCTAGAGGTCCTTAGCACATACTATATTACAGAAACAACTTCTTTGAGGACTCCATGATATTCATAGATGCCCCTTTGTTCTTGGTATTAAAGTGATCTCTTCTCATTTTGAAAAAGTGAAATTTACTGTCTATATTTACCTTTGGGGACTATCTCATTCTTACAGAACTTAAATCCTTTCTGAATGCCCTAGTCGTTTCTTTAGTCTCCTCATGGCTGACTTCATTTCCTGATTCCTGAGGGTGTAGATCATTGGATTGAGCAAAGGGGAGATGACAGTGAAGGTGACAGAAATGGCTTTATCTGTGGGGAGGGCAGTGAAGGGCCGGGCATAGACATAAATGCAGGGCACAAAGTGCAGGGTCACCACAGTGATGTGGGAGGTGCAGGTGGAGATGGCTTTTCTCCTCCCCTCCCCAGCATGAGACCTCAGCATCGCCAGGATGACTGTATAAGATATGAGGAGAAAGAAGAAAATAAACCAACTGACCAGTCCATTATTGGAAATCATCAGGAGCTCCAGAGTGAAGGTGTCAGTGCAGGCAAGTTTGAGGACCTGGGGGACATCACAGTAGAAAGTGTCAAGAACATTGGGTCCACAGAAGGGGAGGGGCAGCAACAGGGAAATCTGCACGATGGAGTGGACAAAGCCCCCCACCCAGGAGGCCAGCACCAGGCTAGTACATCGTCCCTTACTCATGATAGTCATATAGTGAAGGGGTCTTGAGATAGCTACATAGCGATCAAAGGCCATGACAGAGAGAGAAAAAACGTCTGCTCCTCCCAGAAGGTGGAAGAAGAACATTTGAGTGACACAGCCATTGAAGGAGATGGTTTTTCTCTTTGATAGAAGATCCACTAGGACCTTGGGAGCAGTGATGGAGGAAAAGCAGATGTCCAAGATAGAGAGATTGCGGAGCAGGAAGTACATGGGGGTATGAAGGTGAGCCTCACAGGTTACAGTGACCATGATGAGGAGGTTTCCCAGCAGAGTTGTCATATACACTATAAACAAGAAGACAAACAAGACCCAGCTCAGCTCTCGAGACTGGGTTATACCCAGAAAAACAAATTCTTTCACTCTGGTATAATTTCCCTGATCCATTGGGTCACAGATCCTTTTTAAGTATATGTTTGGAAGAAATAACAAAGCAGTTAAGGAATGTGTTATAAAATCTACTTTGTCTTTTCTGTCTCTTGACTCTTGGTGTTTGCCTTGGGAGGAAGCTCTTTTTCTATGCAGGTGCTGTGCCTGCAATTCAGCATGCCACCAGTAGGTGGAAGATTATCCCGGTTTTTGACTCCGTCATCCAAGGGGATGGGTTCTATCACAGTGGTCACTGAAATACAGGTGACAGGTCTGTGAACTTATTCAATTGTACTTTTACAATACAGTCTGACACTTAAAATAATTAAAGCATAAATTCGACTACATGAAGAATTTTGTTCACAACTACAACATCACAAGAATTAAAAGATAACTCACAAATGGGATGAGGTATTTACAATATGTATATCTGAAAAAATATTCATGTCCAGCATATATAAAAAAACTTCTACAAATCAGGGGGAAAAAAAGATGACAACTGGATCAGAAAAATGACAAAGACATGAACCAAAACTGCACAAATGAGAAGATCCAACTGCCAGTTCAACTTCATTAGTTATCAGAGAAATGTAAATTAAAATTACAGGAAGAAACTACTACATACACACCAACATGGCTGAATTGAAAATGATGAGAAATACCAGGTGATGGTGAAGATGTGGAGCGACTAGAATGCTCATAGACCAGACGGGTGTGTGAAATTGACACAACCACTCTACTGTTAGGTTCTATCTCCTATGCTGTATACATATCACATAGGATGGAGATATGTACATAAGAACATCTATTCCACTCCTAGAAAACTTGTACACTTGTCACATGCACCACAAGACATATCCTATGATGTTCATGGCAGCACTATTTGTAATTGCTTCAAACTGGAGAAAGACACAAATGCACACCAACAGTAGGAAAGATAAATTGTGTTAAATCCACACAATACATCAGGGGGAATGATCTACACTATGTGTAATGGTATAAATGAACTTCGCTATGGTTATAACATGGAGCTGGATTATCCAGGCACAAATAATGGACACTCTCTTATTTTGTTCATGAAAAGGATAAAAAGATACAAAACTAAAGGAAACATGAGGGAGGTGTCTAAGGTACTGATGATCAGGGTGATTGTAATAAAGGTGTATTCAGCATGTGTGAAAATTCATAGAGCCATACGTTCATAGATGGGCATTTTCTGTATGTATGTACATTATACTTCCATAAAATGTAAACTATAATAATCCTGAGGTGATTATAACACTTTAATCCCATACCTAATGAATTTCATTGAAAGTGACATTAAATGGACTACTCACTTTCACAATAGTTACTTTTAGAGTTTTGTAGTAATTGTAAATTGTAGTAATTTACAATAATTTGTAGTAATTGTGAATTGTAGTAATTTTAATTATCAGCTACAACCTGAGGGTTGCCTTCTTATTTTTCTCTCACTTAGAGACTTAAAGGCCTCCCAAATCTTTGTATTATGCAGGCAGCCCTGTAGTTCTTTCTCTGATTCTACTTTTAATTTCTGCATTTCTTTTTCATTTTGCTCTTCTTATCTTAGGGGAAAAAAAGTCCTTAACTGACCATGGTTCTCCATGCAGTACTCTCTTTTTTTGCTCCTATAGAAACATAAGATAAGGGCCCCCTGCCCATTCCATTACCATGTGCTCTGATTCAGCTCAGTCTCCCTGTCTTGGAGGTTTAGTAACGACATGGAGTGACAAGAATAAGTGTTCAGAAAAATGACTGCAAGAGACTTCAAGTCTTCAGGATCCTGGAATTAAGAATTCCCCTCACAATATACTCACCATGGCTAGAAGGTGGAGAAATCATTTCAGAAGGAGCCTGATTCAATTTCTTCTGGACTGAAGAAACATATTTTAATGGATGACAGCAATCCACTCTAGAATCTTTCTCTTGGATACTGGAATGATAAGTTAACAGGTTTCAGATCTTCTGCTCTGGAAACCACTGTAATAAGCCTGAGTTTTCTGTGCCTCCCGTGCTCTCCCTCCCTCTCTCTCTCCCACTTTTCTTTACTGTACCCATTTTCTTCCTTATATACCATTTCCATGACTGTATTAGGATTCTCCTAATCTATATAGACATACATATAGTATAATATGTACATTGGTTAACCTCCTGCCTTCGGCTCAGGTCATAATCCCAGGGTCCTGGGATGGAGCCCCACATTGGGCTCCCTGCTCAGCAGAGAGTCTGCTTCTCTCCCTCTGCCTGCCCCTCTGCCTGCTGCTCCACCTGCTTGTGCTCTCTCTTTCTCTGTCAAATAAATAAATAAAATCTTTAAAAAAATAAAATATAATATACATATAATGCACATATATGTGCATACATATGTGTACATAAAAGGAGAATTATTATGAAGGATTGGTTCATACTATTATGGAGGCTGAGAAGTCCCACAATCTGCTTTCTGCAAGCTGCAGACCCAGGAGAACTATTGGTGTGAATCAGTCCTAGTCCGATGGCCTGAAAAACAGGGAACCAATGGTATAAATGATGAGATGAGATGTTCTGACTCAAGCAGCGAGGCAGGAGAAAGGGGGTGAATTTCTCCCTCCTCCACCTTTTGTCAAACCATTCAGGTCCCCAGAGGGTTGGAAGATGTCCTCCTTCGCTGGGAAGGGCAATTCACGTGCTCTACCAAGTCCACAAACTCAAAGACTAATCTCACCTGGAAACACTCTCACAGATACACCCAGAAATAATATTGAATCTGGGCACCCTGTGGCCGTCAAGTTGGCAAATAAAATTAACCATTATGACGACATTTCAGATGATGATGATGATGATTATGATTATTATTATTATTTGAAAGAGAGAGAGCACACGCGCACACCAGTGATAGGGGAGAGGGGCAGAAGGAAAAGAAGGAGAATCTTAAGCAGCTTCCATGACCAGTGCAGAGCCTGACATGGTTCTCGATCTCATGACCCTGAGATCATGACCTGAGCCAAAGTCAAGAGTCAGATGCTTAATCAACTGAGCTACCCAAGCGCCATTGAGATGAACTTTGTGAGGGAAAGGTGACTCAAATATCTGTCCTTTCTTTAAGAAGTTTACAGTAAAAATAGTGATTGTGTTGTTGCTTGTGGAATCAGTGGACAGAAAAGTGAGGAGGTACAAAATCAGGGAGCATGTGCACAAAACCCAGTCCCATTTGGGCACATGATGTTTGTAAACCCCGTCTATGAGTCCAGATGAACGGTATGGCCCCACACTTGCATTTGGGATCCACCTGGGGGGGATCAGCTGGAACACTTATGCCATTTGGGTTTTACCATTTCCTAGCTGGTGTGACCTTTGGCAGGTTACTTACTAACAGTACCGAACTCATGATAAACATATGAGATTCACAGGGCATGGCTTAGAGTTAGTTCTCAGCCTGCACCATTAGAGTTTATCTGCAACATGATGATAATAAGACCTACCTCACATGCAGGATCATTCTAAGGAGTTGGTGAGATTATATGTCTGTTTTGGAAGCAGCTGGGGAAGCTGATTCTGCGAGTGGCTATTCCGTGTCACTAGCCTCGGGTGAGTGCTTTTTCCTTACACATGCCAGGTCCACCTAAGAGCGGCTCATCTCGCTGTTGGTTTAAAGCCCTCTTTCCAACATTTTGGGGTAAATTTAACATGCAATCTCTCGTTTAGTAATATTTTTCTTTTTTTCTCAAAAAATTCAGAATATTGTAGCGCACATCTGCTTATAAACACCAATACATTTATTTTTATATGCAGTTGTAAATATAGGTATTCCTAAAGAAACCCCAGTCCTCAGTTGGAAAGGCAGTCTCCTGGGTATCAGGCTCTGTGGGCAGGGAAGGGTGGTAGGGGAGGTGGGGGTCCGTGCAACTTGCAAGGTCTGAGCATTACGGAAATGTGAGCAGAATAATGGAGCTCTACTCCACTTATTTTTTGCTTGCTTTTTTAAATAAAGATTTTATTTATTTATTTGACACGGAGTTCACAAGCAGGAAGAGTGGCAGAGTGAGAGGGAGAAGCAGGCTTCCTGCTTGATGTGGCGCTCAACGTGGGGCTCGATGTGGGGCTCGATGTAGGGCTCAGTCACAGCACCCCAGGATTATGATCTGAGCCGAAGGCAGATGCTTAACCAACTGAGCCACCCAGGGACCCCTATTTTTTGTTTGCTTTTAGTGAACATTTATGGTGTCATTCTATGCTATACCGACTACGTCGTTTTATCTCTCCCAAAACCTATAGTATCCACGTGAAATAAATATTATCTTGATTTTGCAAATGAGGGCACTGAAGCACAGAAAGATTAAGTAACTTGCTCACAGTCTCACAGCTGGTAGAGCCATGGCTCAAACTAAAATTTGTCTCATTGCAAAGACTGATGCTGTTAACCTATGGCAACTCGACTTCTTCCCAGTGTTGATCAGCCCTTCCCAGAAAATGCTGCAAAGAAAAAATAATCTTTCCAAATCAAGTGAAAGTAGTACAAGGGTGTTAGGGGAGACTGCACCTTTTCTCCTGTGAGAGGATGTCAGAGTGACTGGGGGACAAGAGCACAGTTTGAAAGAGCAGACTTTGAAGTCTTCATCAACCTTCATCAACCTTCATCAACCACATGCTCTGCTCCAGTGCAAGGTGCAGAAGGGAGATCTGAACAGCATCATCTTAAATATAAACTCTTGGAACTAATGGTTCTGGTGGGTTCCAGTGGGTGCTGTCTTTTTACAAAGAGTGGGAAAGATACTTTGAGAGCATTAGATTATGCATATTGCATTGAAACACATGCACAATGTAGAGTGGGGAAGGGGAATGGACAAAGAAATACAGTCTTAATGTTTCCTTGCAAGGTCAAGGTACAGAGCACAAGAATTTCTCAGAAATCACCTCAAAGGGGACCATCCTTAGGAAATAAGTTTGTCAAACATGTTGGACAGAGCCTGCAGCCAGAGGGTTACCCTCACAACCCAGCTTCCTACTGGGTAAAGGCTGCCCCAGTCTCTACATGGAGTTAAAGCTCTCATGTCACAGTTTTCTTTTTCCCAATGTTGAAAAGCCTCTACTCTTAATCGAATCTCTGAAAGATCATCCTCCTGAGAGCTGGGATATTAGCACCTTCTCAACTACCTTCAACACTTTGAACCTCAACATCCCATGAAGTAGACTAACTATATCACATCCCTGAAGCCAACTCACCTTCTTCTTGTATTCTGTAAGCCCCACTTTCCCCTTTCCTCAGAGTGATTTGCTTCATTAGAATGTTGGTTTCAGTAGGAACATCCTTATATACTTGCAGTGTTCCTGAAAAATCAACACTGACAACTTTTCAGTTTTAGAAGTTCATGGGTATCAACACTAACTGACTTCAGTCTCCAAGTGGGAAACTGATCCTATTAGGATGCTCCAACTGCATCTTAGAAGAAGTAGGTTCTGGAGAAATTCTATGTTTAATGGAAAGCCTACCTCAAGGTTAGTGATTTTGTTATTTTCTTCCTTCAGACGGGAAAAGGCAGCCTCAGGGAATCACATCCTACCGACTCTTGATCTTTGCCTTACAGTTTCTCAGCCCCCTTGATTTAGTCCCTCAGCCACAAGCCCAATATAGGAATGAGCAAAGGGAATATTGTTGGTTATGAACAAGAAAGCTAAGTGGCCAATTCAGTGGAGTTCCTGTGGGAGTCATTAAAATGTCACCAAGCCCTTCTCCTCTCCCTCATCTCTTCTCTGCCCCATCTCACACATAATGCAGAGGTCCCAGTGCATGTTCAGGACATTTTCTCTGGAGGAAGCACATGAGACAGTGCATTATCCTCTTTGGCTCAAGAAGATAGCATTGTGTTCAATCACACCAAGGACTGTGCAGTCTTCCTCCTGATCAAAATCGATTTGCTTGCAATCAGCTGGGAAATGAAACAAATAAAAGAGTACTCATGGAAAAATCAAAGTCCTGTGGCTACTGCTAGGGCAGCTCTCAAAGGCTGGACAGTGTAGATTTATCTGTGCAGTTTCTGTTTAATACAGTATGTACATTGCCCCTGCACAATTACTTTATTTAAAAAATGTTTTTTAAAAATTAAAAAAAAATTATTTTTAAGTAATCTCTACACCCAACATGGGGCTCAAGCTCACGAGCCCAAGATCAAGAGTCACATGATCTGCCAACTTAGCTAGCCAAGGGCACCCCCCTCATGGAATTACTTTAATCTACTACGTGACTGAGGTTCATAGTTCACTTAAAACCTAGTTCACTTAAAACCTTAAAACACAGTGACAGCTCTTGACATTCATCAGTTTAATTAATTCAGCATTATTTTATGTTATTTGGTTCATGGGTACCCAGAGACATTTATCACTAACGTGTTTGATTCAGGGAACAATGCAAGAAACGGTAATTTGAAAGCTATAGGTATGCCCAGAGTCTGCTAAATTTTCTATACTTCTTAGCAGAACTTAAAAAATAATAAAAACTGATTTAAATGGAAAAAATGCAGTCCAAGTTGTGATTTGATGTCATCCAGATAAATGATGTATGTTCATGTAATCAGATGCTATTGCTTTCCCCTTCCTCTGAATTATCGATCCAGTTATGTTGTACATTTTGACATGGTTTGGGGAGGTGTCAGGAGCAATGGTGTGGCAGAGGTTTCTGGGTTCTTGCCCTTCGGGATTATGCTTCTGCAATACAATGATTCAGACCCCATATATCTTTGTTGTCATCTAATTCTGACACAGTGATAACAATCTGATTTGAGTGACTCACCAGAGAGTGAGTCACTTTCTAGAGATGGAAAGGAAAGGACACATTTGCATGAAATGGACTATAAAGTGGCTTGTGGTATGCATCTTTTATAGGCAATTTCATAAGGAAAAGCCCAAGGACCGTTGAGAACAAAGCTACCTGAGAATGGAACAGGACTATGAATGGTGACTTGACCAGTATGAATTATTCTTGGAATTTTCATGCTAGAGGAGGTACGTTAATATTGTAAAAAGTTAGAATTGATTGATCAAGTGACAGGAAATGGCAAACAATTGAGACAGTTAGTTAATGAATGCTTATGGGGCCAGCCTAGATCTGATGACAGATATAACTGAAGTCAGTCCTCAACACTCAACTCCCTTTGGCTAACTCTGCTAGGGCTCTTTTCCATCCTACTGACTCTGACTTTTTGGTCTGGTCCCTTATCTCACTCTCAAAGTTTTAAGGTTCATCCTTGACTCATTATCTTCTTTTGATCTGAAACTCTCCCGCATTGTAACTTATCAGCTGCAGGGTGTCTCTTTAAGCTGTATAAATAGCAAGCAAACCTATTGTCATGACAGAAAGCTAGAAATTTTAAGATGATAGATGCTTTGAATTCAAGGTACTTTCCTTTGCTTTTCAACCCATCAGGGTTTTTCCCTTAATAATGAGGAATATGGGCCATACAGGAGAAGAGTGTAACAGGCTAATGGGGGATTGAATGTGTGTTAGGCAGAGCAGTAAAAGTGACATTGAGAATGACATTTGCCTTGCATGGAACATTTACTATCTGCTAGGGATTGTATGTTTCACACATATCATCTCCCTTTAACCTTACCAACGACTCCATGAGATTCATAATATAAGTATCTTTGTATAGTGAACTATAACCTCTGGAAAGACAAAATAAATTTGCTCAAGATTACACAGCTGATGGACAGCAGAGATGGGCTTTGGATCCAGGTCACAATACTTTATTTTTTACTTTACTTTTTCAACAGGCTTTCCCAGATAAAACACTAGCCTGTACCACCTCTTCCCAAACACCAACAGATTGAAAAACAGACAGATTAGAATTTTACCTTCTTTAACACCTCCTTCTTCCTCTCTGGTGGGGAGAATGTATAATCCTCAATGGTGAAGCTAATCTGAGACCGGAAGATCAGTTCTTCAATAATAAAAATGGGTTGCTTTTCATGTAGGATCCCTGAGGTTCCAGCTTTGTCTAAATTTATCTTGAGACTGTGAATCTGGCATATCTGGTTCTGCATGAGATAAATCCTTTTAGGACACACAGGGAAAGCATCCCAAGATTCTCTATTACTGATAGGAATCCAGGAGGATAACCAAGGTACTGTTGAGGTTCTCAAAGGGTCACGAGCTTATATGGAGTTTAAGTGGGCCAAGAAAATTTCTTACTCTGTGATAGGCTATATGTACCTATATATATCTGTACTACAGAAGCAGTGACCATGAGATCTTTCCTATAACAGGATTGTAGTTTGGTATAGACAGTTCTGGTAATGTAACCTGTTACAGTCATTTGGAGGAAGAGTAATAGATTAGGTGTCTGAAGAATTATCTCTGCAATTTACTTGATATAAGATCTTGAGCAAATCACTCATATCTAGGCTTCTATTAACTTACCTCTTGAAAAAGGATTTAATCAATTTCTTTACCTGCCACGTAGTTGTCCTCAAATAGAAATATACAATCAGTTCAATCCTATAATACTAGTTACTTCATGCTCACCAGAAGCTTATTGTTAGTAATCTATTAGCTTAAATAGGAAAATAAATTGTTATCCAGTAAGTATACTTGGTTTGTTGAAAATATATTCAAATATATAAGTGTGACTCTATAGAAAAAATAGTGGAAGGAGTCCTTGGTGATGAAGAGGTTGGAGATTATTACACTATTGCATCACGAAAGGCATGAGTCTTCTCCTCAGTCTCCTCATGGCTGACTTCATCTCCTGGTTCCTCAGCGTGTAGATCAGAGGGTTCAACAGTGGGGAGATGACAGTGAAGGTGATAGAAATGGCTTTATCTGTGGGGAGGGCAGTGAAGGGCCGGGCATAGACATAGATGCAGGGCACAAAGTGTAGGGTCACCACAATGATGTGGGAGGTGCAGGTGGAGATGGCTTTCCTCCTCCCCTCCCCAGTGTGAGACCTCAGCATCATCAAGATGACAGTGTAGGACACAAGCAAGAAAATAAACCACAGGGTAGTGACTAAGCCATTGTTGGAAATCATCAGGAGCTCAAGTGCAAAGGTGTCTGTACAGGCAAGTTTGAGGACCTGGGGGACATCACAGTAGAAAGTGTCAAGAACATTGGGTCCACAGAAGGGGAGAGGCAGCAACAGGGCAATCTGCACGATGGAGTGGACAAAGCCCCCCACCCAGGAGGCCACAATGAGGGCAGTGCATCGCCCCCTACTCATGATGGTCACATAGTGCAGAGGCTTGGAGATGGCCATGTAGCGATCAAAGGCCATGACAGAGAGAGAAAAAATGTCTGCCCCACCGAGAAGATGGAAGAAGAACATCTGTGTCATGCAGCTTGTATAGGAGATGGTCTTTATCTTCGATAGAAGGTCCACAAGGACCTTGGGAGCAGTGATGGAGGAGAAGCAGATGTCAAGCACAGCTAGATTGCGGAGCAGGAAGTACATGGGGGTGTGAAGGCGGGACTCACAGGTCACAGTGACCATGATGAGGAGGTTTCCCAGAAGAGTTATCATGTACACCAAACACAAAGAAAGAAATAAGACCAAGCTCAGGCCTTGGGACTGAGTAAGTCCCAGAAATATAAATTCTTTTACCTTGGTGCTATTTCCCGACTCCATTGAATCATGTTTCCTCTTCTTTGTGTAGCTTGGGAAAAAAATGAAAAATATTATTTCAGAAGGTGTTCACTGTCCCTTAATATACCAGAGTCACTGTCCCTTAATAATCAGATATTAGGTCTGAAAACTAGTGAGCTCCTATTAGCACATGAAAAGCTGTCCTGAGGTTATTGCTAATGTATAGAAGATGACATCTAACACAAGCACGCATCTAATTATTCTTCTGTAAATTATAAATATTTTAGATGTGGTATAAAAATAACGTTCTAAGTATAGAAGTTCTAAGGATTCAAGATAAACAGGTGGATGTTAAATATTCGGAAAGGGACTATTGGGGCATGAGGAGTATAAAAATGGGGTTAGTTTGGTGACATATTGACAAGGCAATATGTCTGCTTTGTTTCTTTTCCGGATTGCATGCTCCATTTAAGTGGTTTAGGAACCTCTATCTGCAGGACTGAACTCCACAGAAACACTTCTCCCTTTCTCAAATTGCAAATTTAATTCCATGAAAAATGAGAGCATTTTAAAGCCATGAAGTTCTTCTCTATTGGTTTCTTCTCGTTTAACAAGACTTCTTTATTTCCACCTCAGTTTTACACTACTTTAAGTACCAAGACCCCTGCATGTTGAATAGCTACTCAGCTATGGAAATGAAAGTGTAACTCAGATCTCAGATTTTCTCTTCTGTTCCTTGTTCTAGTTTGTTTCTTAAAAATTATTATTATTTTAAAAAATTATTATTTTTTATAGAGCTATCATTGACATACAATAGATGCACATATTTGAAGTGTGTACTTTGATGTTTGGATATAACCATATACCCATGACATCACTATATTTAAGATTGTTACCCTATCTATCACCCCCAAAAGTGTTCTTATGACCCTTCGTTATATGTTCCCTTTGCCCCGCTTTCTTCAGGAAAACACTGATCTGCTTTCTGTCACTACACATTAGTTTGTACTTTCTAGAATTTTCCATACATTGAATCTTAAAATATAGACTTCCTTTTCGATTTTTTTTGTGCTCATAAAATTTACCCATGCGTTGGTATGCACTAATATTTTCTTCCTTTTAATTGTATGGATGGACCACAGTTTGTTTATCCATTCACTTGTTGATGAACATTTGGATTGTTTTTTAGGTTTTTGGCTATTACACATTAAAGTTGCTGTAAATATTCATTTACCAGTCTTTTTGCAGGCATATGTTTTCACTTCTCTTGGATGAGTACCCAGGAGTAGAGTGGCTATAACTCTTAAAATTCAATAGTAAGAAAACAAACAACCCAAATGAAACAAAAGGGATAAATGAGTTTGAACAGACATTTCAACAAGAAGATATAGGGATAGCAAATAAACATGTGAGAAGATGCTCAGCATCACTTATCACCGGGGAAATGTAAATTAAAACCACTGCACACACCTATTAGAATAGCTAACATAAAAAAGACAGATGTATCAAGAGTAGGCAAAAATGGAGAGGGATTGGAACTCTGATGGGAACAAAAAATGGCATGACCATGCGTGAAAACAGCTTGGCAGTTTCTTGCAAGGTGAAATGTATACTTACTGTATAATCTTACTGTTTTTGAGTTCCTTTCTTTTTCTTTCACGAATCCTTGAAATGGGTCTTAATTTCTTTCTTTGCAGTTTATTTCCTTTTTTCTAACCATAATCAGAAATACAAGAAAGGTGAACATCACTTCCCTCTGACTTTTTTGGGTGTGTTTTTCAGTTCCAGTGCAGATAATTCTTTTCACTGAGCTCATGTTCCCATCAAGCTTTACTTTACCTGTGTGCAATTTTGTCCTAAGTCTACTTAATATGGAAGGCTTAAAAAGCTACTAAGAGGTATAGTAGCATACAGCGGGTACCTGGGGGACTCTGGCACGACCCTCCTGTTCAAATCCCAGCTCGGCACTTACTGGTTACGTGACTACGGGCAAGTTACTTCACCTGTTTGGCCTGAGTCTCTGCATCAGTATTTGGAAACAACAGCATCTCCCTCATATGACTTTTGTGAGGATTAAATGAACTAATCTCTGCAAAACCATCAATACTGAGAGCATTGCCTAATCTATAATCCATAATAGATGTGATTATATGTGTGCTACCTTAAAGAAACTCCTTGGGTCAGTTACTTTCACAGACACACAGAGTCTTTAAATAGTCCAACAATCTTTTGGAGGGACTGTGTATTTCCCAGAACATGTATTCTAAAACAGCTTCATCAGAACATACTGTTTTGAGGAAAATAGGAGATGTCTTTCTTTTAGTGGCAGTTAAGAATGGCCAAACTATGGAAAGAGCCAAAATGCCCTTCAACAGACGAATGGATAAAGAAGATATGGTCCATATATACAATGGAATATTATGCCTCCATCAGAAAGGATGGATATCCAACTTTTGTATCAACATGGATGGGACTGGAAGAGATTATGCGGAGTGAAATAAGTCAAATAGAGAGAGTCAGTTATCATATGGTTTCACTTACGTGTGGAGCATAAGGAAAAACATGGAGGACATTGGGAGAAGGAGCGGAAGGGTGAATTGGGGGGAAATCAGAGGGGGAGATGAAACATGAGAGACTGTGAGATAAATAAACTGAGGGTTTTGGAGGGAAGGAGAGGTGGGGGGTTGGGGGGAGCCTAGTGGGGGGTATTGAGGAGGGCACGTATTGCATGGAGCACTGGGTGTGGTGCATGAACAATGAATCTTGGACACTGAAAAAAAAGAAAAAAAAAAAAAAAAGAATGGCCCAGAGTGTGGTGACAGTGTATGATTAGCAAGAAGAGAGCTTGCCTGACTTAATTTCTTGTCTGACATCATCTTAGCAAACCAGAGAAGTCCAGTGCATGGTCTCTGCCATGAGAGCTCTCTGGGCTCAAGTCCTGATTTTGTGATTTAGGCAAACGAGAGACTTCACTTCTGCATCCATGGAATGGGGCTTATAATACTCATCTCACAGGGAAGCTATGGAGTTTAGGCGAACTAACATGTAGAAGTGTCAGCACACAGCTGGTTATCTGTTATGATGAGTACTCTGTTGGGTAACCTTAATACTGGAGCATCATCGGTAAATGAGGTGTGTTAAATTCCATGATAGCCTTGCTATCAATTCTGACTAGTTTAAAGAGAGAGAAAATGATCATCAGAGAACATCCACTCAGTTGTTTTGAGGAGATCTAACCTAATTATGAAAGTCTTCTACAGGGTCCCCCCCATGTAAATAATAGGCTATCTACACAAAAGGGGAGAAGATGCCTTACACCCAAAGTCAGGCCTGTTAGCAACATGTCCCATGTTCACAGACTACCTTTGATAATTCAGGCAACAACTTCCAGGTTCTTCATCTTTCTTCTAATTTTATTTTTTTTAAAAAAGATTTATTTGAGAGAGTATGTGTGCGTGCACCTGAGTGGGGGGAGGAGTAGAGGAAGAGGATCTCAGGCAGACTCCCCACTGAGCGTGGATCCTGACACAGGACTCGATCTCACCACCCTGAGATCATGACCTGAGCTGGAAATCAGAGTCAGATGATCAACCAACCGAGCCACTCAGGAGCCTCCATTGTTTTCCTATTTTTAATCCATCCAATTGTTCAGCAAATATTGATGGGATATCCACTGACTTCTAGGTTATTTGAGAGAAAGAAACACAACCAGTGGGAAAAGATTGAAATCTAATAGTGCTATGGGAGCGATGAAGACAGAGGAGCTACATGTAAGGCAAGGATGATTTCTCACTACAGGCTACGAGAGATCTTCATGGAGAGGGTGACATTGATGTTTGGGGCCCACAGGAATGGAGAAGAAGGGAGCTTTGGCTTTAGGGGACAACTGGGATATATAAAAGTTGCTTGTAGGGGCGCCTGGGTGGCTCAGTGGGTTAAGCATCTGCGTTCAGCTCAGGTCATGATCCCAGAGTCCTGGGATTGAGCCCCATAGTTGGGCTCCATGCTCAGCATGGAAAATGCTTGAGATTCTCTCTCTCCTTCTCCCTCTGTCCTTCTCCTCGCTTGCACGCACGTGCATGCTAACTCTCTCTCTCTCAAATAAATAAAATCTTTTAAGAAAAGTTGCTTGTAGGTGGGAAGTTTGGCTGGGAAGAAAGGAGGCAAACATGAAAGCATGGAAAGACAATGATGGCTTGAAAATTTTTATTTTTTGGTAAACCTCAGGAAGCGTATGTGTTTATTGTATAATTCGTTCAACTTTTCTGAAGGTTTGAAATATTTATGTTTCCCTCTAGTCCTAAATTTAACAAAAGAAATACCTCTCTACAGTTCGGGCTGAGGACACCCATGTAGGGAAAACAGGGCCTGCGAAAAAATCCCTCTGTGCAATTTTGGGGGTCCCAGAAAATGAAAATGCCTTTTCTCTAATTCCAAATTGAACTTATTTCTTGGTCTTTCAATTTATGATGCCTTTTTTGGTTAATATTCCTTATCTGTGCTGTCACTGAAGGTGAACCTTGGAATGCAGCACCTTGTGTACACATCACATTTTAGTCAAAATGTATTTGTGAATATTAATGATTGTATCTAGATTTCAGTTTTTCTCACTTCTGTTTATCACTCTTACACATAGACATCCAGACACGACAGGCACACACACTCACGTAGAGTTACATACCTCTTACCTAAAGTCTCCAACCTTCTTTCAAGGCTCCATCTGAGGTTATGTTCGCGTGAACCTTGGGAAATTTTCAGCTTCAGGAGATTGTGTTACATACCCCTCTGAAGGCCGGCGAATTTCAGTGCCTCCTCTTCTGTCTATACGCGGAAAAAGGCAGACTCAGGGAATAGTATTTTCTGGTCTCTCCCCTGCTGACTCACAGCACCCCACCCTATTTACCAATTCCTTAATCCCTGAACTGGTGTGAGAATTATCAGAGGGATTATAGTGGGATGTGGCTGTGGAAAATGTCTGCTGATGGTGAAGTTGTTTCCGTGGGAGTAATTAGGAAATAATTAGGCACACACACACTTAGGAACACACATTTTTGTCAGGGCCTAAAATTTTCTAGCCATGAGAAAAATTCTGTCCTTGGCCAATCTCTACCCCCTGAGATTTTTAAGCAGGACTCGACTTTTGGACCTCCGTTTCTGTCTCTGCATCGTCCAATTTTAGCAACAATCCTGCTAAGTCAGGTTAGCCAGAATCCCCCACCCTCCATATCTGGTCACCTCAGCAAGAATTTCGGTAGGTTGGTTTAGACAGAGCACCCCCCTTTAACCTTGGTGTTTCCTCTTAGTAATTTTCTTCTTGGGAAATAAATATCTATTCTTAGGGATTCTGAACAACTTCCTCAGGCAGTGTCACCCATGCAGGGGGAGTCCTGACGTGTGACACACAAGTATTAGAAGGCCTGTGGGACTTGATGGGGTTATGAGGTGGGAGTGATGGAACTGATGGGTTGATGCCCAAGCTGGATGACCAAGTTCTCACAGGATACACAAGTAGCCAGGAAATCCACACTGGATCCACCAGTAAGTCCTACTTGCTCGACCTTTAGAAATTTTCCAACTTCTCACCAACTCCACCCTTACTAGCTTAAGTCATGTCTTCTTTACTATTATGATTGTTATGATTATTATTTTGCTGCAAAAAGCTTTATTGTTTCCATTTGGTCCAGGGCTTGGGATGTCTTTATTATTTCTAATACAGCAGCCTCTTAATTGGTCTCCCTCCTTTTGTCCTTATTCTTTTTCAGTCTGTTCATCATAGTGGCCCCTGTGATTCTGTTAAAACATCATTATTCTGCTTTCTGACGCCCTCTGTCTTACTTAATGGGAAAGTCAAAATCCTTACAATAATCTAAAAGGTCCTAGTGCCAGGTCCTGTGGCCCCGTGATCTCTCTGACCTCAACTGCTACTTTGCTCCTTCTTGCTTCTTCTCATCTAGTTACAAAGCCCTCTTGGCTGTTTCTTGGATGCTCTGGGCAAATCTGCTCCTCAGGGCCTTTGAACCTCTGATTTGTGGATTGAGATTTGTATCATGATGCGAACATTTTTCTAGTTTCAAAAATTTTAAGATCTAAGATTTAAAAAAACCTCCAGCAGCTATACATAGCATAATAAGTAAACAAATACATACTGAGTGGATATGTTAAATAATGTGTTCCATTTCATTCCAGCCATTTTGATGTCTATGCACGGTCTGAATCAGCTTCATAGGCTTCTGTCAATTTTAGGGAGTCATGTTGTCAGAGAGTAAAAATGAATCAGTTGTTTGTTTTTTTTTAAACCATATCCTCCAATAATTTGAGTTGCAGAAATGATTGAGAAACAATGTGAAATCATTGAGTTGTCTGAATTCAACAATTTTTTTTAAGATTTTTATTTATTTGACAGAGAGAGAGAGAGAGAGATCGAGATCACAAGCAGGCAGAGAGGCAGGCAGAGAGAGAGGAGGAAGCAGGCTCCCTGCTGAGCAGAGAGCCTGATGTGGGGCTCCATCCCAGGACCCTGAGATCATGACCTGAGCCGAAGGCAGAGGCTTTAACCCACTAAGCCACCCAGGCGCCCCTGAATTCAACAATTTTTAATGCCTTTTAACCATATTCACTTGATGCTGACACTGGGGATACAATAATAAATAAAACATAAACCTAGGGGGGAAGATAGGAAGAAAGAGAAGAGGGAATAGGAAACAGGATACTGAGTTCTGTGCTAGAGCTAAGCACCAGGTGCTGGGGGAATGCAGTGCTTGGGTGGCCAATAGGCCTGC
>CM053613.1:8146831-8168217 GCA_028646535.1 Procyon lotor
ATTTTCTGCTCCTAGAATTGCTGTTCTTATTCTCTTCTCTCTGCTGTTGCGTTTGCCGGCTTTTAGAGTGATTTCCTCCTCTTTAGCTGGACTTCTGATTCCCAGGGCTCTCTGTGCCTCCTACACCTCTGCCATCTTGGAACCCCCTCCTATAATTATTGATCTATTAAGATTTTTTTGCCTTTCCTTTAGTCAATTTTGGTAACCTATATTTTCCATGAAAATTATATTCTATCTTCCATCCTGTAAAAATTATATTCTATCTTCCATCCTGTAAAAATTATAATTTTTACATTTTACATTCATCCATCCTGTAAAAAAAAAAATATATTCTATCTTCCATCCTGTAAAAAAAAAAATACTATGTTTCAGTGCACTGAGTCTTTACTTTTTTCCTTAGTAGGGCGCAAATTCATAGATTACATTTGTTTGTATTTGATCAGAGAATTGTCACTCTTGGATGTGCTTGGATATTTGGGTAACAAAAGGAGGGTTGCCAGAAGGGAGTATTTTTGTTGGATTCCTGTAAGTATCTTTATGACCTCCGAAACGAGGAACTATAGCAATAGTATCTTTGAAAGTGAAGACAAATAGTTTCAAACTTTCTTTTAACACCAAGAAACTGATAAACTGTATATAAATAGAGTAATTTGTGTTATAGATGATCATTATAGATGTTATAGATGATCATATAATTTGTCTTATAGATGTGTTATAGATGAATTTTTTTTCATAAAAAATCTGTTTGTACTAGTGAGTTGATGACAGTCTTACGTGTTCCTAAAGCATGGGATTGACCAAATTAAACATATTTGCTTCTTGTCTGTCTCTGTCTGGAAAAGTGTTTGTATACATGTGAGTGTGTGTGTGTGTGTATGTGTGTATGCACACACATCAGGGATGGATTACTTCTATTTTTTTTTTTAAGATTTATTAGTTTATTTATTTGAGAGAGAGAGAAAGAGAGCAGGCAAGAGTGAGCACACAGAGGGAGAGGGAGAAGCCAAAGCAGAGCTCAATCCTAGGACCTGGGGATCATGACCTGAGCTGAAGGCAGACGCTTAACTGACTCCCAGGTGCCCCTAATTCTATCTTTAAAGATTGAATTTCTTCAGTTCTAAGGTGAAACTTTCTTTTTAATATTTCTTTCTTTCACATTTTAAAAACCAGCAATAGAATTTTATGGCACCTAGGTGATACTTCAAGAAAAGAATGTATTGGAACACTGAAAAAATAAAATTAAATTAAACAAAAAAAGAAAAGAAAAAAAGGAAAAGTGTTCACCATACTGTGCTGCCCTTAATACAGTCTGCAAAGGAACACATCTCATAGAGGTTTCTGCAGGTGCCAGAGCTACTGCGTTATTTCATTTAAAGAATGTAATGTACACACTGCAGTGCAAAGGGCACACCATGTAATGTCACAAGTATAAAAGGTGCTAAGAAGAGTGTTAGAATTACATTGCATCTGGAAAGTAATTTTTTCCAAGGAACAAATGGATTCAACTTGCGGGCAGAATTTGAAACACTTTGTAGTGGCACCAGTGAAAAAAATGTTTCGAAGACCAACACCTGTATGTGTAAATAAGACCATGTTAATTCATTTAAACACAGTGCTTATCACTCTGTACTGCATTTTGAACAACCAGTACTGGTTTGTTTTGTTTCTTAAATTCCACATATGAGTGAAATCGAAAGGTATTTGTCTTTCTCTGACCGACTTGTTTCACTTAGCATGATACCCCCTAGCTCCAGCCATGTCGTTGCAAAGGGTTTTTCACATTTATTTTATTTGTTTATTTATTTATTTAATTTATTATTTCTTTTTAAGTTTTTATGTACTTTTTGAGAGAGGGCGAGAGGGAAAGCATGAGCAGAGAGAGGGAGAAGCAGACTCTCTGGCAGAGCAGGGAGCCCCCCTGCGGGGCTTGGTCCCAGGACTCTGAGATCCTGACTTGAGTCAAAGGCAGATGCCTAACCAACTGAGTCACCCAGGTGCCCTGGCTTTTCACATTTTAATGTCCCTGAAATTAAGATGTGTCTTTCCATCAATGAGTACATGTAACATGGTACTGCTTCATTTTTAGAACATAGTTGTTATTAAAGTGGAATTTTCCAGTGGATGATTGTTTCGATTCAAATATGGTAGAGTCACCATGCAAAGTATTTGAAACTCCGTTTCCGTATATCTTTTGATAAAGTGTAGAAGTGGTTTGCTTGGTGTCAAATGGTCTCACTGTCAATCAGTTACATGTGGCATTTCAGAGGGTGTTAAATTAGAGCTTTATTTCAGATTCAGGTGTTTTACTCCATCCTCTACAGAACCCATGAAGTGGTGGAAGAGACTGGCTTCTCTAGCCCAGGGCACTTGTACTTGAGATCTGTGCATGCACTCCTGGGAGAGGCTTCTGACCACCCTTCTGTGGTTTTGCCACCTCCTACTCCCAACCCCTTTTCCTTGCATCCATCTATCCATTCCTTTCCCTTTTTAGCTCTTACAGCCTCTTCTTTTCCCACTGAAGTATTACGCTTGTATTGGTTTCCTTTTGCTGCTGTAACAACATCATCACACATTTAGTGGCTTGAAACAATACCAATTTGTTGTCTTCGAAATTCTGTAGGTCAGAAATCTGACATGAGTATCAACTGGGCTAAAATCAAGGGGTTGGCAGGCTGAATTCCTTTCTGGAGGTTCTAAGGCAGAAGTCATTCTCTTGTTTTTGCTAGCTTCTAAAGTCTAGCTACATTCCTTGGCTTGTGGATCTTTCCATTGGGAAAGCTAGCCATGTTAAGTCAAGTACCCCTCACATTGCATGACTCTGACTTCCTCTTTTGTCTGCCTCTTCCACTGTTAAGGACCTTTGTGATCACATTAGGCCCTCCCAGTTAATCAGGATAGTCCTGTTTAAAGGTCTATCATTAGCAACCGTAATTCCGTTTGCACCCTTAGTTTCCTTTGCCATATAACACAGCACAGCCATAGATTCTGGAGATTGGGATTTGCATATCTTGGTGGGGGAGGCAGAAATTATTCTGCCTTTTACAATCCCCTCTTATTCAGTTCCTATATTTCATTCTGAAGTCTCCAGACTGTGAATGCTGAAAGACTTCCAGAAAATCACTTGGTAGTAAAATCTCATCTACTTGAACTAATTTTGTGGCAAAATTTGATCTGAATTAGTGTGAGGCCATGCATGGGTTTTATTGATTACACTTAGTGGGACTATTTATACATTTCCTTTCCTTTTTTTTTTTAAGATTTTTATTTATTTATTTTGAGAGAGAGAGAGAGAGAGAAAATGTGAGCTGGGGAAGAGCAGAGGGGAAAGAAGTGGGAGGGGGAAAGAATCTCAAGCAGACTCTTTCCTGAGTTGGGAACCCAATGCAGGGCTCGATCTCATGACCCTGAGATCATGACCTGGAAACCAAGAGTTTGATGCTTGGTGACTGAGCCACCCAGGCACCCCTACTTATACATTTTCTTACAGAAATATTAAAGTGTGTTTGGATATCAGGTGCTCCCCATAGGAGAAATGATGTAATATATAACTTATGCACTATATTATCTTTTTAAAAATCTAAGGAACTCCAAGTTCCAAAGCCTATTTGATCCTAGTAAATTAAAATCAGGGAATGTGGTCCTGTATTATTATTATAATTAACCTATAGTTACATTTCAATGAGCCTCTTTCTTTACTAACTTTTTTTTTTCTTTACTCACTTTTACTATGTCTCAAGCTCCAGAGGAGGAGAGAGGAGAGAGGAGGAAATACATCCCATGCTTCTGTATACGATTACCAGGCATCGAGGTGGGGGTTGTCTGGACTTACTGAGAGCACAGACTTATTGAAACTCTGAATGAACTTGTACATCCATTTGCCTTAAGTGTTGCAAAACATTCATTTGCCCTGGGATGTTTATCTTCAGTTGTGTATACATGGTTCTCAACAAACGTTTTTGGATCTAACACTTGATTTGGTGATTTTTATAAAGACACATACAGATGCTAAAACCTTGAGTATAAGATCATAGTACACTCTGATTTAGCTGTTTCAATTTCCTTTGGCTTCCATGAGGAAGTATCTATTCAGAAAATACAGTCAGTTTTAAATACCAAAAAACAAGATTAAGTAAAATATGGCATCTTCTTACATTAGTTTCGTTCCATTCCAGAGATTCAACCAATATTTACAGCTTTTTACAGGTGAGGCACTGTTCTAGATACTGGGAATATAAAGGAAAACCAGATCCAGTAATGTGAAGTTTTATGGGGTATTTTAATTCACTGTAGTAAGGGAAATGATAAAGGAGGGCAAATAGGAAAAATAAAAGTATTTATTGGGTTGGATACAGCTTTTTCTTTTTTCAACTATCAGATTAGCTTATGCCTTAGGCAGTGGTGTGAATGATAGGTGTGAAAGAATCTGTTCCAGATTCTTGCCATTGTTGTGTTTATGCAGTGTGATTTTGTAAGGCCCCACTATCTAGGTCCCAGGTCACATCCAATTCTGACAAAGTCACAGGCAGTAAAAGGTAATGGAAATCCCTAAAAGCCAAGTCTTTATGTATCCTGGGTGGTTGTGGGGTTGTGCCAGTATATTTTATAGATGAATTGATTAAAAAGAAGGTCCAATGTTGCTGACAAAGCAAAGGTGATAGAGAAGAAGATTTACAAGCAGTATTTGGTACACACTCTATGCTTAATAAATAGTGATAGGACAACTATTGCTGGACTGGGTCCCAGCTGCTGGAGCCCTGCTATGTTGAGACAGATGTCTCTGTTGCCTACTGCATGTGTGGGCATCGCAGTGCTAACCTTCACCCTGTTGCTGGGACACCCAAGATCTTCTTTTATATTTCACATTTACAACCTGCTTGCTGTCAATTGCTCAAGGACTAAGTTCTTTCTTTTTAACTTCTCATTGGTGTTCTTTCTCAGTACCAGTGTTTCAGGTCACTAATCCTTTGTGTCTCTGCCATCCTGCTATAGTTAATTGTCTATGCATGGTTGAGCCCCAATATGTGACAGCTAATATTTGTAAAACATATTTTGATTATATGTTTATCTTGATTGACAATCTATAATGAGTCTATTGCCTTTCAGAAAACATAAGTCTTCTCTTCAGTCTCCTCATGGATGACTTCATCTCCTGGTTCCTCAGGGTGTAAATCATGGGGTTCAGGACAGGGATGATGACCGTGAAGGTGATGGAGACAGCTCTGTCCATGGGGAGGGCAGTGAAGGGCCGGGCATAGACATAGATGCAGGGCACAAAGTGCAGGGTCACCACAGTGATGTGGGCTGTGCAGGTGGAGATGGCTTTCTTTCTGCCGTCCCCAGTGTGAGACCTCAGCATCATCAAGATGACTGTGTAGGACACAAGAAGAAGGACAAACCACAGGGTAGTGACCAGACCGTTGTTGGAAATCATTAAGATCTCAATAGCAAAAGTGTTGGTGCAGGCGAGCTTGAGGACTTGGGGGACATCGCAGTAGAAGCCATCAACAACATTGGGTCCACAGAAGGGGAGGGGCAGCAACAGGGCAATCTGCACGATGGAGTGGACAAAGCCCCCCACCCAGGAGGCCACAATGAGGGCAGTGCACCGCCCCCTACTCATGATGGTCACATAGTGCAGGGGCTTGGAGATGGCCATGTAGCGATCAAAGGCCATGACAGAGAGAGAAAAAATGTCTGCCCCACCGAGAAGGTGGAAGAAGAACATCTGAGTGATGCAACCGTTGAAGGAGATGGTCTTTGTCCTTGACAGAAGGTCCACAAGGACCTTGGGAGCAGTGATGGAGGAGAAGCAGATGTCCAAGACTGAGAGATTGCGGAGCAGGAAGTACATGGGGGTGTGAAGGCGGGACTCACAGGTCACAGTGACCATGATGGCAACATTTGCTAACACAGTTGTTACGTAAACTACAGATAAAAAGAAAAATAAGAGCAAGCTCAGCTCTTGAGACTGGGTAAGTCCACAAAAAATAAATTCAGACACCCTGGTATGATTTCTCAGGGCCATTGGATGATATTTCTTCCACCATGTACAGCTTTGAAAGAAACAATAATACTGCTGAGGCATTGAAATCAAGCAAGGATTTATCTCTTACATGGAAATTGAGCATGCACAGATGTATTTTTAATCATATATCTTATTCTTCATGAACCTACTGTGTTACCTGGGGAGGTCACTGTTCTACCTGCTTCCTCTCGCTCATTAGCCCAAAATGTAGTCTGAGCTAGATCATTCATTTCCCTACCATATTCACGGGGGCCTTTGGCATCTGTTAAAATCCAACCCTTGACAGACAGGACAGAAGGGGCTGTTTCTGAGTTGGACTGAAGGAGGAAAAAATCTTGTCATTTCATCCTACTCCTAGTTGTTAGAACAAAGTTAAGCTTGAAAGCTGTGATTGAACATTGTACACATTTGAAGTCCTGCCAATGGTGCTTTAGGTATCAGAGTAGCATGTGAAAGACATTGTAGAGACAGGTAAAATTTTCTGAGTGTCACAATGTGATAACAGCACCTCTTTATCTTTAACTTGAAATCAAAACAATCAGATTTTATTTCTGTATAGGCTAAGGAAGGTGAATTTAGGGGACTAGAAGACTCTAAATTAGCTTCTACAGATTCAGGGGCTTAAATGTAATCAGTTTATTGGCACTTTATAGCTAAAATTATATTTGTGTACATAACTTTAACTAATCTGTAACTTGTAGTAAATATATTTGCAATTATTAAGTGTTACATGATATTTTGGTTAAAAAAAAAATCCACCCCTAGATGTTGTCGAGGAAGAGAACCAAGGAAGGTTTCATGGAAGGAGCTGTGGGTTCCCTACACCTCTGTGTATGGGAGCGCCTCTGATTTTACTCTCATTCTACTTTGTTTCTATGCCTTAAAACCCACTGGAATAAACCAACCCTCATAGGCCTTACGGTGACACCATGATAGGAATTGATTTAAACAGCATGTTATCGTTTTAAAAGCATTGCACACCTAATTACAATCAATTTTTCTTCTTCTTTTTTTTTAAATTTAATTTTATTTTTTCTAATATTCCTCTGAGGTTAGAGGGGAAAGTATTAGCATTCCCACATCAATTAATCCCCAAACTGAAAAAGTGAACTCAATAAACATTAAGCCCATTTTCCAAGGTTATATGGAAAATCAGTGGCACAGGAAAAGTAACACAAATCTCTTCTCTTAATTCTAGGATCTTTCTACTCCTCCACACTTCCTGTCAGCTTGAGAATATATAAATCTAAGAATAATTTGTGTAAGAGCCTCTTTACAGAATTCATCAATCCTTCATTTCCTCTCTCCATGACCAAAGAGTTTTAGACCACTGCCCTTCTATTATCTTTCAGAAATGGCAAGTCTTTTTTTTTTTACTTTTAAAAATTTCGTTTCATCGATACCCAGAGCCAGAGGTCGGGGTTTAACACAAAGATGACAAGGATGGTTCTGTTCACAAAGAAGACAGCAGAGTCCAGGCATGCGTACATAGAGGGCATGAAGTGCAAGCTTACTACAGGGATGTAGGCAATGCAGATACACCCAGTGGAACAATGATAGCCCCCTGCCCCTGGAGGCCCATAGGTCCTCTTACTATAGAGTCCTGTTTGGGAAGGAGGTGGCAGATCCAACTTAGAGAATTTTCAATTCATTCTAATTTGCCTGTGGGAGTCAGGAATGAACAACCTTTTATTGCTTGAGGGTTGATTTCGAAAAAAAAAAAAAATTAAGTCTCAGGGAGGTTTAATTGACATGCAGAAGGACCTAGAGAAAGCTAGTGGTGAAGTTTAGCTTTCAGCACAATACATATTCTACTCATGCCGTTTCAGTAATTTCTGAGATTTACGATGGTGGCAGTGGTGACAAAGTTAACTCAGAGGGAAAAAAACCATCTTCACCCTAAGCATCTGGCACCATTATCTAGGTGGTCCCCAGAATGTGTCCACCTGGGGAGCATGGCCCTTGGTCGGTGTAGAAACAAGCTTTGAGAGCCTTGAGAAGTTATGTGGGTAAATAACCCCCAAACACACCTTGCATCTCCTTTGCTCTGAAGACTATGACCACTTGCCTTGTTTCCTCTGTTGATTCTGTCTTGGTGAGCACAGTGGCCTCCACAGCAGGCACTGATGGGTAGCACATTTCAGCCAAAAGATTTCTACTGAGCCACTCACATTGCAAGGAACCCAGCGCTGTACAAGCTCTCCTAAGGATTCTACTTTCTTCACCTCTTCTAGTGTGGCCCCTTCTCTTCCTCCTCAGTTAACCCCTTACCACTTCTCCTTAGATCATTGCAAGTTTCCTTTGTTCTCCTTTCCTGGTCTCCTTCCCTGCAGTAGAGTTTTCTCAAGTTCATCCCATCTGTTTTTTCCAGAAATGTGATTACAAGTCACAAATGGGACCATCTATTCCTTTGTTTGAAGATCTTTAATGGTTCCCGATTGTCTACAGAACAAATATTAAACTCCTCTTTGTATTATCTGGTACCCGGTTTCAAGGGTTTAAATGTTAAGCAAATTCTTGCTGGCCCACGCCTTTGGATCCATGTTCCTGTGGCTCACTCGACCCACTTCCAGAATCTCCTATTTATCTGCCTTCACAGAACTGATCTTTCAACACTCAGGTTCGGAGTCTCCTGTTCTGTGAAAACTTCCCTGACACAGCTTTGAGACTCATCAAGCCCTGCACTGACTTCTCCTCTGGCACTTGTAACAGATTGTCCATCTAAGTTATTACGTGTCTGTCTCTCCTTAGTTCAGTATAATTTCCCTCTTACCCATCAAGTTCATCCTGCCTGCTCAGTGTTTCATTTATCCGAACATCACTAAAGCTTTACGTAGTCTGGGGCACATGTTAGGTGCTCAAAAAAGGTGTTCTTTTGTGGTTGTTGTTGTTGTTGTTTATTTTGTTTTGTTTTCAGATTAATGAATAAACCTACTTGGTAAGTGCTTATCATAACTTATAAGCACTGGCATTGGAGTGGGGGTGAGTGAGAAGGATCTTAACAAACAGACTAAGCAACTCTTTTGTTACTGTCCTTGACTTGACCTCAGGGATATCAGATAGAGATGCATTTTCTGATCCAGACTATAAAATAGCTTTGTGATCTTGAAAAATCACTCCTCTCTCTATTACTCAGACCCTGAGTTGTAAAAAAATGTGATGTGGTGTGGAACAATGCTAAGGGCTTTGGAGTAGGGCATACCTGGACTGGAATTCTGCCTCTTCCTTCTTTTTTACCTAGAGCAAGTCCTCTATTTTCCTTCAGTTTCCTCCTCTATAAACTGGCAAGCACAATACTTAGGTCATTGGGTAGCATAAAGAGCAACTACGATCATGCCAGTAAAGTTCAATTAACTTGATTTCTTTCCCTTTCCCCTGAAAACAGCATCTTCCCTGTCATGAAGAGTTATTTAAGAAGACTTTGGCGGAATGGAAAATGGTATTCATTAGAACAGTTTCTCTTTGAACCAACTTGCTTGTTTGTATTTCAGTGAACTTGTGTGGATTAACCAAGTGGATCAGAGGTTTCAGTGCTAGGTCATCAGGTTTGGGAATAAAGCTGATTCTGGGTCAAAGGCAAAAGGGACCCAGGCATGGGCAATGTGTGGATATGGGGCTGCCTTTGAAACCTCTACAGTTTTTAAGAAAATTTAGGGCATTCTAAAATCACCCATCTTGTGGAAAAATGCTCTGTGATCCCCATGGACAGACCCTAAGCTGAAACAAAATCTCTTTAAATGCAATTCAGTTGTTCCACCAAATACCAACTGCTTTCTATTTTAGCAGGCTGACCCCATGTCTGTGGCCCCATCTTAGAAATACATTCCTCCTTTCCCAGTATTTAACATCCACTTCATTTTCTCTCACCAAAGAGAAAGCTATTTTTGCAGTATCTTATACACCCGGTACATTTTTCATGCTTATCTTATTCATGCATAATCCACAATGTCTTACACTCACAAGTCCATGTCCTTACCTAAACCTTCAGTATCCAACCAGGAATTCGTACCATCTGAGAATGGGTGGTGTGTGGGTGTCAGTGCATATGATCCCGGGGAACCATCATGTTAGAAGTTCATGTCCTTCTCAAGATTAGTTATGCTAGTCTTCAAGGTCTGCTCTTCACTTTCACATTGGAAAGGGCAGACTCAGGGAGTCGTGTCATTGTGGCTCTTTTGCTTTTCCCAACGTGCCCCTGCCACATGCACTAGTCCCTCAGGTCCAAGCCTAATACAAGAATTAGCAAAGGGAATTTCACTGGATGTGAGTGTGGAAAGAGAACGGACCTTCTTTGATCATGTTGGAGATCCAGTGGGAGTTATTAAACAGTTTCCAAGTCATTACCATATGCAAGTCCACACATATGTACATGCACACCCACACCCCCCCACACGTGCATACACACACACACACACGCACACACACACACACGCACAGATGCTCACATTTCTCTGCTTTCCAAATTCTTGTAAAGCCCCAGAACGCATAAATATATCTATTCTGTGATTTTCTGAGTTTTAGGGAAACATATTAATAGAAACATCTAATATCATATGATCATTCATTCTCAGTGTGAACAACATGCCCAAGGGACAAAAATTGGTTCTTGGGGGGAAGCCAAAAAAAGTCTTAGACATTAGAATGCTGCATGGTCCTTCAAAGAACCTCAGTCCATAAAAAGATACACAGTATATCTTTGGTATTAAATATTCTTGTAGGAGAGCATTAGGAAAACTATCTAATACAGTTTCTTGGGGGGGGCAATAATTTTTAAAACTTTGAGAAGCACTGATGTATGATTAGAAGCCTTGGCTTAGCCTCTTCCATAAGTGGACCGTAGTGACCTCTGAAAATGGTTCACTATTCACTTGACCCAGAAAACCCTATAAAATCATGCAAGTCTTCATGTTCCTTTTAGGAACACACATTTAAACTACCCAGGCCATCGAGGGTATGCATATCTGAAAAGCCACCAAGTATCTGAAGGATGTCACTTTGCAGAAGCAATGTGTGCCATTCTGGTGCTATAATGGTAGAGTTGGTCGGTGCACGCAGGCCAAACAGTGGGGCTGGAGGGCCGGTAGCCCGAAAGGAGTGCTGAATTCTTACTGCACATGCTTAAAAATGCAGAGTCATGCTGCACCTAAGGGTTTCGATGGAGGTTCTCTGGTCACTGAGCACATCCAGGTGAACAAATCTCCCACAATGTGGCATGGAATTTACAGGGCTCAGATTAACCCACATATGAGCTCTCCCAGCCCCACTGAGATGATCCTTACTGAAAAAGAGAAGGTTGTTCCTAAACTAGAAGAGGATGTTGTCTCCCAGAACAAAAGTAAAAAAAAAAAAAAAAGTCTTGGTCTAATGTCTCTGTCTTGTAGGACTCAGCGAAGATCACAAATGCGTGTCACTTACTAGGACCTTTTAATGCATCATAAAAACTTGCAAAAAATTGTTCTATATATTGCAAGATCCTGATTTCCTGTATGTTGCTTCTTTACTAATTGTCTGATTTTTGAATGACAATTGTAGGCTGAAGGGTGGAATTGGATGTGAGCATAGGGAGTAAAGAGACATTTATTGTCTTTTTACATATTAACTTCTGTGGGATTTTTCTTAGGAGAGAGGTGGAGTACAGCACAGACCCAGGGGCTATTCTTAAGTGACCCTGCATATGCCATGTTTCTTTCCTCTCCCGGTACACAAAATGGGTCTTGAGTGTGTGAAAAGGTATTCCTTATGTATTTTTGTTGTTGTTGTTCTAAGTGACTTCTCTGGAGTTGTCAGGCATTCAAAGACAAAAACTGTAGATTTGCTCCAGCTTACAAGCTCTGAGGGTGAAACGGGAAGAGAAGAGAGGGAAGAAGAGAATCCAGGTTAACATAAAATAAGTCACCATTGTGGGTTTTGTGCAGCTGTATCCCCAAATCGCACTTTTGAGGTTCATTTCAGTGGGAAAATTAGTAGAATGGTCCTGAGAAGAGGAAATTCTCGGTTCATGTGTAGATCTGTCCACACATATATCTGACTGAACACAGCTTTTAAAACATTTCTTCTCTTTTCACTAGTTGGTGAAATATACTGAAGATTCTGTATTCAGAATATTAAATCAAGAAGTGATTTTAATAATTAACTGGAAATACACGGTCACTAGAGAGAGCGCGTATGACATAAACATATCCATAATCTCCCTATGTGCGTATTTAGGATTACAGGGATAGACAATAGGGAACATGGACTGTATGCCTGATTAATGAGCAGTGTTCATTATCAGAATGACCATCCTCTCAACATTTATCACTCATTCTCATGAACACCTTGTGAATGGACGATGTCGCTTCCATATTGCAAGTGGTCAAAGTTAGGTAAAATATGTTGGCATGAGAATCACAGATTACACCAAAATAGCCTTAGGTCCTTGATTTCCATCTTCTACCCCCTGCTTCTCCCAAGATCACAAGCCCAATAGCTCATACTCAATCCTATCTCTTCCTTTGGTTGTTAGAATCCTGCTAAGAGAGTTGAGAGGCTATGAGGATATATAGAAATGACTGGTAAGAGAGCCAGCGGTCTGTTGCCTCAGGATAGCAGTTTGAGGAAACCAGATCATAGATTTCTAGTCTCCAGGTGAGTGCTCATCCCAGCTGACTGCCCTCGGAAGGCCCAAGCCTTCTCTGCAGTCTTTTCATGGCTGACTTCATCTCCTGGTTCCTCAGGGTGTAGATCATGGGGTTCAGCATGGGGGTAATGACCGTGTTATTGATGGACACAGCCGTGTCCATGGGCAGTGTAGTGAAGGGCCTGCAGTAGATATAGACGCAAGGCACGAAGTGCAGAGTCACCACGAGGACATGGGAGGTGCAGGTGGACAGGGCCTTTTTCTGCCCCTCCCCAGAGCGAGCTCTCAGCATCACCAGGATGACAGTGTAGGACCCCAGGAGCAGGAGGAACCATAGCAGGGTCACCAACCCATTGTTAGAGATCATGAGAAGCTCCAGGGCAAAGGTGTCGGTACAGGCCAGCTTAACCACTTGGGGCACATCACAGTAGAAGGTATCCAAGATATTGGGGCCACAGAAGGGGAGGGGAAGCATCAGAATTATTTGGACAATTGAGTGTAAACCACCACCCACCCAGGAAGCCACCACCAAGCCCCCCCACACCTCTCTCCTCATAATGGCCACATAATGCAGGGGTTTGGCGATGGCCAGATATCTGTCATAGGCCATCACAGAGAGGAAGAAAATGTCTGCCCCTCCAGCAAAGTGGAAGAAGAACATCTGTGCCATGCAGCCATTGTAGGAGATGCTTTTCCTCTCTGATAACAGGTCCACCAGGAACTTGGGAACAGTGACAGATGAAAAAACAATATCCAGGACTGATTTGTTCCGCAGCAAAAAGTACATGGGGGTGTGAAGGTGGGACTCACAGGTGATGGTCACCACAATGAGGGCGTTGCCCAGCACAGTTGCTACGTACACAGCAAGGAAGACCACAAACAGGAAAAATTCCAGCTCCTGGAAGTGAGTGAGTTCCAGGAAGATAAATTCCTTCACATTGGTGTGGTTGCTCTGGCCCATGGTGCAGACCATCCTCCTCCAGGTCTACCTTGGGAGAAGGTATGTTAGGGTTAGGAGGATAGTGTCATGAGGGGACAGCATCATTTACTATATATTCTTACAAGGCTCTCTTGAGCACCCAGATGATCATGACTACTCCGAAAAAGTGGACGAGGGTCTCTCCTTTTGTGGCCGGGAAATTCTTTATCCTGAGGATTCTTCTTTCCTACTGGAAATACCCTGAGTGGACAGTAAAAGCCATCCTACCCCAATGCCTTTCCTCTAATAAGAGGGAGATGGCAAGACTATGGTCATTCGACTGATCATTTGCCTTCTGTCCTGCAAGAGTAGCTTCCTACATGTATGAAGGGCTTTATACTTTACCAAAGGCTTTTGCCTACAGCATCTCATATTGATTTTCATTCTCATGGTCTCTCTATGGAGTCTAGAGAGTGGTTATGTCCATCTCCACATGGGGGAGGCTGAAGCTTAAGAAGCAGCTAATGTCTTGCCCACATTTGCACAACTGCAGAGTTAGCGGCAAATCAAGGATTCAAATCTAAATATTTTTTGGACTTAACAAGGAACAAATGTTAATTGGGCTCTTTTTTTTTTTAATAGATTTTATTGCTTTTTTTTTTTAAAGATTTTATTTATTTATTTGACAGAGACAGGGATCACAGGTTGGCAGAGAGGCAGGCAGAGAGAAGGGGGGGAAGCAGGCTCCCTGCTGAGCAGAGAGCCTGATGCAGGGCTCGATCCCAGGACCCTGAGATCATGACCTGAGCTGAAGGCAGAGGCTTTAACCCACTGAGCCACCCAGGTGCCCCTAATTGGGCTCTTTTGAGCCCTCTTTTCAACTAGGCCTGGACCTTGGCCTTCTGTGTCTTTCCTTGCTGAGAATCCTGCTAAGTCAGTTTAGCAAGAAGCTTCTGCCTTTGACATCTGATCAAATATGTCATTCCTTATCCTTGATATCTAACTGTGTATCTAAGTTCTTGACTTATCTTCCTAAGAGTCCTGTTAAGCCAGTTTAGCAAGAATTCGTTGTTCTTGACGTGTCCTTTTCATAAGTTTCCATCCGCTGACTCCTTCACTCTGCTCATTGGCTATAAATCCCCACCTATCCTTATTGTATTTGGAGTTAAGCTTAATCTCTCTCCTTTATTGCAATCATCTCAATCCCTGTTGCAATAGTCTTGAATAAAACATATCTCGCCATTTTAAACAAGCATTCAGTGAATAATTTTTGTTTCATAGACTCCAGAAGTTTGCCCCCTGTACCATTCTGGCAGATGGGAGAGTCTGGAACTTACTTTGGTTTATCAGAATTATAGTGGGCAAATAAGGCTTAAATGGTTAATTAAATAGCCTGAGTACTTAATCCTCACCTCCTCCTTTAAAGGAGAAGAAGAGTTAGGCCCTGATAAGTACTCCTTCCTGCATCCAGAGACACTTGGACCTCACTGGGTCTACAGGGCTCTTGATAGAGCTGCAATCATTGTTCAAAGCACACACACGTATTATGGATGAACTGTTAAAGCTTAATCCAAAACTCCTTACTTTAGGGGTGAACAGAGAAAATTGTTTATTTTTCAAGAATCAGTCTGACTTGGTGAAAGAGAATTTTTTTTTTTTAATAATTCAAGTACTTTTCTCTTTCTTTTTTGTTTGTCCTGAAAACACTGAAGATCTACTCTTTTAACAAATTTCAAGTATACAATAGAATATTTTTAACTGTAGTCACCATGCTGTACATTAGATCTCCAGAACTTATTCATCTTCTGGAACTCGAGTGTTGTGCTCCTTGACCAACACCTCCTACCTCCTATTCCTCCCAGTCCCCGGTCACCACCATCCTACTCTCTGTCCCATGAGTAGGGCACGTTGCACTAAATGAAATAAGCCAGACACAGAAAGATAAGTACTGCATGACCTCATTTATATGTGGATTCTAAACTAGTTGAAAGATAGAGATTTTTAACCAGGTTTGATGATTCAAACCTCAGGGATTTTCTACTATTGCTATATTATAGCAAAATAGGTTTGTTTGTTTGTTTGTTTGTTTCAAATCAGATATTTGGCCCTCAGAGGGCAAAACTCTTCAATAAGAATACCTGTATGCCCAAGGACTTTCTTATTCCAGATAAGTTTGAAAAATTCAAATAGTCGAGATGACTAAAATCCAGTTCAACAATAGAAAACAGATAGTCTTGGAATCTGCAGGAATGACATTATATCGGAAGAGAATAGGCTAAGAAAGAAGAGAGTAAACCGGATGCAAGGAGAAGTGGGCACTTTTCCTGAAATAATAGCATAACAAAGCATCCTGCAAACAACCTATTTCTTGATGTTTCTTTTCCCAGTTCTGTTATACTTGAGAAATTTTTATGATTTAACTTGAGGGTTTGGGACATGTAAAAAGCCTCTGGGAGCACCTGGGTGTCTCAGTTGGTTGAGTGTCCAATTTCTTGATTTTGGCTCAGGTCATGATCTCATAAGAGGGGTCATCAGATCTTGAGGGGTTATGGGATGGAGCCCTGCCTTGGGAGGAGTCCATACTTAGCAGGGAGTCTGTTTAGGATTCTCTCTTCCTTTCCCTAAGCCCTCCCTCCCCAGTGGACAAATAAATAAATAAATATGTCTTTTAAAAAAAGCCTCTGAAATAAACTTCTCTGTTGATTTTCCTAGATCCCTTATAGTCTTCTCATTGGAACCATTTAATTCCTGTTGAAAAGTGAATTTTTTCCTAAAAGGTTTTTTTTTTTTTTTTTTTTTTAATCTGATAGGAATCCTATGTACACCAGCATTCAGGAACAGCACATTACCTAGAACTGGCACTCTGGAGTATTTTAGTGCCACCTAACAAGTAACAGAAAGCCTTGCAAATGGTATTCTGTATTCAGAATTATGTTATTGTCTTTAACAAGGATGTCTACAAAGAAGAGCCCACCTTAAGACAGCGTTAAGGGCAGGATCTGTTCAGTGCCCCCCATTTGAGACCACAAGGGAAACATTTGTCCTGAACCCCAGTGTAAGGGAATGCTCCCCTGGGAAACCAGTAAGATTCCTCCTCATAGATAGTGAAGACTATGTACTGGACCATTTCCCCTTGCTTTATCTTCCATACACTCAAAACATATATGTGGCTTAATTTCCTACACCATACTTTTTCAAGTGTAGTTTCTCTTTTTTTTAATTTTTAAAAAAGATTTTATTTATTTATTTATTTGACAGAGAGAGAGAGATAACAAGTAGGCAGAGAGGCAGACAGAGGGAGAGGGAGAAGCAGGCTCCCCACTGAGCAGAGAGCCCGATGAGGGGCTCGATCCCAAGACCCTGAGATCATGACCTGAGCCGAAGGCAGAGGCTTTAACCCACTGAGCCACCCAGGCACCCCTCAAGTGTAGTCTCTTAACAGTTTCTTACATTTTGTTGTTTGATTATGTACGTTTTGTTGCTATTGCTATAAGATCTCCCTAATCTTTGTAGAATGCAATAGGTAGATACATTGAGTACTAAGGTAGAGAATGGTTTTCATAGGTATGTGGTAACCAGGCAGGTTGAGAATGAGCATTCGTCATGAGGGCTAGACTGGATTGGGGGCTGCGAGCCAGGTGAATATAGCAGTCTTGGGAGACAGGATATGGAAACCAGGGGTGGGTGGATGGCATTAAGAGTCAGGCTTGTAGAATATATTTAGGTGAGGGATCACAAAAGTTATATATTGACCTCTTCGGTTTGCCTAGTTGGGCGCTAATTACTCTTTTCAAATAATGCTGCTCTCAACATTTTGTAAATGCATTTTCGTGTGCATCTGTAAGCCCAGAAATGGACTTTCTAGGTCAAATAATATGTTAGTTTTCTAGTTTTAGCTGATGATTAAGGTATTGTAAAGAGGCAGCTTAATTTTTAGCTGTGTTTGAATGTTTGATTTCTTTTTCTTTTTGTTTGTTTGATTTCTTTTTAGAGGTAGACGCTATGAATTGAAATAAATTATATTACTTTTTAACTTCTCATTGGAATAGAAGACTGAAGATTTTGTCATCTCAGTAATATAAATGTCAAAAAGTTAACTAAAATATTAGAAAGAAGTTTAAGTGTTTTTATAGTTTTGGGGGTAGAGGACTTTGTAAGCATGGCACCAAAGATTATTAGATTTGACTGAATAAAAATAGAAAATTTTATATTTCAAAAGCATGAAAAATAAGTTGAAAATAAAAGGAAAACCTGGGAAAATATATGTAAAAAACATAATACAAAATAGGCTTAATATCTTTGATGTGTAAAGAAATTTGTCAATCAATAAGGTACTTTAAAACAAAAATGGATCATAATTCACAGAGAAATGCAGTTGGTCAGTCCACATATAAAAAGATGGTCATCTCCATATATGGTTGGTAGGAGTGTATACACAAGCACAAATTTCTGGGTTCATTCTGGAAATATTTGTCAAAACTTAAAAAAAGAAAATCCTTTCACGCAGAAACTCTACTTTAGGAATTTATGCTAAAGTGTTAGTAAACCAAGTGCTTAATATCATAAGTACAAAAAAAGTTGATCATGGAGGAAATTAGAATTTAAATTAATGTCTGATATATAAAATTACTTCAGTAAGTTATAGTACAATGGAACAATCTAGTATTATGGTCATTCAGATTGATAATGTAGAACTTGTAGACATGATAATATTCCTTTTTAGTGACAGATTGAAACACTGAATGTATCATATAATGTTATCTTGGGGAAACAAATCTACATGTCTGGAAGAAATCTAGAAAGATATTTCAATAGTAGCATCCATTACCTGTGAGTAACTGGGTTTTGGTAATTTTACTCTAAGAAGCTATTCTATTGTGTCCAATTAAAAAAAAAAGATTTTAAATGCCTTCTGATTTTGAAAAAACACAACAACAAAAACTTGACATATTTACAACTTGAGGTAGATTTTCCCGTTAATTTGAATTCTGATATTATGCCTCTTGTATTTTCCTCTATCTTTTCTGTAAAATTGTCTTTAGGAAGGCGAGTCCTTAAGAAAAGAGAAGTTTAATGGTAAGTGCTGTGAAATATGTAAGCCTGACGATTCACAGATATGTACCCTGGGGCAAATAATACATTATATGTTAATAAAAAATAAATTAAAAATAAAGAAAAGAGAAGTTTAGGGAAGACAGTTCTAAGTATTCTCTTGATATTTAATGGTTCTGTGAGACATTGGCTGAAGATGTCTAGAAGAGAGCCTGGGACCAGCCAAGTCAGATCTCGATACTGGTGTGAAGTTGCTTACTATCGGATTCTTTTTTGAATTAGTGTGATTCCACTCACTCTTCTGGCCAATCATCTTAAAAGGTTCCAGATTTTGGTGCAATGTCAGGACAGGATAGAATGGTGACCTTTCTATCTCGTAACCTCAGGGCTGCTTTATGGACCCTCGAGGTACCTTGTTCAAAAGAGCACAGCCTTTGGATTCAGGTTCAAGCATTTTATTTCATTTATTTTATTTATTTTCCTTTTTAAAATTATGTTTGGTTAGCCACTATATAGTACATCGTTAGTTTTTGATGTAGCGGTCAATGATTCATCAGTTACGTATTAACACCCAGTGGTCACACATTTTAAATGCTGTGTGACTCTGAGAAACTTAACCTTTCTGTACTTCTAATCTTCCTCTGTGGAAGGGAAAGCAGCCAACTGGGGTTTACTTGTGATAACCTAGCACTTTTTACGACCTGTCATTATGTATCTATTTGTTTCTGCCTCTTCTTCCATATGTCAACTCCTTGTGGGCAGAGACTTTGTTTTGTCACCTTGTATCTCTTGTTCCTATCTGGTATGTATCAGTTATTCTGTGATTCTTTTTGAATAGATGAATGGACAGACGGGTGGCCAGTGTCTGATAGACAGCAGTGACTCAACAAGTTCTTGTTAGTTTTCACTTCATCTCCAGCGTCATCCTAAACATATCCCCATTTGCCCCTCTGTTCACTTTCATTGCTGCACAAGTCCTTCGAATGAAAATGAATGAATGAGAACACATTGTAAACTTCAAAGCACTGTATGAGCAGGGGGTATTAATATCACCATAATGTTAATGGCATTATATAATTCTGTTTTTCTCCCTGCATCCTGCTAGCTTTTAATATCTAGAAAAGATAGTCTAGAAAAAGTCTAGAAAAGTCTAGAAAAAGACTGTACAAGTTATTTTTCTATATATTGTAGGTGCTCAGTAATGTTTATGGAATTAGTGAAAAAAAAATCACTTCTAATTTGAATGTATCTTGAGAAGCCTAGTATTTTACATAAGAGGCAGAAGATCTTAATCAGCCTAGGGCTTTTTGCTGTAATGGACAAATACTGCAAGAACTGCACAAGGACATGGTACCTTTCAGGCACTGGAAACTGAATGCTATTGAAGTCCTAAAATTGTGTGTGGGTTAAGCTAGGTTGCCTGCAGTTGTGTCTGCGGGTATCCTCACCTACCTCTGCCTTAGAAAGGTGAGTCTTCCTGTTGCCCCATCTTCGTTGTTCTGCTCCTCTTTTCCCAAATGCACGCACAGTCTACACGCTCCCTTAGACACTGAATTGGAAGTCTCATATAATAATTAGCATAGGGAATAGTGTCAGATATTTGTAGGAAATATAATTTTCAATGGGGAAGCTGGCAGTTGCAGATGCCTTGGGAGTTATTAAAAAGTTACTAACGTGTATATATTGGGATTTTTCCATCTATCTTTCTGTTCTCACTTTCCAGTTCAATCCCACTGTGGTCTAAGAGTTTACTTTGTATGATCTGTGGAGGTGTGTTTTATGGCCCAGAATACGGTCTATCCTGGTGAATGTTCCGTGTGAGCTTGGGAAGAGTGTGTAGTCTGCTGTTGTTAGATGAAAAATATTATAAATATTAATTAGACCCAGTTGATTAATGTTGCTGCTTAATTCAACTGTATCATTGTTGATTTTCTGCCGTTTGGATCGTAAATTACAGGGAGAGGGATGTTGAAGTCCCCAACTCTAATGGTGGGTTTGTCTACTTCTCCTTGCATTTCTCAGTTCTTGCCCTACCTATTTTGATACTCTGCTGTTAAGGGCATAAACATTAATGATTGTTACACACTGGGAGAATTAACCCCATTATCATCATCATTATAAAGACCTTCTTTTAATCTCTGATGATGTCCCTTGTTCCTAAGTCCACTTCATCTCAAATTAATGTATCTACTCCAGTTTTCTTCTGGAATATTTTTCTACAGTGCATTACTTTTAATTTGTGCCTTTATATTTAAAGTAGGTTTCTTGGGGCACCTGGGTGGCTCAGTCGTTAAGCGTCTGCCTTCGGCTCAGGTCATGATCCCAGGGTCCTGGGATCGAGCCCCACATCGGGCTCCTTGCTCGGCAGGAAGCCTGCTTCTCCCGCTACCACTCCCTCTGCTTGTGTTTCCTCTCTCACTGTGTTTCTCTCTGTCAAATAAATAAAAAAATCTTTAAAAAAAAAAATAAAGTAGGTTTCTTGTAGGAAACATATAGTTGGGTCTTTTAAAAAAAAATCTGCTCTATGGTATCTCTCTCTCTCTCTTTTTTCTTTTTTTGAAGATTTAGTTATGTATTCATTTGAGAGAAAGAGAGAGAGAAGGTATGAGCATAGGGAGAGGGGCAGAGGGAGAGAGAAAATCCTTAAGCAGGCTCTCCACTGAGCAGGGAGCCCAACACGGGGCTCAATCCCAGGACCCTGAGATCATGATCTGAGCTGAAGGCAGATGTTTAACTGACTGAGTCACCCAGGGGCCCTTCGTTTGTTTTGT
>CM053613.1:8168317-8190049 GCA_028646535.1 Procyon lotor
TGTATGTGTGTGTGTATGTGTGTGTGTGTATGTGTGTGTGTGTATGTGTGTGTGTGTATGTGTGTATGTGTGTGTGTGTATGTGTGTATGTGTGTGTGTGTGTGTGTGTGAGACATCTTCCTCATCCATTCGTCTATTGATGGACACTTGGGTTGCTTCCATATTTGGCAATTGTAAATAATGATGCAACAAATATAGAGTATGTATTTTGAATTAGTGTGTTCATTTTCTTTGGGTAAATACCCAGTAGTGAAATTATTGGATCGAATGTTAGTTCTAGTTCTAATTTTTTGAGGAAACTCCATACTGTTTTCCACAGTGGCTTTACCAATTTACATTTTTCTTTCTTTCTCTCTTTCTTTCTTTCTTTCTTTCTTTCTTTCTTTCTTTCTTTCTTTCTTCTTTTTTTTTTTTTTGACAGAGAGAGAGATCACAAGTAGGCAGAGAGGCAGGCAGAGAGAGAGGGGGAAGCAGTCTCCCCACTGAGCAGAGAGCCTGATGTGGGGCTCGATCCCAGGACCCTGAGATCATGACCTGACTTGGCAGAAGCTTTAACCCACTGAGCCACCCAGGCACCCCCCAATTTACATTTCTACCAACAGTGCACAAGGGTTCCTTTTCTCCACATCTTGGCCAACACTTGTTGTTTCTTATGTTTTTGATTCTAGCCATTCTGACATGTGTAAGGTGATGTGTCACTGTTGTTTGGTTTGCATTTCCTGCAACAGGTTATTTCTGAGGTTAGGTTCCTACTGTGCAATGGGAATGATATTGCTTTTCTCATGGGACTGTTGAGATTGCTGTTTCAGAAGAAGTATATAAAGTTTAAAACAAGGTTCCAGGCACCAAGTGAGTGCTCCTGAAGAGGGGCATATTACCAATGGTGGTTCTTGGGCATGGGTGGATTCTACGTCATAGACTCCATGTTGACATAATCGAAATACAGAAAAACTGAGTCCCTTATGACAAGTTCAGAGGAAGGTGGTTGTAGGAAAGTTGTTAGGGATGTAGTCTTCTTGAGATTGAAGCATCAATCAAGGGGCTCTTTTTTTTTTTTTTTTTTTAAAGATTTTATTTATTTGACCGAGAGAAACACAGCGAGAGAGGGAACACAAGCAGAGGGAATGGTAGCGGGAGAAGCAGGCTTCCTGCAGAGCAGGGAGCCCGATGCGGGGCTCGATCCCAGGACTTTGGGATCATGACCTGAGCCGAAGGCAGACGCTTAACGACTGAGCCACCCAGGCGCCCCTCAAGGGGCTCTTTTTGATCATTCTTCTATCTTGTCTTTAAAAATTCAATTTAAGGAGTAGCCTTGAGAAAGAACATTCACAGTTTAAGGGTAGAATTTCTTAGCACCATAAATTCTATTTTCTATTTGATAAGTTCACACCAGAAGGAGAGGCATAGGGATATACTACCCTGAATATTACTTTACAAACAAATTAGAATGACTTATCATCAGGTTTTTGATGTAACAGGAATCCCTGAACTCTTATCGTAAAGATATAGAGACTCTCTGAACTTAGAAGAGGAGATATTCATTCCTTGAGACAGAGGTGTAAGTCCCTGCCCTCGCCATAAAGCAGAGAAATCAGTCTGCACCAAGAACCACATAGAGGGATGGAAACCTAACATAAATTCCACAAATTACATGTACTGTATAATTTAATTCCCACATGTATTGTGCCAAATAGATGTGAAATTAAATATTAATCAATTTTAAATTAGTAGCATCCCCTTGGTAGATTTAAAGGAGGATGTGACAACACAAATGACATTCATAAATTACCAGTCAGCAATTTGTGGGTCTGGGATTGGAGCCTTGATCATCTGAGAAATACCAGCCTGGCAGATTACGGTGCTGATTACATAAAACAGCCACTATGCTGTCTAGCACAACACTCCATGAATAATAGGTAAACATTAATTCCTTTATGTATACTTTGAGGGAATGGTGGGAGGCATCTTGAGAATGGATCCTTTTCCAATTAGATGATAATACCAGAACTAATAAAACATATAATTTTTTTTTAAGATTTTATTTATTCATTTTCCAGAGAGAGAGAGAGACATCACAAGTAGGCAGAGAGGCAGGCAGAGGGAGCGGGGGAAGCAGGCTCCCTGTTGAGCAGAGAGCCCGATGCAGGGCTTGATCCCAGGACCCTGAGATCATGACCTGAGCCGAAGCCAGATGCCCCAATCTACTGAGCCACCCAGGTGCCCCTAAAACATATAATTTTATATGTGTGCAAGACCCAGAATGTTTTATGCATCTTACCTCACTGAATTGGCTCTTGCCAGTTTCAAATGTCTTAACATTTGTGGCTTGACAGTATGGATCAACTGATTTAATTTGACAGGTGTCTTGACCATGAAAGTGAAATGGATACATTGATGTCAACGTAGGCAACCAGACGTCAGGCTGGAGTTCTTGTGCTTTGCTTGTGAGTACACCCTCTTCTGGTCCGGAACTTGTCCTCCTTTAAGTTCCCAGGTGCTTAGAGCCTTCTTTTGCTCTCTGAATCTTACTGTACAACACATCCACAAACCTCAGAGAGTAAAGTAACCTCTATTAAGGGGGGGGGGGGCTTGGTATTTTAAGAGCGGACAAGACTTAAACTAACAGATAAGTTTCAGATGATAGAATTCCAGGCATCAGCATGCAAATGGGGGGGAGTTTGGGGTTTGGGGACTTCCCTTGTGCCTAGAATATATGTCATTCCTAATTTTTTAGGTAGGGGGTTGAGAGCAGGCAACATCTTCGGGAACTTTTTAAAAAAATTTATTTTCTTTGGGGCACCTGGGTGGCTCAGTCGTTGAGTGTCTGCCTTTGGCTCAGGTCATGATCCCAGGGTCTTGGAATCAAGTCCTGCATCAGGCTCCCAGCTCAGCAGAGAGCCTGCTTCTCCCTCTCCCTCTGCTGCTCCTCCTGCTTATGCTTTCTCTCTCTTTTTCAAACAAACAAACAAATAAAATCTTAAAAAAAATTTTAAAAATTAAATTTATTTTCCTTGAGGCAAAGATTCAAATATGGGTCGGGATGCTAATCAGGATGTTACCAGAGGAGCAGAAGAGGAAAAGGAAGGATCTGGGTTGAGTTTATAGAAAGAGGGAAAGTCTAGAGTAATGCATGGAGAAGAGATACTCAAGAAGTTTCTGTTCTCTGGCTGAATCTTATAGTCCCCAGGGGGCTCATAAATAGTAAATGAGCCTGGCTGGTACGTGCACATGAAGCAAATGCAGCTGTCTGTGGGCACACTCCCTCCCTCACTGTCCTGCCAGTCTGTTCTCTAAGTACTTTGTAGTTGGACTGACTTTGCTTTGCATATGGTCTATCAGGCACATGTAGCTCCCGGTCCTCACCTGCTCTCTAATGAGGCTATGAGAATTTACATCTGGCTTATTCATCCATCTTCCTGGGCCCAGGAGAGTGTCTTTGTGGGAAGACCCTAGACATGACAAGACAGAGGGAGATTGGAGAGAAATTGCAACTATTTTCCAGAGGAGAATGCAGGCAGCAACCTCTGTGACCTCGGCTGCAGCAACTTCTCGCTAGACACGTCTCAAAAGGCGAGGGAAAAAGGGACAAAAATGAACTATGGGGACTGATAAGGAAAAAACTATACTTTAAGCTGAACGACCAAACTGGCAAGGGAACTCCAGTCCCTGTCTCAAGGCCCTTCCGGTTCTTCTTTCCTACCCCGTTTCCCAGGCACGCACCAAAATACCAAGTATGTGCACGTAGGAGGGTATAAATTACCCTCCCTGCTTGTGCCCAGGGCTCAGACCTTTGGAGAAGGGTGTCCTTGGGGCCCACTGGTGTTCAATAAATCTCCAAACCTCCTTGTTTCCAGTGCCGGTTGGTTTTTCCGCCAGGATCCAATCCAGGTTCTGCAACAGGACTTCATCAAGATAAAGAGCTTATATCTTCATCACGATAAAGAGCGAGATAAAGAAGTAAAAGAAAGAGTCAACAGAACCAAAAGTCAACTGACAGAATGGGAGTAGGTATTTGCAAATGTTTTATCAGATAAAGGGCTAGTATCCAAACTTTATAAAGAACTTATCAAACTCAACACCCAACAACAAATAATCCAATCCAGAAATGGGCAGAAGATATGAAAAGATATTTCTCCAAGAAGACATCCAAATGGCCAACAGACACATGAAGAAGTGCTCAACATCACTCAGCATCAGGGAAATACAGATCAAAACCACAGTGAGATACCACCTCACACCAGTCAGAATGGTAAAAATTAACAAGTCAGGAAATGACAGATGTTGGTGAGGACGTGGAGCAAGGGGAACCCTCCTACGCTTTTGGTAGGAATACAACCTGGTACAGCCACTCTGGAAAATAGTATGGAGGTTCCTTGAAAAGTTGAAAATAGAGCTACCCTACGACCCAGCAATTGCGCTACTGGGTATTTACCCCAAAGATACAAATGTAGTGATCCGAAGGGGCACCTTCATCACAGAGTTTATAGCAGCAATGTCCTTAATAATCAAACTATGGAAAGAGCTGAGATGTCCATCAACAAATGAATGGATAAAGAAGAAAGAAAGAAAGAAAGAAAGAAAGAAAGAAAGAAAGAAAGAAAGAAAGAAAGAAAGAAAGAAAGAAAGATAGATGTGGTGTGTACTCAGCCATAAAAAGTAAAATCTTGCTATTTGCAAAGACATGGATGGAACTAGAGGGTATTACGCTAAGTGAAATAAGTCAATTGGAGAAAGACTGTCATATGATCTCACCCATGTGGAATTTAAGAAACAAAGCAGAGGATCATAGGGGAAGAGAGAAAAAAATAAAACAAGACAAAATCAGAGAGGGAGAAAAAACACAGGAGACTCTAAACCAAAGGAAAGAAACTGAGGGTTGCTGGAGGGGAGGGAGGGTGGGGCATGGGGTAAATGGGTGATGTAATGAGCACTGGGTATTGCATAAGACTGAAGAATCACTGGCCTCTACCTCTGACACTAATAATACATTGTATGTTAATTCATTAAATTTAAATACAAAAAGAAACTTTTTCAGTGCCCGTTAACACCTGCAGCTTTGGACAAAAGAGAAGGGATTTCCAAAGTCCAAAGTCCGAGGGTGCCTCTGGGGAGATGGTTCTCCATATCCCTATAGATGAATCACTACATTCTCCCCTGAGTGTCTCTGTGAAGGAAGGCTTTGCAGAATCCAAAACCCATGTCTTCCCTACTTTGTCACGCTCTGGGGTGTAGAGGACACATTCTTTTTTTTTTTTTTAAGGATTTTATTTATTTATTTGATACAGAGAGAGAGAGATCACAAGTAGGCAGAGAAGCAGGCAGAGAGAGGGGGAAGCAGGCTCCCCGCCGAGCAGAAAGCCCCATGCGGAGCTAATTATATATCCTGGTGGTCAGACCCTTGGATTCCCCAGAATTGATCAATCTTGGAATTTTCCTTTTTGGTTCATGAGGAAAACACACAGGAGGGTCTGAAAGACCCAGCATAGGATAAATAGCCGATCATAGAAAACCCTGCTCTTCTCAACATTGGGAGAAAGAAAGGAAAGGTGAACTGGGGGAAATCAGAGGGGGAGATGAACCATGAGAGACTGTAGACTCTGAGCAACAAACTGAGGGTTTTGGAGGGGTGGGGGTAGGGGGTTGGGCGAGCCTGGTGGTGGGTATTGAGGAGGGCACATATTGCATGGAGCACTGGGTGTGGTGCATGAACAATGAATCTTGGAACACTGAAATAATAAAATTAAATTAAAAAAAAATAACACCATGCCCTTCTCACCTGCAACCAACCTGTCAGCATACAGAATCTCCTAAGCATTGAGTTTCTATCATTTGCCAAGTGTCAGGATGGGCATCTTGCATATGTTAACATATTAAATCCTGCAAATCACACGTTTGCAGATGATTTGATGGACATTGACACTCACAAATTAGAAGGACACTTTGCACTACAGTCCTCACATCATGAGCCCATACTCTCTTCTCGGCATACATTGTGACCTTTCCTCAGGTGACATAGCACAAAATACATGGGCTTTCCCTAAAGTATTTTGGTGTGAACACTGTTTAGGGCAGGAGTGGTGAATCCCTTCATTACAGAGGAAGCACATGCATAAAAAACAATACAAGATGACAGACTCATAAGAAAAGCGACTTACTAGTTAAATACACAAAAACATTTTAGTCTAGCAAACCACTTAATTTTATTAAATAAATATTTAATTTTAATTTGATAAAAATTTTAGGTGAGCATAATATAAAACTTTAAGTTCACTTGCTTCATAAACAGAGCATGGAATTGGACATTTATTAGATGGATAAAATAAATAGTAAAAAGGTACAGAGAAGTTGATTCCTAATTCCTGTTATGACCAATTAAAGGGAAGAAAGATACCTAGATTAGGAAATAAGGTAAGATTTTCAAGGATTACAAGGTCATTTCAATTTTTGCCATCATGCATAGCACCGTGATCAACATCCTTGGATATCTGTGCACATCTTGGAGTATATTCCTAGAAAGAAAATAGGACTAAAGCATGTACATTTTTAAAAAATTTTTAAAATTTTTTCAGTGTTCCAAAATTCATTGTTTTTGCAACACACCCAATGTAAAGCATGTACATTAATGATTTTTTTATACACGTTACCAAATCTTTAGAAAGACAGTACAGGGGCGCCTGGGTGGCTCAGTTGTTAAGCGTCTGCCTTTGGCTCAGGTCATGATCCCAGGGTCCTGGGATCGAGCCCCGCATCGGGCTCCCTGCTCGGCCAGAAGCCTGCTTCTCCCCCTACCATTCCCTCTGCTTGTGTTCCCTCTCTCGCTGCATTTCTCTCTATCAAATAAATAAAATCTTTAAAAAAAAAAAGAAAGACAGTACAGTTTATGTTTTCACCATACGTATATGTGAGGGCCTATTTTCCCGTGCCTTTGTTAGCATTCAGTATTATGTTTACTTTTAACCTTTGTCTTTCTAATAAAAACATTTTCTAATGGTTACATTTTCATTTCTTTGAATATTAGTACAGTTGAGTATTTTCTCATGAAATGATTAGTCATTTGCATTTCTCCTTTCACAAATTGCTTGCTCATAATTGGACCCATTTTTTTCTATTGGTTCATCTTTTTCTAATTTTGTTTATAAGAGACATTTATATAAACTATTGTGTACTATATGTGGTGTGCATATTTTCCCCAGTTAAACATATGTCCTTTAACTTTATGTTTTGTTTGTCACATGGATTTTAACACTATTGTAGTCAAAACCTGCCTTTTTTGCCTTTATGGTGTGCTTTCAGCATTAAGTTTAGATAGATTTTTCTTTTTTTCTATTCCAGGCCTTCTGATGTATTTATTTATACTTCCCAATTTTAACTTTTATTTATTTTTAAAACTTTATTTATTATTTTTTTTTTAGAAAAGGAGAGGGAGCAGGAGGGAGAGAAAAGGGGGTGGGAGTGAGGAGGGAGAAAGAGACTTTTTTTTTAAAGATCTTATTTATTTATTTGACAGAAAGAGAGAGAGATCACGAGCAGGCAGAGAGGCAGGCAGAGAGGCAGGCAGAGAGGCAGGCAGAGAGGCAGGCAGAGAGGCAGGCAGAGAGAGGGGGGAAGCAGGCTCCCTGCTGAGCAGAGATCCTGATACAGGGCTCGATCCCAGGACCCTGAGATCATGACCTGAGCCAAAGGCAGAGGCTTTAACCCACTGCACCACCCAGGCACCCCTGGAGAGAGAGAGAGACTCTTAAGCAGGCTCCACACTCAGCAAAGAGCTGGACATGAGGCTCGATCTCACAACCCTGAGATCATGTCCTGAGCCAAAACCGAGAATCAGATGCTTAACTGACTGAACCACCCAGCTGCCTGGCATTATAACTTTTAAAAAGCATACAATTCTTCCTTCTTTACAACTTGCTTATTTCGTGTAGCACATGTGTATTTGAAACTAGAAAGAGTAAGGTGTTTTGGATTTTGAAACTAGAATGAAGTATTTTGAAACCAAAAAGAATGAAAATTAAAAAGTGGAGACTTCCTAATCTCTGCTTCAAAACTTAAAAAAAAAATAGGTCATTTAGTGTTTATGTTCTAGAAAGGGTTTCTGGCAAAATTGAGTTTGTAAATTTTTTTTTTTTTTAAAGATTTTATTTATTTGACAGTGAGAAACACAGTGAGAGAGGGAACACAAGCAGAGGGAATGGGAGCAGGAGCAGGCTCCCCGCTGAACAGAGAGCCTGATGTGGGGCTTGATCCCAGGACCCTGGGATCACGACCCGAGCCGAAGGCAGCCCAACGACTGAGCCACCCAGGCGCCCCAAGTTTGTAAATATTTTATAAAACTCCTTTATACTTTACGTTTCAGCCTTTTCATTTCTAAGAGAAAAGAGCTGTATTTCAGAGATGGAAGATTTCTGAACGAGAGGGAGAAAGCTGGCCTTCAGAGTATTTTGTTCTGGGAACAGAGGGTTCGTGTTGTGCTCCAATGGTCTCTTTTCCCTTCTGTCTGTAGTTAAAGAGGAAGGGGGCAGGGAAAGGCTAAGGAAGACTTAGGACAGGCTCACACTTTCTTTTAGGCACAAAGTGGGTTAGATTTCTCAGACTAGGGATATGGTGCTTTCATACCTGATTGAAGACACAAGCCCATCCAAGCCAGGACTATGGAAACACATCTCTCACTGCAATGAAGCAGTTTTGTACGGGTTTAAATAAGTTATGCCTCGAGAGAGCAAAGATGGAAAGTGATTGAAGATTGATGTATAGAGTATTTTATTTGGCTGATGCCCTGGCATTTGCTTTCTACGTTAACTATCTCTAGTTGTATGTTATACTTATAAAAATTGGTACTGCCAAGGTTTCGAATTGTTATAACAGTTGAATTTAAAACTCTCTTAATTTTTTTTTTAAAGATTAATAGATGGGGAAAAGGGTCTAATTTAGTTTGGTCTCTCTTTCATTGAAACAAATCTACAAGAAGCCTCGTTAGCCATACCACAAGGCAATCATATAAGCACTTTACTCAGCATAAGCCAAAATTACTGTAAACAGTGAATCATTCACTTATTAAATAAACAAATATTTATTCCATGCCTACTCTGTGCTAGACACTGTGTTAGGTTCTGGGAGAACAGCAGTGAACAAGGATCAGTCTCTGTCTTCAAAAGAAAGAAGGATCTGGACGTGGATATGGTGATATGGTGCTTTGGTGATATGGTGCTTGAGTTTATTCTAATTTACTGAACCGTGAGATAACAACTTTTTGCTGTTTTAAGCCACTCAGTTTGTGGTAATTGGTTCATAGCAGTGATAATAGACTAATACACTCAGATTCCTCAGATCAAATTATGTAGAGGCTATGTTTTATTCTGCTTAAAGTAAAGCTCCCTCGCGAGGTCAGGTGGAGGTCTTTGTTGTGCGAATGGAGATGGGTTGGCTAAGAGGCAGATAAAGAAAACAAAGAGCATGCAAGTGTGTTTTACCTTGAAGAAGAAGAAGGTATAGTGATTTGATACTGAATAATCTGTAGGTCTTCTTTAAGGTAAACCTTTTCCCATAATTTTCATAAGCTGAATCATTTCTTTTAGGAAGAAAGGATAATTATCCTTAATCAAACTTACTCATTTGGATTCAAATATACCAGAATTCAAGCCTGTCATTTCTAAGCTTCAAAGGCACAGTCTATTCTTAGGTCCCCAAGTCTGCTCTTTTGAGCAGTCTGGTCCCTCCATTGGATTTTACATCTGAAATTATTGTTGAGCCTTCCTCGCATTGTCCTCTGCCAGCTGGGGAAGATTAAACTAGAGCTATCTGGGGCATAGAATCCATCAATAGAGGTGATTCTTAGAATTTCCAATACAATGCCACATAGGTCCCAATATTCATAAAGCCAATTGATAAAAAGAAATTTAGGGGAAGTTACCTACTGGGTAATACCACTGAGTGTTATTTCAAAGGGTCACTTTAGGTTTGCTTGACCTTGGTAAAGAATTTAGAAGACTGGAGACAAATATCTTTCCTCCCCATGCATCCCCTATGGTCTTCTAGATGCGAAAAAAATAATTGATCCACCTATATGAACAACAAAATCAAATAATATCTTTTTGCATATCCAATAGACCCACACTATTGGAAAATGAGTGTGCCAGGAAGGAGACAGAGCCACAAATGAATGAAAGGTGGATTTGCCAGCAGGAATGGTTGTACTGGCCAACTCGACTGTAATTACCCTCCATGGAGGAGGAATGACCTGGAGGTGAGAGCCTGAGGTGTACCTTCCTGAGATGATAGCAGGTAATACTCATTGTGGGTCTGCAGGGGCTAATCTGCACAGGTAAAGAAACAAGGATCTTCTAGGAGCAATGGATTCAGTTAGAAGAGAGCAAGAGGAACTCAGAATGTGATGGGAAAAGGAAGGGATGCTGTGAAATGGAGTCAGGGGCTGAATAGGTAGAGGGATGATATGGTAGAAATCAAGGAGATGCTGAGCGAGTAGACAGTTTAGGTGACTGAGACTGGGAAGAGCACTGATGTGATTCAGTGGGATTCAGAATTTCTGGGCCCCTACATAGCTGAGATAAAAAGGCAGTCAGAGGTGATGTCCTTCAATCTTAGGAAATTATTTACTAGTCCTAATGGCAGTCCAACAGGGATGTCTTGGAAGAGTGTTTAATGGAATAGGCATCTTGTTCTTTTAATTCATCTCAGCCATACACAGGGTTATCTTTTTGGGTTCTGCCATATGCCAGTAGTAAGTGTCATACACTTATACAACTTCGGGGCTGTTTGTTGTTGAATGTGGAAGGTAGCATTTGGGTTCTGAAGTCAGGAAGACCTGGGTCTAAATGGGTTCTCCCTCTGACTTCCTGTGTGGCCCTGGGTAAGTCAGTCTTCCTTGCTGGGACTGCATTTCCCCATTTGTAACAAGGGGATGGCACTGTGTGCATTATAGAGCTGCAATGAGTATTTAATTAAATAAGGTGCCCGGTACGCATTAAGCATCCTATAAAAGGTGGTTGTTGTAATACCAATTGTGATAGGGTATCTTGGGGTGGTGTTTCTGCAGAAGTAATATCTTTCCCCTTTTCATCATCTGTGGTGGAGTCAGCAGATAGATGGCCATGCACTTAAGATGTCTTCCTCATCGATGCCAGAGGTGAAGGTAGATACCAGGGATCATCTGTCTGTCAGTTTGGGGAAATATATTTTCAATCATGAATTAGAAAAACCACTTTCTTCTTCCCCAACACCTTCCACAGGGCATCTTTGATCTCTTTGTTCCTCAAACTGTAAATGAGAGGGTTCAGCATGGGGATCACCAGCGAATAGAACACAGACACAACCTTGTCCCTGCCAAGTAAGTAGCTGGAGCTGGGTCGCAGGTACATGAAAAGGGCTGTCCCGAATAATAAAGTCACCACCATCAGGTGCGAGGCACATGTGTTGAAGGCTTTCCTTCGGCCCTCCACTGAGCGGATCTTCAAGACGGCAGCTCCTATGTAGCTGTAGGAGATGAGGAGGATGAGGAATGATGTCCCCCCCACAGTGACCACCACGAGAAAATTCACCACTTGACTGGGGAAGGTGTCAGAGCAAGAGAGTGCCAGGACTGGTGGGAGGTCACAGAAGAAATGGTTGATGATGTTGGGTCCACAGAAGTGGAGCCGAAATACGGAGCTGGCCTGGATCAGGGAGCTCAGGAGGCCACCAGCATATGCCCCAAGCACCATGCGTGTACAGAGGCCCTGGGACATGATGGCAGTGTAGAGCAGGGGATTGGAGATGGCTGCAAATCGGTCATATGCCATGGCAGTCAGGAGGAAGCACTCAGTGAGACCCATGCTGACAAAGAAAAAGAACTGAACGGCACAGCCCAAGAACGATATGGTCTTTTGCTCCTGGAAGAAATCAGTGAGCATCTTGGGGGCCACTGTAGAAGAGTAGCAGATGTCAATGAAGGACAAGTTGCTGAGGAAGAAGTACATGGGTGTGTGTAGACGGGGGTCACCTCTAATCAGAAAGATGAGGGCTAGGTTCCAGGCCAGCGTCACAAGATAGATACCCAGGAAGGTCACAAAGAGAGGGGTCTGGAGTTCTGGATGGTCTGCAAATCCCAGGAGGATAAACGTGGTCACTGAAGAGCTGTTGTTCCAGGCCTTGGCTGTGGACGTGTTTCCCATGGACCACAAGGACAAGACGCAGACCTGGCAGAATAATGGTAATCCACATTACAAAACGCACGAGAGGGACAGTAGAGTATTGAGAAGATCACAACTTTATGTAAAGATTCTTTCTCTCAGAAGGCAATTTTAGTCATTGTACTGTATATACTTAGATAGTACAGTGTGATTTATTCAGACTCCCTGTGATCTGCTCCTGTCTGTACCACTCAGCAGCTGTGTCACGTTGGGTGAGATATCCAGCATCGCTAGTCTCCAGTTTCCTTATCTTCCAAAATGAGGGACAGTACCTACTTCACATACATGTTTTAGGAATTAAATAAGGCAGAGTGTGCTAAGTGACTGACACATATTACGTCCCAGGTGAAAGTTGTCAGGACAGTTTTGTGTGTCCCAGATGAGTCATGTCATGCCTTGAATTAACTAGTCATTTAACTTTAAGTTACAATACTGGAACAGGTAAATTAATGGAGGGACCAGGTTCAGCTCTGTAGTTTTAAAACAATCAGATATTTAGAATGTTTTTAATCCAAAGAATGTAGGCCAGATGTATACGGAAGTGCTCTCAATTGTCCACTATTAGATCTGAATATACTGGTGTAGTTCCATTTTCAAATTTGTCTGTCTAAGCCATTGACTTGTTAAGAAATGGGGACTCTATTCAGTCCCTAGGTTTACCACTTAGAGTGATCTTGGCCAAGTCACTTGAACATTGCATCTCTCTCTGTAAAATCAGAGATAATAATAGCACTCACTTTGTTATTAGTGTCTATCTATTATCAATCATCTATTACCTATCTTCTATCTGTCTATCTATGTATCATGTATCGATCATGTCCTTTAGGACATACCTGACCTTTGGTAAGTACTCTGTTGTTGCTGTTGTTGTTTAAACCTAAATACAAAGTGTCTTTGATCAAATTCTTAGAATTTTCAGTGTATGAAACATCTTTCATAGATCAAGGGTTGAGTCCATCCTTTTCACATGGATAATAATTCTTATCACCCCCTGACACACCCACACTAAGTCTCAATCCCTATAAATCAGGAGAGAACTCCCACTGTCAATAGATCTCCGAGGCTGAGGTCCAGTCCTTACAGAATGAAAATGTGTGGTCAGAGGGACCCTGTGGCTCCCAGTGAATGGCTTTATAGGTTTGGAACATATCTTGATTCTTCCTCCGGTCTTAACATGTTGGGATGAGCACTGGGTGTTATATGCAACTAATGAATTTTTGAACACTACATCAAAAACTAATGATGTGCTATATGCTGGCTAACTGACCATAATAAAAAGAATTAAAAATAATAAATAAACAATTTGGAAATCAATGAAATTACCTTAACTGTACTTTAAACTATACTCTCAGCCTTTTGTACCTACCTCTTAAAGTACAGAGAATCTCATAAATTCCATTTTATTTTTCAAAATAGAAATGTTATTTTATGAATTTAAAAGCAATATGTGAGCACTGTAAAGTAATAGGATCAATATATAACTGAAATGTTGAAACTAAAAATCATGTGCACAAAAGCAAAAATGAACTTTTGGGACTTCAGCAAGATAAAAAGCTTTTGCACAACAAAGGAAGCAGTCAACAAAACTAAGAGGCAATCCACAGGAGGGGAAAAGATATTTACGAATGACATTTTGGATAAAGGGCTGGTATCCAAGATCTATAAAGAACTTCTCAAACTCAACGCCCCAAAAACAAATTAATCCAGTCAAGAAATGGGCAGAAGACATGAACATACACTTCTCCAAAGAAGACATCCAAATGGCCAACAGACACAAGAAAAAATGGGCCACATCACTAGGCATCAGGGAAATACAAATCAAAACCACAATGAGATACCAACTTACACCAGTTAGAATGGCCAAGATTAATAAGACAGGAAACAACAAGTGTTGGTGAGGATATGGAGAAAGGGGAATCCTCTCACATTGTTGGTGGGATTGCAAGCTGGTACAGCCACTCTGGAAAACAGTATGGAGGTTCCTCAAGACATTAAAAACAGAGCTACCGAGCAATTGCACTCCTAAGTATTTACCTCAAAGACACAGATGGAGTGATCCAAAGGTGCATATGCACCCCAATATTCATAGCAGCAATGTCCACAATAGCCAAACTGTGGAAGCTGCCAAGATGAATGGATAAAGAAGATATGGTACATATATTCAATAGAATATTACTCAGCCATCAGAAAGGATGAATACCTACCATTTGCACTGACATGTATGGAACTGGAGGGTATTATGCTAAGTAAAATCAGTCAAGCAGAGAAAGACAATTATCATATGGTTTCACTCATATGTGGAACATAAGGAATAGAGTGGGAGACCACAGGGGAAGGGAGGAAAAACTGAATGGGAAGAAATCAGAGAGGGAGACAAACCATGAGAGACTCCGTACTCTGGAAAACAAACTGAGGGAAGGGTATGGGGATGGGGTAACCTGGTGATGGGTATTAAGGAGGGCATGTGTTGTAATGAGCACTGGGTGTTATATGCATATATATATATATGCAACATATATATGTTTTATGCATATATATATGCACATATATATGCAATATATATGTTGCATATAACATATATGTCATATGTTATATGCAATATATATATAACACTGGGTGTTATATATGAATATAATATGCAATTATATTCATAATTAATATGAATTAATGAGTTCAATGAGTTCAATTAATGAGTTCAATGAGTTAATGAATCATTGAACACTACATCAAAAACGTATGATGTACTACATGCTGGCTAACTGACCATAACCAGGGCAGTTCCTGATCATTCCAAAAAAAAAGATAGAAAAACCTGGGAATTATGATATTCTATTTCCAGAAATAAAAGCTCTTAAATTTTGGTGTACACCTTACCTGTGCAAATATATGTATATGGGTCTGGGTGTTTATATCATAGAATACAAACCCTCTATTAATTACATATATTATAGAAGTCATTCCAAGTCAGTCTATTCACAGCTTGGGAAATAATTCTCTTATTTGCTCTGAAGTTTTTTGCTCAGTTTAAGAGAGCCATTTTATTTCAATATCCCTAGTTTTTCATAAATCAATTCATATCTACCCATTTCCAGTCAAGGCCTCATTGACCTTAACTTTCTTCTTGAAGCTTATACACAGAGAGATGCCCTTGGGATTGGGATCTCCTCTCCTCTCTCTTAATTATTTCTGCTACAGACTTTTCAGTGGTAAAATCCTCAAATTTGGATAGTGAGAGAATGTGAAGGTCCTTTTGGTCATTACCACGCCATCATTATGCAGAGTTTCAGAGAGCCCACACGCTTATCCCAATCTCGTCCATATGGTTTTAAACTTTACACTCAGAGGCTCTGCACCTGTCTGTGAAAGGTGTGTAGACTTCCTAGAATCAGGAGAAGCTTTTATTCCCCTTGAAGAAAAGACTGAGACCTGCAGCAAAGTTTGTCATCATCTTGTATGGATGTAGAGCCACATGTAGAAATCGTGAGCAAAACAAAACAGGTCTGCTAGAGCCTTCACCCATCCATGTCGGCTCAGGCCTCAATCAGGTAGAAACCTGAGGTTCGTGATGTGATTCAAGGTCTTTGGAGCGCTTGTTCAGGTTAGCGGCAAAAGGAGGGGAATAAGGTGGCTATGATTCTGAATAGGCTTCAGGACAAGCGTGGTTCTCATCCTGACTCTGCCACTTGCCAACTGTGGGATGTTAGGCAGCTCATTTAGCCTCTCTGAATTGGAGTTCCTCCACTTGTACCATGGGGATAATCATGACTTCTTAACAAAGTTGTTGGAGGATTGCTTAAGATAATAAGCAAAAGGTTCACGGGTCTTGAGATATTTTGCTTAACAAATTGGAACTGTGATTGCTACCAGCAGTGAATATTCCTTAACGAATTTTTTAAGGAATGGAGTCTTCTTTGAAAACACTTCCCCTCATGTAGTGGGTTGAAATGAGGGGTCCACTGATGGGCCATGTAGGTTTATAGCAAGTGTTTGGGAGTGAGGTTGAAGATTGTAAATGGTCTGGGGAGGAGGGGGTTGATGGGTCAACAGCAAGTCCATTTTGAATGTTGCCATCAGGGGGAAGACTTTCACATTTAAGGGTGAAATTTCCCATCCCCAGAAACAGAAAGTGAATCTGGACAAATTGGAACGAAAGGAAAAGCATATCCAGAGTTTTATTCTTGCCCATGGATGCCCTGAAGCTGAGCCATCTTACCCTAGAACATTAAACAGAAGGTCGGGGCTCTATGGGGCACTTTATGTCACTGAACCCTGCTCACAAAGAGGTACTTCTTTTTTTCAGAGAGAAGAGTCTTCAGTGGCAGCAAACTGGGTGGAGAGCTAGTCTGAGCTGAATCGAGCCTCCCTATGGATCCTATCATGTAAGTATATCCAATAGCAGCTGAAAAAAGAGAGTTCCTGAGGCTGGGTGACCTCATTGCATTCACAGATGCCGAGTTGCATCTTTGTAAATCACACTAGTCTTTGAGGCCATGGTGAAGGTAGGGTAACACAGTAAAATCAGGCACCTACCACAGTACCTTGCACTCAGAAGACACGCAGGAATTGATGGGAAATGGTCAAGTTGATTTACAGCTCAGCGCATCTTTTCATCAAATATCTGCAAGAAAGTGCTAAGTCTGCCTAGTTCAAGCTTAACATAGGTGGTGACGGAGTTAAAAAGCAGAATAATGGGAGCTCCTGGGTGACTCAGTTGGTTACATGGGTGACTCTTAATTATGGCTTCAGTCACGATCTCAGGGTCCTGGGATCAAGCTGGACAGGGGACTCTGAACTCAGCAAGGAGTCTGCTTAAGAATTCTCTCTCTCTCTCTCTCCCTCTGCCCCTCCCCAGTGCTCTCTCTCTCTCGAACAAATAAGTAAATCTTAAAAAAAACAAAAAAACAAACAAAAAAACCCACATGGTATAATGACAAGGAGAACTTCAGCCAAACTGGAGAGTAGGAGTGGATCGTCTGATCTCCCCATCGTTCCTGCTCTGGGCTCTGTCCTCCACTTTATGAAGTCGCCTCCTCTCACCCTTGCAGGAGCCTGATGCCCTCAAGATTTTCTTCCAGATCTGTCCTTCATCCAAATGTACAAATAACTGATGGAAATGGAAGAGTCCCTTCCGACATAAGGTGAGCCTTCAAAGGAATCAAAACTTTAATCCAAGAATTAAGGCTCAGATGGTAAAATTCAGGCCACCAGTTAGAGCAGAGAAAGAAGATATTGGAGGTGAGAGGTCTTTGTGGTGTTAGGAAAATCTGCTGTGTAAAGACTGCCCAATCACAGCACTTTAAATTGTTTTCAGACCACTTACTACTAATTAGAGCTCTGTTCAAAGGTGTAACAATTCCTTCCAAAATTTCATTCCCTCTTAATTCTCTTTTTAGCTGCAAGGGCTCATTGTCCAGGAAGCCCATCAAAGCATCAGAGTGTTAAGGTAAGATGGCGGCTAAGTTTGGGGGAAAGACAGAATTGAGAGGTACACGGAGAAAAACTCCAATCCAAAGAACTCCTTAGTCATCTGGACAGTCTTGTAGATCTAAAGTGCTCTATAAAGTGAGATTAACGTGGGTATGAAGACACAAAGTAAAAGAAGAATGATTGCACTCACTTTCTTCCTCTTGTTTGTCTGCACTTCAGCTGATGTCTGTCTTGAGCTTTGCTTTGCAAGGAGTCTAGTCATGCTTTGGTAACTGCTTCCAATCCCCAAAGTACTAAGGAGCTGGGAGAGCAAGCTTGGGGCTGCTTTGGTCATCAAAAATAAAAATATCCATAGAATGTGTGTTTGTGGGCAAAAAGGAGGAGGGGAAAATTATACAGAAAAAAGAGAGAGAGAGTCTTTAAGAAGCTTTTCTAATATCTGCCTTTGGGGTCATTTTGAAAATGTTTCAGAGCTGGGATTGGAAATGATTTTGAGAGAAGATTTTTTCCCCCTCTCTCCTTGGAGATGTTTCATTACATTTGCCCTCAAGGGTTTTTTTTTTTTTTTTAAAGAGAAAGAAATGTATCATCCAAACTTCACAGATTTGTAGTTAATTGATCTCAGGGGTGGTATGGAGAGCACATACTCATAAAATGCTCTGACAATAAATGCTTGTTAAACTCCGTCCCAATGGCCAGCTCCTCTGATCCCCCAAGGCCATTCAAAATCTCTTCTGGTAGTACATGATGAGTGAACTCAGGACAGCAATAGGACTTAGAGGACAAGATAAGCACTTGCTCTGCGAAAGAAAGCAGGATTGTATATGTATGCAGAAAAATTAATAAGTTGCTCAAAATTTTACAGCTAATGAGAGATTGATCCAATATTTGAACCCGTAATTATGTGACACCAAACTCTGCATAGGAATGGTGCATGTATTTATTTTGGAACACAACTGCACATAAATGTATTAATAAGGTCAGTTGTACTCCACCATTCATAAATCCGTTCTCTTTCCACAGAAACCGAGTATGTTTCCCCGAGACAGAGACATTAGATGCAGGGCTTTTCCTCTAAAAATTTTTTAAATTTACTCTGGCATAGCATGATGTAGTATAAAGGTGTAAGGCTTTTATTCTATAGAGGGCCGCGTACAAATAAAAAATAATTTGAAGCAAGGGTCGCCTGGGTGGCTCAGTGGGTTTAGCCTCTGCCTTCGACTCAGGTCATGATCCCAGGGTCCTGGGATTGAGCCCCACATCTGGCTCTCTGCTCAGCAGGGAGCCTGCTTCCCCCCGCCTCTGCCTGCTTGTGATCTCTCTTTCTGTCAAAAAAATAAGATCTTTAAAAAAAATAATTTGAGGCGAGACATATAACATAAAGGAAGTCATTAATTCATATGTTTGGAGAGAGAGGGAGAAAAGGAAGAAGTTTGATTCATTTGTTTCTTAAGCTGAGAATATTGAACTTCCATGAGAATTGGAAGGGGGCATATTTGAGTAAGCTGAAATGAAGCTGACAATCTTTTTTTAAGTAGATAATCTTGAACCTCCAAGTAACTGAACCTTCCTAGCCACAAGAATATTCTCTCGCCCTGTCTGAAGAGCCTAGCCCCTTTGGGCTGGGGCAGAAGGATGACTTAAGTGATTAAAAAAAAAAAAAGGTCATTTCCAGAATCACTTCTCTCCTCTCAGGCTGTCCCATTGTCCTGAAACCAGATGAGTGCACTTTGATTCTTCTTTTGGGTTCTTCCTTGTGAGAGTTCCTGAGGGAAATTTAGATCCATGGACGTTTAGTCAAAATAATGTTCAAAGGCTTCTTGGAAAATTCATAATAATGTTGATTATATGTGTTGAGATAATGTTGATTTATATGTGCCTTCAAATGCCTTGATAAGTAGGGGGCGTTTTGTTTTATTTCCATTATTTATTTATTTGAAAAGATTTTATTTATTTATTTGACAGAGAGAGAGAGAGAGAGATCACAAGTAGGCAGAGAGACAGGAGGAAGCCGAGCAGAAAGCCCGATGTGGGGCTCGAACCTAAGACCCTGAGATCATGACCCGGGCCAAAGGCAGAGGCTTTAACCCACTGAGCCACCCAGGCGCCCCCATTAAGATTATTTAAAGTTTAAATTTTTTGCTGCCATTTTTACTATATCAATGTCTAAGGATATTTTTGTTTTATTTAGGATTCAACACTTTTTTTAAGATTAATTTACTTATTTTAGAGAGAGAGAGTGCGGGGGGGGGGGGCAGAGAGAGAGGGAGAGAGAAACTCAAGCTAGTCTCACAACACTGAGATCATGACCCTGAGCCGAAACCAGGAATTGGATGCTCAAACAACGGTACCACCTAGTACAGATTCAACACTTACAATCTCATGATGATTCATTTTGATTTTAAGTCTTACCTAGCAATTCCAAGAGAGTCTAATATGTTCAGCTACTTTCCAGAAGTATAACATCACATCATTCATAGATAGTGTTCATAGTAATACTAAGCTCAAAATAATAAAAAGATGACAGTGATAGTAATTTATAAATAGTATTTATTTATTTATATAAATAGTAATTTATAAATAGTATAAATTTATAAATAGTAATTTATAAATTACTATTATAAGAAAATTACCATTTACAAAAAAATTATTATGCCAAGATTTGCTAAACAGGAAAGTCTTTTAAAAACTATGTCTAAGCAGGGCACCTGGGTGGCTCAGTGGGTTAAAGCCTCTGCCTTCAGCTCAGGTCATGATCTCAGGGTCCTGGGATCGAGCTCTGCATCGGGCTCTCTGCTCAGTGGGGAGCTTGCTTCCCCCTCTCTCTCTGCCTGTCTCTCTGCCTACTTGTGATCTCTCTGTCAAATAAATAAACAAAATCTTAAAAAAAAAGAACTATGTCCAAGTTAGTTGGCATTTTAATTAAAACATGTACAGTAGTTAGTTGGTGTCTAATGAAAGCATATAGTTAGTTGGGCTCAGTAATAAAATGGATTACCGTGCATTTCTAATAAGTTGGTATCAGAATACTATAGCCAGAGGTGTTTCTCGTGAGATACATTGGTAATCTAAAAATCAGAACAACAACTCATCCCATTTGAATAGTTTTTACATAATGGTTTTCATGTAGGTTTCACAAATGATCCAGTCATACAAGGCTGGTCTCTCGGCTGACTCTCGCAGAGGAAGGAGGAGGTAATGTGAAGTCAGTGGAAGTGTGCAAGACCACACAGATGAAAATAAGTAGGGTTCAGACCCATGTCATGTGTTAACACTACCATTTTAAATTCTTTTAACCTGTGTAATTCTTCTAGAGTGTTCTTTTGTTGCTATGCCTCTTTTTAAGAACTTAAAAATCTGATTTCTTTAAAATGGTATCTTAAAAGTGAACTTGTGACATACCTATTCTCAGTTACATCACTCTTACCTACATATAGTTGTTTCTTAGCATTATTCACCATTTTCAATATGCTTAGTAAGTTGTCCATCTCCCTGGTCTGGTTTCTTTCCCAGAATTAAACTTTGTGATACTATTGAGTTAAGGTACTTGAGGGGGCACATGGGACAGTGCTTAGAGTATGGTGGGTATATAATGTGTTTGAGGATAATCAATTACTATTGCAATGCTAGGTACTTTTTTAAAAAAAATTTATTTTAGTTTTTCAGTGTTCCAAGATTCATTGTTTATGCACCACACCCAGTGCTCCATGCAATACGTGCCCTCCTTAATACTCACCACCAGGCTCGCCTAGCCCCCCACCTCCCTCCCCTTCAAAACCCTCAGTTTGTTGCTCAGAGTCCACAGTCTCTCATGGTTGGTCTCCCCCTTGGATCTGGGGCAATGCTATGTTCTTTCTTTCTTTCTTTCTTTCTTTCTTTATTTATTTTTTCAGTGTTACAAGATTTATTGTTTTGCACTATACCCAGTGCTCCATGCAGTACGTGCCCTCCTCAATACCCACCACCAGGCTCGCCCAACCCCCACCCCGCTCCCCTCCAAAACCCTCAGTTTGTTGCTCATAGTCCACAGTCTCTCATGGTTCATCTCCCCCTCTGGTTTCCCCCCATTCACCCCTCCCTTCCTTCTCACAATGCCCTCCATGTTTTTCTTTATGCTCAGCAC
>CM053613.1:8190549-8205747 GCA_028646535.1 Procyon lotor
AACCCTTGTGCAGAGTTGGTGGGAACATAAACTGGTTCAGCCAATTCAGAAAACATTTTGTGGCGGTTCCTCAAAAAACTAAGAGTAGACCTTCCATCCAACTATTCTATTTCTGTGTATTTATCTAAAGAAATAAAAAACAAGCATTCACAAAGATATATGCACTCTTATGTTAATTGCAGCATTATTTACCATAGCCAACATTGGGAAACAACCTTACTGTCCAGCAGTAGGATGAATGGATAAAAAGGATGTGGGGGCATCTGGGTGGCTCAGTTGGTTGGGTGTGTGACTCTTGATTTTGTCTCAAGTCATGATCTCAGGGTCATGGGATCAAGCTCTGTGTTAGGCTTCTCACTCAGGATGGAGTCTGCTTGGGATTTTCTCTTTCCTTCTTCCTCTGCCCTTCCCTATTTACATGCACACACACTCTCTCTCTCAAATAAATAAATGAAATCTTCAATTAAAAAAATGGTGGTGGTGTATATATATAATAGAATACTACTTAGCCACAGAGAGGAACGAAAATTTGCCATTTGTGGCAATATGGATGGACATTGAAGATATTATGCTATGTGAAATAAGACGAATGGAAAAGACAGTTATTATGTGATTTCCCTCATATTTGGAACCTAAAGATACAAGATAAATAGGCAAGAATAATAATATAAAAACAAACTCATAGATACAGAAAATAACTGATGGTTACCAGAGAGGAAGGAGGTTGCAGAGTGGGTAAAATGGTGAAAGTGGACAATTATATGGGGATGAGTGGTAAGTAGACTTTTGGTGGTGATCACTTTGTAGTGTATATAGATGTTGCTCATAATGTACACCTGAAACTTTTATATAATGTTGTCAGTTTCTTAGCATAGGCAGGCCTGGGTCATGCTGCTTGGTGTCTTCCCAGAGAATGGGTAAGGCCTCACGTAGTTAGCTTCACAAGATATGATGGCTGTCATGGTGTGTTTAGGGTATAGGAACTGAGTCCCTGATCTGAGCTTCCTAGGGATTCCAGAACCTTAAGTTGATCAGGAGCAAGGGAGCCAGCAGACTTGGGAGTTCCATGAAGACACTAAGTCCAACTAAGAGAATTTAAGGAAATTTTAAAAAGAGATTTTTTTCCATTCAAGAGTTTATGGACTAATTTCATAATACTACATTATTCTTTATAAAGTACTTTATACTTCACATAGTTATATCACTTAGATTTGATTTTTTTCTGTTACCATATGAAGATGAGAGATGAGAAATTATATTTCAGATATTACAGATAGAGCCTTTGGCACATAGAGGTTGGTCACATTCTTCGCACTGTAGTAACAATTCATTTGAATGTCACAAAGTGTGATTTATGAAGCATACATGATTCTTTCTGACCAGAAACATGTACTCTGTTGTGTCGCCATGGTGCTATATTCTATACGTTTGGTTTTATACCTTTAATTTTTTATTAACATATAATGTATTATTTATTTCAGGGGTACAGGTCTGTTAATTCTTCAGTCTTACACTATTCACAGCACTCACCATAGCTCAAACCATCCCCAAAGTCCATCCCCCAACCACCCCATCCCTCCCAACCTCTTCTACTCCAGCAACCTTCAGTTTGTTTCGCAAGATTAAAGTCTCTATGGTTTGTCTCCCTGTCTGGTTTCATCTTGTTTCATTTTTCCCTCCCTTCCCCTATGATTCTCTGTCTTGTTTCTCAAATTCCTCGTATCAGTGAGATCGTATGATAATTGTCTTTCTCTAATTGACTTATTTTGCTTAACACAATACCCTCTAGTTCCATCCACATTGTTGCAAATGGCAAGATTTCATTTTTTTGATGGCTGCAGAATATTCCATTTTATATATAGACCACATTTTCTTTATCCATTCATCTGTTGATGGACATGTAGGCTTTTTCCATAGTTTGGGTATTGTGGACATTGCTCTTATAAACTTTGGGGTGCATGTCCCTGTTCGGATCACTACATTTGTATCTTTGGGGTAAATACCCAGTATTGAATTGCTGGGTCATAGGGTAGCTCTATTTTCAACTTTTTGAGGAACCTCCATACTGTTTTCCAGAGTGGCTGCACCAGCTTCCATTCCCACCAACAGTGTAGGAGGGTTCCCCTTTCTCTGCATCCTGCCAACATCCCTCATTTCCTGACTTGTTAATTTTAGCCATTCTGACTGGTGTGAGGTGGTATCTCACTGTGGTTTTGATTTGTATTTCCCTGATGTCTAGTGATGTTGAGCACTTTTTTATGTGTTTGTTGGCCATTTGGATATCTCTTTGCAGCAATGTCTGTTCATATCTTCTGCCCATTTCTTTCTTTTTTTTTTTTTTAAAGATTTTATTTATTTGACAGAGAGAAACACAGTGAGAGAGGGAACACAAGCAGAGGGAATGGTAGCGGGAGAAGCAGGCTTCCTGCTGAGCAGGGAGCCTGATGTGGGGCTTGATCCCAGGACCCTGGGATCAGGACCTGAGCCGAAGGCAGACGCTTAACGACTGAGCCACCCAGGTGCCCCACTTCTGCCCATTTCTTGATTGGATTATTTATCCTTTGGGTGTTAAGTTTGATAAGTTCCTTATAGATTTTGGATACTAGCCCTTTATCTGATATGTCATTTGCAAATATCTTCTCCCATTCTGTTGTTTGTCCTTTGGTTTTGTTGACTGTTTCCTTTGCTGTGCAAAAGTTTTTTATCTTGAGGAAGTCCCAATAGTTCATTTTTGTTCTTGCTTCCCTTGCCTTTGGCGATGCTTCTAGGAAGAAGTTGCTGTGGCTGAGGTTGAAGAGGTTGCTGCCTGTGTTCTCAAGGATTTTGATAGACTTCTGTCTCACATTGAGGTCTTTCATCCATTTTGAGTCAGTTTTTGTTTGTGTGTAAGGAAATGGTCCAGTTTCATTCTTCTGCATGTGGCTGTCCAATTTTCCCAAGACCATTTGTTGAAGAGACTGTCTTTTTTCCATTGGACATTCTTTTCTGCTCTGTCAAAGATTATTTAACCATAGAATTGGGGGTCCATTTTTGGGCTCTCTATTCTTTTTTTTTTTAAAGATTTTATTTATTTGACAGAGAGAAACACAGCGAGAGAGGGAACACAAGCAGAGGGAATGGTAGCGGGAGAAGCAGGCTTCCTGCCGAGCAAGGAGCCCGATGTGGGGCTCGATCCCAGGACCCTGGGATCGTGACCTGAGTCGAAGGCAGATGCTTAACGACTGAGCCACCAAGGCGCCCCTGGACTCTCTATTCTGTTCCATTGATCTATGTATCGGTTTTTGTGGCAGTACCATGGTGTCTTTTTTTTTTTTTTACATTTCAATATATTTATTTATTTATATTTTATTTTATTTCTTCAGTGTTCCAGGATTGATTATTCATATACTACACCCAGTCTCCATGCAATATGTGCCCTCCTCCATACCTACCACTAGGCTCACCCCATCCCCCACTCCCCTCCCCTCCAAAACCCTCAGTTTGTTTCTCAGACTCCACAGTCTCTCTCGCTTCATCTCCCCTTCCGTTTTCCCCAATTCACACTTCCTTTCCTTCTCCCAATGTCCTCCATGTTTTTCCTTATGCTCCACACGTAAGTGAAACCATGTGATAATTGACTCTCTCTGCTTGACTTATTTCACTCTGCATAATCTCTTCCAGTCCCATCTATGTTGATAAAAAGTTGGGTATTCATCTTTTCTGATGGAGGCATAATATTCCATTGTATTCATGGACCATATCTCCTCCTCCTCCTCCTTCTTCTTCTTTTAAAGATTTTATTTGCTTATTTGGCAGAGAGAGAGAGAGCATAGGTAGGCAGAGAGGCATGCAGAGAGAGAGCAGGAAGCAGGCTTGCTGCTGACCAGAGACCCCAATGTGGGGCTTGATCCCAGGAGCCCAAGTTCATGACCTCAGCTGAAGGCAGAGGCTTAACCCACTGAGCCACCTAAGTGCCCCTTGTTATCTCTTTCTTTTTTCATTTTTTTTAAAAGATTTTCTTTATTTATTTGACAGAGAGAGATGACAAGTAGGCAGAGAGGCAGGCAGAGAGAGAGGGGGGGAAGCAGGCTCCCTGCTGAGCAGAGAGTCCAATGCAGGGCTCGATCCCAGTGTCCTGAGATCATGACCTGAGCCAAAGACAGAGGCTTTAACTGACTGAGCCACCCAGGTGCCCCTGGACCACATCTTCTTTATCCATTCATCTGTTGAAGAGCATCTTGGTTCTTTCCACAGTTTGGCGATTTTGGCCATTGCTGCTATGAACATTGGGGTGCATGTGGCCCTTCTTTTCACTGCATCTGTATCTTTGGTGTAATTACCCAGTAGTGCAATTGCAGGGTAATATGGTAGCTCTATTTTTAATTCTTCAGGAATCTCCACACTGTTTTCCAAAGTGGCTGCACCAACTCGCATTCCCATCAACAGTGTAAGAAGGTTCTTTCTCCACATCCTCTTCAACACTTGTTGTTTACTGTCTTGTTGATTTTGGCCATTCTAACTGGTGTAAGGTGGTATCCCAATGTGGTTTTGATTTGAATCTCCCTGCTGACTAATGATGATGAACATTTTTTCGTGTGTCTGTTAGCCCTTTGTACCATACTGTGTTGATGATTATAGCATTGTCATAGGGCTTGAAGTCCAAAATTGTGATGCTGCCAGCTTTGGTTTTCTTTTTCAACATTCCTCTGGCTATTTGGGATCTTTTCCCAAATTTCCCATGCAAATTTTAGAATTATTTATTCTATTTCTTGGAAAAAAGTTGATGGTTTTTTGATAGGGATTGCATTAAATGTGTGCATTGCTCTAGGTACCATAGACATTTTCAAAACACTTGTTCTTCCAATCCATGTGAATAAAATGTTTTTCCATTTTTTTGTGTCTTACTCAATTTCCTTCGTGAATATTCTATGGTTTCCTGAGTACAGATTCTTTGCCTCTTGGTTAGATTTATTTCTAGGTACTTATGGTTTTGGGTGGGATTGTAAATGGTATCCAACTCCTTAATTTCTCTTTCTTCTGTCTTGTTGTTTGTGTACAGAAATGCAGCTGATTTCTGTGCATTCATTTTATGTCCTGACACAATACTGAATTCCTGTATGAGTTCTAGCAGTGTTGGGGTGGAGACTTTTGGGTTTTCCACATAAAGTATCGTATCATTTTCAGAGTGAGCTTTTGACTTGTTTGGTAATTCAGATGCCTTTTATTTCTTTCTGTTGTCTGATTACTGAGGCTAGGACTTCTAGTACTATGTTGAATAGCAGTGGTGATAGTGGACATCTATGCTGTGTTTTTGACCTTAGGGGAAAAGCTCTTGGTTTTTCCTCATTGAGAATGATACTTGCTGTGGGTTTTTCCCATATGGCTTTTGTGATATTGAGGTATGTTCCCTCTATCCCTACACTGTGAAGAGTTTTGACCAAGAAAGGATGTTATATTTTGTCAAATGCTTTTTCTGCATCAATTGAGAGGATCATAAAGTTCTTGTCCTTTCTTTTCTTAATGGGATGTATCATGTTGATTGATTTGCAGATGTTGAACCACCTTGCAGCCCGGGCACAAAACCCACTTGGTCCTGGTGAATAATCCTTTTAATGTACTGTTAGATCTTATTGGCTAGTATCTCAGTGAGAATTTTTCATCCACTTTCATCAGGGATATTGGTCTGTGATTCTCCTTTTTGAAGCAGTGCTTGGTTTTGAGATCACGGTAATGCTGGCCTCATGGAATGAGTTTGGAAGTTGTCCTTTCCTTTGTATTTTATGATACAATGTCAGAAGATTTGGTATTAGTTCTTTTTTTAAATGTTTGGTAGAATTCCCCTGGGAAGCCATCTGGCCCTGAACTCTTGTTTACTGGGAGACTTTTGTCTACTGCTTCAATGTCCTTGCTGGTTATGGATCTGTTCAGGTTTTTTATTTCTTTCTGGCTCAGTTTTAGTAGTTTATAGTCTCTAGAATCCATCCATTTCTTCCAGATTGTTTAATTTACTGGCTCATAATATGTTCTTGTAATTGTGTTTCATTGGTGTTGGTTATTATCTCTCCTCTTTCATTCGTGATTTTATTAATTTAGGTCCTTTCTCTTTTCCTTTTGATAAATGTGGCCAGGGCTTTATCAATCTTACCAATTCTTTCAAAGAACCAGGTCCTACTTTGTTGATCTGTTCTACTGTTCTTTTGGTTTCTATTTCATAGATTTCTGCTCTGATCTTTATTATTTCTCTTCTCCTGTTGGATTTAGGCTTTATTTGCTGTTCTTTCTCTAGCTCCTTTAGGTGTAGGGTTAGGTTGTGTATTTGAGACCTTCCTTGTTCCTTGAGAAAGTCTTGTATTGCTATATACTTTCCTCTTAGGCCCGCCTTTGCTGAATCCCAGAGATTTTGTACAGTTGTATTTTCTTTTTCATTTGTTTTGATGAGTTTTTAAAATTCTTCTTTCATTTCCTGGTTGACTATGCTCTTTAGCCTCCATGTATTTGAGTTCTTTCCAACTTTCCTCTTGTGGTTGAGTTCTAGTTTGAAATCATTGTGGTCTGAAAATATGTGGGGAATGATCCCAGTCTTTTGGTACCAGTTGAGACCTGATTTGTGACCCAGGATGTATTTTATTCTGGAGACATGTGCACTAGAGAAGAATGTATATTCTGTTGCTTTAGGAATGAATGTTCTTTCTTTTTTTTAAGATTTATTTATTTATTTTTATTTAGTTGACAGAGAGAGAGAGAGAGATCACAAGTAGGCAGAAAGGCAGGCAGGGAGAGAGGCCGAAGTAGGCAGATCATGACCTGAGCTGAAGGCAGAGGCCTTAACCCATTGAGCCACCCAGGTGCGCTGGGAATGAATGTTCTGAATAGATCTGTGATGTCCATCTGGTCCAGTGTGTCATTTAAAGCCTTTATTTACTTGTTGATCTTTTGCTTAGATGATCTGTCCATTTCAGTGAGGGGGGTGTTAATGTCCCCTACTATTATTGTATCATTGTCGATGTATTTCTTTGATTTTGTTATTAATTGGTTTATATAATTGGCTGCTCCCAAGTTAGGGGCATAGATAATTAAAATTGTTAGATCTTTTTGTTGGACAGACCCTTCAAGTATGATATAGTGTCCTTCCTCATCTCTTATTATAGTCTTTGGCTTAAAATCCAATTTATCTGATATAAGGATTACCACTCCAGCTTTCTTTTGATGCCCATTAGCATGATAAATTGTCCCCCCCCCTTTAAATTTGGAGGTGTTCTTGGGTCCAAAATGAATGTCTTGCAGACAGTGTATCAATGAGTCTTATTTTTTTTATCCATTTTGATATCTTGTGTCTTTTCGTTGTGGTATTTAGCCCATTTACATTTAGGGTAACTATTGAAAGATATGAATTTAGTGCCATTGTATTGCCTGTAATGTGACTGTTACTGTATATTGTCTCTGTTCCTTTCTGATCTATGTTACTTTTAGCCCCCGTCTTTGCTTAGAGGAACCCTTTCAGTATTTCCTGTAGGGCTGGTTTGGTGTTTTGAAAATTCGTTTAGTTTTTGTTTGTCTTAGAAGCTTTTTATCTCTCTTTCTATTTTTAATGACAGCCTAGCTGGATATAGTATTCTTGGCTGCATATTTTTCTCATTTAGTGCTCAGAATATATCATACCAGTCCTTTCTGGCCTGCCAAGTCTCTGTGGATAGGTCTGCTGCCATTCTAATATTTCTACTGTTGTAGATTACAGACACCTTGTCCCGAGCTGCTTTCAGGATTTTTGTCTTTGTCTCTGAGACTTGTAAATTTTACTATTAGATGACAGGGTATTGACCTATTTTTATTGATTTTGAGGGAAGTTCTCTGTGCCTCCTGAGTTTTTGATTCCTGTTTCCCTCCCCATATTAGGTAAGTTCCCTGCTATAATTTGCTTCCCTTATGCCCCTCTCTCTTCTTCTTCTGGGATCCCAATTATTCTAACATTGTTTTATCTTATGGTATCACTTATCTCTTGAATTCTCCTGTCATGATCCAGTAGTTGTTTATCTCTCTTTTTCTCAGCTTCTTTATTCTCCATCAGTTGGTCTTCTATATCACTAATACTCTCTTCTGCCTCATGTATCCTAGCAGTTAGAGCCTCCATTTTTTATTGCACCTCATTAATAGCCTTTTTGATTTTGACTTGGTTAGATTTTAGTTCTTTTATTTCCTCCAGAAAGGGATTCTCTAGTATCTTTTGTTCTTTTTTTAAGCCCAGCTGGTATCTTTATAATCCTCATTCTGAACTCTAGTTCCAACATCTTAACTAATGTCCATATTGATTAGGTACCCGGCAGTTGGTACTGCCTCTGGTTCTTTTTTTTTTTTTTTAGGTAAGTTTTTCCATTTTGTCACTTTGTCCAGAGAAGAATAGATGACTGAGATAACAAAATGCTAGAGGGTACTAACAACCCCAGAAAAATATACACTAAACAAATCAGAAGACACCAAAACCGAGGGTAAAAGAAAGGAGAAAGAAAGAAAGAAAGGAAGGAAGGAAAGAAGGAAGGAAGGAAATATGATCAGGCTGTTGAAGAGAAAAGATCCACATACTAGATTTTGGGTATATTTTGGTCTGCTAGAAGAATATGCCTCCTAAAATTTTAAAGAAAGAAAAATTTGTATATAAACACAAAAATAAGGGTAAATACAATGAAGGGATGGAATATGAGTGTAAAGCTGAAAATGAAAAAAGATTTTGAAAAAGGAATTGATTAAGTTGGTTAAAAAAGATTGATAACTAACTTGATAAGTTGGTTGAAAAAAGAAAGAAAATTAAGAAAAGGAAAAAAGGAGAGAATGTGATCAGGTGGGAACCTTGTTCTTGGCTAGAACAAAGCCAAGAATAGATTTAGAGCATATTTTGGTCTGTTAGAATAAACCATATCCCAAAATTTTGAAGAAAGAAAAATTTATATATATACAAAAATAAGGTTAACTACAATGAAGGGATAGAATATGATTGTAAAAATGAAAATTAAAAAAGATTTTTAAAAAGGAATTGATAAGATGTTGGTTAAAAATATGAAAGGAGAAAAAAATTTTTAAGTAGAAAAAGAAAAAAATAAAGAAAATTTTAAAAATTTACTTTGAACAACTAACGAATCATGGGGAAAAGCCATGAATTCTATGTGCTGTATGCCCCTGGCGCTGGAGTTTTGCAGTTCTTATTGAGTGGTAAACTTGACCTTGGCTGGATGTTCTTGCTGATCTTCTGGGGAAGGGGTCTCTTGCAGTGATTCTCAAATATTTTGCCTGATGTGGAACTGCACTGTCATGTCTAGAGGCCAGGCTAGGTGATTTACTCAGGTTCATTCTCAGTAGCTTTTGTTTCCTGAAAGCTTTCTGTACATCTTTGGAGGAGAAGAATGAAAATGGCAGCCTCCCAATCTCTGGCCCCGGAGGAGCCAAGAACTAGGGGTCCCACTCCTCAGTGAGCCCTCAGAGAAAAGCAGTCAATCACTCCCTTCTCCTTGGTCTCCAACCACACTCCATGCTCACCTGACCTGTGACTGAGCATTTCTGTCTCTGGCATACAAACCCATTTGGAGTCTCCAAACCCAGCAGATTCCTGCAGTGCTGTCCTGTGCTACTCCTCCCAGGGGAGGAAGGAGAGTCTCCCTGGATCTTCTGCCTGTTGGGTCCCCGCTCGAAGAGTAGTGGTACCACTATATAAGGCAACCCTGAGCCGAGAGCCCACTCCTGGTCTTTGTCTCTGCAACATGGCTTCCCCACTCTGATACCGGGGAGCTTTGCCCCACTCTCAGGCACCTCTGGTCTTTCTGTGACCCTGAGTGTCTGGAGACCACACTGTCCCAGTGAGTGTTCCACCCCTGGCTTAGCCCCTAGAGCAACATCCCTTAGTGAAGCAGACTTCTAAGAGTTCTGATTTTGTGCTCCATCCCCCTAGGATCTATCTTCTTATATATCGCCTCAGATTCACTTCTCTGTACATCCTACCTTCCAAGAAGTGGTAGCTTTTCTGTGCATAGAATCGCCTCTATTCTTTTCCTCAATTTCATGTTGTGTTTGTAGGAGTTCTTAATGGTTTGATAACTATCTGTCTGAATTCCTGGGAACAGACAAAATTTAGGTCTCCTACTTCTCCTCATCCTTGCTCCTCCACCACTATTTTAAAACTACATTAAGAACCTGCTCAATTTAAGGATTAAGGATCAGCAAGAGTTAAATAATTAATTAATTGCCCACCCACCCCTTTCTCCCTAGATGTGAGAATAGTTAAAGTAGATCAAACCAAGAATGGGACCTTACCTAAAACATCTCTCTATCCCTAATAACAGGCAGGGTAGATGACTTTCATTTTCAAAACACTAGAAACAAACAAACAAAAAACCCTAGACACAAACAAGCAAAAATGTTTGAGGAAATGATGTTAAGTATATATTTATAGTGAAGGATTAGTAATGCAGCATAGCATGTCAGAAAGAACTGCCAAATCAGAACATAGAAATTACACTATCAATAGTAGGCATGGTTGCCTTCACCCACTGGTAAGTGCTTTATATAAGCATTATCCAATTTGATTCTCTCTTTGAAGACCTGTTCTATGAAGTAGCTACTACTGTCAGTCCCATTTTATGATAATCCTGAGGCAGGGACAGGTTAGTTGCTCATGGTCACACAGTCATCAAGTGGAAGGATCAGAATTCTACCCGGATTGTTTAATACCAATGCTACAGGTTTAAGCATGATAAGTTATGGCTCTGTCATAAATTAGTTTTACTGTTTTCCTTATTGCTTTGATTTCCTTGCTTACCATAGGAAAATAATGCCATGTCTGCCTCTCAGGCTGCTGTGATGATCGGATCTGGTCAGATAGTTGAGAAAATGTACAGATGTATATATCTAAAATGAAATTGCTTTGACCACAGGGAAATGCTCACATTTCCAATTTATTTTAATTAAGGAATTTCACCACCTAGCATTTTACCATTGTCATTTGGAACAAATCTTTTAGCTCCTCTAACTTTAGGTTCCTCACCTGGTAATTGAAGGTATCAGACTGGATGATTCCTAAGTTCTTCCCAGCTCTAACGATGCTTTAGTTTCTAATAGAAAATCTATAATCATATGGCCATGATTGGACTATGGGGGAAATGAGGAATGGATCGACAGGGACATGGCAAAATAGGACATGAAATTAGCAGGGACAAAAACTCCATGACAACCATGACTCCAGAGAACAAGTACCTAGAGGGTTTTCCCTCCTAATTGTCTTTTCTCCTATTATATCTGCCCTTAACAATAACACATTTAAGAAGATCTCCAGTTGTCGGCATCTCTCTTACCCTGAGTGGACAGCCTATTTCATGGCCAAAGGGTTCCATCTTGGAGAGCAATAGAATCCACCTGGAAAATTCCTTTGGAAAAGAAATAAGCAATTTCAGTCTTTGACAAGAGGTCTGTCTTCTTAGGGAATCTGGGTTAAGGTGAGAGGGCAAGATTTGGTGAGAACAGTGGATTCTGTGGTATCTTAAGAGTCGTGTGATTCTTCCAGTAGGACCTGTGTGGATCAAGATTTATAGTCCTTAATCTCTCCCATTCTTTATCTCTCTTCAGTTCCACACCCCACTGTGGGCTCTTCCCGGGTTCTCTTTCACCTTCCCAGCTTCTCTGACCTTCATTGAAAAGATTAATCTCTAATCTAAAGTTTCAGAGATCATTCTAGGGTGAGGAATTAATGTTGAGTTCCAGGTCTGCAATTTCTTAAGGGTGTGATCTTGAGTTCTTTTACCTTCTGTTTTTTTATTTTCATCTGTACAATGGGGGATAATGGGATTATTTAGAATCTAATGAAACAATGTTTATAAAAGCTAACAAATTTTAGAAGTCAATAATTGAGCACTGAATTAGAAATAACACTTTACTGACATTCAGGAAAATTTCCTATGATCCCATATTCTTGTCAAGATTTTCCAACTTTATCAATCCCAAGGACTCTTTGAATTTTCTTTTGTTTAAGGAGTCTTTTGTTCTAATAATATTGATTAATTTTATTTCCATGTTAATATATAGCTTTTTTGATAATTTCTGAGTAGCAAATGCAAGCAAGTCACCCAACAATAATGTAACAAAGTACTCATGTACAATTCCATTGTACATTCCATTGGCCTTTTGAAATACTTCCAATAGCTCTCTGAGGTCATCTTTGGAGCCCCTGTAGATTGGAGGCACTGGGATGGGTAACACAGAGATCAGAGATGCCTCACTTCAATGCATTGTTGATCTGTCTCAAACTTCTTTTTTTTTTTTTACTTATATTGTTTTACTTCATTGCAGCATCTTGGCTTTCTTTACCTGATTTTGTACTCTGCATGACCTTACAAACTGGCCACATCCTCAGTAGTCAGAAATGAAAAGGTTTTGTTTAGCTTGATGCACATAGTAAAATCTCTGATTACTATTTACACCAGCCACCGTTTCTTTAAGTTGTCTTGGAAATGGTGAACACATGCAAAAACTTAACCAAAAGTGAATTTTTCCCCTTTTCCTATAGCTTACCAATGTTTAATGAGATACATTTTGTCATGAATTAGTAAAACAATCCACAATTCCTTATCTTTTGGGGAATGATGAGTCACATGAAATACCTTTACCTCTGGCTGCCTCTGTCACCAGAATGTAATAAGAAAGTGAAGAGCTTTACTGCAAGTGATTGATGAAGCTTGACTTATTTTCACCGAATTGATTGATTACGTTGATGTATTGGGGGATGTTGTGCACCAAAGTTTATATTTTCAAAAAATGTTTTCATTGACTCTAATTCATCTTGGATAAAATTGTGGAGAAGTTATATTGGCAACAATTAGGAGTCAAACAGAAAACAGATTCCCAAGTTCATAAAAGCATAATTGAAATGAAATAAGACCATTTTAGTTTTGCTTCCAAAAGTGGGTGAAAGATCCATTTGTTCCACCTGTAGTTATTCAGTGACACAAATATTCGTGTACAAGGTGCTTATGGGTAAGTAGTGAAGCACCTCCACTAGACCGTGGGCTGTATGAAGCTTCGTCAGCCCAGAGCACCTGGTGGTGGTGGCTCATGGAAGGAAAGCAGCATCAGCAGTCTACACTCCAGCTGACGGGGAGGTAACAGAGTGATAGGAGGCAGAAATAAATACAGTCACTGACTCACGATATTCTTGAGTCTCAGCCTAGAGACCAACTAATTTAGAAAATAATTTATGTGAAGAGCTCCTTGATATTTCAGTATTAGTTTGCTTTATTTTTCTTTCACAGAGAGGACTGATGATGGGGATGATAGTTGCTACCATTTATTGAGCCCTTACTGTTTTAAAGCCCTTTATGTCAATCAGTCCTTGCAGCAACCCTCTGAGGTAGTGAGTGGTCTTAGCGCTGTTTATAGATGAGCCAGGTGAGGCACAGAGGGGTTAATAACTTCCTAAGGGTGACACAGCCAGTAGGTAAAAGCCAGGAAATTCTGAAAGCCAGTTTTCTGTGTGATTCTCTCTCCCTTTCGTTTCCCCTTCCCCTCTTCCTTTCTTCCTCCATACTTACTTTTAAGGATTTATATATTGTAATAGCTTTTGTTCCTGTAAATACAGGGGTTGTCGAAAATTGATCAAACACAGAGAGGTTTAAGGAAGGAAATCAGAATCATACCATTCATGACTTCTGGCATTTTTAATTGTCTCCTGTGTTTGTATGTGTGTGTGAGAGAGAAAGAGACAGAGAGAGACTGAGAGACAGAGATATTATCTAAAGCAAAAAAATTTTCCTTCATCAGTAGTACCCCATCTCCTGATTATGCCTTTGATATTAACAGCATTACTACATTGTCTTTTTTATGCATTATGACTATTTTTCCTTATCAATTGTATTTCAAAAGTATTTTACTTAAGTGGGTTTTTGTCACGTAACCAAGTTTTAAATTGTTATATTTTTCTCTTATAGTTTCTGTTTTTGGTGTGATATTTCATTCATTTTTTTCTTCATACCAAGATTATATAAATGCACATCAAGAATTTATCCTTTCGTTATCAACTTAAAATGCTAATTTTATCATATTTAAATTCTTACTGATATTTAAATTTTTCTAAAATGTCTATATGTATTTTGACACATGTCTATTTTCTTTTCTTTTTTTAAAAATTTTATTTCCTTTTTTCAGTGTTCCAGGATTCATTGTTTATGCACTACACCCAGTGGACACATGTCTGTTTTCATGAAAATAGTGAATGATCAGTGTTTATAATACTTTTAATTAATTCTTTCTTTTTTTTAATTTTAGGTTTTTTATTACGTGAATGCACATGTAATTTTCTTTCTTTTTTTTTATTGTGTTATGTTAGTCACCATAAAATACATCATTAGTTGTTGATGCAGTGTTCTAAGATTCATTGTTTATGTACAGCACCAGTGCTCCATGCAATTCATGCCCTTCTCAATACCCACCACCAGGCTCGCCCAACCCCCACCCCCCTCCCCTCTAAAACCCTCAGTTTGTTGCTCAGAGTCCACAGTCTCTCATGGTTCTTTAACCCCTCCCATTTCCCACCATTCACCCTTCTTTTCCTTCCCACAATGTCCTCCATGTTTTTCCTTTTGCTCCATACGTAAGTGAAACCATATGATAATTGACTGTTTCTGCTCAACTTATTTCACTCCGCATAATCTCTTCCAGTCCCAACCATGTTGATCCAAAAGTTGGGTATTCATCCTTTCTGATGGAGGCATAATATTCCATTGTATATACGGACCACATCTTCTTTATCCATTCATCTGTTGAAGTGCATTTTGATTCCACAGTTTGGTGATTGTGGCCAATCCTGCTATAAACATTGGGGTACATGTGGCCCTTCTTTGTACTGCATCTGCTTCTTTGGAGGGTAAATACCCAGTAGTGCAATTGCAGGGTCATAGAGTAGCTGTATTTTTTTTTTAAATTTTTATTAACATAGAATATATTATTTGCCCAAGGGTACATGTCTGTGAATCGTCAGGCTTACGCATTTCACAGTACTTAACATAGCACATACCCTCCCCAATTTCCACAACCCAGCCACCCTACCCCTACCCCCTGCCTCCCAGCCACCCTTAGTTCATTTCATGAGTCTAGTAGTCTCTTATGGTTTATCTCCTTCCCATCCCTTTTTGTTTCATTTCTCTCCCCCACCCCCCCAAACTCTCGCCTTGCCTCTCAAATCCTTCATAT
>CM053613.1:8206247-8225056 GCA_028646535.1 Procyon lotor
CCTATTTCATCCTTTTGGGATTCTCTGATTTTCCCAGAATCCTAGCAGTGCTCTTTGTTGTATTCCTGCTGATCTACATTTTGACCCTGACTTGGAACCTGTCCCTCATCATCTTAATAAGGATGGACTCTCACCTCCACACACCCATGTACTTCTTCCTCAGTAATCTGTCCTTCATAGATATCTGCTATGTGACCTCAATAGCTCCCAAGATGCTCTCCAACTTTTTCCAAGAGCAGCAGACAATCACCTTTGTAGGTTGTGTGGTTCAGTACTTTGTCTTTTCAACCATGGGACTGAGCGAGTCTTGTCTCATGACAGCCATGGCTTATGACCGATATAGTGCCATTTGTAATCCACTTCTCTATTCAACAGTCATGTCACCCACCCTCTGTATTCGGATGGTGCTGGGATCCTATTTGGCTGGACTCTCTGCTTCTGTATCCCAGTTGTGTGCCATGTTTCAGCTCCATTTCTGTGGGCCTAATGTCATCAGCCATTTCTTCTGTGACATGCCCCAGCTGATAGTCCTATCCTGCACTGACACTTTCTTTGTACAACTGTTGACTGCTATATTATCAATGATCTTTGGGATAATAAATGCCCTCATGATCATGATATCCTATGGCTATATTGTCATCTCCATCATGAAGATCACTTCAGCTAAAGGCAGGTCCAAGGCTTTCAACACCTGTGCTTCTCATCTGACAGCAGTTTCCCTCTTCTATACCTCAGGTATGTTTGTCTATTTGAGTTCCAGCTCTGGCGGTTCCTCCAGCTTTGACAGATTTGCATCTGTATTCTACACCGTGGTCATTCCCATGTTGAATCCCTTGATTTACAGTCTGAGGAACAAGGAAATCAAAGATGCCTTGAAGAGGTTACACAAGAAGAGATGGTCTTGCTGAGGTCCTGTCCAGATTTGTCCTCTCAGAAACCTTAACCCCCAGTAATATGCGCATGAGTGGACTCTTAACAAAATTCATACTGCCTTGGGATAGAGAAAGCTTAATTTGACACAGAGAATATGCCAAATGGACTGACGACTGACTTGATTCCACACAGACACAATACCTTTAAGTCCTGGAAGTTCCTACTTTCACCCTACATCAGGAGTGGCCTCATCATTTATTAAGAGTCTGCAAATATTTGTAAAATGTTAAGGTTTAGAAACTTGCCACTTCTTTTTCTTCAGAGATTGAGCCCTCTTCAGTCTCAGGTTTCTGATCGTAAAAGAGTGATACCTAACAGAGGCCCCCAGGAGTGTAGAGACTTTGTCTCCCAAATATTTTGATGCAGCGTAATCCAGACATGAGGGTGATCGATGTTTGTTCTGTATTTCCGACCATAATAAATTGAGAAGAATAAATCGAGAGAGAGGTTATGCCTTTGAACAGAAACAAAACTATGCAATTGACCTGGTTGCGTCTCCTGGGAAGAGCAGTCTGAGATGGCTAATGTTTGTCTAAGGCCTCTTTCAGGACTAATCACCTGTTAAGTTTTTGGTCACATTCCAGTCTCCACCAGATATAATCTAAGGAAGCAGGAGGCGATTTGAATCATAAAGAAGAATGGAATGAAGAATGTCATCCCTTCAGTACTATTTACTTATGAGTTTGATGTTTTAATATTGCGTCTCATGTCCAATGTAGATTTCTGATCGAGATGATGTGCAAAATTCATGTCAACTAATAGCAATTTCTGATATTGTGGGACTCAAACTTCTCTTTTTCTCCTCCATTAAATCTGGAAAATTTGCCCTTGGTTGACATAGCCAATGGGATCACACTACCAAATTGTTTCTGATATTTTAAGCATCTGTTCAAGTTTGGTGTAAGGAAATTTGTGTGAGAATTTGTTGTAATAATATAGTTACTGAATGTGCAATATTTGCAGAGACTAGGAACAAATATGGAAAGCATGTATGCATTCTTTCATGTGTGTGTTCAGTATTTTACGTCTTAGAAACTTATGGTTGTATGGGTAATTCGATGAATGGAGTAGATGATCAGAGTTACTCTTATACTGATATATTCTAGGAAGCCTCAAGGACTAGGAGAGGAAATAGTGGGATATGCAGATTCTCAACTCTGGCTAGTTTATGTTGTCTGAAGGAGAAAACAAAACATTTGGTTCTTGAGGTCTAGTTAAAAAGAGGAACAAGATGTGTCCCAATACTGACTGGTGACTTGCTAGATTGCTCAGTCTTTAACCAAATGATAAAAACTAGATGTCACTACCATTGCATATTATCCTTAGAGATTTAATGGATTTTTTTAAAGACTTTTTTTTTTTTAATTTGTCAGAGAGAGAGAGAGAGAAAGAGAGAGAGCATGTGCACAAGAAGGGGGAGTGGTAGGCAGAGAGAGAAGCAGGCTCCCTGCTGAGGGAGCAAGGAGCCTAATGTGGGGCTTGATCCCAGAACTCTGGGATCATGACCTGTGCCAGAGACAGCCACTTAACCAACTGAGCCACCCAGGCATCCCAATTTAATAGATTCTTTTGGTTCTCAATTTTGATGAGTCACATGAATTATTCTATTTAATTAAAGACTTTAAGTGAAGAGTTATTTAAAGCCTTTGCCAAATCTTCCATGAATTTACATTTGGATAGGGTTGAGAAAAGGGGAATTATTGAAATCTCTAGGAGGGAGTGTGGGGGCTTACCCCATTCCAAGGAAACTGTAGTACAAATACAAGATGTTTGGCCTGCCAGTCCAGGTAAAAGTATGTCTCTTGTGACATTGCTTGTTACATATGTATAAGAATGTATGGGAAGTCTGTTGCTAAGGTACTATGAGGGTTTTATCAGGAGACAAAACTCTGCTAGATGTTACTGGAGGATATTTCCATAATACTGCATAGATCTAACTTTTGATGGGTTCAGATGAGCTCAGGGAGGTGACAAATAAGAGCTGCTGATGGTAACCGGAATTTAACCTTCTGGGAGCTGCTGTGGATGGGTTAGGTTCCCAGGAACTGCTGTCTTCCAAGAACTGCCATTATCAGCTGCTGTTGAAAATCATTAGCTAGAGGCATTGATGGGAAATGCCATTGAAGTATTATTTAAAAGAAAAAACCTGGGAAAAATAAAATATGGTTATTTAGACTTGCCTCTGAAGAACATTTAGACCAATGGTATATGCCAGATTGTACTCTTAGATGAACCACATATTCTAAACTAGGTCAGTCTATGGGACTAAAACAACACTTTAGTTTGCCCATAGTAATTGCACAGAGATTTTGCCATGTAATATCACATGGGAACAGTAAATCTGCCAACCTAGTAAGGGTTTGCTAGATAAATACATCAAGGTGGGTGGTATGAATGAAAAGAGAAATTAGGAACGTTTCCTGTCTTCATATTTAGGTAGGAGACAGACCCATATATAAAATAAAAATATACCAAAACTATTTTTGGTATAGTTCAATGTGAGATGATTGAAACAGACCCACAGACTTGGGGACTTGAAAAGAATAAGAACTCATGTGGATTATCGGGGAGTCCATGGAAAGTTCAGTCAGGTGGAGGGGCTTTACCTCATTTTGAAGGATTTATTTTAGAAAAGAGAAGAGCATTCCCCATAGTCAGAGTAATGAGCAAAATAGAGTGGTTTGAATGTGCAGAAGGTATCTTTGGGAGCCATGCCCCATAAGGATGAAAAGTTGAGCATGAATTTAAGCATAAAGGTTTAGCGTTGCTTTTTTTTTCCCCCAGGATTTTACTTAAATTCCAATTACTTAACATACAGTATATTATTAGTTTCAGGTGTAGTATTTAGTGATTCATCACTTACATACAACAGCCAGTGCTCATCACAGCGAGAGTCCTCCTTACTACCCATCACCCATTTAAACCATCCCTTTGCCTACCTCCCCTCCAGCAACAATCTAGGAGGTAGGTAACATTTGGAAGGTATTTGAATGACAGTAGGTAAGATTTGAGTTTAAAAAAATACAAGGTACAGGGGCGCCTGGGTGGCTCAGTGGTTAAAGCCTCTGCCTTCAGCTCAGGTCATGATCTCAGAGTCCTGGGATCAAGCCCCGCATTGGGCTCTCTGCTCAGCGGGAAGCCTGCTTCCCCCCTCTCTGCCTGTCTCTCTGCCTACTTGTGATTTCTCTCCTCTCTGTCAAAGAAATAAAAAAAGAAAATCTTAAAAAAAAAAATACAAGGTACAGGGGCACCTGGGTGGCTCAGTGGGTTGAGGCCTTTGCCTTCGACTGAGGTCATGATCTCAGGGTCCTGGGATCGAGCCCCACATCGGGCTCTCTGTTCAATAGGGAGCCTGCTTCCCCCTCTCCCCCGCCTACCTCTCTGCTACAGTGATCTCTCTCTCTCTGTCAAATAAATAAATAAAAACTTTTTAAAAATTTTTAAAAAATACAAGGTACATTAATATCATTTTGCAATTTATTTTATTAAAAAATTTGTTTTTATTGAGACATAATTTGCATATGACATTGTATATTTTAAGTTATGCAATACATTGATTTGATACCTTTATATGTTGCAATATGATTACTGCCTGTAGCATTAGTGAACAATTCTATTGTGTCATATAATTATCATTTCTATTCTGTGGTGAGAACATTTAAGGTCTGGTCTTTTAGTAACTTTGAAGTATATAATGCAGTATTGTTGACTGTATTCACTATGCTGTGCATTAGCTCTCCAGAACTCAATTATCTTTTAAGAGCAAATTTGTACATTTACAAATGCCTCCCCAATTCCCAACCAGCTCCTAGTCACCACCATTCTACCCTGTTTCCAAAAGTTCAGCATTTTTAGATTCCACATACTAGTGATATCACAGAGTATTTGTCTTTTTTTTCTCCCCCTGGCTTATCTCACTTAGCTTAATGCCGTCAAAGGCCATCCATGTTGTTGCAAATAGCAGGATTTCCTTTTTTCTCACAGTTGAATATATTTTGTATATAATTTCATTTATATACACATACCTGCATACATACGTACACACTACATCTTTTTTGAAAAAAGGATTTTATTTGTTTATTTGAGAGTGAGCACGAGAGTGAGAGCACAAGGTGGGGGAGGGGCAGAGAGAGAGAGAGAAATCGAAGTGGGTCCCCCACTGACCAACCTTACACAGGGCTCAATTCCAGGTCCCCAGGATCATGACCAGAGCCAAAGGCAGATGTCTTACCAGCTGAGCCACCCAGGTGCCCCCACGCCACATTTTCTTTATCCATTCATCCACTGATGGACAGTTAATTATTTCCATATCTTGGCTATTGTGAATAATGCTGCAATAAACATGAGAATGCAGATATTTTCAGTATCCTGTTTTTATTTATGTTGGGTATATACCCAAAAGTGGAATTGCTAGATCATATGGCAGATCCATTTTTAATTTTTTGAGGGACCTCCACACTGTTTGTTTTTTTAAGATTTTATTTATTTATTTGAGAGAGAGAGAATCTTGAGCACAAGCAGGGGGAGTGGGAGAGGGAGAAGTAGACTGCCCACAGAGCAGAGAGCCTGATGTGGGGCTTCATCCCAGGACCAGGCAGACATTTAACTGACTGAGCCAACCAGGCTCCTCCTCCACACTGTTTTTAATAATGGTTGGATTTACATTCCTACAACGGTACATTGAGATTCTCTATTCTCCACATCCTCATCAATACTTACCACTTTTCTTGATAATAACCATTCTAACAGGTATGAGGTGGTATCTCATTATGGTTTTGATTTGCATTTCCCTGATTATTAGTGACATGGAGCATCTTTTATGTCCCTGTTGGCCATTTGGATGTCTTCTTTGGAAAAATGTTTAAGTTCCTCTGCCCATTTTAAAATTAGATTATTATTTTTTTGTTATTGAGTTGTATGCATTCTTTGTGTATTTTTGATAATAACTTCTTAACCATAAATGGTTTGTAAATATTTCCCCCATTTCCTAGGTTGCCTTTTCATCTTGTTGATTTTTTGTTTTGTTTTGTTTTGTTTCTTTGCTGTGCAGAGATTTAGTTTGATGTAGTCCTACTTGATGATTTTTTGCTTTTATTTTTTGTGCTCTTGGTGTCATATCCAAAAAATTATTGCCAAGACCAGTGTCAAGGGGGCTTTTCCCTTACGTTTTCTTCTAGGAGTTTTATGAGTTTAGGTCATATGTTTAAGTCTCTAATCCATCTTGAGTTAGTTTTTGTGGGTAGTATAAGATAGGAGTCTGTTTTTTTGTTTTTTTTTTTTTTCTGCATATGGTTATCCAGTTTTCCAACACCATTTGTTGAAAAGACTGCCCTTTCCCTGTTGAGTATTCTTTGCTCTTTTGTCAAATATTCATTGACTGAGTCCGGGCTTATTTCTGGCTTCTCTATTCTGTTCTATTGGTTTGTGTATCTATTTTTATGCTAGTACTATACTGTTTTAATTATTATAGATTTGTGGTATAGTTTGAAATCAGGAAGTGGGAGGCCTCTGGCTTTGTTTTTTGTCAGGATTGCTTTGGCAATTTGGGTTGTTTTTTGTGGTTCCATACAAATGTTAGGTTTGTTTTTTCTGTGAAAAATGCCATTGGAATTACGATAGGTATTGCACTGAATATATTGATGGTTTTGGTTAGAATAGTTCTTTTAATTCTTCTGATTCATGAACATGGGATATCATTCCATTTGTTTATGTTCTATCCAATTTCTTTCATCAATGTCTTATAGTTTTCATTGCATAGGTGTTTCACTTCCTTGTTTTATTCCTAATTATTTTATTGATTTTGATGCAATTGTGAATGGGATAGTTTTCTTTACTTTTTTTTCAGATGATTTGTTGTTAGTGTATGGAAAAAAGAATGATTTCTGTATGTTGATTTTATATCCTGCAACTTTACTGAATTCATTGATTACTTCTAACAGTATTTCGCTTGACTCTTTATGATTTTCTATATATAAGATCAACTCATCTGCAAATAGAAACCATTTCACTTCTTTTCCTATTTGTATGCTTTTTATTTCTTTATCTTGCCTGATTGCTCTAGCTAGGACTCCAGTGCCATGTTGAATAAGAGTGACTTTGTCAGTCATGCATGTGTGGAAAAAAAAAAGAGTGGTGAGAGTGAGGTGTCTTATCTTGTTCCTGGTCTTAGAGGAAAAGCTCTCAATATTTCACCACTGAGTATGTCAACTGTGGATTTGTCAAATATGGCCATTATTATATTGAGGTATGTTCCTATGTTCCTTCTATACCCAATTTGTTGAGAATCTTTATCTTAAAGGAGTCTTGTGTTTTGACTCACAGAACTAGAAGAGAAAACTGATCTTCATCTCCACAACCAGTAAAGATAGACATTAGAAAGGCTCAGGAAAAAAAGGGCACTAAAGCTCAGCCTTGCATTAAGAACCATATCAAGGATGTGTTTTAAACTCTAAATGATTGAAGGTTATGCTCAGTAAATCTTTTTAATTTGACAAATAGTTCATGTAAAAGAAATTTAGCAACTTAGAGTGTGATTCTCACTAAGCCTGATAGGACTGAGATATTTCATATATATTTCAGACGGAGTCAAAGATATTTAGAACAGAATTGTGAATGTGGCTACTGATCTGTGGAACTGACCTGAATAAGTAAATAAGAAGTCAACTATGAATCTGGACTAGCAGAAATTTAGCTACTTGAGACTTAAAAGAATTTTGGCGCCATCAATTTTCAGTGGCCAGGAAGCAGTCTGAGACAGTTGCTCAGACTCCTATGGAGGAGACCTTCTTCAATTTACTCTTCAAATGTGGCCAAAGAGGAGAACATCAAAGTAAGGACTTTAGAGAAAGTGAAACTAGCTATCATGGAAAATAATGGATTAGGGAAAATGGAAATAGTCCCTAGTCTTAGAATAGTGCACACTTCCAGTGTGGGAGTTCCTCATAAAATCTGCCTTGCTGTAGACCAGTAAATCTGTAAAATCTGCCTTATAAAATCTTGCTGTAGACCAGTGAGTTCTATATGTCTTCCTTCTCCACTTTCAAAAGAGGTGTGGTTATTGCCATTTCTTGATCCAGGTTCCACCGATGAATATTGGGTATGTGAAAAACAGACAACTTGTTTAGTCCATGTGTTTCTAAACCAAAAAGAACTATACAGACATTATGAAGAGGCTTTGAGGAATTCATCAAAGATCCTATTCTGACTGGAGAAGACACTAAGACAAATACGACTGATTAGCTTCTAGAATATATAATGGATTCCTATGAATAAAAAAGGCAAGTGTCTGAATTAATATGGGCTAAGTAAATCAACAGGAATTTCGTGACAAAGTACAAATGGTCTTGAAACATATTAAAGGATTTAAACCTCATTAATTATAGAGTGATACAATTTCACGCCTATCATTCAAGTAAAAACTATCAATTATGACAATATGAAGTGTCACTAGGGTATGCAGTTACAGAGTCCTCATCTTCTGCTGATGAGAGTGTACACTGGTACATCTACTTTTGAAAGCCATCTGTCACTGTCCAGTAAAGTGGCCCTAAAGGACAGTGGTGAAGGGAAATTCTTCTAGTGGTCAGAGTTTCAAGAAGCACACCTGGTTGTCCAATTTGCTTTGAGGGAGAAAGCTCCTGGGTTAAAGATGCACATGGGATCTTAAGTAGTGACAGATACCCACTGGTTGATCAGGAGTCTGGAAGGACCAAGATTGGAAGATTGGTGACAGGAACATCCAGGGAAGAAGTATATGGGTAAACGTATGGGCACAAAGCACCTTGACCTTTTTGTCACATGTTAATACCAAAAAAATATCCACTGCAATGGGAGTTCTCACACTTAGATGGACAAGTTGACAAGATTATGAATGTCATCTAGTCTCTCTCTTTGTATATTCCAGTTCATGGCCACCATGAACAGAGAATGAGCATGGTGGAATGGTTGAAGGCAATGCTTAAGCTCCCTCACGTCAAGGCCAAATTACTGACTGAATATCCAGTGTGCTAGCAAATAAGCTAAATCTGAACACTTCATAGTATACCAGGTATACCAGCCAAGGTATACCTTGGTGATAGGTATATTATAATGAACTGCACCACTTTAGAAGGGAGAGTGATTTATGTTTACTTGAATTGACACATTCTTTAAAGGTCTGCCTTCCATGTGTGTAGTGTCTCTGCCAGTACCACTCTGAGGGCTTATAAAATACTCAGTCTAGGGGTGTTGGGTGGCTCAGTCCATTAAGCATCTGGCTTTGGCTCAGTCATGATCTCAAGGTCCTGGGATCGAGCCCCATATCAGCCTCCCTTCTCAGTGGGGAGCCTGCTTCTCCCTCTCCCTCTGCCTGCCACTCCCCCTGCTCGTTCTCAGTTTCTCTTTCTCTCTCTGTCAAATAATACAACAATTTAAAAACACTCAGTCTATCCAATATAACATGGCCTTAGCTAAAAGGACACAGTTTATAGCAAAGAGGGTGAGTTAATGGGATTATGATCATGAAATCTACTGATCTTTTATTGTATGTCATTATGCAGAAGTATCTGCTTTAAGCTGAATTAAGGTGTCAGTTAGAAAAAAAATTTCTTATATTTAAGGCACTATCTTCCAGTAAACTGTATGTGAACTAAATAAACAGATAATATACAGTGCTTTTCCCCAGTACTTTAGGTACATGGCTCCAGGAACTGAAGGATACAGTAGGATTTTCCCCCCTTCCATCATTCCCAGTGACCCACTTTTATAATGTGTGCTTTCTTTCCCCATAAACTTAGATTATACAATCATAGGCCCTAGATCCCAGGTGGAAACACTGTCAAGGGACACAAAAGGAGTCCAATGAACTCAAAACTGAGACTTTCACCTGGTGCTAGTAGACCATCAGGCAAAGAATGGACTTACTATATGGTGGGGATAATTGACTTGATTATCATGAGGATTTAGGGTTGCTGCTACACAGTCAGCTAGAAGGAGTGTGTTTGGAGTCCAGGGGATTCACTGGGGCATTTCTTGATGCCTCTGTATCCAGGAGAACAGTTAACAGGCAATTGCAGCAACCAAGAACTATTAAGAGCAAGGCAACTAAGGGCTCGGATTCTTTAGGGTTGTAGGTATAGGTTCTCTCTCTAGATGAGCAAACTACACCAGATAAAATAATGGCTGAGAGTGAGGGAAATCTGGAATCACTAGTGGAGAGATAAGATTAATCTGCTGGGACTCAGAACTAACTGCTGTGTCAAGGACAGAACATTGCTTCACTAACTCTATTATTGACTGAACCTCCCCTCTTGGGAGGATCTGAGGGCAGAGTTGCCTCCAAAATGGAGCCTCCATATTGTAATATTGGAGGTACAGTGGAAGGGCATGAACAAATCTGAGTGTTGCAAAGGGTTATCTATATCAAAGACTTCTTTTCCACCTCTTAGGATCTTCTTAACCTCATCTGTTTCTGGACCTTTTTGTTGTAGCCCCGTTATTGCTGTAATTAGCAATCTGCAAGACTTCACACGCATTTCACTTGGGTGCAACCTAACAGTATCTTGCCTCAGGTTCACTCCCTATTCCACACAAAATATTAACTGTATTTGATCTAGGAGAGAAACCCTGCTTTTGTCTTTCTCCGGTATCTTGTTCTGAAATATTTGAATAGGTACGTACACATTCTTTAACAAGAGCTATCTTATCACATTGCAATGGACAATGTTAGAGTAAGAAGAGACAAGAATCATTTACATGATAAATATAGTTTAAAATAAATATAGTTTAAAACTAGAAGTTAGCTTAAATAATCAGAATAAACTTCTGTGAAATTTACTTACTGTAGAGGAAAACAGAGGCAGAGAAAGGTTTTTAAAAATCCACTGAAGTGGCGTGTAACAACCAGGATGAATCTGTGGGACATGTAACCATTTCTCTTGGTTTCCCGTAGGTCCTCATATTGGGGAGCCAGGCAAAGCATTGCACTTATGATATTACACAGGATGGAGATATGTGCTTTCTAAATGGGGATATTAAAAACAAGTGTGCAATATTATCTATAGGATAGTCTTGCTAAAATTGTCAGAACTAAATCATATTAAGCCCCTATATCCAACTACCAATTTACATGAAATGCAGAGGACAGAAGAACATACTAAACTGTATCACGGGGACTGAATTAGCAAAATGTAGACTCAGAGAAGTTCCAAAGGAAAAATAGATAAATTTCATAGAGACCAAGTGAGAGACAGACACACATATACATGCATACAGAGATCTAGAGACAGAGAGATTGACAGAGAGAGACAGAAAGAGCGAATCAACACATTAAAAAAAAGGCAAACCTATCTTAGCAGTTAGATATACACACTCAAGTGATGAAAGTATAAAAAAAGTAAGACAGTGACTGTCATTAAATAAGAATAGTGGCTACCTTTGGGTGGAAAGGAGGGGCTCCATTGGGATGGAAAATGTAGAAGACTTCTGAGGCAGGTAGCACAGTGTTCTCTTCTCACGTGGGTGGTGGCTACAAAGGTGATCGCCGTGTAAATCATTAAGGCATATGTCTTTCCATGGCTTTCTGTATTTGTTTACTTTTAACAATAGGTTCAATTTTTAAAAGTAAAAAGCAAGTATAGTGTATTATATTTGTAGAATTGTGGCAATTTTCTCAGCTCACTGGCTGAATTTGCAGGTGTTCAGAAGGATTTGATAACTATCTAGCTGATTTCCATGGACCAGACAAAATTAGAATCCCCTACTCCTCTCTTATCTTAACTCTCTCACCTATAATGTATCATAGTTAAGGTTGGTGATATCAGGAGCATCTGGGTTGCACTTCTATTATTAAAAATAAAATATATAGTGAAGGTCTGATACAGTAAGAAAACCATTAACTAAATAAAAAATTTGAATAGTATATAGCCTATTAAAACACAATTTACAAAGTTTTAAAAACATACAAAAATAATGTCATGTAACAAAAGCTGAATATCAGGGAATTGTGTGTATAACATGTACATTTTTTGGGTAAAAATATACACAAAAATGGAGAAACTACAACAATAATATTAGCAATAATAAAATTGCTAACATTTATTGAGCACTCCCAAGCACTATACAGATTTATTTCATTTAGGTTCACCACAACCCTTTCAGCTGCTTGTTCTATTATCACCCCCATTTTGCTGATTAGCATAGTGTGATTAATAAAAGGGTCAAGGTCATAGAATTCATAAGTAAGTCAGAATTCAACCCAAGCAGGTCTGTCCAGAGCCTCAGCACATTATCACCAAACCACAATGAATGATTGTTCTGATAAAGGCTTCAAATATTGGGTGAGCTTACAATCTTGCCTGGAACAATCCTGATTTATGTCCTGACATGATTATCAATAATTCTTTTTTCATGACCAAAGTTGTTCAGTTTGGAACAAATGATATGATCTCCTTGCTTTGAGAGGCCCTTGTAGAGCTCCTGATTCTGAAAGTCTAGAAAGGAAAATTGGAATTTAATTCACTTAGGTCATGAGGGGCACATGATCGTGTGGAGAAATGGACTCGCCTGGGAACATTTCTCTATGTGTTTTCTCCATTCCTCACTCTGGAGACTAATTAGGTGACAAAAATGCCTTCTGTTAATCACCTCCTCTCTTGCCACACTAGACCCTGAGGAGAACTTTAAGAGAATCTTGAGTTGGAAGCACCTCTCTTGAAGCAATGGCTGGTAGGACCCATGACTGAAATCACAGAGCGTAGGGGAAGTTAAACATCCCCATCCTGAAATGCTCATATTGTGATGTTTGTGTCCTCCAAATCCCTAGAGAACTCTGTGCACATCTGGGGATATGGAGTGCAGTCAAGAAGACAGCACAGGTCCAGGAATAGTCCAGGACAAGGCAGCCATGGTAGCAGCGCCTCTCAGATTTCACCAATACACACCTGTCAGAACGTCTACAAGAATATCTGGGTGGGTAAAATCAGAATGGGAAAATATGGCTTGCTTTCTTCTCTTTTTAAAAAAGATTTTATTTATTTATTTGAGAGACAAAACCTGAACGGGGGAAGTGCAGAGGGAGCAGCAGGCCCCATGTGGGGCTTGATCCCAGGACCCTGGGACCATGACCTGAGCTCATGGCAGATGCTTAACCAACTGAGCCACACAGGTGCCCTAGGCTTACTTTCTTCTTGCAACCCTGCTTTCTTATGCACTCAATTCAGAGACCTCGCGCACCCAGGTTCAGTGGCTATCTTTACTTTTTTATTTTCTCATAATAACTATATTCCCTCTTCCCTATCCCTGTGGGATTATTTGGATTTTAACAGAATCCAAGATATTTTAACTGAAATAAAAACATCTCCCATGGAATTTGGCCATTGACAAATGGGTAGACTGAGGGATGGAGGGGATGGAGGTTTTCTGATAGCTCGAGGAACCCATTTTTTTTTTTGTTACCATATAATCAATCCCACTTTTTCCTTGTAAAAGATTTTTAGTTTGCAAAACACCCTTAGGATACAATCATTATTTATTATTAATATAAAAACCCCATTTTCAAGAGTTTACTGTGACCAGCACTCTATTACATACTTTATATACCATACTTAAATAGGTTTTCACAAAAACCTAATGAAGTGATGGTCATTCCTCCCTTATAGATGAAGAAATGGAGGCAAATAGTGATGATGTGATTTGCTATATATCATAAAGTTGGTAAGTGATATTCTGCTTCTCAGTAATTAATTTAGCTTTCCATTTATATTTATTAGGAATAGTTGAACTGTTGCTTATTCTGAAGTGCTGTAGTCAGAGGGAGTTGATATAATTTTACTCCAAGGCAATTTGATGGTGTTATTTTGCATAAATATACAATTTGTATAGCTTTTTGAAATATTAAAAAATTGTCCTCGACTGCTATCTTTCCAGACCCATCTTTAAAGTGGATATTAATCATTATCATAGTTGATATAAGAGGTCACTTACTTTAGCTACAGTTGATACTAGGTCAATGTGACCTTTTGACTGTACCTACTCTTTGTTTAAACTTTAAGAATCATCCTGAAGCTTTAAGCAACTTATAAACCTAATTAAATAGTTCAGTGCTAAAACTAGGAAAATAAAGATGAAATACACACAAACTTTTAATATAAATTTGCAGAACAGTGTAATTATTAAATGCCTAACCCCAGAGCCAGTCCACCTGAGTGGGCTCCCAAGTCTGCCACTGGTTGGCATTGGGACCCTGGGCAAATTCCTTAACTTCATGTGCCTCATATTAAAATAGAATTTTTGTAAGGCTTATCTGGGTTAATATATGTATTAGAAGAATGACTGGAACAGTTAAGTATGGTCAACAAGTATTATTCAATTATTATATTTGATGAAGACAAAAGAGCAGACATTTATATACTGTACCCTAAAAATTAACAATTAATATGTCTGTTTGATGTTCAAAATCTGTCAACATGCAAACTCTTTTTATGGTCAAATTAGCATACTTCATTTCATAATGGCTAAGGGTTTCAGTAAGAGCCAACATTTATTTTACATTTTATAGCTTCTAGTTTCCAATTAAATTTTTAAGGGCTTAGTTAGGATGTAAAGCATATGACCTATAAGTGAACAAGCCCAAGCCCACTCCCTGCCCCAAATCCTGAAATATGAAGAACTTCAGGAATCAATGAGCTAAATGTTCCTTAGCATTGGTCTAGTTCCCTAGCCTGTCCTAAGTTTTAAGTGGTTTGGTCTTTGGATTTTCTAAATATGAACTTCTTTCCTTCTTCTCTTTATTCCACTTTTGCCTGCCTTCCTTCTCTTCTTCCTTCCTTCCCTAATTGGAAGGAGCACATAAAGAGAAACAACTTTGCTAACCTAAGAAGTAATTTCTAACCTGTTACTGTGAACATTGCAAATCACAGTGACACAATGTGCTACATGAAAGGCCTATGCTAAATCAATCTCATTTAAAGCAATATCCTCAGATCACAAGGGAAAGTTACCATCTCAGGATTTCTATGTCCCCTAACCGCTGAGGCTGTTTCACCAGATGTCGTAAGGATACACAGTGATGCCCATAGACAGACTGAATATTTTTCCCATTTTAGTTCCAGCTATTATCTTAGAGAAACTCAAACTCTCCTTCTCCTTCTCTGATAGAAGATTGTTTTTTTAAATTTAAATTCAATTAGCCAACATATCATGCATCGTTATTTTCAGATGTAAATTTCAGTAATTCATCAATTGCATATAATACCCAGTGTTCATCACATCGTGTGCCCTCCTTGTGCCCCGTTATCCCACACACCCATTCACTTCCCCTCCAGCAGAGAGGAGACAAACCATGAGAGACTGTTTTTTCGTTTTTGTTTTTTTTTTATAAATGATAGGAATATGATTCTCCCCAAAATGGGATGATAATATTTCAGTGAGTGAAAGAACCTCTTAAATTTCTCCTTTAGTCCCATGATTGTGATCATTTCCCAACATTAAAGAAAATCCATCATGGGTCTACATAGTTGGAAGATTTATGCACTAATAGAAATAAATAGTAATATCAGTTGGAAGCATTATCTTAATCTCAAGGTCTGCCAAATGCTGAACCATTCCTTTAACAAATGTGTGCCCCTCCTCTACAGTATGTGAGCCATTGGAGGTGTTCACAAAAAATGTAGGTGCTGAGTGTGGTTTTGCCTTCCTAAGATACAACCACTTTCAACCATTCTGCTGACTTTCGAAACAGCTGCTTATACTCTAGCAACAAACTGTTACTTAATTCATCTATTCTTTAGAAAAGTGGTTTTCAAAGTATAATATTGGGTATTAAGGAAGGCACGTATTGCATGGAGCACTGGGTGTGGTGCATGAACAATGAGTCTTGGAACACTGAAAAAATAAAACAAAAAAAATTTTTTTTAAAGTATACTATTGGGACCAGCCGTGTCAGCATCACCTGAGAACTCGTTCCAATAGAATATTCTCAGCTTCCACTCCTGACCTACTATCTAGAAAATTCTCGGAGGTAGGGCCCAGCCATCTGTGCATTAGCAAACCCTCAGGGCAATTTTTATGCATGTTGAAGGGAAACTGACATTGAAATTACTTGTCGGGCATCAGCAAATACTGATGCCTGGTTCCCAGTACCAGCAATGCTGATTTAAGGTCTGAGGTGCAGCCTGATCCATGGGGGTTAAAAAGTTCACCAGACGATTCTAATGTACAGCCATGGTTGAGAAACTCTGCGTTAGAGGGATAATTTTCTATTATTTCTATTAGGCTGCATGGGTGAGCTGCAGAAAGATCAGAGAGATAGCTGTGCAGGTGGTTCCAAAGCAACACATAGAAGAACCCAGGTTGATGAATCTGAGTAACTTGTCCAGGTGCAAGGCAATGGGCAAAATGCAGGGGGCTTCTGTCTCTAACATGTCTATGTTCCATTTTCCCCCTCTTCCCCTGACTGTAGAAATCAGTCTTTCATTTAAGACTACTCATGAAAAAAAAAATCTACTCATGAATTACTTAGTGACACTCTGGGCATAGAGTTTAGTAATTTGTAGAAATAAGATGTGGACTTTTAAAAATTCCTATTTATTGTGTGTTTTTTTTACAGTCTTATTGACTGACTGTATCTACACAAGGGTAAGATTTTAAGTAAAATGGTATTTATGATCACATTATTTACTCCATATATCATTTTTGTTGTTTATTTTTTGGCTTAAGTGCATCTTTTGGTGGACATTTATGAGCTAATGTATATGGTGACCTCTGAGTTCTTTTATTTATTATTAATTTGTTCATTTTATTTAAATTCAAGTTAGTTAACACATAGTGTATTATGAATTTTGGGGTAGAATTTAGTGATTCATCAGTTACATATAACACCAAGTGCTCATTGTATCAAGTGCCCTCCTAAATGCCCATCACCCAGTTACCCCACCTTCCCACCAGCCTCCCCTCCAGCAACCCTCAGTTCATTCTCTATAGTTGAGTCTCTTATGGTTTGTCTCCCTCTCTGTTTTTATCCTATTTCATTTTTCGTCCCCTTCCCTTATGTTCATCTGTTCTGTTTCTTAAATTCCACGTATGAGTGAAATCATATGGTATTTGTCTTTCTCTGACAGACTTACTCCGCTTAGTATAACACACTTTATTTTTTTATTTTATTTTAGTTTTTTAAAGCTTTTATTTATTTGACAAGCAGAGAGAGAGAGAGAGGAGATTGCAAACAGGGGGAATGAGAGGGAGAAGCAGGCTTCCCACTGAGCAGAGAGCCCTGAGGCGGGGGATCCTGGGATCATGACCTGAGCTGAAGGCAGACACATAACCACTGAGCCACCCAGGTGCCCCATTATAACATTCTTAACCTCTATCCACATCATTCATTGCAAATAGCAATATTTCATTCTGATGGCTGAGTAATATTCCATTGTGTGTGTGTGTGTGTGTATACACAATGGAAGATATATATATATATATATATCTCACATCTTCTTTATCTTTCTTTATCTATTCATCTGTCCATGGACATCTGAGTTCTTTCCATAGTTTGGCTATTGTGGACATTGCTGCTACAAACATTAGGGTGCATGTGCCTCTTCAAATCACTATGTTTGTATCATTTGGGTAAATACCTAGTAATGTATAGCTGGGTCATAGGGTAGTTCTATTTCTAACTTTTTGAGGGACTTCCATGCCATTTTCCACAGTGGCTGCACCAGTTTGCATTCCCACCAATAGTGTAAGAGAGTTCCCCTCTCTCTGCATCCTCCCCAACATCTGTTGTTTCCTGAGTTGTTAATCTTAGCCATTCTGACCAGTGTGAGGTGGTACCTCATTGTTCTGATTTGTATTTCCTGATGATGAGTGATGCTGAACATTTTTTCATGTGTCTGTTAGCTATTTCTATGTCTTCTTTGGAGAAATGTCTGTTTATAACTTCTGCCCATTTCTTGACTGGGTTTTTGTTTTTTGAGGTATTTATTTTATTTTTTAAAAAGATTTATTTATTTTAGAGAGAAGAGGAAGAGCAGAGGGGGAAGGAAAGGGAGAGGGAAAGAATATCAAGCAGACTCCATGCTGAGCATGGAGCCCGAGTGGGGCTCAATCCCACAACCTATGAGATCATGACCTGAGCAAAAACCAAGAATCAGACACTCAACCAACTGAGACACCCAGGAGGTCCTTCCTTTATTTTACTTACTTTCTAAAAAGCCTATGCTTTCTGTCTTTGTGTTTTCAGAGTATATTGTCCCCCCCCTTTTTTTTTGCTGCCTCAAACCTGAACTTAATCTCTATGATAGTGATTTCATTAACTTGATTTTGAACATTATTTTTATATGTTGATTTTGCTAAGCACTCATTAATTCCAATGAGATATCTGTACAGTCTTTTTTTATTTTCTACATAGACATTCAGATCATGTGGAAATAATGATTAATTCTCATATTGCTATTTACTTTCTTTTTGGATTTTCTACAAAAGCAACCAGATCCCATGGAGGTAATAAAAATATAATTTTTATCTTATCCACAAAGCTGAAACTCTCATAGCTGTTGCTGGCAGTGTAAAATGGTACATTCAGGTGAACTATATGGTATATGAATTATATAGCTCAATAAAACTTTAAAAAATTATGTACTAGGAAAGAAATTTGACAGTTTCTTTAATTTTTTCCCCAAATATGTTTATTTTATTTTTTCAGTGTTACAGGATTAATTGTTCATGCACCACACCCAGTGCTCCATGCAATATGTGCCCTCCTCAATACCCATCACTAGGTTCACCCAACCCCCCACCCTCTCCCCTCCAAAACCCTCAGTTTGTTGCTCAGAGTCCACAGTCTCTCATGGTTCATCTCCCCCTCTAATTTCCCCCCATTCCCCCTTCCTTTCCTTCTCACAGTG
>CM053613.1:8225156-8236846 GCA_028646535.1 Procyon lotor
AGGGCATTTTGGTTCTTCCCACAGTTTTGCAATTGTGGCCATTGCTGCTATGAACATTGGGGTACATGTGGCCCTTCTTTGTAATGCATCTGCTTCTTCCAAAGAAGACATACAAATGCCTAACAGACACATGAAAAAATGTTCATCATCTTTAGCGATCAGGGAGATTCAAGTCAAAACCACACTGAGACACCACCTTACACCAGTTAGAATGGCCAAAATCAACAGGACAGTAAACAACAAATGTTGGAGAGGGTGTAGAGCAATTTGACAATTTCTTTTAAAATTAAATGAACACTTACCATATAATCCAGCAACTCAGCTGCAAAGTACTTACCCCCCAAATGAAAACATCTCTCTACACCATTATTTGCACACAAAAACTCATAAAAGATTTATTTATAATAGCTAGAGTTTAGGAGCAATTCAAATATCCATCAACAGATGAATGGATGAACACATTGCTGTGTATATATGTATGATGAAATATTATTCAGACATTTAAAGGAACCAACTATTGATAAAGAACGCAACTACATGGATGAATCTCAAAAATATTATATTGAATGAAAGAAACCGGACATAAAAGAGTTCATACCATCTGATTCCATTTATTTTGAAGATCTAGTGAAGGTCCCCTAGCACAGAGTGACAGAAAGCAGACTGGTGGTTGCCTAAGGCAAGGGGTAGGAGAGAAGGCTCATTTTTAAAAGACACGGAATATTTTGGAGGGAAGAAAATTTCCTGCATCTTGATTATGGTGGTGTGCTAATGGGTGTGCAAATTCGTCAACTGCCTAAAATCGATATATTTTATTGTATGTAAATTTGACCCCACTTATTTAAAATGTGATTGTCTCTCTGCCCTTGTTACACTAGCTAGAGTCTTTAAGGCAAAGATGAATAAAATATGTGATGGTGAGCTTTATGTCCTTGCTTTGAACTCTGATAATTCTTTCATTATTTTACCGTTACACTATAATTTGCTGAGGTTGGTTGTAAGATATCCTTGGCAAGGTTAAAATATTTGCTAATTTTTAACAATCACAGATGAATTTTTTTAGTTAAATCCATCAGGATGATTATATTGCTTTCTTCTTTAGTCTCTTAATGTGGTGAATTATAGTAAGTGATTTTCTAATATTAAGGCAACCGTGACTTTCTGAAATAAATACAACTTGTTCATGCCTTATTATTTTTATATACCGTTGGATTCAGTTTGTCAACATTTTGTTCAAGATGTTTCTAATCTGTGTACACAAGTCAATATGGCTATACTGTTTTATTTTTATTCCTTTCTTGTCAGGTGTTGGTACAAAGTTATGATAGCCCCACAAAATGAATTAGAAATTGGTCTAAATTTCTACACTTTGGAAAGTTTTATGCATAATCGGAATTACTGTTTTCCTTTATTATTTTTTTAAATTTTATTTCTTTGAGAGAGAGAGAGAAAGAGAGAGTGAGCACAAGCAAGGGGAGCTGCAGGCAGAGGACAGGGAGAAAGCAGGCTCCCTGCTGAGCAAGGAGCCCCATTCGAGCTTGATCCCAGGATTCTGAGATCATGACCTCAGCCGAAGGCAGATGCTTAACTGACTGAGCCACCCAGGTGCCCGTGTTTTCCTTTATTCTTTTTTTTTTTTTAATTTTATTTATTTTTTTCAGTGTTACAAGATTTATTGTTTTGCACTACACCCAGTACTCCATGCAGTACGTGCCCTCCTCAATACCCACCACCAGGCTCGCCCAACCCCCACCCCCCTCCCCTCCAAAACCCTCAGTTTGTTGCTCATAGTGCACAGTCTCTCACGGTTCATCTCCCCCTCTGGTTTCCCCCCATTCACCCCTCTCTTCCTTCTCATAATGCCCTCCATGTTTTTCTTTACGCTCAGCACATAAGTGGGACCATAAGGTAATTGGTTCTCTCTGCTTGACTTATTTCTTGGTACAACTTGCTGATTAAACTATTTGGGCCTGGAGTTTTCTTCATGGGAAGATTTTTCAGTATTCATTCAAATTTTTAGTGTTTGTAGAATATTCAGATTTCTGATTACTTTTTGAGTCACTTTTGGCAAGTTTCATTTTCCTAGAAATTTGTACTTTAAGTTTTAAAATTTATTGACATGAAATTGTTTAGCATATCCATTGTAACAACTCCAGGAGCTAGTTATATCTCCCTTTCCATTGCTAAAAAAAAATTTTTTTTTTTTGCTTGGCATCATCAGATATGTCAAGAATCAACTTTTGATTTTCTTGTGTTACTTTGAAATTCTTTACTTGATATTTAAAATTTTTTGTTCTTTCCTAACTGTCTAAGAATTATGGTCAGATCATTTGTTTCTTTGATCTTTTCTATGCATTTAAGACAACCATATCTAAGTCCATCTATAGTTAAATACACAAGATTTAACTCACTGCAAAAAGGAAATGTTAATTATGTGACATAATAAAGGTGTTAGATAAAACTATAATGATAATCTTATTGTACTCTATAAATGTATCAAATCACCACATTGTACACCTTAAGCTCACACAACATTTATATACCAATTATATTTCCTTTTTTCCCTTTTTTCTCCTTTTTTTGATCTCAAGTTTTTATTTAAATTCTAGTTAGTTAACATATACGGTAAAATTGGTTTCAGGCATGGAATTTAATGATTCATCACTTACTTGTAACTCCCAGTGCTCATCACAAAGTGTGCCCTCCTTAATACCCACCACCCATTTAGCCCATCCCCCGCCTACCTCCCCTCCATCAACCAGCAGTTTATTCTCTATTGTTAAGTCTCTTATGGTTTGCGTCCCTCCTTTTTTTTTCCTTTCCCCTATGTTCATCTTAAATTCCACATGTGAGTGAAATCCTATGTATACCCATTATATTTCAATTAAAAAACTCACAAGATTTGGTGAACAGTATTTTTCACTATATTTGTTACAAATGTTTACTAATTGCTATTCTAATGTATTATTTGACTTCTGAATAGTTTAGAAATATATGATTAGTTTCCAATTATGATGGTTCTTCAACTACCAATTTATTACTGATTTCTAACTTAATCTGACTTAATGTAGTCAGAGAATGTTATATTTATCACCAACCCTTTATTTTTTTAAATTTAATTTAATTTTTTTCAGTGTTCTAAGATTCACTGTTTATGTACCACACTCAGTGCTCCATGCAATATGTGCCTTCCTTAATACCCACCACCAGGCTGACCGTTTAAAGTTTAAAAGTTTTTCACAAACCAAAGAAGTGCTTCAAAACTATATTCCAGAGAGAGTCAATTATCATATGGTTTCACTTACATGTGGAGCAAAAGGAAAATAAGCATAAGGAAGACACTGGGAGAAGGAAAGGGAGGGTGAATTGGGGAAAATCGGAGGGGGAGACAAAACATGAGAGACTGTGGACTCTGAGAAACAAACTGAGGGTTTTGGAGGGGAGAGGGTGGTGGTTGGGTGAGCCTAGTGGTGGTGGGTTGAGGAGGGCACGTATTGATTGCATGGACCACTGGGTGTGGTGCATGAATAATGAATCTTTGAACACTGAAAAAATAAAATAAAATTTAAATAAATGACAATTATAAAAGAAAAGACAAAACTATATTCCATAGATATTAGCTAATGATACAACTTCACTCAATACTTACTATTTGTGTGAGTGGCACTGTACATAACTGAACTAATTTAACTTCAACTGAACCATAAGAGGTAGGTTCTATTATCTCTGTCTTGCCAATTAAGTAGCTTAGGTAGAAAGATAAGAGACACATATTCAGAGTCCTAAAGCTCACAGATAACAGAGCCACATTCCAGAGATAGCTCTGTGACATCTAAGGCCATGCTTTTATTCACTAAGCTATACATAGGAGTTATAATCCCTTTAACCATATCCTGAAACTTCTAAAGCATCTTTAAGAAGAGCTTTCCAAATGTTATACTTTCTTTTGTCCTTGTAAGAGCCTGGTGTGTTAACAGTGAAAAGCATAATTATCTTCTTTTACATGTGGGAATATTGATGCACAGGATCATTGTAGCTATTTAGGGGCAAAGTTAAGCAGGGTTATTTCTTCTAAAATGGCTCAATATTTTTTCTTGGTTTTGTTTTTAGTGTGAGTAGAAAGTGAAAATAAAAATTGGGATAACAACGTACTTAAAGACTTATTCTCTTCTTTGTCTACAGATCCTAGGATTACTAATGCAATGGCTGGGGGAAGGAACAGTACAGCAGTTATGACATTCATTCTCTTGGGATTCTCTGAATTTCCAAAGCTCACCATTGTCCTTTTCTCAGTATTCCTAGGGATCTACCTCATGACAGTGTCCTGGAACCTGGGCCTCATCACACTCATCAGGGTGGACTCCCATCTGCACACACCTATGTACTTTTTCCTCAGTAACCTGTCCTTGCTGGACATCTGCTATGTTTCCACTATAGCACCCAAGATGCTCTCAGATTTCTTCAAGAAGAAGAAGTCCATCTCCTTTGTGGGGTGCGCTACGCAGTACTTCTTCTTCTCTAGCCTGGGTCTGACTGAGTGCTGTCTCCTGGCAGCCATGGCTTATGACCGATATGCAGCCATTTGTAATCCGCTGCTCTACACCGCCATAATGTCGCCCACCCTCTGTGTGCAGATGGTGGCGGGATCTTGTATAACTGGATTCTTTGGCTCATTTATCCAACTCTGTGCCTTAATTCAGCTCCATTTCTGTGGGCCAAATGTCATCAATCATTTCTTCTGTGATCTTCCCCAACTGCTAATCCTATCCTGCTCTGATACCTTTTTCTTTCAAATCATGACCTCTGTGCTCACAGTGATCTTTGGACTCATGTCTGTCTTGGTTATCATGATATCCTATGGTTATATTGTTGCTACCATTCTGAAGATCACATCAGCTGAAGGCAGGTCCAAGGCCTTCAACACCTGTGCTTCTCACCTGACGGCAGTGACTCTCTTCTTTGGCTCAGGTATCTTTGTTTATTTGTATCCTAACTCTGGTGATTCCCTGAGTCAAAACAAGTTGGCATCAGTTTTATACACTGTTATAATCCCTATGCTAAACCCATTGATCTATAGCTTGAGGAACAAGGAAATCAAAGATGCCCTAAACAGATGGAAGAAGAGAACCTTTTTCTGTTGTTACTAATTATGAAATTTATTTCAGATGTACAATATAGGAAAAGTGGTGACTAAAATATTGACCCACAACTCTCCTAAGTCTGGGGTGAATTATAGTTGCTTTACTCTCCCAGTATAAAATCATGACTGGCACTAGGGCAGGAAAATGCATGAGAAGTAACTGGAAGCTCAGCATCTCCATCTTTCATCAGCTATGACCTAATACATCAATAGGCCAAACAACCCACAACTATTTTTGTAGTTAGTTGTGGTGGTGTGACTCTTCACCTTCAATATTTCATCCCTACCTAATGCGTACTACCTCAAAGTTCAGAAATGCCAATACTGGTCAAGGCTGCTGGGAGACCAATATGTGTCTTTATAGCATCTCATCTTAGTTAGGGCAGGGATTACTATTAGTATTGATAGATCTCTGTAAAAAGACTTTCCTATCTAGTTTAGTTCTCAAATTAAACCCATTTTTTCACTTCAGGAAATTATGGATGTATTTCTTCATTTGTGAATTTGTCCAAGGCAAGAGTAACTATACCTGATCAAAGATTTGTTAACTTCAAACAAAAAGAAATTTGTTGTAATAGGAATGCTGAACATGTATGTCTTCTGGACATAGTTAAGATTTAGTTGACTAGTTGGTTCATTAGAAATTCCTAGAAAATTCCTTGTCTGTTATTGCTATAATCATCCATCTTCACTGTGTAACCAGAAAAGGGAACCAGAAATTGGTATTGGCACTCTGCTGAGGAGGTGATCTAGGGCCTGATTTTGGCGCCGACAACAATGTCTTCATGTTACTTTTTTCATTTTTTTAAGTAGAACCAGTCCCCATCAGGAAGTTGTTTTTCCGATAATTAAAAAATGGGAAGTAGCTGGTGAAATTAGATATAAGAAGCTGAACTTCTGGTGCATAAGGAAGTCCTCATTTGGCTGTTCCCCTCGTACCCTTGGTTGGAATTGCTACAAGGCAAAGAGAAGTCCTGGAACGTTGAGGCTGGGGCAGACACACACTCCTGTTATTTATCCTCAGATTCTGATTCCCAGAATCTTAGGCCAGCACCAGGAGCAGTGCCGCAATAAATAAAATTCAAAATCTCAGTTATGAAGACTATAATCCTCAGAAAAGAGTGATATGGGTCTTAATTCCAAAGGACTCATTTCCCAAGAAGACCAACCTCTTTTTTATTCTGATCCTTAAATCACTAACATATGCATGTATAGGACACATGTCCTTGTGCAGGAGCAACAGAGGTCCAGAGATTAATTAGTCATACAAAGGTTCAGTGGTTAGACAGAATTCTGGACAGTACTGTGTGTTTCTTTTTCTGTAACTAAATGTAATCAACACTTTTGTTTTGATATTTTTAAAGAAATGAGTATACTTTATGTGATGTCATGCTAGGGGAAAACATCTGCATCTGTGAATTCTATTATGCCTTATCTCCTGGGTTTCTGGGTTGCTGCAGGAATTTAGCACTATGACTGAGAATGGATGTGCTCTGAGATAAGGAGTAGTAAATCCTGTGTCCTGAGAAGTTATATTTTCTTTCCCTTGTTAGCAGAAGAAGGGGGTTTGATAGCTTCTAGGACTCTGGGCATAGGCTAAATGCTCCTAATTCAGCACAGACTGCTGATTGGTTGTTTTGTCCATCACTTTGCATCTTAATTATTTTATAACTTAAAACTGCAAAATAATGTTCATTTTATACACATACCTGTATCCTATTTTTCATAAGTGCTGTACTGATTTATTTTTGGTGAATGAAAGTATTTTTCTAAAAGTGACATAAAAGTGGGCTTTGGAAGGGTACCTGAGTGGCTCAATCAGTTAAGCATGTGACTCATGATTTCAGCTCAAGTCATGATCTTAGGGTTATGTGATCAAGCCCTGTGTTGGGCTCTGGCCCAGTGGGGATTCTGCTTGAGATTCTGTCTTTCTTTCTTCCTCTACCCCTCTTGCTCTTTCTCTCTCTACCAAGTAAGTAAATAAATAAAATCTTTTTAAAAAGTGGAGTTTGCCCATTTTTTGACTGGGTTATTAGTTTTTTGAGTGTTGAGTTTGAGAAATTCTTTATAGATCTTGGATACCAGCCATTTATCTGTAATGTCATTTGCAAATATCTTCTCCCATTCCATGGGTTGCCTCTTAGTTTTGTGGACTGTTTCCTTTGCTGTGAAGAAGATTTTATCTTGATGAAGTCCCGAAAGTTCATTTTTACTTTTGTTTCCCTTGCCTTTGGAGACATGTCTTGAAAGAATTTGCTGTGGCTGATGTTGAGGAGGTTACGTCTATGTTCTCCTCTAGGATTTTGATGGATTTCTGTCTCACATTGAGGTCTTGCATCCATTTAGAGTTTATCTTTGTGTATGGTGTAAGAAATGGTCCAGTTTCATTCTTCTATATGTAGCTGTCCAATTTGCCCAGCACCGCTTATTAAAGAGACTTTTTTTCCATTGGATACTTTTTCCTGATTTGTCAAAGATTAGTTTACCATAGAGTTGAGGGTCCATTTCTGGAGTCTCTATTCTGTTCCATTTGTTTACAGATACTTCTCCAAAAAAGACATACAAATGGCTAACAGACACATGAAAAAACATTCGACATCACCAACCATCAGGGAAATACAAATCAAAACCACAGTTAAATACCACCTTACACCAGTTAGAATGGCAAAAATTAACAAAACAGGAAACAACAAATGTTGGCAAATATATGGAGAAAGGGGAACCTTCTTACACTGTTGATGGGAATGTAAGTTGGTACAGCTACTCTGGAAGACAGCATGGAGGTTCCTCAGGATGGTAAGAATAGAGCTACCCTTGACCCAGCAATTACACTACTGAGTATATACCTCAAGGATACAGAGGTAGTGGAAAATAACAGCCACATGCACCCCAATGTTCATAGCAGAAATGTCCACAATAGCCAAACTGTGGGAGGAACTGAGATGTCCTTGTACAGATGAATAAAAAAAGAAGATATGGTCCATATATATAATGGAATATTAGTCATCAGAAAGGATGAATACTTACCATTTACATCGACATGGATAGAACTGGAGGGGATTATGCTCAGTGAAATAAGTCAAACAGAGAAAGACAATTACCATATGGTTTCACTCATATGTGGAACATAAACAGTAGCACAGAGGACCATAGTGGAAGGGAGGGAAATCCAAAGGGGGAGAAATCAGAGAGGGAGATGAATCATGAGAGACTATGGACCCTGAGAAACAATTTTGGGGTTTCAGAGGAGAGAAGGTAAGGAGAAGGGGGTAACAACATGATGGGTATTGAGGAGGGCATGTGCTGTGATGAGCACTGGGTATTATACTTAACTAATGAATCATTGAACACTACATCAAAAACTAATTATTACTCTCCAGTGTTATGAACATAATAAAAAAATTGGACAGTGGCTAATTGAACATAATAAAAAAAATAAGTTTAAAAAAAGTAAAAAAAAAAAATGGAGTTGGGAAAATGTTCCTACGTTTTCTGAGCTGAGATACATCCAGAGATGTGGCCCAGTGGGTTGTTACACCCAAACAAGAGCAGCTGCAGGAAAGTGAATGATCCACCTGATGTTCAGAAGTCATTAACCCTTTCTCCATCTGAGGGAAGAACCACAACGAGTTCTTAATTCCCAGAATTTTAAAAGTGGTTCAAGCAGTGAACAGCAAATTGGATGTTTCAAAAAACTAAGCATCAAATTGGAGAACTCCTCTGAGATCTTTCCTAACAATTCAAAGAGATGAATATGATGGACAAGATGATAAGGCACAAAGGAGTGCCTTAGGAGAGCCAGTGTAATATAACAGAAAATTCAAAAGATAATCATTAAACAGATGGAGACAACAAGATTGTTGAATTTTAAGAAAAGATAATTCCCTTGATCTGAAGAAAGAATATATTTTTTTAAGATTTTTATTTATTTATTTGACAGAGAGAGAGAAATCACAAGCAGGCAGAGAGGCAGGCAGAGAGAGAGGGGGAAGCAGGCTCCCCACTGAGCAGAGAGCCCGATGCGGGTCTTGATCCCTGGACCCTGAGATCATGACCTGAGCTGAAGGCAGAGGCTTTAACCCACTGAGCCACCCAGGCGCCCCTGAAGAAAGAATATTGAAAACTTGCCTGTTTTAACAAACACACCAAGGATGTTGATGTGGTGAAACCACTTACAAACACATCCTTGGTGTGTTTGTTAAAATTAATTCTGGGGGCGCCTGGGTGGCTCAGTGGGTTAAAGCCTCTGCCTTCAGTTCAGGTCATGATCTCAGGGTCCTGGGATCAAGCCCCACATCGGGCTCTCTGCTCAGCAAGGAGCTTGTTTCTCTCTCTCTCTCTGTCTGCTTGTGATCTCTCTCTCTGTCAAATAAATAAATAATCTTTTAAAAAAATAAAAAAATAAAATTAGTTCTGACCCAAACCTCAACAGAATTTGGTGGTGGGTGGGAAGTAGTGCCAAGAACTTTGTAAAATGATACTAATGTTCAATTTGGAGAACAAAGGTTGGCAATAACAAGAATATTTTGAAAAAAATACTTAAGTAGTGGCTTGTTCTTTAGGCTTTCAATTCATACAGTAATTTAAACTAAGATTGAAAACTGACAATGGGGAAAAATTTATTTTAGAAAAAGGTCTAGTTAGATGAAAATTAAAAAGTTTAATAAAAGGTTCTATAAATTATTGATTAAAAGTATTCAGTTTATAATCTGAGATTAGTTAAATATTTCAGAATATAAAAACAAGTATTTATTTCATGCTACATGAAATATAGCTACCACGTGGACTGAAGAATATGAATGAAACACATTTAAGCCATGAGTAAATAATAGAAAAATATGTGAATAAAATTGATAAATATGATGAAGAAGATACAAATAAATGTGATTTGCCAAGCCTAAAATTAAAAGAAATCATAAAGGAGAATAATTTGGTACTCTATAAAGACTTTATATTTTTCTTTAAATCAATGACACAAATGAAATTCAAAGACAAGCAGCCATGTGAGGGAAAATAAAGCAACAAATGACGATCTACAAAGGATTAACATTTTGATGGAAGCTACATCCATTATTCTGAAAAATAGTGAGATTATTACAAACCCTATATTAGGCTGAATTATAAAAAAGAAAATTAGCCTACACAAATGCATGAAAAATAGCTCAAACTCCAAGTAATTAGATTAATGCAGATTATAACAACTCAGTGTGCACATTTCACCTGTCAAATTCACAAAGGTGATCTAAAATAATTTAAAATATTGAATTGGCTGGGTTATGGACATTGGGGAGGGTATGTGCTGTGAAATGTGTAAGCCTGACGATTCACAGACATGTACCCTGGGGCAAATAATACATTATATGTTAATAAAATAAAAAAATAAAAAATAAATAAAATATTGAATTAGGTTTAGTTATTCTGAAAAATCCATAGTCAAATATTACATTTTTTAGGATGGGAGTTCTCACCATAAAGCTAATTATTTTTCCGGTCTGTGGGGACAAAGAGGTGAAATTGACAATTGTAATTTTTAGGTGAATTTTGCTGATACCACTGTATTCATTTTTCAGATGCTCTGTTTCATCTCTCATAACAAAATGTGCAATGTCAAGGCAAAAAAAAAAAAAAAAAAAAAAGCCGGGATAGTAGAAATAGAGACAGCTCTTTCCACACCATGGAGAATATTTTCTTACCTTCCAGGATAATAAAGATAGTATCTCTCTCTGGAGGAAAGAATGGGTAGGCTGCCAGCAGCCCTCTATAAGACTGAGGGTATCAGTGTCCCTCAGCTGTTACACAAACCCACACCATGTGTGCCTGATCTTCCTGTCTGCTGCCACATTGCCTCCATGGGACTTGAGACACTAGAGGCGCTGTTGTGATCCTAACACTCATGCTGCCTCCTCTCTGAATCCTTTTGCGCTCATTGTCTTCTCACCAGCCAAAGCTGTTGAAGTGTGAAAAGCCAACCAACTGTCACCACACTGCTGCTTAAAAACTGTTTGACACTTTGGCACAAGATAAACACCAACCTATCAGAATGAAAGGCATCACTAAGCTACCAGTATGGCCATAGCAGTGCATACTAATGAAATACCATCTCTGCTTGTATTGAACTACCAGTATGGCCATGCCATGTATACGAATGAAATTCCAGCCTCTGTATCATTATTACTTTCATAATATGAGATAGTGCTTCTAGAGCTTTTACCAAGGTAGGGACTGTTCTGTGTGCTTACCTGTTAATCCTTACAATCTCATGAGAGATGCTTTATTTTTATGTACTCGGTTTTAACATTAAAAAAAAAACAAACAAACTGGGGGTGCCTGGGTGGCTCAGTGGGTTAAAGCCTCTGCCTTCGGCTTAGGTCATGATCTCAGGTCCTGGGATCGAGCCCCGCATCGGGCTCTCTGCTCAGGGGGGAGCCTGCTTCCCCCTCTCTCTCTGCCTGCCTCCCCCCCCACCCCCACCCTGCCTGCCTCTCTGCCTACTTGTGATCTCTCTCCTCTCTGTCAAATAAATAAATAAAATCTTTAAAAAAAAAAAAAA
>CM053613.1:8237346-8319572 GCA_028646535.1 Procyon lotor
TTTTGATTGGGATGGCATTGAAAGTATAGATTGCTCTGGGTGGCATAGATATTTTAACAATGTTTATTCTTCTGACCCCTGAGCATGGAATGCTTTTCCATCTTTTTGAGTCTTCTTCAATTTCTTTCATAAGTGTTCTGTAGTTTCTAGATCCTTTACCCCTTTGGTTAGGTTTATTCCAAGGTATCCTATGGTTTTTGGTGCTATTGTAAATGGAATTGATTCTCTAATTTCTCTTTCTACAGTTTCATTGTTAGTGTATAAGAAAGCAACTGATTTCTGTGCATTGATTTTGTATCCTGCCACATTACTGAACTGCTGTATAAGTTCTAGTAATTTGGGGGTGGAGACTTTTGGGTTTTCCACATAGAGTATCATGTCATCTGTGAAGAGAGAAGGTTTGATTTCTTCTTTGCCAATTTGAATACCTTTTGTTTCTTTTTGTTGTCGATTGCTGTTGCTAGGACTTCTAGTACTATGTTGAACAACAGTGGTGAGAATGGGCATCCTTGTCATGTTCCTGACCTCAGTGGAAAGCCTCTCAGCTTTTTCCCATTGAGAATGATATTATCTGAGGGTTTTTCATAGATAGATTTTATGAAGTTTATGAAGTTTAGGAATACTCCCTGAATACTCCGAAGAGTTTTAATCAGGAAAGGATGCTGTATTTTGTCAGATGCTTTTTCTGCATCAATTGAGAGGACCATGTTGCTCTTCTCTTTTCTCTCATTAATTTGTTCTATCACACTGATTTGTGGATGTTGAACCACCCTTGCATCCCAGGGATAAATCCTTCCTTTCAGGTCTCTGATTTATGTTGGGCTTACTTAGTTCCTTTGTAGGGGAAAAGTTGCTTCTTCTTCCTTTTCTGTCATTTGAGCTACACTCTGCAATTCATTTCATCTCTTTTTCTGAGAGAGAAATACTTTTTACTTGAAGAATTATATTGTGTGGGCCCTCATGTATTGAGTGTCAAACATGGTTGTATAAAAGTATGCACTGTATGACTTGTGATGGTAAATATCACCATCTGGGATCCAAGTGAGGTCAGTAGACAAACTATCTTGTCAACCAAGAGAAACATGAGAAATGATAAATCATTGGTGTTTTAAGCCATAAGTTTTGTTTGTTACATAGAAATTCATAACTGATATACTAGGTGTTAAATATTAAAAATATTTATTCTTGGCCAAAAGCACAGGCTAAGGTCTAGAGGAAAAGCACATGAAAGTAAAATACAAACCGTGAAATTCTTACTCTACTAGAAAATATAGGTGCAGTGGGAGTTTAGAAGAAGGAATTCAAATTCAAAATAGGGAAAGTTTTCAGAGTAATGCTTTCCTTTATACATTGTATATTTCTCTATTCATACTAAACCACCTATTTTCTTTGCCTGCCTTTCTGAAAATGTATGAAAACCTATAATGAATTGTCCCAGGAGCCTTTTGAAATACTTATTTAATCTTCCTTCTACTGCTTTCAAATTATAGTCTTACTTGGTGCCTCACAGATGTTAGATATTCAGTGATTATCAAATTATTTTCTGAGCCACAGAGAAACATTCTCAGTAGCTCATAGTGATTTAATTTGAGCTTTATTATTAAAGAGAAATAAATGTAAAACATTTAGCTCATGGGATATAAAATTTTATTTGGAAAATATAACCTTGTATTAAAGGAGAAAGGTAGAAAGCAAGAACATAAGAATGACTGTTTCTTGGTACCATGTACTGTCCCCTTGGGTTGTAAACATATGAATAATTTATTACTGCTATTTGTTTGTTCTCCAAAAGTTTACAAATAGTGTTTACACGTAGAGCAACTTTATTTTCAAACTTCTAAGTCTATTTTTCCTTAAGTTTTATTTTTGCATGGGATTCTTAAAATGTGTCTTCAGTTAATTTCCATAGTAAAATATTCCAGAAGAATGGTAAGATTGCCCTTCAAGGTTCAATATGTTTACTGTTCTTGATGTCATCCTTTTGACATCATAGGTGATAAGATTGCAAGGGTTGCTTGGCCAGCCCACACATTTCATATGCCTGAAGGAAAGTAAGGGAGCAGCATTTATTCTATTTTGGGCTTTTTTTTTTTTTTTTTTTCTGATCATGGCCAATGATCTTGATTGTTTTATGTTTGGTTTTGAATGAAAAATGGGAAGTGAAAACTAACAACAAAAGGAAAAAAAGTAAAAATAACTTTAGGAATCCATATGAGATATTATCTCTGTCTTCCAGTTACATAACCTTTCTCAAGTACTGGCTGTTTTAATCTTCATCTTTATCTAAATACTTTATCTCATTTTCCCTCATCAGTAAATAAGAAGTATATTGTAATTAAATTGTAATGTATATTTTACTGTTTCTGTCTCATCATTAAAAACAGTTTTTATTTAAAATATGTCAATGATATAAAAGGATAAAAACAAATCAACTTTGCTGAAAGTATGTCCTATAATTTCAAAAATAACCTTAAGATTTCAAGATGGCCAGGTCACATGTACCTTCAAAACACACATGACAAAATATACTGGAGAAATACCACAGCAACTACTGCTTCCAAAGAAACCTTTTCTAAATTTCTTGAAATATAAATTCATTATGAATTTAGCTGTTGGAATCTTTCTATTTCTACTGAAGGATGTTCTAAGCATATAAACCTGTGATTCAGATTTTAGTGTAGAAACATTGTCTGAATCTTGTGGCCTAATCAGGGACACCGATAGATAATATTGAGTCAGGACAGTTTTCCCTTCCAGATAGTTAAATAATCCTCTTCTTTGTGTATTTAAAATCAGGTTAACAATATCATAGAATAATGGATCAATTTTCTTTGTGTTTTTCTATCACAATTACTGCTCCCCTCAGGTATATAGAGTCCCTGTGATACAAGGAGAATTGCCACAATGATCTCATTTTACAGATAAGGAAACTGAAGACACAGAAAAGTCATAGCAATGTAGGGACAGAGCTTGGAATCCCAAAATGTCACTAGAGCCAGGTGCTTTGGTCAAAACTGGTAGTCATAACCCGAGCCGAAGGCAGAGGCTTTAACCCACTGAGCACCCCATTAACTGTGGTTTTCTTTTCTGTTTGTTGGCTTACTTTTTCAAGGATTTCTATTAAACCTTGTTCTGATACCTTCCCACTTAGTTGTCCTTATCTTGTCATCTGCATGAGGCAATTCTCTACTGCTTAAGTTTTTTCCAACTTTACAAGTGCTAAGTTAATTAGCAAATTAATGTAATAATAAAATGCAATAAAAATACTATTTTATTTGTATGATGAGTTTATCATAAAGATCTTCTGAGGACCTAAATATAAGAACCATCTAAACATTCTCAGTGAAAAAATGAGGAAACTTTTTTCTTACAGTTATCAAAATGTTCTCTAATTTATTAATAAAATATGATTGTGAGTCATTAGAAAATATGCAGGTCTGGACAGATGGCACATGGAGTGACAGATTAAAAATTGAGCAAAATAGGGAATCTATTTAAAAAATTTCATCATAAAGGTGACTTTAATTAGTGGAGAAATCATTCAATTAATTGTGCTGAGACAAGTGGCAATCAGTTTGGAATGACAAAACCAAAGCCATCCTAGATTTATGCCTTGCATTATATACTAAAACAGTCTAGAAAATTTAAATGTAAATATAAAAATATAAGAGAACAAGAAAGTATAGGAAAAAGTATTTTTTGGTTGTGCAAAGAGATCTTTTTCAGTAAGACCAAAGCCAGGAACCATGTATTTCACAGGAAATTGACTACCTAAAAATAAAAGTAATCTGTATAGCAAAATACAACATAAACAGTGCTGATAATAATAAACGTGGAAAAGAATTAGCAACATGTATGTGGTAGGAAGTTATCATCCTGGATATGTAAAGAGCTCCTACAAATCAATAATGAACAGCCAATTAGACAAATAGGCAAAAAATGTATATTAGCAAATCAGTAAAGTAAATGCAAAATTAAATACAATGAATTTTGTTCATCTAAGATCACTAAGGACTAAAGCTAAATAATTATGGGTAGTATTGACAATAAAATGGCCAGGGATAAGTGCCATAAAATCTTGATACTTGTGTAAATTGGTACCAACTTTTAAAAACAATTTGGCAACATTGTGTGTGTGTGTGGGGGGGTGTGCAGAAATATTTGCAAGAATGTATTCCAAACTATTAAGAGTAGTTGTGAAATGGGCTCTCCAATGTGTGTTTTTTTTTAAGATTTTTATTTATTTATTCATGAGAGACAGAGAGGCACAGGCAGAGTGAGAACAGGCTCCCCTCTGAGCAGAGAGCCCGATGCGTGACTCAATCCTAGGACCTGGACATCATGACCTGAGCCGAAGGCAGATGCTTAACCACCTAAGCCACCCAGGCGCCCTCCAGTGCTTTTTTAAATAATTTTTTATGTTAAAAAAAGTTGTCTTGACTGTGAATAAGTTTTTGTTCAAATAATGAAACCATATTCAAAACGAGTAAGTTTCATAATATTAAATTAGTCAATCATTAACCCAGGGACCTTTCTGCAGATTGAAGTTACTTTAAGACAATGACTGGAGGAAGAAACAATACTGTAGTCATCAGATTCATTCTTTTGGGATTCTCAGATTATCCTAAGCTCAAGATTGTTCTCTTTGCAGTATTCTTGGGTTCTTACCTCCTGACAGTGGCCTGGAACTTGGGCCTCATCATCCTAATTAGAATGGACTCTTACCTACATACACCCATGTACTTCTTCCTCAGCAATTTATCCTTCTTAGATTTTTGCTATGTTACCTCCACAACCCCAAAAATGCTCTCAGACTTCTTCCAGAAGCCTAAATCCATTTCCTTTTTGGGATGCACTATGCAGTACTTCTTCTTCTCTAGCCTGGGTCTGACTGAGTGCTGTCTCCTGGCAGCCATGGCTTATGACCGATATGCTGCCATTTGTAATCCTCTGCTCTACGCCGCCATTGTGTCGCCCACCCTCTGTGTGCAGATGATGGTTGGAGCCTATATAACTGGTCTCTTTGGTTCATTGATCCAACTGTGTGCTTTACTTCAGCTCAATTTCTGTGGGCCAAATGTTATCAACCATTTCTTCTGTGATCTGCCTCAATTATTAGTCCTATCCTGCTCTGAAACCTTTTTCCTAAAAGTCATGAAATTTGTGATAGCAGTGATTTTTGGTGTGATATCTGTCTTTGTCATCGTGATATCTTATGGTTACATCGTTGCCACCATCCTGAAGATCAGCTCTGCTGAAGGCAGGTCCAAGGCTTTCAACACTTGTACATCTCACTTGACAGCAGTGATCTGTTTTTTTGGATCAGGACTCTTTGTCTATATGCACCCCAGCACTGATAATTCTCTGAGCCATGACAAGATGGCATCAGTCTTCTATACAATGGTTATCCCCATGTTGAATCCTTTGATTTACAGTCTAAGGAACAAGGAAATCAAAGATGCCCTTAAGAGGTGTAAGAAGAGAGCATTTTCCCATTGTCACAGTTAAAGGTCTGTGAAAATGGTGGCCCTATTGGTTGGAATTTTCTAGACTACATAAGGGAAATGCATTTAACTTTATTCAACTACTGATCTTCTGGCAGGATTGCAAATGAGTCAACCCATCTGAATCCAGGACTGGCTCAGTGCGATGCAAATCCTATGGCTTCTTTGAATCTTGACAGTTAGCTCTTTTTCTTGTATACCAGTAATGACCACACAAAGCAGTTAATATATTAATTGTTATAATAATATGAACCTTCAGTTCCTTGGTGTTTGACCTTTACACATTCTTTCTGAACTTCTGCCTGTAGCCTGGTGAGATTAGAGCTAAACACAAGACCAATAAATAGTCTTTCTCATACACATCACAAGCAGAATCATGACCTCTTCATGATTCAAGCTCTTTAGGTGCCTAAGGAAATTCCAGTTAATTGAGATGGGGAGATGGAGAGAAGCATTACTTCAGACTGTGACCTAACTTCCCTGAAGGGAGATCTGCCATAGGAAGTTTGGTCTGAGTTTGTTTTCTGAGTTTTTATTTCTAGAACTCAACATCAATAGTTTGTAATTGAATGAACAGGAGTATTTCCACAGTACTACACTGATCTGGGAAAGCTAAAATACAAAGGAAAGAAATGATCATTTGGACTCTAAGATAGAGTCCAAATTATTATCTGTTATTACGGCAGACTGGATAGCATAAATGTACCCATCACTGCAAAGCTAAAGATATTGGACAATTTTTTTTAAGAAAATATTTTGAAATAGATTTCTGAGCAGGCAAGAAAATAGGAAAACTTAGAATAGAATCCACATGTAAAACAAAACCAGAATCCTGAGAGTAAAGGCAGCTCTGAAAATGACTTTCACAGTGGGGGGATCTGCTGAAATCTGAAAGGATCTGTATTTTGACAGGCATATGAGGTCTGGGGAAAGAGAGACCAAGCCCGGGGCTGCCTGGGACATTGATAGGAGACCCTGATGTACATATGAAGGTCCAATTGACTGTACTTCAGTGTGAGAGGAAATTAAGAGGAAAAAAAATCCTATCTCACAAAAAAGAAATCTTGACTCTCTCAGGCTTCATGTTGGGTATGGCAAAAAGTAAACTGAGAAGTTGTAACTACATGCCCTAGTGGAGGTTTGTGGTCTGAATTCATAGTACCTGTGCAGTTCAAGGAATCTTTATCTGAGAATTAATTTTAAAGTAGTTCCAGGTTGATACTGCCCTCAAGTACCAATCAGAAGCAAATGCAAATCCCCTTTTAAGATTCTTGAGAATCTTAAACCCAGGCTCAAATGATTTTCCTACATAACTTTTTAAAGAAACTGGGTAACACAAATCTCAAAGTACACAAGGAAACAAGACCTTATGGGTGAAAGCCAAGAAGACACAGTCATGTCCAACCTATGAAGATGTCAGGAATAGCAGCTGTCTCAATACAAATATAAAATAGGTAGACTGATATGTTCAAAAACAAGAAGGGCAATTAAAAATATCTTTAAAGACCAGCAGAATGAAGTTTCCTGAGGATTTCTGCATCTGGAAGTGTGGTGAATTATGGATACCTACATGACCCTCCTAACTGAAGGGAGATCTGATGACCCTCCCAACTGAAATGTTGGATTTGAAATAAAATCATCTTTTAAGTGAATTTTCACTTAATTGAATGAAAAGGAGGAACAAGCTAAGTCTCTAGATGAAGTGAAACCAGGACCCCAGGGAAGTAAAAAAGTGCTAAAAATGAGTTTCTTCTTGGAGAGTCCTCCTGAACGCTGGAGACCTTAGCTTCTGCTGTGTCAGCTATGGGTGGTGAGGGCCAGAAGACAAACCTCAGGGTGTGAGCCCAGGTGATTTGGATGGCAACCTCCACGTAAAGCCCAGGTGATTATACCCTCAGTGAAAATAAGTGAGAATCCCACAGATTACGCTAAAAAAACAGCAACAAAAAAGTAGTTTATAGTAAATAAAGGCACAAACCTCTATACAGAGTCAAGCCCCCATAACTGAGAACCAGTAAGGGAAAAATTGTCCATGTAAACAGACCTAAAAATCTTCAGATATTGGAATTATCAGTAAAGAGCATAAAGCAATTAGGATTAGCCATGGTGAAACAGATTAAATCTCCCCTGAAGGAAGATCTTTGCTTCTTGAAGGGACAAATACTGAGAACAGGTCTGAGACCTGGCCACTCAGAGCACTGAAAACAAGGACATCAAAAGGAGGAGGCCTTACCATTTGCAACAACATGGATGGACCTTGAAGGCACTATGCTAAGTGAGATAAGTCAGAGAAAGACAATCAGTATATGACCTCATTTATATGTCAAAGCTAAACAAACAAAAACAAAAGCAAAACACCCAAACTCATAGACAGAGAGATCAGATTGCTGGTTTCCAGAGGAAGTGGAATGGAGTGTGGGCAAAATGGGTAAAGTTTATCAAAAGGTATGACCTTCCATTTATCAAATAAATCATAGAGATGTAAAGGACAACATTGTGACTCAAGTTAATGATACCACATTGTATATTTGAAAGTTGCTAATAGAGTAGATCTTAAACGTTCTCATCACAGGAAAAAAATTAAGATGGATGTTAACTAGACTTAATTACAGTGATCATTTCATAATAATATATTAACATCAAATCACGTTGTACATCTGAAATTCATATAATGTTGTATGTCAATTATAATCTCAAATAAAAGCAAAGGGAAGAGGCTTAGTATATCCATGTGGTGGAATATTATTCAGCCATAATAAGGAATGGAATAGCAGTACATGCTACAACATGGATGAACCTTGAAAACATCATGCTGAGTGAAAGGGTCCGTCACGAAGGACCATATATGGCATGATTCCATTGTAATGAAATCTTCAGGATAGGGAGATCTACAGAGACCACAAGTGGATTAGTGGTGGCCTAGGGACAAGGAGAGGGGAGTGATTGCTAATGGGTATGGAGTTTATTTTGATAAAAATTTTCTAAAATTAGATTGTGGTAATGGTTGCAAAACTCTGTGAATATACTAAAAGCCACTGGACTACACACTTTAAATGGGTAAATTTTATAATATGTGAAGCATATCTCAATAAAGCTTTAAAAAAAAAAAAGCAACAGAGAACAAGGATAAAAAAAAAAAGCAACAGAGAACAAGGATGGAAAGTGCATAGAACCAAAGGCGAGCCTCTTGGGAAGGCACTGTTTCTGTGATGGGTATTCCATAGAGATCTGGTAATGAAAAAGGAAATGAACCACGGAAATTAAAGGTCCTAAGAAAATTTTAAAAATCAAGTAAAACACAACCCCATCTCGTTTCCTAAGTCACCATGTACAAAAGAAACTGCCCTTCTTATACCAACATAAGAGGACACACTTTTACTAAGAGACATAGTACACTTACAACCATACTTGATTCCTGCATATCCCTGCACAGTGTCAGAATCTCAGCCCCCAGGCTCTGGTAAACCATGATTGATTAATACTCCCAGGATCCTAGCAATCCCCCCACCCCTCGCTGTTGTTCTGTGGCATGGTACAGATTATCGCTCACCAACAAGACACACTGGACAACTCCATGCTCTTGGGACAAAACTGAGCCCAGTGAGGAACTGAGAAGGAAGAGGGGGCAGCCCCTTCGATCAGAAGTGGAAATGAAGAGATTCACCATAGATTTCCTTAAAATAGCCTTTTTTCCCCCAATGCAATTAAAATATGACTTGTGCCAATTAGAGTTATATATGGATTGCCAGAAATATGTTACATAGTTATGAAGATGATCACATTAACCAAAGAATATGAAGTGGCAGGTAAACTGGAATAAATTTTGTAATATGTGAAGCGTGTTTCTTACCTGTGTATGATGTATCTATTACAATGAGACATCAAAATATGAAATCCTGTTAGACTCTCATTAACCAGTAGAGGGAGATCCCACACAAGAGAAAGTAGTGATTGAGCCCTTAACAGAGACATGGCCTCAGGCAGGTCTGACTAGTGACAGTGATGATACTGACTTGAGCGTGTGTAACTCTTTACGGTTTATATCCACATTTGGTCCTCATGACAGTGTGGCTGGTAGATGAGGAAGCAGAACCTCAGCTCCATTTGCTGAGGCGACCCAGCAGATGAGCAGCAGATGAGGGGCAAGGCATGCCTGTTTACTGGCATCACCCAAGGGGAAAGAATGTTAACACCTCTCCCATAGTGGTCAGACAGGATACTCTTTTTCTCCAACAGTTGCCACGTTAGTTGGGATTGCCCCTTCGAATACCTTGGCTTGCATACCCGAGAGAGGCTGAATACATTCACCTCCCTACTGTGCACAGGAGATAGGAATACATCTCTTTGATACTTCTCTTCCTCCCAAGCACTCACAACCTCTCAGTCTCTTCTATGTTTGGATAAAAATAAGACAATTCTGACTGTAAGAAAATTCCTCCTTGAACTAAGCAACAAGTTCTTTCCAAGTGACTTCAACTTATTCTCAACTGCAAAGGGGACATTAACTATCCTCTCTCCTTACGTCATAAGATGCAGAAGAAGCAGGTGGAGCTAAACAATGCAATACCTTCTCTTACTGTGTTCGGGAGGAAGATAGTAAGCAGAGAACCCAGCTGCACTACGCTCAGACTTCTGACTCAAGAAGTTGAGATAATATATCTGTTGTTCTAAGCTGTTAAATTTGTGTTAATTCATTATGCTGCAATAGAAAACTAATATCCTCATTGCAAGTTGTAGTTTGTTTCTTTGTAAAGCTACCCACCACCCCCCAAAAAACTTTGCAGTTAATATCCCAATGAAGCTATTATATATATTTTTTAAATTTCTTTGGTTGTCCAAAGAAGGTTGTTTAATTCAGGATGTAGTTATTGAGCTCTATTTGATGCCAGCCACTGGAACACAAAGATGAATAAGTTAAAATTTTAAAAATCCTCAAAAGAAGTAATACGAGTAAATGCATAACTGTTATCTGAGTCAGAAAGTGATGGGAGCCAGGAGGGAATGAGAATTTAGGTTAGGGAGAATTGATGGTGTCAAGAAAGGCTATCCTGGAGTGGCTTTGGGGAATATGATAGGGCATCAACAAAAGGCTCAGGAAAGATTTTATGCAGCAGTGAATTTTTTGGTGGAGTTAGAGACCACATTTAAATAGATGATCCCATCTGCAAACTAAATCTGGGACTAGTCCTGGAAAGAGAAGAAGGCGGTGAGGGGTGGTGGTAGGAACCGCTCACAGACAGAGTGATGAACCCATGAATTTGGGAGGGTCTAAGGAACAAGAATTCATTAAGAATAGATTCACTGAGAGTTGCACAGTAGAAAAACAGGAAGTTTTGGTAAAGGGAAATATTAGAGTTTGAGATTTTGAAATTAAGAAGTTTCCCATTCTGGGGGCACCTAGGTGGCTTAGTGGGTTAGAGCCTCTGCCTTTGACTCAGGTCATGATCTCAGGGTCCTGGGATCGAGCCCTGCATCCGGCTCTCTGCTCAGCGGGGAGCCTGCCTCCCCCCCCTCTCTTTCTCTCCCCCCCTCTCTCTGTCAAATATATAAATAAAAATCTTTAAAGAAAAATCTCTAAAAAAAAAGTTTCCCATTCTGGTCTGAGTTGGGGCTGCCAAATCATGTGACTGGGGTGGCATAGAGTTTCAAGTTGGTGGTGGTGTAGAGGTCAAGATAATGTGAAGCCAGGGAATTTGGAGAGGCATCCCTCTTAAAACCATGTGGTTCATCTTTCTGGTTGACCTTAAAACACAGAGGGCTAAATAAATATGCACTTGAGAAATATGCAGAATAATGAGATAATACTGGTGAGGTGAAATCAATCTAGAAATATTTCTTGCATTATTGAGCTTGAAATTTGGTCTTAGGGAGAGGCAACAAATGGGTGAACAATAGGTCATTCCCTGATTTTCCTAGCCATATGTAGTTGATTGCCCAAACTCATTCATTGATCAACTTGAGAAGAGTGTTGTCTTGAGACATCAGAGATATAATAGAGACAGCCCATTGGGGTTTCCCCTCTACCTTTCTAACTGCCACACCTGACAGAATTTCAACACTAATTTTAGATTTTCAGGACTAACTAATGATTCGGTAAAATGAACAGATACTTGGGGCACCCGAGTGGTTCAGTGGGTTAGAGCCTCTGCCTTCGGGCCAGGTCATGATCTCAGAGTCCTGGGATGAGTCTCATATCTGGCTCTCTGCTCAGTGGGGAGCCTGCTTCCCCCTCTCTCTCCACCTGCCTCTCTGCCTACTTGTGATCTTGCTCTCTGTCAAATAAATAAATAAAATCCTTTAAAAAGATGAACAGATACTTGATAATCCATAGTTGTCTTCCCCTCTCTTCTTCTCTTGCTTCCCCAAACCATCAACATCCATGTAGCCTGAACTGTCCCCTCTTTGTCTGGCTTTTTATGGCCTCATAACAAGGCCTTTCCCACCATCTGGGATCCAGCTGGATAGTCCTCTCCGGTAAATATCCATCAGCCTAATAGCCTGCCTCTAGTCACAGCTGCCTCTTCTTGAAATTGAGCCCCACTGACAAAATGCTTAAAAGTACTAAGATCAAGCAAGTTCAGGGTGGTTGCACATTTCCCAAGTCACATCAGCTTTGGATATTTTTCAAGTCTATTTTAAGGGACAACTCAGTTTTGTAATGCATGGCATTTAAATGGATGGATGATTCCCAAATGCTCCATGCTTGCCTGTGTTCCTGGTCTTAGCAAGGCTTCTATAGGAAAGGCTTGGGGTGGGATTACTCAGCAGGGGATACATAAAAATGTGGCTTCCTAGAAGAGGCTCTACCCCTCTCATCACTCTAAACAGGACTGAAGGATCAGAGTCTCTTTAAAGAACAGACAGTAGACGCTGGGAAGGGCCACATCTGTCTGACACATGTGGTTGGGTGACTATTTTCTAGGTTTTACTACCTTGCTGGTTTACAGATCTAGTCTAAGACTGAGCATAGATTCCAAGAGACCACCTTCTCCGCTTACCCTGGATCCAGAAAAATAAACTTTTATTCTGTTTTTGATGAGCTAAAACAACTATTTACATGGACAGACAAGACCAGCCTCCTACAACTTTGCCCTCTATGGGGCCCCTCCCATTTTAACCCCTCCCTATCTGTTTCCTCGTTCCTTGTCTTTCTCATTACTGCTTGCCTCTGGGTTACCATGCAGCCTTCCTTCACCTCTTGTGATTGGCACAGCCTTCCATGATGACTCTGCCAACTATTGGTCATGATATGGGGAGCAGCCACAACTGAGGACAACTGCTGCAGGCTATCCCTCTCCATGGCCTTTCCTTCAGTCTTCAAATCTGTTCAGGTTTCCCCAATCTTGAGGATTATTTCACTTGACATTGCCAGTCACTGTACTTAATTTTCATTTCATTCTCTTCTTTAACTACCAAACTACCATTCACTTTCTACAGCACCTGGCTTTACTCAAATACCCTGGTCCCCACTCCAAATACCCCATCTGGGATAATTGAGCTTCTGTTGAAACTGTGATGGGAAAATCACAGCCTCCTTCCTATTTGCCACATCCAATGGCCTCTTGTTCCTCTTTTCTCCTTGTTGATTTCCATGCCATGTTCACCAAGCATCACTAGATTGTGAGGATTCTGAGGATCAGATCAGGAATTTGGGAACCATCAGGATATTAATGAACAACAAACTAATGAATATTCTTGAGCAAGGAATGACATGATTGGATCTGTGCTTTAGGGAAGTCCATCAGCAGTTTAAGGAGGAAGGACTGAATTAGAGAGTCTAAAGTCGGAAAGATCAGTTAAAGGGAAAGTGGCCAATTATGAACAATCAGGTTAGAACCCCCTGACAAAAAGGGACTGGGGTGGAGATGTCACAAAAGGAGGCCTTGATTCTATTGATGGTATTTTTATTCTGCAAATGTGAAAGAGAGTCCTTTCTGAAGTTTTGTCTTGGAGAGGAGGGACAGAGAGAGAGAGAGAGAAGGAGAGAGACAGGAATTTTATTTTTTAATTAACAGTCTTAAGGAAGGCACATATTGCATGGAACACTGGATGTTACATGCAAACAATGAATCATGGAACACTATATCAAAAACTAATGGCGTACCGTATGGTGACTAACATAATAAAAAATCAATCAATCAATCAATCACAGTCTTCCAGCACCCTATCCTTTTACCCTTCAATCTGCAGTAAGGAGTGTTTCGGTTTTATTTTTATATTTTTAATCTAGAAAAGATAATTGCATACAAACTACTGCATTGGCCACGGTGATCCTTTCCACAATATCAAGCCTTAGAGAGACCCCAAGAAGGTCGGCTTAAGGTCAGGAGCTGGGACTTTGAGGAATGGGTCTAAATTTTTTAGCCTCACATGGAGGACTATGGCCCTGGTAGAAAAGAAGCGGGTGGGGATTGGGGGGGTGGAGAAAGGAAGCTATAGCAGATTTTTCTCATTGGAGGCAAGCTGCAGAGTTGCCAACATAAACAGGGTGTGGCCACCATCTTTCATAAATCCTTGAAGGAAGCCATGTGTCCTATGGGTTTGCACAATGCCCACTTCCTTCCATTCCTTGCATGTCCCTCCCCAGGACACAGAAATAGAATTCAAGTCTTTTCAAGTTGGATATTTGATAAAGCATGAACAAAATGTACACGAGGGAAATCTGGCCCTAGAGAAACAGCTTAAGGTTATTTACTTTTAAACTCCTTGCACATAGATCTTTTGAAAAATGAGGTCTGTCAAATGATCCCCTCCCCATTGCCATCCATTTTTCATGTCCTTCTGGGAGGAAATGGGATGTAGAGGAGGAAGATGGACTTTGATTTCTAGGAGACTTGAGCACAAATTCCAGCATTGCCTCAATCTATTTTGTGACCTTTGGTGAGCACATCTCCAAAATTCCATTTTCTCATCTGAAAAACACATTTAAGAATGCTTTCCTTTCAGAGGTACTGTGAGGATATTAGGAAATAAAGTATGCAAAACCGCACCACCAAAAATTTTAGTATGTGTCTTCTTTCCTCTCTATTTCACAGAATCTATAATCTTAGAATTTTACAGAACCTATAAGGTCAACTAGTTCAGACTCTCTCTCTCTGATAGCCTATTTTAAAATTTTTTCCCAGTTTTATTGAGAAGTAATTGACATATGAGGTTGTATGAGTTTAAGGGGTTTAACATAGTGACTGGATGTTTGTATATATGATGAAATAATCATCACAATAGGCTTAGTTAACATAATTTTTTTCTTGTGATGGGAACTTTTAAGATCTACTCACTTAGGAAATTTCAAATATATAATACAGTGTTGTTAACCATAGTCATCATGCTGTACATTACATTCCTATGATGCATGTATCATATAACTTGTAGTTTGCACCTTTCTTTTGCACCTTTGTCCATTCTCCCTTAGCCTCCACCCTCCTGCCTCTGACAACTCCTAATCTGTTCTCTGTTTCTATGAGTTTGTTTCTAATTCCACATATGAGATTTTCTCCTTATTTTCAGTGATAGAAAATCTGTTTTCTAGAACACCCCATTCTAGAACATCCATTCCATCTTTGGACTTTCCTATTATTTTCCTATAATCTCTGTCTGTCTAGAGTTTTCCTATAATCTCTGTCTTTCTAGAACATCCATTCCATCTTTGGACTTTCCTATTATTTTCCTATAATCTCTGTCTGTCTAGAGTTTTTCTATAATCTCTGTCTTTCTAGAACATCCATTCCATCTTTGGACTTTCCTATTATTTTCCTATAATCTCTGTCTCTCTCTCCCCCTCTCTTGATGTTACTCATTTAGTCCCAGTTCCAACCTTTGGAGTCATCCAAAAGATACTTTTACATTGAAAGATTCTATAATAATTCTAATGCTTTACAAAGGTAACCACTGTTGTTTGAAACATCATTTTGAGGCCAAAAGGTACTCTTGGCTTTCACTGCCTCTGGAGATATCTTATTGGAATCAGACCAGAGACTAGGAGTATAATGGAAGCAGGGCCAATGGAAATCACCTGCATTCAACCAAAGCTGGCATCTTCTTTACCCCTGAGCCCAGATAGCCAGTCAGGCTGGCCAATAGTGCTCTTGGGGACATGTCATATCCCACAACCTAGAGAGACCCAATGGTACTTAGGAGAGAACTAGCCTTCCTTTAAAGCCCTGTCAAGTCCTTCCCTTGGTAGCCAATTTACAGTAGCTACATCCAAATTTTATTTACCTCTTTGTCCAAGCCCAGTGCTTCGGGTGCCAGCAGAGATGGTTTCACTGTAAATCCAAGTGTCTGGTCTTAGCCATCTGACTGAAGCCCAGAGCTTAAGGAGGTGTAGGTGAGTCTGCCCTTTGTCCTTCTTTAGGAACGGTGAGTCCTAGAATCACAGAATGGGAGCATTGGAAAGACTTTTGAAGGGAGGGAAGATGGAGTAGGCAGGGTGCTGGCATCTTCTCTCCCTACTGCTCTGACTTTAACCAGAGGAGCTGGACTACCTATTTTATATTCTGGACTTCTGCAGAAAATTTTGTTTTTAAAAAGGTTCTTCTCTTTTCAAGTGCAAATGAGAAGGGAAAGTGGACTAGAAAACACTATTGTGTAGACAGGAGGTAAGAAGATTAAGATTCAGAATGGCAAAAAATTTTTCCTAGGGCCACAGAGCAAAAAGGTAGGAGATGCAGTACTTGAATCAGCATTGTTTTTAAAGCTTTCGGTCCAGTGGTTTTCATGCTTTTCAAGAATCATGAGGGTGTGCATGTGAGTATGTTTGCATCAAAACAAATCATCTAGTTTCCTTGGATCCTCTCTAGTTACCATTGAGACTCCAGTCTTTAGAATAAGGTAAAGCAGAAAGAGCTGCTCCTGGAAAAGGAGATATAGGCCCTAATTTCATCTCTCCTACCAACCTGCTATATAGACATTTGCTCTTTCTCTTTAGATTTACATTTACTATTTATAATGGAGAGAGGCTAGGCTAACTGGTTTTACTTCTATTATTTTAAGTATATCTCCAGAATTTTCTGGACATCCATGCAGCATTTAAAATACCATAATTCCAGTGATCTAGGGATTAGGGCAAGTTTATCATAAATATGTTAAAAAACCTTTATTGAGCCAGGCAAATATTTACTGGGCACCTATAAAGTGCCAAGCACTATAACAGATGAGAAGAAAAAACTGGTGAAAGCAGAAAACATATTGTTTCCCTTAAAAGCTAGTCTTTGTAGGTTTTCTTTATTGTACCCTGCAAAATCATCTGAACTGCACATACCCTCTGCACCTCAGTTATATAATTTATTTGGGAGCTACCATACTAGAACTCCATTTCTCTTTATCTTGGTATGTAGCTTCAACCTTGTTAAAAGATAAGCAGATCTTCCCAGTAGAGTATAAGAAAACTCTTTATAATGATTTCCAGAATTCAGATTCCACATTACCAATCTTGTCTAGTCAATTAGTTTGGGGAAAGGATAACGCATCTATTGCAGCTACACCTATAATATGGTCCTGTAGATTTTTCAGACCCTCTGCCATATTCTTTTATGACATTCAAGAAAGAGAATAGGCTCTGCAGTCAATCAGTGATTTAAATCTTGGCTCGGTCACTTGAGCCCTTGACTTGTCATAACCTCAATGAGTTTTTGGTCTATAGGAGGTATCTTCGAATTGTTGCAAATTGAACTCATTCAGCAAATACTATTTTATGTCTACTCCATGCCAGAAACTGTAGAAGGCACTGAGTTTATAATGTCTTCCCAGACTTTACAGTTAAGGATACAGACATAACAAGTCAGCAAATAAAAGGAAGTACAAAATGTGGTAAGTGTTAGGAAGTAAGCCAACATGTTGGCAATATTTAAATATTGGCAATAACATAAGTAAAGGGCATATGGTCAATGTAGCTATTGTTATGTACAAGTACGTGCACCTGGCTTTAAGGAGCAGGTGCAATGGAGAGCAGACTCTGGACTAGGAATGGAGAGATCTGGATTCAAATCCTGACAGTGCTGATCATCTGTTAAGCAATAAAAAGTATTTCTTTTTCTCTCCAAAACTTGATGTAACTTTTTTCTTTTAATCTTCATAATTTATGAGGTGGTCAGTACTACCATTATCTTTGTTTTACAGTTGAGGGAAATGAAAAGAGGAGACTTAAGAGTGATGTGTTGCTGGGGCGCCTGGGTGGCTCAGTGGGTTAAGCCTCTGCCTTCGGCTCAGGTCATGATTTCAAGGTCCTGGGATCGAGCCCCACATCGGGCTCTCTGCTCGGAAGGGAGCATGTTTCCCTCTTTCTCTCTGCCTGCCTCTCTGCTACTTGTGATCTTTCTCTCTGTGTCAAATAAATAAATAAAATCTTAAAAAAAAAAAAAAAGAGTGATGTGTCGCCTTACCCAAGGCTGCACAGCCTGTGAGTGGGGATGCGGGGTTAGAGACTGGCTTTGCCTGATAAGAGCCCAGCTTCTGATACCCACTGATGAGGTAACAGGTGTGGGAATGCTGCATCAACTCAAAAAACTATCTAAGTAGTGATGGTAGCTCTCAGACCATGCAAACTATGATATATATGCACATATATATCCATATAAAATATAATATGCTATATATTCATATAATATACATTATGCACAGTTGTCCTTATAAGGACATTTAACACATGCTGTATCCTCTGTATCTGTACTTCCGGATAATTCATGTCAAAATAACCAGGTTATTGATGTGTTAATCATATAAAAATGATTGGTAATTCACTTTCATCACATTCTAAAAAGGTATTAGACTATATATCATAGACCCTTGGCTTGATATGGGAAAGAATCATGGAGACTCTTGCTAACATATACCTTTGATGATAACCGTGAACGTGAGAAATAAGGAGGCAAGGAAAACTTGTCTGGCGATTTATGGTTTTTCACCCCTGCTGCATTGCAGAATGAATGATGCTGTTGCATCTCAGGGGAGTGTGCATTTCTAAACCTACTCCTCTAAACTCAAATCAGCAATAGCTTTCCTCCTGGCTTTTGAAGCAACTGTCTGGTCTCCTAAGCAGCTTCCACATCTGCTTCCACACTGGAACACTTCTCTGTTATAGTGTAAAACTCTTATTTGATGACTAGTTCCCTGTTTACAAAGAAATAATTAAATTTTTAAAAACAACTCAAAACTTTTATGCTTTCCCTCTTGCCTATAGGAGAAAAGCCAAACTCTTTAGCACGATATTTATCCAGAAAATATTTGTTGAGCACCCACTATGTGCCAGGTATTGGTGTAGGTGCTTGCAATATTTCAATGAACAAAAGAGACAAAAATTCCTGAAAATCCTGGTCTTCCTTAAGCTTACATTCTAGCAAAGGGAGAGAGACAATCAACTGTACCAACAACCAGTCAATTACATGCAATAGGAGAAGGTGATAAGTCCTATAAAAAGAGCAGAACAGGGTAAAAGGGGACAGAAATGTGGAAGTGGAGAGAAGGCTGAAATTAAATATGAATATGCATGCACATGTAAGCAATTATATGTAATAGCATATGCAATTGTATGCATAGTATATGCAATTGTATATATACATATATATGAAATGATTAAACAAATGTTTTTGCCATCTTTGCTTTTGCTTTCAAAGATCTCACACAATTTGCCCACTTCCTGCTGTCACTCAAAACTAGACTTTTGTTAATGTTCTTTTAACCTTGCTCACCCTGTGCTCAGTAGGAGCATCAATGCTGACATTTTTAAGGTGTCCCAAGTACTATGCTCTCCTATGCTTTTGCAAATGATTTTCCCATCTTTATTATAAAGTTCTCTGAATCTCTCTTTATTATAAAGTTCACTGCCACCAACCCCCTCACACACCAAATTTTCATCCTGCTAACCCTTTATTCACTGTTGGAACCTTCCTCAAACACATGTCTCGGAAGCCTCCCACTGCTGTGCCCAGGATCCAGGTGCTGTACAAATACTTCCCTCAGGGCACCTGTCCCACTGTGCTGTGGTTTGTCTGTTTCCTGTCTGTTCCATGCCTTAAATTGAACATTTTGAACTTAATAATAATGTTTTATTACTTTCTACATCATCCACATTTAGCCCTATCAAACATAGGGTGCAAGGTTTGTGATCAGTTGATAATATTTGTGCTAAACAAGCACTGGCACTTCCCAGTGTTGACCTTTTCTTTTTTTTATTTTAAGATTTATTGTGGAGAGAGATGAGTGCGAGCGTGAAGGGGGAGCAGAGGGAGAGAAAGAAAGAAGCAGACTCCCCGCTGAGTATGGGGCTCAATCTCATGACCCTGAGATCATGATCTGAGCAGCAATCAAGAGTCAGATGCTTAACCAACTGAGCCACCCAGATGCCCTGAACTTCTATTTTTAACTCCTTTCTTTAATCTTTAAAGGGGATGCCAGTGTTTCACACCTCTGTATGCTTCATTCCACTGATTAAAGGAGAAAGAACACCTTGACCCCGTAAGAGCTGGTCAGAACAAATTATGATGATAAGAAACACAGAATTGCCTCTCTGGTTATTTCAATTTATATATATTTAGTTTCTTTAAGAAAAGAAAGAAGTATCTAGCACAAATCTGAATAGCTCAATAATCCAACCACAGTGCTTAGAAGCAAGTGAAAACAAGGGGGGTATTTAGTCCAAGTTCTATTAATAACTTCATTCAGGAAAGTGGTGGCATTGGCAGTGAAGGTGATGGTCCAGACAATGCAAAAATGTCAGTCCTTTCTGAGCTGTCAGTATTGTGTGAACAGTGTATCAGAATCAGGATGATAATCATCTCCATGAAAAACCCAATAAATGCTGTAGAGAGGAATTCTACGTTGGATAGAGGTAGGGCATTTGCTTTCCAGTGTCTCCTGTGACTTGGGAACTCTATGATTCCATGGCAGAACAAAGTGGTTTCTTCACCTGGATTTTCACTCCTCAGGAATCTCTTTGGGGCTCTGCTGGCAGCAGAGAAAAGATCCATGGCTGTGGAAAGGAATATCAGCATGACAACCAATTTCATCCTTTTGGGATTTTCAGACTATCCAGAGCTACAGGTTGTCCTTTTTGTGTTGTTTTTGGGGATCTACTCCATGACTCTGACTTGGAACCTGGGCCTCATTGTCTTGATCAGGTTGGAGTCATGCCTCCATTCTCCCATGTACTTCTTCCTTGGAAACTTGTCCTTTGTTGACATCTCATATACATCCTCCATTGCCCCCAAGATGCTCTGCGACTTCTTCAAGCAGCAGAAGACAATCTCCTTTGTGGGCTGTGCTGCTCAGTTTTTCTTCTTCATTGGCATGGGGGGCACTGAATGCTGTCTCCTGGTGGCCATGGCATATGACCGGTATGCTGCCATCTCCAACCCTCTTCTCTACACAGCCCTCATGTCACCCACCATCTGCTTGGGGATGGTCATTACAGCATACACTGGAGGGTTGCTCACTGGATTGGTCCAAACAAGCTCCGTATTCCAGCTGCATTTCTGTGGGCCACGAGTCATTAACCACTTTTTCTGTGACCTACCACCTCTGCTTGTCTTATCTTGCTCTAGTACCTTCCTCAGCCAGGTAGTGAACTTTCTTGTTGTGTGTGCAGTTGGTGGGACATCAGCTCTTGTTGTCCTGGTGTCCTATGGCTACATCATTGCTGCTGTCATGAAGATCCATTCAACCCAAGGACAGATGAAGGCGTTCAACACCTGTGCCTCTCATCTGACCACAGTGATTCTCTTCTATGGCTCTGGTCTCTTCTCATATCTCCATTCTAGTGCTGGCTACTCACAGGACCAAGATAAGGTGGTGTCCATGTTCTACGGAGCTGTGATTCCCATGCTGAATCCCATCATATATAGTTTGAGAAACAAAGAGATCAAAGATGCATTAAAAAAACTCAAGAACAAGAAGAAGCAGATGTCCTCTCTGTGTCTTATAGTTCCTTGAGTTAAAAAAAAATCTCAAGTACTGCTATATGCAAATAGGCATAGTAATAAGTTGGTCACAGAATCTGAGTAATGAAGAAGCTATTTCAAGCAAGATCCCCAACCTACATGTCTACTGCACAATTAGACTCAACAAAGATTTTTCTTCCTTTTGTCTTTCTTGTCATGGACTGATGTAGTTTCAATTTTGGTTACTTGCAATAGAAAACAAATATTCTTTTTGATGACATTCTTTAGCTCTGTGACAACAGGCACTGGGCCCTGGGTGCCATATCTTAGAGTCAGTTGGATCATAACCCCAGGACCACAAGCATCCACTACAGACGTCTTTACAATATAACATGGCTCATACCAATCCATTTACCACTTGGGACAAGTTTTCTCTTCCCCTTGCCTTGGATTCCTGCCTATCCAAGGGTTGGTACTGACCAGGAAGGCTGACTCCGGTTCAGGAACCTGAGAGCTCTAATTGGTTGGGTCTAGCAGTGGTTGATCAGAGCCAGAAGAGCAATAGCATACCTATAAACTATGTCCTAGGTGAGCCAGTGATCACGTTTGTGGGGTCATGAAGTCCTCTGAGCCAGAAATAGGAGCCCAAGCCAGCAGATCCAAAGTTGTGAAGTCACAATGAGCAAAAAGCAGAGATAAGTTTAAGTAAGAAATTCTAAAGGAGAGTAGAGTGCCAAACGTTTCATTTTCTTAACTGAAACCACCTAGTGACTGGGTGGGACCTCCTGGTTTAAAGAATGGGATCAGAGAAGAGAGGCTTCCCCTGGAAACTCTAATTCTATATCTGCTCCCTGAACGGTTCTCACTCTTGGTGCTGTATGGCTATTTCCTCTCTTTCCTCACCTCATCCCCAACTTACTTTCACTTTGTGTTCTAGTATTTTGTTTTTTAAAATTTAATTTAATTTTTTCAGTGTTCCGAGATTCATTTTATGCACCACACCCAGTGCTCCATGCAATATGTGCCCTCCTCAATACCCACCACAAGATTCACCCATCCCCCCACCCTCGGCCCCTCCAAAACTCTCCATTTATTTCTCAGGGTCCATCCACAGTCTCTCATGGTTTGTCTCCCCCACCAATTTACCCCAATTCACTTTTCCTTTCCTTCTCCTAACGTCCTCCATGTTATTCCTTATGTTCCACAAATAAGTGAAACCATATGATAATTGACTCTATCTGCTTGACTTATCTATCTCACTCAGCATAATCTCCTCCAGTCCCATCCATGTTGATACAAAAGTTGGGTATTCATCCTTTCTGATGGCTGAGTAATATTCCATTATATATATGGACCACATCTTCTTTATCCATTCGTCTGTTGAAGGGCATCTTGGCTCTTTCCACAGTTTGGTGATTGTGGACATTGCTGCTATGAACATTGGGGTACATATGGCTGTTCTTTTCACTACATTTGTATCCTTGGGGCAAATACCCAGTAGTGCAATTGCAGGGTCATAGGGTAGCTCTATTTTTAATTTTTTGAGGAATCTCCACACTGTTTTCCAAAGTGGCTGAACCAACTTGTTCTAGCATTTTTATCTTGTCTCCTGGCTCTCCGGAATTTGACCTCAGCCTGTCCCATGAACCTGACATCCCTGCCTTCATGTTTATGCATTATCTCAGAAGGGACCCCACTCCAGGACATGAGATGGGACAACCAAGTCAGTGAGCAGAACTGAATGTGCATTTTAAATCATATTTTTCCCAAATACTTTTATTTTTTCAGTGTTCAGGATTCATTGTTCATGTACCACACCCAGTGCTCCATGCAATATGTGCCCTCCTCAATACCCACCACCAGGCTCACGCAACCCCCCGCTCCCCCCTCCAAAACCTTCAGGTTGTTGCTTAAATCATCTTTGATCCTATTTTACAAGATGGTTCTTGAACAAAGGATAAACATTTCTGAAATGCTGATTCTTTAATGGTTGTGTATATGTCATGGCGAATCATGACAGCCATCCCTAAGTCATGTCAACTTTGGCTATAAGTAGTCTGCCTCCGCCTTCTTTCAATTCATGCTCTTATTTGATCTAGTCTCTGACCACTTGCATTATTCATAAAGTGTTCCTTTTTCCTTGACTTCTCCAAAACAGGTTAAGAGTTAAGGGGTGATGGGGGTAAATCAGAGGGGAGATGAACCATGAGAGACTGTGGACTCTGAGGAACAAACTGAGGGTTTTGGAGGGTTGGGGGTGGGGGGTTGGGCGAGCCTGGTGGTGAGTATTGAGGAGGGCACGTATTGCATGGAGCACTGGGTGTGGTGCATGAACAATTAATCTTGTAACACTGAAAAAATAAACATATTTGGGGAAAAAAAAAGAGTTATAGCAATGTCACAGAAGACTACCTGTTGTATGATTTGATTTACAGATTTCTAGAAAAGATAAACTGTAGAAATGGAAACACATTGGTGGTCACCTAGAGCTGGCAATGGGAACGGGCATCAACCATAAATGAGGATGAGGAAACCCTGGGGAGTGATGGAAGTATTCTAAAACTGGATCATGAAAGTAATTGTGCAATTATATAAATTTGCTAAAAACTCATTGAGCTGTACATTTAAAATGGGTGAATTTTAATGCATGTAAATTGTGCCTCAATAAAGCCTTTAAAAATAAGTGATAAACTATGAAACAACAACAACGAAGAAAAAACAGGAAACCAAGGCTGTTAGCTGGGTTTCGAGAGAAGAACACAAGCATGTATTATCCCATTTTTATGCATTAGGATGTGCCCGATGGCACACGGCTAGTAAGTGACAGAACCCAGATGCAAACCTTCACTCTTTAGCCCCAAACCCATGTTGCTGACCCCTCCACTGAGCAAACTTTCTTCCCTGTTGTGCGACCAGCTTCCAGTCAGAGCCACTGTGTATAGAGCCATCGTGAGGGACTCTGCTCGCATCACGATGTGACCAGAATGCTCATCTGAATGACACCTAAGCAAGAGACCCTCTGAGGTCTGACGTCCTTGGACAGTTCATTTAAGTTGCTGTTGTTACTCTTCCGTGAGTGTGGTATGCTGGGGTTCATTTGGTGTTTTTCGTATATTGCTCATCTGGCAGAAAATTACTACTCTACAAGTTCCCACAGATGGCTTTATTCTCCATTGCTATTAAATTGGTTTTGAGCAAGAAAAAAAAAGAGTTATAGCAATGTGTTCTCATCACATCCTCTTTTTTCTACCAGCACCTGTGACGCTTTCTTATTTTTTTCTTGGTCAGTTAGTAGTCTTCTCCCTGAGCTGTTAACATCTGTGTAAACTGCTCTTCATTAAAACATAGACGTGACTGGGACAAACTATGTGCTTAATACATATTTGTTTAATAAATGAATAAAATCCAAATTCACTTGGCAGATAATTTTGAGATTTTATGCCAAAGGAAGAGAATTAACACTTAATAGTTGCTTATTATATGCCAGGCATTGTGCCCAAAAGTTTCTAAAAATTCTGTTTCAATTCTGGTGGTTTTTTTTAGATTTATTTATTTATTTTAGAGAAAGGGAGAGAAAGAGAATGAGAAGGGGCAGAGGGAGAAGGAGAGAGAAATCCTCCCACCGAGTGCTGAGCCTGACATGGGTCTTGTCCCAGGACCCTGAGACCATTATCTGAGCCAAAATCAAGAACTGGCTGAGCCACCCAGGTGACCCAGAATTCTGTTTCAATTCTATAACATATGCACAGATTCCTTGCTGAAAAAAAGATTTTAACACTATAGGTAAGAAAATGTCTCCTTTGACCATACTTCTCAGTTTCAGTTCCTTCTTGCACTCCCCAAGAGGTAATGACTATTATGTTAGTATGTGAATTTAGTTTTTCTGCGTATTATATACATGCCAACATATAATATTGCTTTATGTGGCTCAGTGTGTATTTACATAAATGGTATCATACTGAATGATCCTTCCATACCCTGTTTTTTTTTAATCAATATTATTTCTTAGAACTCTCTACATGCAATACATTTAAATTTACCTCAGTCTTCTAAATTATTTCACAGAATTGTCACACCAAAATTCGTGTAATTATTCTGCTTTGATGGACATTTAGGTAGTTTCCAGTTTTTGTTAGTTTATTACAAACAGTGTTGCAATATACGTGCTTATACTACCTCTTTGTGCCAATACCCAATTTTTCTGGTAGAAACAGAGAAGTTGAATTGCTATTTATAGAGTTTGTCTATTTTTAAACTTTAATAGACACTGCCAAACTCTCTCTAAAGTGGCTACCAATGGATATTCCTGCCAACAACATTCTAGGGCACCTGTCTCCTCATACCCTTGATGAAGGACAATATTAACAAAACTTAATTTTTTCCTACCTGATAACCTCTTTAAATGTATTCTTTTAATCCTTAAAATGATCTTGCTAGATAAGATCGTTCATTGTTTCATTTACATACAATGTACTCCATACCACATAAAGACTATACACACTCTTTTTTTCAGTTCTTAAAACCACATATAAACACAAAATAGGGGTTGTAACAATTTTTATCTAAGAAATGAAATATTTAAGGCTCAGGAAGGAGGTCACATAAACACAAAGGCACACACTAACAAGTGAGGGAGATCCTAAGTGCATATCTACACTACACTAATACATTAATTGAAAATACACATTCTCACGTGTATGTTTGGCATTGTTCAGAAATGAAGAAGAAAATACTAAAGCAAATTCTGTCAAAAACTAGTTTCTCAAGTCATGCATAATCTAAGTGCAGAAAAAGAAAGGAGAACTGACTTCTGTTAAATAGCTATGGCCAGTTTTGATAAGATCATCACTTATGTTACATACATACACTTATGTTACATTTGATAAGATCATCACTTATGTTACATACCAGGAATGACAAGCTTTATTTAAAACGACATTATTCAAAAATGATTTCTCAGTGCAACAGTTTTATAAATGGTTTTATTCTCAAGTGATCTTGAAATAAGGGAGCAACAAAAAGGTTAAAACAAAAACAGAATGGAATTTATAACAAATCCATAATGCTTTTCAAAGGTAACATGGTAGTGACAGGTAACAAAGGTAGTGACAGGTAACAAAGGTAGTGATGACATTCCATCCCAACTTAGAGCACTTGCCTCTAGATTTAGATAAAGAAATGTCCAGTTGTGCTGTAGTCTCTGGTGAAGAACAGTCTCGAGTAGCTGACAAGTTCTGAGCAAAATCTGTAACTCCTCTGTAGCAAGAATTTGGATCATCTGGCACACACAGTCTTATTCTTATTCATGGTTCTCTTCTGTATCCCTGCTTTGTGTCTCTCACAATTCTTTATGCTTTTACTAAGTATATTTTATATATCTCTGCAAACTGCTTGCTCAAATGTTTGGGAGCAAAGTAGAATATAAAAATGTCTGAGAGCTTGCTTTACACACTAGGTTGGTGCATTTTTAACAAAATTTTTCCGATTAAATTAAATTTAGGTAACACCTGCAGTATTAGTTTCAGGGGTAGAATTTAGTGGCTCATCAGTTGCATGTAATACCCAATGGTCATTACATCAAGTGCCTTCCTTAATGCCTATCAACCAATTACCCCAAGCCCCCCCTCCCCTCCAGCAACCCTCAGTTTGTTTCCTACAGTTAAGAGTCTTTTATGGTAAAAAAAAAAAAATCTCTTATGGTTTGCCCCCCTCTCTGTTTTTATCTTATTTTTCCTTCCCTTCCTCTGTGTTCATCTGTTTTGTTTCCTTCCACATGAGTGAAATCATATGGTATTTGACTTATTTTGCTCAGCCTAATACCCTCTACGTTCATCCACATCCTTCCAAGTGGCAAGATTTCATTCTTTTTGACGACTGAGTTATATTCCATTTCCATTTTCTTTATTCATTCATCTGTTGACAGACATCCAGGCTCTTTCCATAGTTTGGCTATTGTGGACGTTGTTGCTATAAACTTTGGGGGGGTGCCCCTTTGCATCACTATGTTTGTATCCTTTGGATAAATACCTAGTAGGGCAATTGCTGGGTTATAGGGTAGCTTTATTTTTAACTTTTTGAGGAACTTCCATACTGTTTTCCAGAGTGGCTGCACCAGCTTCCATTCCCACCAACAATGTAAGACTATTCCCCTTTCTCCGCATCCCTGACAACATGTCATTTCCTGACTTGCTAATTTTAGCCATTCTGACCTGTGTGAGATGGTATCTCATTGTGGTTTTGATTTGTATTTCCCTGATGCCGAGTGATGTTGAACATTTTTACCTGTGCTGTTAGGCCAGCCCAGTCAAGAAAAGGGTTGGTGCATTTGAAAGTGAATTAGTCATGTTGGTTGCTGATGTCTCTGACCTCTGCTCCAATCCCACCTTTGTTCCTACTCTGTAGTCATTCTAGACTTCTTCCTCATAATCCTCCCGGTTCCCTCTCAATCTCTGTCTCTGTCTCTGAGCCTCTGTGTATCTCTCTCTCTGTCTTGGAAGACCCTCCTGACCCCCTGGTCCAAGCTGAGGCCCTCCCGAATGTTCTCTTAGCCCTCCATACTTCCCTTTCATACAATTCATTATTGTTCAATGTCTGCCCATTAGACTACAATTTCCACAGCAAAGCACACAGTATGTGCACAATAAATTTCTGTGAGTACATTAATCATATGACTGTATCTCAGAAAGTTTTTAGAGCTCTAAGTGACCTACCAGTGACTAATCTGTTCCACTCCCCTCTTTGCACAAATAAAGACTGGAAGCTCTGGGGGTGAAGTGATTTGCTAGTGGCCCCTAACTGGTTAGTGAAAGCACCCCCTTTCCAGGCCAGCTGCCTTCCAAGCACTCCATGACAGCTGGCAGTGGCCTGTCAACCGCTTCTCCGAGATGAGGTGAAACCGCTCTAACCGAGAACACAGTGTGGACCAAGGATCTTTGCTTCAGAGTTTGGCAACTCTCACTTCCTGTTTTCGGGGAGATCATGCCACTCAGCTCTGTTGCATGAATTTCATGGCTAGGGAAGCTTTCCTCCTTCTGATTATAACTGTAATGCCTCACTGGAAGAACCTGGAACGAGTAGATGTTGTTTCATGCCATTTTCATACCGTGTTTCAGGTGTCCCAGCGATCTGCACAGGACTGTTCCAAGAGGTGAGGAGGAAAGGAACCCCCTGGGCTTTGGGGCCCTGGCCCTTGTTCAAGCAATCAAGGCAGTTCCCCCCCCTTTTTTTTTACATTTTTAAATATTAGTTTCTGTATAAGCTTGCATTTGAAAATAAAGTTTCCACTGCTAGAATTATGTTTATAATCCGTAAATTTAATACAGTCCTCTAATTTTGTGAATGAAGAAGCAACAGGCCGAGGAGGAGAAGCCATTTATGAGAGAACAAGTCTGGGATTCAATCTTACTTCTCTTGACTCCCAGTGCCTGGACTGTACCCCGTACACACACACACACACACACACACACACACACACACACACACTCACACTCACACGAAGCCACACAAAATCACAGTACTCTCTCACGCAAACACATATACACTCACACATACATACTCACAGTTCTCTCTCACACACACAATACACTCAGACACAATCACACAACATATAAATACATGTGCACACACACACCACAGAGATGAAGGGGAAAGAGGGAAGAGGTGGTTCTTGTTAACATCCCAATACCAATAAAGTTGGTCTCAGGCCTTTCTCCACCCCAGGAGCTCGGCTTGCTTCATTCTTCCCTCTCTCCATCCTACTTGTGCAGTGACCAGAGGCTCTCCTTCCCTCTCCCTGCTCAGGAAAAGTTCTGTTCTTGTCACTTTGTGAGAATAACTAGTCTCCATCTTTTCCTGGGGGTGCAGCAAGAGGGAAAGGCAAGTCACATTGGAAGCCTGAGCTTTTCCAGTGGAAACAGAGTTGTTGGCCCTAGAAAAAGGATTTCAGTCTTCAGTTGAAGGGGTCCTCTTACTGGGAGAAGGGGTGTGGTAACAGGAAAGTTTGCCTCCCAAAGCCCTGATACCACAGTGCATGTATGACACGCCCCCCCCAACTATATCTATGAGAAATCAACCATACAAAGTAACCCCAACAAGGCACAATGTGGCTGGTTGAACTGATTCAACCGGTGGACTCCCCTTCCCCACAGGCAGGGACACATTTCTTCCAACACAAAGATTCAAGCTCAAAACCAAGGAAGGGAAATATTTGGGTGCCAGAAAGAGAGAACTTGAAATCAGAGCAGCTAGTGGGAGCTGAAGTTCTATGGCTCAGGGGCTTTCCGAGTCACAGCGGGGTACTGAGGTGTTAGGGGCTGTGGGGGCTGATGCAGGTCATGGACCCATGTACAATATTCACAGGGGACTGAGAGTCAAGTGTCTCAGCCACCACCTGCGGATGAGAAAAACTCCACCCACTTGCCTGTGGGAAATGGTTGAGCTGTTGCCATCTTCTAAGAGGTATCAGAACCCCTCAGAACCCCAGGCCTGTGTTCACACAGATATGAGATCTTACTTCACACTGAGGCCACACCAAGAAGTTAACATAAATACTGGTCCATTAGAATGGCCAGAATCAACAGGACAGTAAACAGCAAATGTTGGAGAGGGTGTGGAGAAAGGGGAATCCTCTTACACTGTTGGTGGGATTGCAAGCTGGTGCAGCCACTTTGGAAAACAGTGTGGAGATTCCTCAAGAAATTAAAAATAGAGCTACCCTATGACCCTGCAATTCCATTGCTGGGTATTTACCCCAAAGAAGCAGATGCAGTACAAAGAAGGGCCACATGTACCCCAATGTTCATAGCAGCAATGACCACAAACTCCAAACTGTGGAAAGAACCAAGATGCCCTTCGACAGACGAATGGATAAAGAAGATATGGCCCATATATACAATGGAATATTATGCCTCTATTAGAAAGGACAAATATCCAACTTTTTTATCAACATGGACAGGACTGGAAGAGATTATGTGGAGTGAAATAGGTCAAGCGGAGAAAGCCAATTATCTTATGGTCTCACTTACATGCTGAGCATAAAGAAAAACATGGAGGGCATTGTGAGAAGGAAGGGAAGTGGAAGTGGGGGGAAATAAGAGGAGGAGATGAACCATGAGAGACTGTGGACTCTGAGCAAAAAACTGAGGGTTTTGGAGGGAAGAGGGGAGGGTTGGGCGAGCCTGGTGGTGGGTATTGAGGAGGGACGTATTGCATGGAGCACTGGGTGTGGTACATGAACAATTAACCTTGTAACACTGAAAAAATAAAATAAACATATTGGGAAAAAATAAAATAAAATAAAATAAAAATACACTTTCATAAATTAAAAAAATAATAAACATAAATACTGGTCCAGTAGGAGTATAAGCCTCAGTAGGACAAATTTAAAACCACCTTGGAGGGACAACCAGAGCAAACTGACCTGCCATAGTAAACCCCAGTGGAAAAAGAGCTCACGAGTCATAAGTTACAAACCACATGAGGAAACAAGCCAGCAAGAGGAAGTAGCATTGGGAACAACAAGTGGGAAAATGTACATGCCATGACCCATAGGGGACAGAGTATCCTCTACATTTATTAGTAAAAGATCACAGCTGTAGCTTTCAGCTGAAGCAAGTTAATTGGGCTGTAGACTCAGAGACCTTGCATCACGCAGATGCTGCAAAAGAGCTCAACAAACTATTATTTTATAGATTCAGAAACAGAGATTTAGAGAGGGGACGTGACTTATCCAAAGTCACCAGCAAGTTAGTGGCAGATGAAGAACAGAATCCAAATCTCCAGAATTCTAACCCTGTGCTACTTTACTGCCCCACGATGCCCTAATTTCCCAGTTAGACATGAAAAATCTAGCTTCAAGAGAGGACCAGGAGGAAAGGGGGACAGGAAGACATTCTTAATACTTTCCTAAAACCTTAAGACCAGAGCCAAGGCCCTCGGTCTCAGTAGCCAATCTCAGATTTGGTTGTGTAACAACTAGAAATTTTAAATAAAACCCCTCTTATTTTCTTTTGCATTGTGCTGACCTGTTTTTCTTTCCTATTCTTCCTCTACCTTCCTTAGTCCTTGTCCTGACTCTCAGCATGAAGGAATTGTCATCAGAATTGGGACAGGTCAGTTCTGGTAGTTTCTCCTTCCTACCCAACTTCTACCCCACCCTCTAGACAGGCCCTGATTGCCCACTGCACAGGAGGACCAGGAAGAGCGGAGAGGGAGCAGAGGAGGGGTGAGACCCAGTACCTTTAAGCCAGCCTCAGTAGCTGCAGGTACTGGTCTGGGATGGGGATGAAGGTGAGTAGGGAAGTGGATATGGGTTCAGCCCTTCAGAGCCAGGGCTTTCAACACTGGTTCAGACATAAATAAAGCAATAGCTCTTGGCACGTAGGAGTACTCCCTCTGGGCTTTTATAATTCATTTGTTACATAAGACACTAGGCTCACACAATCCCAGATTCACCCAGGATATAATTATAGGTCAGAAAACTAAATTATTTTATAATAAGAAATAAAGAGCACATAGTAGTCCCAGAGTAAGTGCTCAGAAATATTGGTGTAGATTGAGATAAAAATCCTGTAATGTTGTTTTGATGTGAATATTCATTTCCAGCCATTCCTGGCCTGACTTTCCAGAGGTGTGTTTGAGAATTATTGTCAGCTTTGTCTGATTTATTCATTTATTTACTCATTCCATAGTAACAAATATTGGTTGGGCATCAGCTCGGTACCAGATACTGCACTAGACCCTGTAATACAAAAATGAAGCGAAAGGACACAGTCTCTTCCCATAAATAGCTCACAATTGACTGGAAGAGAAAGTCAAACAAAAAGGTCATTAAAATATAGTGGCAAATGCAAGGGATATCATGGAGCACATAAGAGGGACATTATAATATCAACTAATGTTCCACATTAATTAATGTTTCATTGGGAAGTACAATCCCAGGTAGGCAAAAGTAAAGACATAAGGGAGCAAAGGCAGGACAGAGACCAAGCAAACTAAGGGGGTATGTTACTGAGCTGATCACAGCTTAAGGAAAGATGTGGTTGTCTAGTTTCTTCAGACAGATCTCATGAAGCCACCAGTCCTCCAAACGTCCATTGGAAGCAAGACCAAATTATTTGCCATATCCTACCTATCTCCTGTCTCTAATTCATTAATGTTCACTGGCACATGGAATTAAGTCCTCTGAAATTCAAGATTGCATTATCCAGTTCCCCTGGCCAACTGCTGGAGAAGCCATATCCCACATGGCCCAGTGCTACAGCTGAGCTCAATATGGGTCCAGCAGTGTTTATGGTCTCCAGGTACAATGTAGGATGTCAAAAGAAAACTCTTCAGTTTGGGTTTGCCTCCACAGCACCCACTAATAAATACACATGGTCAAAATCTTCTTGGGGCAACTGGGTGGCTCAGTCGTTAAGCGGCTGCCTTCGGCTCAGGTCATGATCCCGGAGTCCTGGAATCGAGCCCCGCATCGGGCTCCCTGCTCTGTGGGAAGTCTGCTTCTCCCGCTGCCATTCCCTCTGCTTGTGTTCCCTCTCTTGCTGTGTTTCTCTCTGTCAAATAAATAAAATCTTTTAAAAAAAAAAAATCTTCTTACCTGTTCACACTCTTCATTTCTCCCTGCCCTAATCCCTGGTAAATGCCATTCTACTTTCTGTCTTTATGACTTTGCTTATTCTAGGAACCTCATGTAAGTGGAATCAGTCCTTTTTTGGTCTATTCCTAATTTTGACAAGCCTCAGAATGCTGGCATACATGGATTCTTGTCTTCAACTTCAAACATAAATTGGATGTCCCTCCTGAATGGAATGTCCTGCTCTGTTTGTGCCATCACCTCAGGGCCTGGAGGTCTCTGCCATTGACTGTTCTGGAATCTCATTAATAGAGTTCTAAGATTGCAAGTTTCTTACTACATTTGTTCTTTTATTCAGCTATTTTTTCCAACAAATATTTATTGACTACCTACTGTGTGTCAGATGTTTTTCTATAGAAGACTGGTATTCATGTGGGTAGGTTATGGAAATATTGAAATATATTTTTCTTGTAGGTTAACAGGTACTTTTCCAAGCCTACCAAGTGCCCTATCTGCTCTGATCTTTGCCTTAGAAACCCTGAAATTCTTCATGACCCACCAATAAAGGAATAATTGGGTAAACAAGAGGCTTCTAGGACCCTCACACTATGGTCCTCGCCCATTCTGATTAGTCATTAAACAAGACAGACTTAATCATACTCCCACAGGACTTCAGGATGGTAGGCACATAAGCCAACCACCTTCTCTTGCTTGGATATAGTATACAGCATCACTGTCAAAATGGCCATAGCCCAAAAGCCTGATCTCAGCCACCAGAAGACCAAATGGACAATTTAGGTTCAGTTGGAGAAAACGCTTTCTAAGAATCAGAATTATCTGTAGACAGTAGGTAGGGAGCCACACTGCCCTGGAGGCATCTCACCAGAAGTTGGATCATGTTGGATTGTGAGACTGCGTTAGAGGTGGCTCAAGCCTTGGCTGGGAGACCACATCCACTCCAATTATGGGATTCTATAATTCTACGATTCTAAGTTGGTCATCAGTAAATTACAGACCATAGCCAAAATCCAGCCCCACCCTGCCCCATTTTTGTAAATAAAAATTTATTGGAACACAGCATGCCCATTCATTTATGTATCATCTACTTTCGAATTACAAGGGCAGAATTGAGTGGTTACCACAGAGATCATTTGGTTGCAAAGCCTAATTTTTTTTTACTCGCCGGCCATCTGTAGCAAAAATTTGTCAACCCTCTTCTAAAAGACTCCTAGGATGAATTACTTGATAAAGCAACCAATCACTTCTAATTTACCTCTGTCATTAATCCAGATGGTATGGCTACTAGATTATTTTCCTTAAAGAGATGCCTGTCTTTGCTTAGGACATTAATAAAAAATATTCAGGTGATCCCTCAGAGTCAATATGGCTTCCCATGCTGTCAAATGGACAACTAGAGGAAAGTCAAGCTCCTGAGATGCTAAAACATGCCTTTTCTCCTATTTCCATTGTGAGAGGACTGAACCACAGAGTCAACCTCAACATGGCAGCAAGCTCAGCAAAGCTGAAGGCGGATACACACTGAACTCCTACCTGGGTCATATGGAGCTTTTCATGGATGAGTTACAACTTCACCTATTACATACAGGTAGATGTTACTACTTGTGTTTCACAGTTGAGGTGACAGAGGTTTAAGGAAGTTCCAGAACTTGCCCAAAGTCCCATAGGAAGCCAGGATGTTGCCTACATTTCAATTCTGAAAACTGTTTCACATCCATGTTTAGCAGTCCAGACTTGAGATATTTCGAGTGACTATACGAAGCAGAACAAAATCTAGAGACTGAATAGACCCACAACCCACCCCATGCTTTTTTAAAATTTTTTATTTTATTTTTTCAGTGTTCCAAGTTTCATTGATTATGCACCACACCCAGTGCTCCATGCAATACATGCCCTCCTTAATACCCACTGCCAGGCTCACCAGCCCATGCTCTTAATGTCACATTTAGATCACCAAAAAAATAGAGACAATAGGAATATCTCTCTTTTTTAAAGATTTATTTTTTGAGAGAGAGAGTGAGTGAGCAAGAAAGTGCATGGATGGGGAGAGGGGCAGAGGGAGAGGGAGAGGGAGAATCTCAAGTAGGCTTCCTGCTGTGCAAGGAGTCCAGTTGTGCAGGTCTCAACCCCACAAACCAGAGATCATGACCCCAGCCAAAAACAAGAGCTGGAAGCTCAACCACCCCTGAACCACCCAGACACCCCCGAGACAATAGGAATATTTCAATGGAAGACCCAATACTCCGATTCCACATAATTCTGGAAGAACCACCTCACCTAATTCTGTTGTTTTACCTTAACCTATTCATGATTATTTCAGGTAGAAAGAAAATGTCTCTGCTCAAAGTCCCATCTGGAGATCCTGTGGTTACAGAGGGAAAGATTGAATGTTAGACTGGTTTTGTTACCCGATAATGAAACAAATATAGAAATATGGAGTCTGCCTGCAGTTGACCCAGGGAGGTCAAACGCCACTCCGTTATTTCTTTTGTTCAGCTATCCCTCAAAGAGGAAGTTACATGACAGGAAGGATGTGGGGACTGAGAATCAAGGACATAGAGGAATCCCACTGTATTTCCTGTTGTATACAAAGCTCTTCATGTGAAGCTGCATTCAGCTAAAGGAGGATACAAGAAGCACTCTTCATATTAGACTGATGTCATTAGGAATCCTGAAGGCAGATGGGGAGGAGGAATGGGTTGGTCCCAACTTCTCTGTCTCCAAAAAACTTAGATTGGAGAAGAGATGGAAAGGGAAGGGAGCTCTGAGGGCTCACTCAGTCACCCAGACTCTTGAAAGAGCATTACATTTGGTATTGGCTACTCCAATTATGGCACCTATGATGGGTGCTCATTTGGGTGCCCAAATACTAGATGCTCAATAAGTATTTATTTACGGAGACGGGTTGGAAGGATGGGGCAACTGGGTGATGGGCATTCGGGAGGGCATGTGATGTGATGAGCACTGGGTGTTAAACACAGCTGATGAGTTACTGAACTCTACTTCTGAAACTAATGATGTACTATTGTTGGCTAAATGAATTTAAATTTTAAAAAATAAGTATTTATTTAATGGGTGGGCGAAACAGACTTCCATTTAGAATGTCCTACAGAACTGTGCTGGGAAGGGTATGCAGGCAGCCTCGGAGCTCAGCGGGAATGAATGGTATGACTGATGAGTGATGTCTGCCATGACATGGAATAAGGAAGCACAGCCTAAAGATGGAGTCAGTGCTTTTTTCTTCTTTAGTGCAGTGGAAATGTCACCCTACATCACAGATTTGAGTCCCTCAAACCTACAGAGGGAAATGGCAAAGAGCAAAAAAGGAATAGCTGAGGAGGAGAAAAAGCATTAGCAAAATTGGGAGGAGGAAGGGAGGGAACAGTGTTAACCAAGAAAAGAAGAAAAATGGCGCAGGCTGCCAAATCCTGACCTCGCTTTCAGCGGGAATTTCAGCGGCATTTCACACGGACATTCTGTTTTTACCAAGATTAAAAGGACTCGAGGAACCACAGCGTTCTTATTTTGGGGGTCAGAATGCAAACAGCCCTGGTGGGAAGAACAGCCCCAGAGGGAAGGGCTTACCAAAGCAGCTCTCAAAACATCAGGTCAGCAATCAACTCTTCAGAAAAGAAAATGTTTTCACTTTGTTAACTGCTACATCCTGGATTTTCCAGAACCGAGTTTATTCCAGAGTCTGCAAAAGACATTGCTCCTCAACCCATCCTGGGGCCATTTGACTGGTTTCCCGGATCCCTGCTAAAAATAAGAAAGGGACTGGTACCCGCAAGTACAGCCAGGGTTTCCTGCCCATGTCAGATCACAAGTGAAAGGCAACAGTGGGAGACCGCTGGGGCTGCTCCAGGCCCACACAGAACCGAACCTCAGACGTGAATCATGGTTTGGCTCAGAAGTCTGCACGTGCTCAAACTGAGAAAGAAAGCAGACGAGGGACTTCCCTCTTGCCTCTTTCTAGGGGAAGTGAAATCACCCTTGTGCAGCCCTGAGGATATCTTTTGCAGAAAAGTGGCTTTTTCTTTTAGAGACCAAAGTTCGTTTTTTAGGTCCTTGAGAGCAGCCATCTTGAGAGTTTCCGCGATTCCATACGCGTTTCAGCCCAAGAAGAAGCAGAGGAAGTTGCCAGTGAGCAGAGCAAAGCAAGAAAGAAATGAGTGACCCCCGTAATCTGGGTCTCGTGGCCACTTCCTCATCCCCGACGGCCATGAGCTATGATTCCTGCCCGTGGCACGCAAATTGAAGTCGTGCTGGAATTCCCATCATTTTACACTTCTCTTTTCATTGTTTCTCCATGAATAGAAAAGAGAACTTCCTTGAACACAGCAATCACAGGCTTCAGGCCATTTCAGGTATATGGAAATTCTGGAACTAATTTGTTTCTTTTGTGCTTAAGATGCATTTTCATTGCTTATTTTCCCGAGTATGAAAGTGATGGTTATTCCATACCCATCCCTGGGTTTGCTACTGAGTAGCTTCTCATTAAGAATGTGTCAGAGGAGTAAAGATATGCTCCTTGTTGAAAACTCAAAAAAATATGGGAAAGTAAGAGGGAAAAATTTACATCATCTATAAAACCTGCCAGCTGGATATCATCGCTGTCAGTGGGTCGGTGTATGTCTCTCTAATGAAATGTATGTGTACATAGTGCAGGGCACACTGAATGCCTATGCCTATCATGTTTTTATCACATAACATTATGGCATAAGAATTTCTACAGTGACTAAAGTTTTTTGAAAATATAGTTATGACGGCTATAAAATACTTCATCATACAGATGTGACATGATTTCACTCCTGTTGGATCTCTTAGCTATTTTCCACTTTTTGTTATGGTAGGCATGAAGAAGACTATCCAAAAAGCAGGACAACTGTGTGCGTTCAGAGATACAGGAGCACCTGCATAGAGAAGGATCTATATTCGCCTTGCTTGTATTCTCACTGCGGAAGAGTGAGAACGCACCAGGATCTATTAACAGGTAAACAAAAAGTAATAAATTGTCAGCATGTGTCCAAAACCAGGTAAGTGTGACAGTTTTCTCATGATGATGAACTCGCCCTGCGACAGTCTGACAAGGGGTGTGTGGGGATTTTAATAGACTTACTGGAAGCTCTCAAGGGCATTCACCTCTAATTTTTCGTGTGGTAGAATCACTCTACTGAGCAACAAATTTACAACTAACTCATTTATAAATTAACCAGGACATCCTGTGCACAGGTTTGCTTCTCTGGCCAAATATGAACTGTGGACACTGGCTCATCCATTAATCCCTCCCAGATATAAGGAAATTCCTCCAAGCACGATAACCTCGGCATGAACAAACCCAGGACATCACCAAGGTTTTAATAATAATTAGTGGGGTTCAACCTGTGAACCTGGACAACTGGTCTCATTCTATCTGAAAACATCTGTCACTGCATCAGGGGCAATGTGCCGCCGTTCAATTCCCTAAAACCTCTTTCCCAGGGTGCATACAGGTGGTAGTGTTGTGATACTTGTAAATTGAACTATGAGGTTTTCAGCCTCAGCTCTGCATCTGGTTTGTGGTAAGATCTGGGAGGCCATGAGGGTGGACATTGGGAGGGTACCATTGGGAGCTTCGTTAATTCTTTTTTTTTTAATTAGTTAATTAATTAATTTGACAGAGAGGAGAGAGATCGCAAGTAGGCAGAGAGGCAGGCAGAGAGAGAGGGAGAAGCAGGCTCCCTGCTGAGCAGAGAGCCCGATGTGGGGCTTGATCCCAGGACCCTGAGATCATGACCCGAGCTGAAGGCAGAGGCTTTAACCCACTGAGCCACCCAGGTACCCCTGGAGCTTCATTAATACTTTTGGATTTTTTGGCGACCACTGAACGTACCAAGATGCACCCCAGTGGTCTGAAAGGAGTTAGGGAGTTGGGCTTCGATTGGTCCTGGTACTAGATCAACGGGTCTGGAAACACGCTTCCAAATTATGGGGTCTAATAGACAAATTACATACAGGTATATGTATATATACATACACACATATATATACATACATATATACATATATAACAGACATAGCATGGGCACACAGAAGGAAATTAATGAAATTATGTTCGGCTAACGATAGAGCAAATGAATTATCGCTTTAAAATAAATGAGTAATAAGAAGGCACTTGCTTTTTTATGCACCTGGACTGAGTACATGAACTTAGCAGCAGAACGAAAAACTGAAGTCGTAAGCAGGTACCAACTTATTGCCAACTGTATACACACACACACACACACACAGAGGATGTGTGTGTGTGTGTGTGTGTGTGTGTGTACACACAAATATTCCTTGGCTACCGTCTGCTTTCGATCCAAATCTACATCTGAGTATGGATCTTCTCTTTGCTTAAACATTTCTACCTGAGCGGGGCCACTTGCTCTCACTCTGAGCACCGAGGGGAGTACACACTGAGGTTTCCAGTGCGAAGCAAATCCGAGTCCTCTTCAGTCCCCGGAGCTCCGCCCCACGCAAGGACACCTCCAAAAGCCTGGACTATGAGGCTTGTGATAGGGAAACTGCACAGAACCCATGTCCGAGATTGGAGATTGTCATTCCTTTCTTGTGTGTTAACTGCCTTCACCCACAGGTGAATGGGAGCCCCAGGCCTTGGCCTTGACCTACAGCGAGCCTAGGTAAGGTGGAGGCGAGAGTCTCAGCAGGGGCGATGTTGCCATTCACTATTTACAGGAAAAGGAAACTGGCGTTGGAGGCCCAGGAGAGAGCCGTCAAGGAAAATTTGAAACTTCAGAGCAAAAAGTGAAACCAAAGCTTTCTTTCAAAGCCGGAAATCTGCCGTGAGGGAAGCAGTGAAGACATGTGGTCGCACTTTTTTCTGAGAACCCACTGCTGGGGCAGAGTCACCAGCCTGAGGCTGGGGGCCGGGGGGGGGGGGGGGGGGGGGGGGGGGGGGGGGGGGGGGGGGGGGGGCGTTAGGGTAGTTAACTGTTGAGGATATAGGGCTGCCTTTGCGCATCTAGCACAACATGATTTTTTTCAAAGTCCTGATGGGCCTTCGTATTCCAATTGACTCTCATTTCCCTATTTTGCAATTAGATTAACCTGAAGAGGAACTAGTGGCTTTAGGAGAACTGCTGTTTGAGTTTGTTTCAGCAGCTGCCTTCTCCCCCTCTGCTCAGTTTGCACAAAGCTCGCTGGCTGCCGCTCAGGGCTGGCGTGTGGCGGGGCTGCCTGAGCCATGAACAGCCTCAGGGGCGCTGTCCTCTTCTGGGCAGCGGTAGCGTGGGCTAAAACGGACGAGCCTTTGGGAGAGACGAACGACGCTGGATTTCAAAAATGCAAGAACGCCTTGAAACTCCCCGTTCTGGAAGCCTTACCCGGAAGGGGCTGGGATAACCTGCGGAATGTGGACATGGGGCAGGTGATGGGCCTGACTTACAGGAGGTGCAGGACCACGGAGGACGGGCAGTACATCATCCCCGACGAAATCGTCAGCATCGCCCAGAAACAGACCAACCTGGAGATGAACTCCGAAATCCTGGAGTCCTGGGTGAATTACCAGAGCAGCACCTCCTTCTCCATCAACGCGGAGCTTTCCCTCTATTCCAAGGTCAACGGCAAATTCTCCTCCGGTTTCCAGAAGATGAAGACCCTTCAGGTGAAAGACCAAGCTGTCACTACCCGGGTTCAGGTGAGAAACCTGATCTACACAGTCAAAATCAACTCCGCTTCGGAACTGAGCTGGAGGTTCAAGAAGGAGCTCATGGACATCTCTGACCGCCTGGAGAACAACCAGACGCGCATGGCGACCTACCTGGCGGAACTGCTGGTCCTCAACTATGGCACCCACGTCCTCACCAGTGTGGACGCCGGCGCCGCCCTCATCCAGGAGGACCACATCAGAGCCTCGTTCTTACAGGACAGCCAGAGCAGCCACACCGCCGTGACCGCCTCTGCTGGTATCGTCTTCATGAACACCGTGAACTACAAATTTGAGGAGAACTACACCACGCAGAGCGCCCTCACCAAGAGCTATCTCTCCAACCGCACCAACTCCAGGGTGCAAAGCATCGGAGGGGTTCCCTTTTACCCGGGCATCACCCTCCAGGCCTGGCAGCAGGGCATCTCCAACCACCTGGTGGCCATCGACCGCGCCGGCCTGCCTCTGCATTTCATCATCAGCCCCAACACGCTGCCCGAGTTGCCGGGGCCCCTGGTGAAGAAGCTGTCCAGGACGGTGGAGGCCGCCGTGAGGCACTATTACACATTCAACACCTACCCTGGATGCACGGATGTCAACTCGCCCAACTTCAACTTCCAGGCCAACACTGACGATGGCTCCTGTGAGGGGAAAATGACCAATTTCTCCTTCGGAGGAGTTTATCAGGAATGCACGCAGCTCTCGGGGCGGGAGGTCGTCCAACTCTGCCAAAGCCTGGAGCAGAAGAATCCCCTCACTGGTGATTTCTCCTGCCCCTCTGGCTACTCCCCGGTCCGGCTGCTGTCCCAGGTTCATGAAGACGGCTACAACCACCTGGAGTGTCGGCGGAAGTGCACCCTCCTCATCTTCTGCAAGACGGTGTGCGAAGACGTGTTCCGGGTGGCCAAGGCTGAATTTAGGGCTTTTTGGTGCGTGGCGAGCGGCCAAATACCAGAAAACTCGGGACTGCTTTTCGGGGGCCTCTTCAGTGGTAAGAGCATCAACCCTTTGACCAACGCACAGTCCTGCCCAGCTGGCTATCTTCCACTGCGACTCTTTGAAAGCCTCAAGGTATGTGCCTCTCTGGACTATGAGATGGGATACAGGTTTTCAGTCCCCTTTGGGGGCTTCTTTAGCTGTGCAGTCGGGAACCCCTTGGTAAATTCTGCCACATCCGAAGATTTAGGGGCACCTTCTCTAAAAAAGTGTCCCGGGGGCTTCAGCCAACATCTGGCCATCATCAGTGATGGATGTCAAGTGTCCTACTGCGTCAAGGCTGGGCTCTTCACGGGAGGGGCTCTGCCCCCTGCCAGGCTCCCTCCTTACACCCGGCCACCCCTCATGAGTCAGGCTGCCACCAACACCGTCATAGTGACTAATAGCGAGACGGCAAGCTCCTGGATTAAAGACTCCCAGACCCACCAGTGGAGGCTGGTGGAGCCATTAGAGCTGCGCAGGGCCATGAAGGTCATCCGCGGGGACGGCGGCGGTCTGTCGGGAGGGGCAGCAGCTGGGGTCACAGTGGGGGTCACCACTGTCCTGGCAGCTGCCATCGCCCTGGCCGTCTACGGCAGCCGGAAGTACAAGAAGAGGGGATACCAGGTGTTGGAGGACGAGAGGCAGAGTCTGGCTGCGGGCACTGCAGAGACCGGAGGCACCCATGACCAAGAGCAGGAGCAGAGTCCAGCCTGAGTCTCTCCCGGGACACGTCCCTTTCGTCTCTGCATGCATGCCTTTCGTCCCTTCTCTCGCCACTTCTGCCTTCCTGAGGACTGGCGTGGTGGGTGCAAGAAAAAGCAGGTATAACTCTGTGACTTTCTTAGGGCTCCCGGCCATGAAATGAACACAGCTGCGTGGACAGGGTTGGGAGGGTAGGAGAGCCAACGTGCCTTTTAAGCCAAAGTCCCCCTGGGGGCTAAAACACGAAGAGGGTGTCTTTTATCTGTGTGCATCATTGTTTATCTTCACCTGAATACACAGGTGACAAAAGAGATGGGGAGCATGTTGATCTTTGGGTTTGGAGACCATGCGTTTAATCTGAGATCGGCCACGGTTTCCAATTCACGAGCTGTAAGAATTTCTGTCTGTAAGTGTTACCCTCCTACTGCTTTGTTTTTTAAATATCTCTCTGGATTTCATGCTCCTGGAGGCTGAAATTTGCCCCAGAAGATACAGGAAGTCCCTCACAGCCACTAGTTTTCAGTGTTGAGGACCCTGCACTGACGGACGGGGTCCTCTCAAGTCACTGAACAGCAAGATGTTGTCTCTACTAAGTCCTCGTTTTCCAGCTTTCCGGCCATAATTCATACTCGCTCAGATCGGGCCACTCTTGGACTTCAGACTGGTGTCATAATGTCCTCAAAAATATTTTAACTTATCATCTTCTATTAGGTTAAGGGAGGAGGGGGGGCTTAGAGACAAGGCATGAGGAAAGAAAGGATGAGAACTGGACAAGATCCTGGTGCCCAGGGGAAACTGGAATCCGTACCCTTAACCACTTGCCTGGCCCATGGAGCTGCAGATTGGGGCAGAACAAGCATTACAGTTTCCCGGTCTCTGTTTCCGAAGCGCTACCCCTCCTTCGTCCGTGAGGGGCCCCTCCCCTTGTCACCCTCACCTCACTTGTACACGCCCCCAAACATACACGGACACACACCCCAAACATACGTGCGTGCGCACACACCCATTCCCCCCACCCACCACATTCCAACAAGAAGTCTGCATTTTTCTAGGAGCGGGAGTCAAGGGAAAATCCCAGAAGTCAAAGTAAGCCCACACCGAAGTATTATTTCCTCCCTAAAACCAAAACAGAATAGAAACTACCAATTATATACCTTACCTTTGTTTTTTTTTTTTCCCCCAGCAGAAAAGGGACTGACATGATCAAATCCATGTTTTTAAATGAAACAAAAAAGGCATCAAACACCATTCGTGACACATTTATTTCAGTTCCCGGCTGACCTCCCACGGGCATCCAGCAGGATGTGTGACTGTTTTCTGGCATTTGGGGCTTTGCCCAATTTTATTTATCTTTTTGTATTTTTGGTGGGGGGGAAGCTTTGCCCAATTTTAATACCAATCTCATCGAATTGTAATGATTAGGCTAAGTTTATTAATATTTCCCCACAACATTAAATTTTTTTTTTTTTATTGAAACATCCCTCCTCCCAATATGGGGCTTGAACTCACAAACCCTGAGAGCAAGCATCACATGGGCTGAGCCAGCCAGGCGCCCCTTCTCTACAACATTTTTAATGGTTAAATATCCCTTCACCACATCAGGTGCCACGAAGGAGTTAATTTTTATGTAGGATAATCTGTCCTCGCCTTGTTAACATGCACACTCACGAGTTTGGGCTTACATAAGTCCTCTGAGGAGCCTACAGCATCCCAGTCCGAGGGAAGATGGGAAGGAGGCTACTTGTTTGTCTCCCTGGGAGCATGAGCCCTGCTCCCCCCGCTGCCCCGCCACCAACACTGATTCCTGCAACCTCCACTCTGAACTCTACCGCTAAAGCATTAAAATAATCTCCTAAACCTCTGGGTGTTTTGTGGGTGAATTTCAGCTGAACTAACCACTTTTCTGCAAATTCCCCATGAATTCCTTGAAGACGACTGAGTCAGAGAGACAAAGTACAGCTCATGGCTCTCGGACTTTTAATGCACTAACTGCCCTTTGAAATGAAAGTTCTTCCCACACTTACATTTCTAACAAAATTATGCATAAGTATGCATTAAAATGTGTACTTAAGGATCACGCTGTCCGACTGCTCATCCACAGGAAATGAGAACTGAGGGGTTTGCAGTTTCCTGCGACCGTGTCATTTTGCAAAGTCAGAACCCAGAGCACGGAGTTCACGGGCTCTGCTGGCCTGACTCAGGAGCTCAGGCTGGGCTCTGTGGAAAGACAAACCCCAGTTTCTGGGAAAATAACACTCTCTAGAATCTCAGAAATCGACACATTTGGGTGATAAGGGCAGCTTTGTATTTGCGTTTTGTGTTTGTGTTAGTATCAGCAGGAATTATACTAAGCATTTACTTGAGAAACAACAGCTTGCAAACTACTAAAACATACGCTACATTGTAATCAGGTGGAGGGAACTGTAAGAAGCAAATATTGGCGTTTTTTAAGGAGGTTTTTTCCGCATAGATTCACTTAAATTTCCCCCGCCGTGTGGTCTGGTTCTTGAGAGGAACAAGAAGTCAAGCCAGGTCCCTTGGTCAAATGATGTGGGAGAAAAAAAGAGAAAAGGGATTCCCCCACCCCCATTCGGGTCCTGTGGTTGCTTATAGACTGGGGGAGGGGCCCCAAATGCCTCACATTTAGGTGCCCCATCAGCAAAAAGCAGAAGGTCAACAGCGATTTGTGGTTGTTCACTTGCCATTTATTGTTCTGCACATACACCTCATGAGCACCAGGTGGCGATGTCCTCTCACAGAGCAACACCAAGGACTTCAAAACACCAGTTACAAAGGTTTACGTTAGGACATTCACCTTCCCTCTCCCAGAAAACCCCCCCACTCAGTTGCCAGTGACCACAGACAAGAAAAGGGGACAGGGCCCTTTCTTGTACCACACGGGGCCTGCCCCCTACACTCTCATGCACACGACAGTGCAATACCAGGACGAGTACTTTTGACCAAGTGTAAAACCACAGAGAAGTCCAAGTTTTACAAAAAAGGTGGGGGCAAGGGTATGAGACACCAAGGCACGCACAACCACATATACACAAGTAACTTTTAAGGTATGGGCATCTGACAGAGTTTGCATTCCCATTTATCATCCCTGGAGACTCAGAAAGGGAGAAAATAGGCTGCTGGTGCATGAAAGGAAAGGCATGGGATTCCCCTCATGGGCCAGGAGACAGAGCGGGAACACTGGTGGGGAATCGTCCTGTGTTGGAGGGGGTGCTCAGGACCCCTGCTGGCAGGGTCCTCACTGAGCCCAAGACTGTGCCTTTCCGGGCCGGCACAGCACAGAGAAAGGGCACAGGGACCCCCTCTGTCCCCCCGCCGACGCCTTGCCTGGCACAGTGTTAGAGTAGAGACCCCTGCTGCCGAGAAAGCCCCCAAGAGGAGCAGCATGAGGATGAGGTCACGCCTACGGAGCACTCCAGGGAGGAAGAGAACCGGGGCTCAGACAGAGGCAGCATCCTCAGAGTGGAATTGCCCCTGGCACGCTGCCTGCCTGGTCCATTCTCGGAGTCCCCTCCTCTCTTCGCTCAGCTGTCCCCTTCCCCACCCATCCCTTCTTCTGCATGTGGCAGGGAAACCAGCCTCTCCCTGCTGCCCACTGCCAGTTGTCAGAGTGTATTTTCTTCCTCTCCCCACCTACTCCACAGCTGTGTGTTTCTACCCACTGACCCTCACTCTGTTTCCTCATCCCCGTGAGTGAGGAGCTCAGCAGACACTTGTCCCGGGTCTCCCGCTGAAGGCGGGGATGGTACTAGGTCTCCAGCGAGGCTCTTTGATGATCTCTGGTACATGGTAGCCTGGCAAAGGGCACGGGGTGTGCTAGTAAACACCGCAGCAATGTCCCTTCCACGAGTTCAGATGTTCCCTCTCCACTGTGGCGGGAAACTGTGCCCTGTGGAGCAGTGAACTCAGGCCCCATGTCCTGGTCCACTGGTAGGATAAGATGGCGGCCGGCTGATGGGAGAAACCGGACCTAAGGTGTGAGGAACATTCCTCCTAGCAGAGCTCCCTCTGCTGGAGCCACTAGCATCCTGACAGCCATTCAGAGAATGAAGAAAGCCTCCGCACCAGCATGTCCCAAGGAACTGGGTGACACAGGGGAATCCACTGGCCACATCAACGTGGAAACGGCTGCAGGCGAACGGCACGCGGCTACAGAGCCGGTTCGCAGGGAAGCCCGGCTTCAGGTTCTAACTTCGGTACTGTTTCTGAAGGTTCTTTTGTTTCCATTTCTCTAGCATCAAAAAGCTCCCAAATATTATGAAATATATATGGATATATATACGTCAAACCCCCAAAACATGAGGTATATAAATTCAAATTAGCATCCAGAGGAACTTCCCCCAAACACATAGTTCAAAGAACCCACTTTCAAAGGGGGAATTGGGTTTCCCTTCTTGATCCCCCTTCTCTCCTCCCTGACCCCCCAATTCATTCCTTGAGGGAAGCAAAAAGCAGGAGGAATGCTGGCAAGGGGATAGACGGCGTCTTGGGACACAACCCAAATGCAGGTTGGACTGGACCATGACGTGGTCCTGGCCCTGTTAGGAATGAGCTAACAAGGATCTCCATGCTGCAGCTCAATCTGTAATGGGCGAGGGGTCCAGCACCACCTCGGGGCTCTGATTAGCAAGTGTGCATGGAGACAGAGCAAAGCCCTCATAGAAACAAGACTGGATGAACTTGTTAGATCCAATCTTGAAAGAGATTAAAAAAAAGGGGGGGGGGTCAGTCCCGCCCTCACCTTACCCATCTCCCCAAGCACAGTTCCTGGGGCATCTGGCAAGATGCACGACCATTACCATCTGGGTCCGCGTTTACTATGGGATGGGTTGCAAAGGGTGAGCAAAGTTAAGGAACCACAGCCTGATTGTTTGATCTCCATCAGAAGTGGAGTTTGAGAGTTCGCAGACAGAATGGGAGAACAGGATGGGAGAACAGGATGGGACTGTCCACCCACCTGGCCCAGTGGTGCACACACATGCACACACATGCACACACGCGCACACACACACACACACACACACACACACACACACACGCACGTACACAGATGGCACAGAGCCCTGCATGGGCTCCACTCACAGTGACTTGATGAAACTCAGGGAATCTTTGAGCTGGTCTGGGATGAGCTGGGAAGAAGGCTATGGGCTCCTCTCCCTGAGGACAGTTCAGATGCTCAGTGGGATGCAGGCTCTGGTCTGATCAGAGAGGGGCTGGAAGCATCATGGGACGCCACCCCTGAGAGGGGTCCCAGAGTCCATCCATCCGCACAATAGAACCAGATGCCTCTTTGGACAGGTCGAAAATGTGAGGAGGGAGGGCCCAGAGAAGCCAGGGACTATGGTGGGAGCTGAACATGCTCCCAGAAGCCTTCGCCTCCCTGACCCTCCTGGCGAGAAGTGCTTCCTCGCTGTACACCGAGGCACCGATTTCTGATGTCACAGCAGTTTAGCGGTTCACCCCTTTCCCCCCAATCTTGCACAGTGAGAGCTCCTCGCCTCCAGAGGAGGAGAGAAAAGCAGAAACTCCACTCTCAAAGGAGAGTGGAAGCAGCAAGAAGCCAGCTAAGGTACTGAACCTCAGGCTTCACAAGGCCAGGGTATGGAGTGCCCTTGCACCATCCGTACCCTAAGTGTGCTGACCATGCCCCACGGGGGGTGGGGGTGGGGGATTCTTGCCTACCCAGCACCAAAAACTCCACGGGAACAGACCGAGATGGCCCTCATCCCATGTTCCCTTTGTGGTGGATGAGGTTTATGAATGACGTCACCTTACTGAATCTCCCCCCAACTCCGCGCCCCGGAGGGATGGGGGATGGGGACAGGACAGAAGGGGAGACGAGGGAGTGGGGAGGGCCCGGCACCAACTTCCACCTTGACTCTCCCGCTTCCTGCCCTGTGGTCCCCACGGCCCCTCCTGGACCAAAGACCCCCCCCCCCCCGCCCCCCGCCCCAGCTCAGTCCTTCTCCTGGGCAGTGCTGTCCTCAGAAATGCCCTGGGCAGCCAGTTCAGCCAGCACGTTATCCAGGTAATTGGCATCGGGGTAGCCGTGACCTGTGAGATTAGAGCCGAACTCTGTCTTGTGGTGGACCTCGTTCCAGATCACGGTATCCGACTCGCCCGTGGTGCTGGAGGTACCGATGGCAAAGATGAGGCGGCGATCCCAGGCCACAAGCAGCAGCTTCAGCACCTAAACCAGCCAAGGCAAGGGACCAAAGGCAGACACTTAGTGTTGGTCAAAGACCGTGCTGGGACAGTAGAGCCTTCCCAAGGGTCCACCTCTTCGTGCATCGTGACGCCCCAGGCACCACAGTGAACAGAAAGAGTTTGGGTGTAGAGTTAGGGAGGCGCCAGTAAAGTCTTGGTTCTGTCAGCAGCGAACTTGGACAAATGACGTCCCCTTTCGGGGCCTTAATTTCCTCACTTACAAAATAGCGACACTATGATCTGCTACATGTTCCAGCGCTTTCACAGCAGAGACTGGCCCACACTAGTCAACAAACGTTAGCCACCAGCATCACGGCTGAAGGATAGGACCTAGGAATTCAAGGCGCTTATGATCCGAGAGCTTCCGAAGCTGTGCCCTCCCCATCACCCCTCCCAAATGTGATAGTAGAGCACACGCAGCTAAAGACATGCCCTAGTTCTCCAGTGACGCAGCTGGAAGTGCTGTTACCTCAAGCTATTTCTTTTTTAAGATTTTATTTATTTCTTTGACAGAGAGCCTGTGTACAAGCAGTGGGAGCAGCAGAGGGAAAGGGAGAAGTGGGGTCCTTGCTGAGCAGGGAGCCCGATGTGGGGCTTGAACCCAGGACCCTGGGATCATGGCCTGAGCTGATGGCAGACGCTTAACGACTGAGCCACCCAGGCGCCCCTCTACCAGGCTATTTCATATTAATTTGCTGCCATGGCCCTCACGAGTATGCTTGGAGGCAGATCTGGCAGGGGTTATTATCGTCTCTATTCTATAGGTGAGGCCCAGAGAGGTTTGCAGAATGTTCTAATTCAGCTAAATTTTTAAGACTCGTCATTGAGTAAGACAACCGCCTACCACCCTATCCAGTATGAAGAAAGCACCCAATGAAAATGCCTGGGATTCAGATTCACGGGGCACCTGGGTGACTCAGTCGGTTAAGCATCTGACTCTTTTTTTTTTTTTTTAAGATTTTATTTATTTGACAGAGAAACACAGCGAGAGAGGGAACACAAGCAGAGGGAATGGAAGTGGGAGAAGCAGGCTTCCTGCTGAGCAGGGAGCCCGATGCGAGGCCCAATCCCAGAACTCTCGGATCATGACCTGAGCTGAAGGCAGCCGCCCAACGACTGAGCCACCCAGGCACCCGAGCATCTGACTCTTGATTTCAGCTCAGGTCATGATCCCAGGGTCATGAGATCGAGCCCTGAAATGGCCTTCATGCTTAGTGGGGAGTCTGCTTCTCTCCCTCTCCTTCTGCCCCTCCCCTTGCTCTCGCTCTCTCTCTCTCTCTCAAAAATCAATGAGTATTAATAAATCTTAAAAAAAAAAAAAAAAAAAAACAACCTCCGTCAACATGGTACAGCCTGGAGGTGGGGAATTATAGCAGTCAGAGCAGTAACGATAGCATAGGCCAGAAGAATGACCAACCTTCCCCTGCGTGTTCACTTACAAGTAACAAGCACTGGGTCATGTAGTAGTTACGACAATCAGATATGACAGGTCGTCTCATTACTCCCCTTCCTGCAGATGAGGAAGCTCAGCAGAATGAGACTCGCCCTGGTCTCACACCTCGTAGGCACAGAGGGGGACCTGGACTTCAGGACTGCCTGACTTCACCATCCACACGGTCTGAGTCTCTACTCTGCTGACTCTCAGATGCCGATCCGTATAGATTTCATGGGGGACGAGGCTTCTGAACTGAGTCGCAGAGGAAGAGGAGGGTGTGAATACAGTTGACCCTTGAGCAGCACAGGTTTGGACTATGCCAGTCCAGACTCTGCGGTCTTTTTTTTTTTTTTAACAGTCCTATAAAAATGTTTGCAGTACAGTACTTACGGTTTTCTTAGTAACATTTCTTTCATCTAGCTTACTTTATTGTAGGAATACAGTATATCTTATACATACCATACAAAATATGTGTTAATTGACTGCCTATGTTATTGGCACGGCGTCTGGTCAACATAGGCTATTAGTGGTTAAATTTGGGGGGAGTCAAAAGCTTTATGAGGGACACCTGGGTGCTGGTTAAGTGTCTGATTTGATTTGGGCTCTCAGGTCATGATCTCAGGGTCCTGGGATGGAGGCTTGCGTAGGGTTCTGCCCTCAGCCGGGGAGTCTGCTTGAGGATTCTTTCCCTCTGCTCCTTCCCCCCACCCTGCCTCTCTCTCTCTCTCCCTCTCTCTCTCTCCTCTCTGCCTCCTGCTCTCTCAAATAAATATTAAAAAAAAAAAAAAGATGTGGATCTCAACTTCAGGAGGATGGGGGCCAGCTCCCTTGACCCCTGAGTTATTTAAGGGTCAACTGTGTATCAGCAAAAAAGGGCATGAAGACACAGCAAATAAATATGAGCCAAAGCCTGTGTAATTATAACAGCTGTCACCACCCTGGGCATTTTAGAAATGCTACTTCCATTTAATTTTTACAACATCCGGTCCATGCAGATAGAAATTATCACCACTGTTTTATAGACCCGGAAACTAAGACTTCAGAATGTTAGTCTTCTATGCCAGTCCCCACACCTGGTAAACTGCAAAACTAGGATTTGGGATGGAGGCCCCTCTGACTCCCTAACCCATGCGCTTATTACCTGGCTGTGCAAGAGCCCAAGGTTGGGGCCCCAGAGCAGCAGACAAATGAAGGCTAAAGCTGAGAAATTCATGTGAGGGGAAGGTTTAGACCCCCCACTGTAGTAGGTCTTGTATGCGAAGCTGAGAAGATAGTACATCGTAAAGAAGGAGGGGAAGGATATCAGAACAATTTTTTGGTTTTTTTTTCCACTTTATTTCTTATCAACAAAAAGCCTGATTCTAGAAACTGTGCTTCTGGTTACCTAACCTGGGGGGCTCCTGGGTGACTCGGTCTGTTAAGCATCTGACTCTTGATCTCAACTCCAGTCTTGATCTCAGGGTTGTGAGTTCTAGCCCAGCACTGGGCTCCACGCTGGGCATGGAGCCTAGCCAAAAAAAAAAAACAAAAAACGGGGATACTTAACCTGGTGGCAGATAAAAGACGAAAGTATTGACTAGGTTGGCAATGGCAGGATTAGAAAAGGAGTCAAGTGGTTTAGCGGGCAGTTCATGGGGAAATGCTCCAAGTAGGGTGGTCGTTCAGAGCAAGACAAAACTAACATGTCCACTGTGGGTCCCAGGGATCCCGGGTGCGTCATTAACATGGGGAAGGAGCCTTGGAAGAGGAGCAGCTCTCGGCAAGAGGGTCCACTTTTTGGCAGCAGGACTTCACAGTGGACATGTTTGCCCAGCAGTTGGGACTGTCGATCTGGGGCTCAGGTAGGGACATGTGTCTATTGAGGGTAAACAGGTATCGGGACTAACCCTGACTCTTAACCTAAGGGCCCTGCACTGGGCACATATTCACGATGTGGTTGATTTTCTCATTGTTCCAAACGATCTGCTTCCTCCTCTGTAAGAGGAGAACACAGCCATGCCCTTCGCCATGCAGACCCAAGGGGCCACTTGTAGGCAGCTCACGACCTCATTGCTTGTGTAGTGCCCACGGCTTGCTGGGCTCGGTGACATGTGAGTAGAAGCAGCAAGCTTTCGGGGCAACTCTAGTAGGACTGTACCATTCCACTTGGATTCTTTCTTGGTCCTCAGCCCTGTTCTGTGGGAAGGGCATAGATCACAGGAGGGCTGCTCCTTCAACCTGGATTCCAGGACATGGAGCCACATGGAGCAGACTGGGCTGACTCACAGCGGCAAATAAGCCACAGCCACTGGCATATAAAGCGCATGAGAAATAAACATTCGTTGAAGTCGGCTTCTGAGACAAAGTTTGTTTGTTACATAGCGTGACCTGGAGAAAGCTAGCTAAAATCCACTTCTTGGGGCACCTGAGTGGCTCAGTCAATTAAGCGTCTACCTTGGGCTCAGGTCATGATCTCAGAGTCCTAGGATCGAGTCCTGCATCGGGCTCCCTGCTCGGCAGGGAGTCTGCTTCTCCCTCTCCCTCTGTCCCTCCCCTGCCCCCTTCCCCGCCGTCCTCTCCCCCCCCACACCCCCCTCCCCCCGCTGGTGCACTCACTCTCTCTCTCTCTCTCACAAATACATAAAATAAAATCTTAAAAAATAAAATAAAGTAAAACCCGACTCTTGTCCAGCACTGCTCCCTAGCACCCCACAAGAAGGGGCACAACACCCCCTAGATCAATGGTTCTTATCCTTTTTGAGATTATTATAAAGATTATTATAATTTATAGAACCTCTGAAGCCTGACCACGAATCACTGGGAATCCAGAAACCCAGCGATTTTTCCCTCTGCCTTTTTGGGACAGTCAGAGAATACAAAAGTACATTATCAAAAAAAAAGCAATCTCCCCCAAATTAAGATCCCTGCCCCAGAGCAGTGCCTCTGAAGCTTTAATTAGTGCTGTCAGATCACCTGGGATCTTGTTAAAATGAAGTAGGTTCCAAGGTTCTACATTTCTACCAAACTTCTAGGTGTGGCCCTGGTGCTGGTCCCCAGACCAGCAGCTAAACAGCAAAGCCTGAGAGAAAGGATCCTAAAATAGATGAATTATTGCCGGTATTATCCAGGAGAGGAAAAACTCTCCCCCACATCCTGCAAGAGAAAAAATTCTAATCATACCCATGCCTACCTATGGCTGACTCCAATATGACCTTAGTTACCATGTGCATTTAGAGTAAAAAGAGACGCCACTTTTTTTAGCCTGTGCATGGCAGGAAGCAAAACCTGGGGCGCTGACATGGAAGGAAGACCTTCCCCACCCTACCCAGATGCCAGCTCTTACTTTTCTCCCTTTCTCGCTGTCTGGAAGGTAGCAGTGTCGTGGGAAACCACGGGCGCTGAAACTCTTCCCAGGGTTCGGGTGTTCTGGCCCCTGAAAGCAGAAAGAAAGACAGCGAAGGGCAGTTTTCAGACAAGATCGGGCACGTTCAGGGTGGTATGGCCATAGACAAGTTTTCAAAATATTTTTAATGAGCCAGGGCCCTGCGATCATCTTCTTTATCCGTTCTTCCACTGATGGACCCTTAGGTTTCTCCCCTGCCTTGGCTATTGTGAATAACGCTGCAGGGAACATGGGGGGTGCACCAATACCCCAGTTAGGCAAGCAGTCTCCCTGCGGGAAAGAAACTGACGTGGAATTCACCCAGAAGCCAGGCTTCCTAATTGGGGTCCAGAATGCGTCCACCGGCCCCCTGAGCAACTCATGAAAATGGCAGGATTTTCTCCCAGGACCACTGTACATGCTTCCCCCAACCTGACCCAGCCACACACACAAGTCTGCCTATAATTTCTGAGCATCTCTGAACCCCTGAGGGTCAGTGGAACCCCTTGAAAAATCCCTTCTAGATGAAACCAATATAATAATGATAATTCCGGGCAGCTCCTGGCACAAGCTCTCATACAAATGGTAAATGTGATCTGGCTGCAAAAAAAATGAGTGAACGAGTGATTGATGCATGGATGACAAAACTGTAAGAAAACACAGGCTTTTGGTTGCTGGGTTTTTTTTTTAAATAATGGGTGTGGTTCCAAATTGATGTTAAAATTCTGTGATTTAAAAAAAATTTTAAGCGGTGGCTGGGTGGCTCAGTGGAAGCGTCTGCCTTCGGCTCAGGCCATGATCCCAGGGTCCTGGGAGTGAGCCCGACATCCGGCTCCCTGCTCAGTGGGAAGCCTGCTTCTCCCTCTACCACCCCCCCTGCTTGTGTTCCCTCTCTCGCTGTGTCTCTCTCTGTCAAATAAATAAGTAAACCCTTTTACAAAATTAAATACATAAATAAATAAAATTTTAGTAGCGTGGTGCAAGATTATCTATCATTTCACAAGCTGAACAGCCTAAGTGCACTATGGGAGAAGGGAAAGGTCCCTGTGGGCACCTGAGAGAGGAGGCAACCCTACCTTCTTTTATTTTAAAGATTTTATTTATTGGATAGAGAGGACCCAGGCGCCCTGCAACACTGTCCTCTCGGAGACGCAGGCCCTGACAGCCCTGAATTTCGTATTCATGAGACATCGCTCCAATTTGCAATACGCTCACGGCCACGGCTGTTTGTCGGCCAGGCTTTGGCCAGAAGGGCCAATTCCCACCAGGGCTCAGCCGGTGCAGCGGCCTGCCTGGGGCGTGCCCGGGGGCGCGGCCAACACCGACGCCTGCCTGGCTCGGACCCAGGCTGCGCGCTCCCCCGGGGCTGTCGCTAAATGGAACAGTCACGACTCTGCCTCCCCCGGATCTGAGTTTCTCCCCTAGGGAATCGTTCTCTGAAGGCAGAGCTTCAAGTTCTCCGCTCCTCCTGGAAGCTCAAGCCCGTGGGGTCTCTGGGAGTCTCCGGGGACAGGGACAGACATGGCCCTGGGTATCCCGCTGCAGACTCTCAGGGGTGGGCCTACGGAGCGGCTGCCCTGACCCCAAAGAGATGCATTTCCCTTGACACAGGCTTGGGGCCCCTGGACCCCGCCCCACCCCCCACCCCGTGCCACCTCTCTGCTCTTCAATCCCAGAGGCTGGGAAAAGAGCTTCCTGCAAGACAGTTGCTCGGCCCTGATCCTCGCCCACTTCAGTCCCCTCTCCTTGCCACCGGTGCCGGGCCGGCTGCGGTTTCTCCGGACTCCCATATTGTCAGTGATGTCCCTCCCATCCCAACGGGCTGCCTCCAGTCATGGCAGAAGTCTCAGCGGCCCCCACACCCAACCGCATCTCGCTCTCCCTCATCCCCCTCGCCTCGCGGGTCCGGGCCCCACGACCCCGGTCTCTGACTTCTGCCCGGCTGGCCTTCCTGAGCCGCGTTCCCAGCTGCACAGCTTCCCATAATGCTAGTCACGCCCCGCAGCCCCCCTCGGCTCCCCCACAGCCGCGCAAGTAAAGCCGCAGCCCTCCGCGGACCGGCGCCTGGCCCTCCTTCTCCCGCGGAGTCTTCTCCATCTTTCCCGCGCCCTCCTCCCATCCCCCACCTCTGCAAGTCTTAAGCCCCAAATTAAACTCTTCCTCATGGGCCTCCAACACCTCTCCGCTACAACTCTGCTGCGGCCTCCCACTACCAATGCTCCCCACTTCTTCATTGCTCTGAGGCCCTCCTACCACGTGCCCTGCACCGCAAAGTCTCCTCCGGCCCCCCAGACAGACAGACAGACAGACAGACATAAGCCCTCTTCCTTACCCTGACAAGCAGCATCCTCAGCTGTCACCAATGACTAGGCACTGAGTGCCGGAGCCCTGTCCCCAAGGCCACAACGTGCACTCAGGGACCCCATTCACAGGGGGTTCCCAGCTGTACTGCCGAGCTCAGCGGGGCCAAGTGGTCGTCCAAAGTCCCAGCCAGTAAGGAGTCAGCCAGCAGTCAGAACCCAGGTCTGCCAGACTCTGGGGACCCGGTGTGGCCTCCCACAGCATTTATCAGTGGTGCACGCCCTGTTTTGCTCTACAGTTTAGTGATGTGTATCTATTTTCCCAGACTGGCTGGTGAGGTTTTTATTTAATTATTTTATAGACTCTCACCCCCACCCCCACCCCCACCCCGTTTTATTTCTTCCGTGTGACTTATTACCAGTCGGAAGAACCCTGGTTGTGCATCTGTGTTGTCTTCCTCATCCCCCCGGAGTAGGGACATCAGGGGAGCAAGGACCGTCCCCTACGTTCACGATTGTTTCTCCAGCACCTAGAATGCACCTGTCCCATAATCCATCTTCCAGTGTTTGTTAAATAAGAGACAGGCGCACCTGGGGGGCTCAATCGGTTAAGTGTCTGCCTTCGGCTCAGGTCCTGATCTCGGGGTCCTGGGATCAGGCCCTGCGTGGGGGCTCCCTGCTTGGTGGGGGGTCTGCTTCTCTCTCTCCCTCTGCTCTTCCCTCTGCTCATGCTCCCTCTCTTTCTCTCAATCTCTCTCTCTCTCTCAAATAAATAAGTAAAATCTTAAAACAAAAAACAAGACACAAAAGGAAGAAGGCAAGGAGGAGGGAAGAAGGGAGGGTGAACTAATAAATATTTGCCCAATAAATGAATCCAGTAAGTACCCAAGGTCATTTAGGAAAAGCTTCAGTGTGTGAAGGAAGGAACACATTTGTATTTCCTGGCAGGAATATTGTTCAATTTGTTCCTTAGGACTGTCTTTCAAAGAATCAAAAGAGGAGGAGAGAAACGCCCCCCAAAATCAAAGCCAGGGAACATCTATCAAATATTAAATGCAAATACCATTTGACAAAGAAATTCTACTTCTGGAAAATTATTCTGCAGATACATTCACGGGCATACAAGGCTATTCACTACGGCATTATTTGTGGTAGTAAAAAATTGGAAACAATCCATATGCCCATCAGATAAAAATTATGGTACATTTATAGGATGGATCATCACCCAGAGCACAGAAGGAACGAGGACCATATACTGACATGGGAAGATCTACAAACTATATTTTAATTGAAAAATGCAGGGTGCAGAACAGTGTGTCTCACAGGTCACCTTTTGTATGCGCATGGGTGGGTCGGAAACAACCTTCACTGTGCGGGCAGACAGAAAGTGGGGGACACACAAAGTAAGCACGACGGTGGGAGGTTGGGAGGAGACCGTGTTGATGGGAGAAAGGAAACTTTTCACAGTATAAAATTATCTCAGCCGTCTCGGGCTGCTGTAACCAGATACCACAGACAGGGCAGCTTAAACACCAGAAGTGTGTGTCTCACAGCTCTGGAGGCTGGGAAGTCCGAGGCGCCAACAGACCCACTGTCTAGCGGGTGCCCGCTTCCTGGTTCACAGGCAGCCGTCTTCTCCCCATGGCCTCCATGAGGCAAGGTGGGGGGGGATCCCCGGGGGCTCCGCCACTTAACCTGTTCGGTTTCATGGGCTCCCAGCTGGAGGGGAACTTGTCCCTGGGGTCTCTCCCACCTCTGATCTCTGGTCTGTAGGCCAGACCTTGGAGTTAGACTTTCAAGTTGATGCTGGAATGAGTTAAAAGTTTGGGCACTCTCGGACTAGAACCCTTTCTGCATGGCGAGGACAGGAAGGGATGGGGTGCCGTAGACTGAAAGTCTGGGTCCCTCTGAAATTAATGGGTTGGAATCTAACCCCAAAGGTAATGGATTTTTTGGAGGTAGGACCTTGGCCGGGTGGGGGGGCTGATAAGATGAATCCTCCCGAATGGGATCAGTGCCCTTCAGAAAGAGACCCCAGGGGGGCTCCCTGACCCTCCTGCCCTGAGGACACAGCAAAAAGACATCTATGAACTAGGAGGCTGGCCCTTACCAGACAGTGAATCTCCATATTTTTTTTTTTTTTTAAGATTTTATTTATTTGAGAGAGAGAGAGAGAGAGCATGAGAGGGAGAGGGTCAGAGGGAGAAGCAGACTCCCTTGTTGAGCTGGGAGCCTGATGCGGGGCTCAATCCCGGGACTCCAGGATCATGACCTGAGCCGAAGGCAGTCGCTTAACCAACTGAGCCGCCCAGGCGCCCCGAGACAGTGAATGTGCCAGCACCTTGACCTTGGACTTCCCAGCCTTCAGAACTATGAGAAATAAATTCCTGTTGTTTAAAAGCCACCCAGTCTATGGTGTTCTGTTACAGTGGCCTGAACAGATTAAGACACACATATCGCCTGCCAACATGTAAACCTGAAACAAAACAAAACAAAACAAAAAACAAAAACCGCCAGTGGCTGAGAGCGAGCGCACCTGAATGCCGGGAGGGATGCTGTAGATGATCCGGATGGTCTTGCAGTCGGGGTGGCCAGGCAGGGAGTGAGGGATGAGGTGGTACTCCATCTTCCCCGGGGGCTGGGTGCCCGTCTTCACTCCATAGATGGTCTTACAGGTTGGACACTGCAGACTCCCATCCTGGGGGGACAAGGTAGGAACAGCCAGATTGGGAAACAGTTTGGGTAACAACTTCCCACACCTAACGCTGGAAGGAAACAAAGATAAAGGGCCAGGAGAACAAAATGCCCCCAAATAAGTAAATTCCACAACTCAGCTCCCTGCTAAGGGATGCGTAAGAGAGACCTCACCCTTGCAAGGGAGACAAGCTCACGCAAGCAGGTTAGGTCATTATTTAACTGCTAAGTACCAAACAAGTGGGACAGACAACAAGGCACAAGGGGGCAGCCACTGCCGAACTGCCGAGCATCACCACCCCAGAGGAACGTGCTAGAAATTAAGATGTCTGGACCCCACCCTAGGACACCAAGTTGGATTGGTCAGAGGTAGGGGGTTGGCTACTGAACATAGCAGTTAAGAGGAGGAACTCTGAAGGCAAACTGCCAGGATTTGATTCTCAGCTCGGCCATCCACCTGCTGTGTGACCTTGGGCAAATTAATTAACCTCTCTGGGTCTTGTTGATTGGTTTGGGGGTTTTTTTGTTTTTTGTTTTTTTTTTTTTTTACAAAATAAGGAAGATAATAGTACCTATCTCACCAGGTTGTCGGAAGGATTAACTTAGATAATCCACAGGAAGTGTTGTACAGCATGAAGAGGTGTCTCTAAATGTTATTCGTGCTTTTACGATCTCTGTGGTGAGTCTGTGCTCCTACAGGTTGGCGAACCACTGCGCTGAGAAGACAGAGTGGGTGCTGTGTGCCGGAGTAGATGAAGCTAACTTTTAAGGAAATGGCCCCTGAAGAAGAGCTGTGAATTGGCTTTGAAGGAGGGAGGATAAAGTCTGCCCGCGCGGTGAAGGGGGGAATGAGTCGTTACATTTTAAACCTTACAAGAGAGTTTACAACTTGCTTCATATAGCCCTCGCCTGATAGGGGCTGAAAAGGAGTATTATAAGCCTTATTATCATTATTAGCATTAAAAATGAGTCCCTTTGACAGAGAGGTAAGCTGAGGCACAGCACAGTTGAAGGCTAGGGCCCCGGGGGGGGGGGTGGTGTCAACCCCCCAGCAATGCATGGCAGGCACCTCGGTGGCTGTGTTGGGGGGCAGGGCCAGATTCCGGATGCAGATATAAGGGGCCCTGGCGTCCCAGCCCGGCCCAGTGTCACAGCCCAGCCCGGCCCAGCAAGGCGCGGCCTGCATGGGTGGGAGGAGCCTTGTTCCCAGGCTTTCCAGGAGAGAGCGGGTTAGAAGGAAGATGTGAGCAGGGAGCAATGTGTGCAGAAAGGGCCATCGCACAGCTGGGACAGTAGCCCTCCAGGACATCTGCACCATCTCAGGAGGACAGAGATCCTCTGCGGAGCTATCTGGGGGCTTTTCAATGAAAACTCTATGGATTTAAAAGAACAACTTGTATTCAGGATGATGGAGAAGGTTCCTTCATGCGGTCGATGGACGGGAACCCAAGGCTTGGGGTCAAGAGCCCAGGGCCCCACTCTCTGCTCTGGCCTTAACTTGCTTCATGAGCTTGGGGGTGAATCACTTCCTTTTTCTCTGGGGCCTTTTGTTCCCTCTTCTGTGTAAAGAAAATTTAAAATGCATGCTTCAAAGTATTGTGCAAAGTGCAAAAAGAATGAAGAATAGTGTCTTGTGACATATTTCTAAAGCACTATGGAAGTACATGCAAAGAGGTGCTAGATTATTCTTGAAAACAGATACCCAAAAGGGAATGAAGGTGCTAGAAAACCCCTGTAAATCCAGAATAACCCCTTAAAATGCAAAATCCCAATGAAATTTTTTAACCTAGGGTCAGGAAATTGAACACCAGACTGGACAGGCATCATCCATCAATGCCTGAGCGTGAGCTCTCCGACGTAGAGAAAGAACCCAAGGTCAGCACTATGGGAACTTAAATCACAGGGCTATATAAAGATGAAGGGGAAAAATTACAGCTATCATATCAAAGAGATGTCAATTTGAATAATAATGGCAATCATACTCTATAAACTAGGTATTGTTTTATCTCCATTTCCAGATGGCAAATGAAATCTCAGAGAGACTGAAAATCTTGCCCAAGGTCACTCAGTTGCTAAGCCAGGTCAAGCTTGGGTCTGCTGCCTCTCTTGCCTCTACTTTTTCCCACAGCAAGAGAAGTCCAGAGCGGCCTTCAAAAACCAGGGCGGAAAGGGGGCGGATGAGTAAGAAGCCAGAGATATCAGGGAAATATCAGACTCTGATGCAATTCAAACTGGTCTGGAGAAGCAAGTAGGATCTGAATTCATGGAGATAGGGGAGGGAAGGTTATTCCTGGCACAACAAAGAACAGGAGAAAAGTCAGTGGCTTCGTGAGAGCTCAGACAGTGTAAGGAGAGAGTTATCATCTAAGGAGACTCCCAGATGCCTGGGAACCAGCTTCACGGAGGAATATCACTCCACCATCAATAATGGACAAGACGAGCATCACAAACGGCCTTCCCATGGGGTACGTGGGTGGCTCAGATGGTTGGGCGTGATCCTCGGGTCCCAGGATGGAGCCCCACATCAGGCCCCCGACTCAGCGGAGAGTCTGCTTAGAGACAGAGAGTCTCCCTCTGTCCCTCCCCCTACTTGTGAGCTCTCTCTCACTCGTACGCACTCTCAAATGAAGAAAGAAAATCTTTAAAACAAAACAAAACAAACAAACGGCCTTCCCCTCCTCCAGCAGGGGGCTTCGAAGGGCCTACTAGGAATACTTTGGCCATAGTCCCTAAGGCCTCTGAAGGGGCAACTGAGGGTGTTTTGAAACTGTCCAAAGAAAACAAATTGTAACTGAAAATCTCTAGCTCTGGAGAAGGACGGGTAATTCAGGAAATCCGTCTACACTGGTAGTAATGAACACCACCACAGGCCCATTGTCGTGGACTACCCTCCGTGCGTGGCCCCCCCCTCAGCCCCAAGAGCCTTCAGGGACTGTAAGTCTACACCTCTCAGACCATGGCATGCAGCGTAGAGACTGGGGGCAATTGGCCAAGACAGATTATCATTTCGTGGAGGCCTGATCCTGCTGAGAACAGCCAAGACGCCCCCGATCTCCTGGGCACAACCCCGACAGGGCCCAGCAGGGGAGGTGGTGGGTGCCCCCCAGGCTGGCACGGACCTTGTTGCCGTTGTTGTACATGGCGACCAGGCAGTAGATGTGGTAGATGTGGCCGCATCTGGACAGCTTGCCCACCAGCTCGGGCTTGACCGTTGGCTGCAGGCCCTTGTAGCCCGAGGGGGCCGTGAGGCGCTCCATGCAGATGGTGCAGTCCTGGGGGTGGGAGGGGACAGGGCACACAGGCGGTCAGCTCTCACTGGCCTGGGAAGCTGGAGCACCTCACCGTGATTCTTGCGTGATCAGAGGTCCAGCGAGCTGTCCCCGCTGCTCTTCTAGAAAACCCACAAACCAAGGTAGAGACGAATGTGCCCTTGGGAAACTAAATATGGCTTTATCTCACTTTACACGACAGAACAATTCTTCAAATAATTGCTGGTGGCGGTCCGTGCTCCCCGGGGCTTGCCCCCAAAGCTATAGGAAGAAACAGACTCTTGCCGATAGACCCCTTTAAGCTGAATGTTTGCAAAGGCATTGTTCCTCAAGTGCACCAGAGGGGCTGCTATTTCAATCAGTCTACAAGAGGATTTCTCAACCTTGGTGCTATTGGCATTCGGGGTTGGAGAATTCTTCCTTGAGGGGGCTGTCCTGGGCACAGGTGGGCATTCGGTATCCTTGGCCTGTGCCCACCATATTCTCTCTCCCCTTGAAACACGCAAAATCCCCTCTGGCCGAGAACCACCAATCTACATCAAACCCACTGAAAAGTCAGTTCCCGTAGCTTCTCCAGTTTGTCTTAAATTCAGACTGTTAATGGAAAAGTAGCTTAGACTCAATCCGGTCTTTGCTGAAACAGGGTGGAGGGGGGTGGGGAGGGTCAGGCGACGTCTGCAGCTCCGGACCACCAACCTCTGAGCCCTGGGTCAGTTCTGAGCCACTCCGTGCCTGTCGGGACACAGAAAGCTGCTCCCACAGCATCCTTAAAGGAAACTCCGGCAAGGGAAATGCTGGCGGGTGAGCCCGGCCCTGCTCCCCCTGCACTCACCTCATCTGGGGGGTGCCGGACCTTCTGTAGGTACTTCTTCAACACTTCTTCTGGGGTTTTACCTGTAGGGGGGACAGGACGGTTGGTGGGCCACCGAGACAGAGATAAGGGATCTAACAGCCTTGTCCGGCGGGCTTTGCCCGAGAGGGGGGCTGTCGGCCAGGCTCCAAGCAGGAAAGGGGAGGAATTCGGATGTGAGACTGAAAGGGAGTCAACAGATGGAGGAGAGAGAGACAGGGACAGAGGCGTCTGAGGCGGTGGGAGGTATTCCTGCCTGTCTTTACCTCCTGCAGTCTCTTCCCTGACATCCCTCGAGGCCTATTTTCAACAACCCCGCTTTTTGCCCGAGTTGGAGATCGGTTGAGTGGGTTTCTCTTCCATATAATCAGAGCCTGGGCAGGGCCCCAACGAAGCAGTGAGGAGACAGCCCAAGGCACTGTGTAAACTGTTACACGTTAAAAAAAAACAAAAAAAAAACAAAAAAAAAAAAACCAAAAAAACCCATGCGGTAGGCTTATCGCTTTCTCCTTCCCCAACGTGCTAAGTACCGACTTCATCTACAATGTGGTGTCAGTGATGTTATTTTCACGGGAAAGCAGGAAGTGAGGCCCGCAGCTTCACGATGCGGTTCCCCTGCCACTGACAGCGCCATGCGGCTGCCAGCAGAGAGAGCCTGGCCGCGGGCAACCATCCCGCCCGGCTGCCGTGATTCTGGAAGTTTCTCTGGGGACGGGACTCGGAGGCGGCAGGAGGCAGGACGAACATGCCTTCCAAGGGGTCCATGCCTCCCCGGGCACCTACCTCTCGCAGCCACTCTGAGCTTCTGTTTTCTCCCCTCTAGAATGGGGAGAAGCAACAGCACTTGGCTCAGGGGGTTGCTTTGACAACTCGGCAAGCAAAGGGACCCCTGCCCGGTCCCATTTAGCGCGTTTCCAGCAAATGGTCTGACATGTGTTATTAATAATCACAGGAGGAGCGTGCGGCAGTGTGAAATCCTGTCCATTCCCACCAGAGGATGGACAAGGCAATCGAGTCCATTTAAGCACAGACCTTTTGACGGAGCAGGGAAGTAGGACAAGGGTTTGAGGAAGCGGATCGTGCCGCCGCCAAAAGCCAGGATGCTTCCCGCTGTCCTGCTTCTAAGAACGAGGCTTCTGTTAACTGAGAACCCGTTACGTGCCGGGCCCTAGGCCAAGTTACAATATAGGTGAGATCCCCCTGAAACTTCAAAACAAGGTCTCACGGTGGGGGCTTGGGGTAATGGTCCATATGTGTAACAACCAGCGCCCACGGCCAGAAGGACCTGCCGCAGAGCTGAGGCGGTACTGACCCGTGAGCAGCGGGATTGCACACCGGCGGGAAGGAGGCTCGCACGGCCAGAGTCTAGGGCCCGTAGAGGGACACAGGACGGTGGTTTGTCCCTAGCTGGCGCAGATGCAATCTGGGCCACACCTGCCCCAGGTGTGATTCTGAGCATTTTCACCCCATCGTCAAGGCACGAAAACAGGCTCTTTGTGGCTACACGACTTGGGGTTCAAACCCAGTCTGTGTGGGTGCCCGGGCCATGGCGATCTTCCTCTGTGTCACACCCTGTGGTTTTGTTTCTCTATTTCTGTGCGGCATCTTTATCCTTCTTAAAGCCTCTCCATCTGATTCATACACAGTCCGCTTTGGGTACAATCATTGGAACGGGTACTAGGTGGGCCCACTTAGCAGAAGCAGAAACGAAGGCACAGCGGGTGAGGCCGAGCCGAGGCTGGGGCCCAAACCTTGGACTCCCGTACCCCTTAAGATAAGGAGGCCGATACCTTTCTTGGCTTGTTTTTTGGTCGTCTTGCGGCTCGTGTTGGAAACTCCTGGGATGGATTTGATTTCGCTCTTGCTCACCGGGGGTGGGTGGAGGACCAGCTTCGGGGGCCTGGTGAGACACACAGGCAGCCCCGCGGCACTCATGAGAATCCCGGTGATCCCTAGAAGGGCAGGGCGTGAGGAAGGACGGCAGAGTTAGTTCCCAGCATCCCATAAACCGCCCTCCCCATAAACCTACTACCCTCCTGCTTCCCAGCAGAGTTCTCAGAACTCACTTCTTCTCCACCTCCCCTTCCTCGCAGTTTTCCCCAGAAATACATGCTCTCACTCACCTTCAGCAGCATGCTTTGCTTTTAACAATCGCTTCTCCCCACATTCTTCCTGCCCATCCGGCCCCATTGCTAAAATTCTCATTCACTTTAATTCTTTCTCTTTTATAAGTACCCTCTACCGACGTTCCTGCTTCCTTTTTCTGCCCTGAGCAAGGGCAGCCCAGGGTCTCTCTTACCAGCCAAGGCAGGATTCACAGGACTGGACCCATTTAGGTTCTTCACCGGCACGGTGGGGACCCTGTGGGAGGCAAGAGCAGGTACGTTATGGTTTTGACAAGCGAGACAAAATGGATCGGGGTTGAAACCCCCAAAATTCACCCACTGAGGGGTTCCCCTTTCATATAGAAACTACATATCCCTGTTCAAGGCAAAGTCAGTTCTTAGTACCACAACCAGTAGAGTTACCTTTATTTATTTACTTTTAAAGATTTTTACTGATTTTTTTGGGGGGGGAGGAGCACAGGGAGAGGGAGACAGAGACTCTCAAGCAGACTCCCCACGGAGCGTGGAGTCCAATGTGGGGCTTGAACCCAGGACCCTGAGATCATGACCTGAGCCTTAACCCACTGAGCCACCCAGGCACCCCTGGTCTTAGACTTTAAAGGTAACACTTCTGGGGATGCCTGGCTCAGTCGGATGAGCATCCGATTCTTGATTTCAGCTCAGGTCATGCTCTCAGGGTCCTGGGATCGAGCCCCACATTGGGCTCTCTGCTCAGCGGGGAGCCTGCTTCCCCCTCTCTCTCTGCCTGCCTCTCTGCCTACTCGTGATCTCTCTCCTCTCTGTCAAATAAATAAATAAATAATTTTTTAAAAAATTAATAAAAAATAAAAAAAATAAAGTCTGAGACCAGGGCACCCCTCCGCTCAGAACCCCAAAACTCAGAATGGCTCCTCAGTTCACTCAGGGGCCCAGCAGGTCCGACGCGGCCCTGTGTGACCTGCCAACAGCCTCCATGCTCAAACCCTCACCTCACCTCCCTGGTCTCTCCACATATCACTCACCACTTTACTCTGCTCAAGCCCTTCTTCCCAAATGCCCGCCGTGCTCCTTCCGCGGGGACTTTGCATATGCTGTTCCCTCTGCCGGAAAGGCTTTACCACCAGAAACCTGCTCAGCCCCCTCCTACGGATCCTTCAGCGGTGGCCGACCTTTTCGTGAGGTTCCTAAGACCATCTCACTTAATACTGTGATGCACTCCTCCCACCCCACCTCAATCCCTCTGACTTTGCTCTATTTTTTTTTTTTATCACAGAACTTACTATTGTTTACAAATAAGTTGTTGCTTTCTTACCCCCCTTTCCAGAATCAAAGCTCTATACGGGCAAATAACTGTCATTCAGAGCCTGACACCAGCAGGCATTCAGTGAGTACCGGTTGACCGAATGATCAAGAAGCAAGTCCAAACCCGGGTGTACATAAGAGTCACTAAGAAGCTGTTAAAAAGGCAGAGCCCCAGGCCCGAGTCAGGATTCCCACCGGTGGGGCCCAGGAAGCTGCCTTCGCACTAGTTTTGGCAGAAAGGATGCGGATCCAGCCGGTCCCAGCCCAACACTGGGAGACCACTGCTCCAACAGCTGTCACCCCTCCTTTTCCCTGGGAAATCTAAATATCAAGCAAAGCCTCCTCCTCTTTCTGTCCTTCTCCCCAGAAACCCGAGCCAGGCTGAAGAGGAGTCTGCACAGCTGCCTGGGAAAGGCAAGGCCTCCCACGATGCTGAACAGAAAAATATGGGACACGTGGGGCTGGGTCTTGCGCCATACCCCCCCCCCCCGCCCCACTCCACCCCACACCGCCACCCAGGCTTCCACAGCTGGGCCCAGAGAGGACAGTGGGCTTGGAGACGCATGGACTGGGTCACGGATGACTCCAGGAGCCAACGGTTCTGCTGTGGGGGCAGGGTTGTGCTGGGAAAACAGGAGGGGGGAGGGCAAGTTCCCTTGTGTCTTTATATTGTTTATTATTTGTTTGCCCATTCAGATTGAACCCTACTTCGTGTGGGACGTTCTGCTGGAGCCTGGGGACGCCGCTGGGAACAAGGCAGCCCGTGGCCCTTCATCCAGGCATGGTCCTGGTGGGCAGGCCCACCTGGTACCAGCCATGGCCGGGCAGCCATAACCTCTCACCGGGTATAAATCCGTCTGAGACTTCCAACAACCTACGCAGCAGGTGCTATTATCATGCACTTCCTTTTAATAGGCAAGGAGGCTGAGGCACAGAGAGGTTAAGCAAACTTGGTGGAGGCCACACAGCTAAGGAGTCACACCCAGGAAGTCTGGCACCAGAGCCCAGAGTTGGAACCACTCGCCGCGCTGCGCTCTTGGGTCCGTGCGAACCTTCCATCACCCCGCGGTGCAGACGGGGAACATGGGAGCGCAGAGGGCGTATGGAGGAAACCCACGACTAAGACAGAGGAGTGGGCGTGGGGCTGAGCGGGGGTGGGTCTGTCCCCCACAAGCCTGCAGTGATGGGTGCTTTCCCGGCTGAGTCTTCCGGGGGCCCCTGTCCCTTCCCGGGACGGTGACATGTGCGCTGGGGCTGTGAGAAGGATGTGACCGAACCCATGTGGGAGCATTTGTGCCCCCACAAGCCACCACAGGCTACTTGTCCCGATGGGGGTGGGGAAGGCTGAATTCAACACAATGGAAAGTTGGTCAGGGAGAGGCCCAGCCTCGCTTTTGGACTCCATGACCTGCCCCACAGGGCCAGGCATGGTAGGGTGGACAGGAGTCAGGAAAACCAGGTTTGAGTCCCAACCCTACAAGTTGGACCCTCATGACCTCCCTCAGTTTTTCCTGAGCCTCGATCTTACCTGTGAACCTGTGAGGGTCTGGAGTCAGCAGATGCCAGGGGGGACTTCGTGAAGATTTCCCGCCTCAGTGCTTAAGAGCAAGGCAGCTGTCTAAGCCCCGGGTCCCCCATTTGGGCAGATTGGCCTCCCCCCTGGGCGGGCCTGGAGACCTGGAGGGAAGGGTCTGGCGGCCTGTGCCTATTCCCCAGCTCCCCACCAGGGGGCAGCACTCGCAGCCCCGGCCCCGCACCTGCCTTCCCCCTACCAGCTCCAAGGCCCCCCTCTCCAGCTGATAAGTAGCTGTGATCTGGGTGACAAAAGCCACCTTTGTTCCCACAAACTGGACTGGCAGGTTTCCACACCCAATCTGGTTAACCAGGAAAGAGTTCAATCCCCAGAGCACACCCTGGGCAGCCCAAGACCCCCGGGGAGGGGCCCGGGGCTGAAGAGAGGGAGGGTCCACCGGAGACCCTGGACTCCCGGGCAGTACTGTGGGAGAGGCAGTGTCCCTGCCATTCCAGGAAAGGGGCATCGTGTCAGTAGGCTCTGGAAGGTGGAGGCCAAGGGCAAGCGGAGGGTATCTGCTTATGGGATGCAGAAGGGTACCGTGGAGGGGCCCTGTGCAGAGGTCACGAAACCCGCCTTCTGGTCCAGCTTGGCACTGGGTTCGGGCCTTTGGGAGAGTCACACGGCCTCCTTGCACTTCCCTGACCACGTCTGAGCCACCACACCCATAAAAGGGTCACCCTACCTCTCCGTCCCCGGGGGGTTCCTGTGAGGACAGAGGATCTAGGTCAAATACTCTATAAACAGGCAAGCCCTATGCAAATTGGGAGGCTGTCTACATATTAGTTTCCCAACTGTAAGAGGAAGTTGGGCTCCCTAAAGCCCTTTCCTGCTGTAATCGTCCGATCCTCTCAGATTCTGGAGGACAGTGTGGGTCCAGTGTCAAGTTGAGAGGTGGGCAATGCTTCGAATCGTTGAGTTGGCCACAGCTGATAAGCCCCTCCCCCACGGCGGTGACCGGCTAAAATGGCAACCACAGAGGTGGCCCCTGGCATCCCCCCCCCCCCCCCGCCACACCCTGCAGGGGCCCCAGCTGTCTATGCCTGAGCCCTCCTTCCAGAAATCAGCCTCTCAATAATGGGCATGTGTCTCACGTCCGCCAGGCAACTCCTCTCAGCCAGGGCGGTCTGGCCTCACCATCCAGAGACACCCTCCCCCATGCTGCTGGGCCGTCCTCAGTTTCCATTTCTGCCCCTCGAGCACAAAACTAAGAAAAGAGAAGAGCTGGCAAGGTGGCAGAAGGAGGGGGCCGATGCTGGAGAAAAGCTCTGCAGATACCATGGTGAGAAGTAGTGTTTTTTGCAGGGGTGGGGGGAGTGGGAGTTGTGAGCCGACCCAGGAACCCTCAGGCCTGACAATGGTCTTGTCTCTCCAGCAACCAAAGTCTCGCTAGAGATAGAGAAGCCTCAATTCTGGAGGAGAAGGGCCAGAGGGGCGACTCCCGCCCCCTACTCCACAGCCCCCCCTCTCCTCTTTAGAAACCCCCTGCTTGTGTCTCTGAATAATTCACAGGGTCTTTTGTTCCCCCGAAAACCCGTCTCTCCCGCCCTCCCCGGTCTTCCTCTTTTCCGTGGGAAAGTTGCTTGAAGAGCTCACGGACAGGGAGAGGAGGGGAAGGGGCCGTCCCAGGACAGAAGGTCGACGGCACCGCCGCACAAAGGCAGTGAGCACGCTAATTAAACGGCCAAGAAAGACTGGAGGAGACGATGGTGGTGGGGTGAGGGTGCTGGTAAGAGGGAGAAAAAGGAAAGGGCTGGAAGATAGAGGGCTGGGGCGGGGCGTCCCCTTGCAGGAAAACAGAGTGGAGAGAAAAGCTTGTTTCTATAGCCGTTTTGAAAAGGCTCTGCCCGGACCTCCGCCCCATTCTCTCGCTCCAATTCCACTGGCAGGCGGAGGAGGCATAAAGCAGAGAGATAAAGAGCTGCCGGTTCCCTGGGTGAGACTTAAAGTGATCTGGGGGTCCTTTCGCTCAGTTATGTCGTGGGGTCACTCGGCATTTGCCCCGGGCGCCAGAAATGAGGTGGGGCATTCGGCTCTGCTCAGCTTTGACTTCAACAACGACCTTCACTAGATACATGTGCAGCTAATACTGACCGGACTCTTCCTGTGCGCCGCGCATGGCGCTCCATCTAGACACTGAGTATTTCATTTCGTTCTTGTGATGGCCCTGAGAACGGAGGTACTATTGCTCTCCCATCTCGCAGATGAACATACTGAGGACCGAGGGTGCATAACCTGCCCCAAGTTCCAAACAAGGAACTTGGGTTCCCGCCCGGGCGGTCGGGCTCTGGAGGCTATGCTTTTCGGCCACTATTCGAGCCTCCCTCTGCCACTCGAATGGTTACCCCCCGAGCTCTGTCAGGGGCCCCCAGGATGCTGCTGGCTGGCCTGGGGAAGAAAGTGAGCCGTGGTGTGATTTAGGGGCCCATTCTCCTCTCCCAAATACTCTTGTCAGCTCAAAAATAGTCAGGCAGGGGCGCCTGGGTGGCTCAGTGGGTTAAAGCCTCTGCCTTCGGCTCAGGTCCTGATCTCAGGGTTCTGGGATTGAGCCCCGCATCGGGCTCTCTACTCAGCAGAGAGACTGCTCCCCTCTCCTCCGCCTGCCTTCCTGCCTACTTGTGGTCTCTCTCTCTCTGTCAAATAAATAAATAAAATCTTAAAAAAAAAAAGAAATAGTCAGGAGTCTGGGGCTCCGGGGTCGCACACAGGGCCAGGCCCTTCTGGAGAAAGGGAAGAGCAGGCCGGTGTGAGAGGCCCGTCTCACCAGAAGCCAAGAGCTGGCAGGCAAAGGCCGTGAGCACCACGTGGACCTATGTGACTCCCGTTTGAGGATCAGGAAGACCAAGAAGATCACAGAACCCACAGAACCAGCCTGTCCCAGGAAGTACTGAGGCAACGCACAGAAAGTGCCTGGCCCACACGGGGAGTACTCGCTAGATATGCGCTATTATTTCCAATCTGGGGTTACCCCTCCAGGTCCCAGAGAGGGCGAGGAAAGGGGCTAACTCCATTTGGCACCGACTGCATGCTGGGCACTCTGGTGTGTGCTGGAAAGAGAAGCAGCCGGGCAGTCAGAACAGGCGGGCGCTGACCTCGGACTTCCCAAAGTTCGAGTCCCGGTCTCAACCAATGCCCGCTCTGTGCCTTTGAGCAAGGGAACCTCTGATTTCTTCCTGGGTGAAATGGGGTCAAAATGCCTACTGCCAAAAGTTGCCGTAAGGATTCAGCGAGGTGAGAGAGCCCCCAAACCAGATCCTGGCGGGAGCTCATTTAGTACGGCCTGTTAGGGCATGGCGTGCCTAACCTTGAACCTTCAGCAGCTAGCCTAACGAGGGCACTATCGCCAGCCTTTGCTGAGGAGGAAGTCAGGACTCTGGGATGTTAGGGATCTGTCCCAGGTCACATAGCTGTGGCAAAGTCTCCATTAGAAGCCGGATGTGATGGACCCCAGAGGCCAAGCCCACCCTCCCCCACACCGCACTGCCTTCCACACCCCGCCGGAGGGTCAGGACAAGATGACAGAGTTTTAAGTCTTGGCAGCCCCTCTTTCATCTCTGGCCAAGGTCAGTCTGGTCGATGACCATTATGAGTAAACGCTCCCAGGCAGCCCTGCAAGTACCTACCCAGAGGCGATCAGCACCCGGGACTGGGCAATGGCCAGTCGCTGCAGGTTGGTCCGATTTAAGGTCGCCAGGGCCACCCTTCCGGTCTTGCCGTTGGCTCCGGGGGGACTGGCGGGAGTGCCCACGGTCACCCCTGCCGGCGTGCTGGAGGCCTGTCGCCGGATCGCCTGTGAAGGGACAGTCCTCACCGGGCCCCGGACGGTCCCCGCGCTGTCCAGTGGCTTGGCCCCGGGGCCTGGTGGGGGGGGCAGCTTGACGGCTCCAGGTGGGGGCATGTTCTTGCGGGCAGCGGGCGGCTGCAGCGGCCCGGTACTCCCGTTGGCCACGGCCGCCTTGACGCTCATCACCAGGACGCACTGCGGGCAGGAGCAGGGCGGGGCCGCGGGCGAGGCGGCCGACGCGGGGCTGGCGGGCCAGGACTGCGCCTTCGGCAAGGTGCCGGTGACCATGGGGTAGATGAGATCCAGGCGCCGGCGCACGCGGCGTTGGCGCTGGGTCTGCCGGTTGATCTGGCCCATGGTGCTGAAGTCAATGACGTAGCTGAAGCCGATGGAGGTGAGGTCGATCCAGGGGTGCTGCTTCTCGTAGGCGTGCTGGATGGTGATGCCCACTTCCATGTCATAGGGCGTCCAAGAGCCGTTGTCGTTCTCCCACTCCCAAACCACGCCCTTGCCGGGGGCCGAGGACGGGTCGTAGTAGTTGCGGCGAACGGGGCGGAGCGTCCCTGCCAGGGTGGGAGGGGAGGACAGGGTCAGGGTCAGCAAGGAGTGAAACTGGATCGTGCCCCGTTCAGAGGCAAACAGGAGCCGGTCCTGCCGTGGGCGGGCCCTGGGCTGCCTGTGGGGTATCAGCTTTGAAAGAGACTCCTTCCTGCCTCCAGGCGAGGCGTGTGTAGTTGCAGGAGGTGGGAACAGCGGAAGGGGTGAAGGGCTCAAGAGCTCGGGATACCAGAAAGAGCACCTGCCCATTTGCAGTCTGCAGACCTTGGGTCTGCAGCCAGACTGATTCACTTGCGAGTGTTTGAGTTTATGCAGAGCTCCCCAGCCTCCTTTCCTCCCCTGAGAAACAATGAGTCCTTGCAGAATTTTTGTGAAAATTAAATGTGACCCACTTATTCATTCAACAGATAGATACTTGTATATGCCAGGTTCTAGATCTCTCCTGCACCTGCATTAAAGCACCTAAAGCCCTTGACACATAGTAGGTGCTCATAAATACTGAACCACTTCTCCCCTAGCCTCTAAATGTCCCTGCCTGGGGGGCTATGAAGGGAAAGAACAAAGGATCGTGGAAGCCTACAGGGCAGAGGAAGAAGACTCTGCCTCCAGGAAGGTCGCCAGGCAGCGGTGAAGCTAGATCCCGCTCCCAGTCCCTTTAAGGGTGTAGTAAAAACAAAAATAGAAAATCAGGTTGAGAGAGAACTCTCTTACACTTAGGAGCTTTAAATCTTTTACCAAATCAGTGATGATGATTATAATAATTTTCTATTTCTCTAACATCTTTCCTTCAAAAAGCCCTCCTAAAGATAGGATTATTTTCATTTTCGGTCTCACTAGGGGAGGGGGCAGGGAAGGGGGGGGCAGGATTAGTGCAAAGAAGGAGTACAACAGAAATGAGCCTGCCTGTAACTCTTGCCTCTTTCTCTCCTACCCATCCCAAACCTGGATTCAGACTTCTATGCCCAGGCAGGGCTCATTTCATGGGTATCAACATCAAGGCTGGAGATGCCCGGGTCAAGGCAGGGTGAGGCGGCCTGGGAGGGCTCCAAGGGTGCTTGAGTCTCTCATCTGTCAGCTTAAGCTCTATCCATCAAAGTGGTGGGAAAAGGCTCCCCTTCACAGGCCTCTGACCCACCCCCTCTTCCAACCCAGAGGGAGACACCAAGACCAGGGACAGAATTCCATTCAAGGGGGGAAGAAAAGGAACAATGGCTATTCAGGCCTTTGCCAGGGTCATAACCCGCCCCCCACCCCAACTCCGAGCCCCTTAATGACCCAAAACATCAACATTCCGAGGCAGGAGGGAGAAGCAAAACAATCCCCTATTCAGCACCAGGACCTCTGCTGGGGGACCTGGTGGGGGGGGGGGTGGTACGGGATGGGAGGAAGAGAGGAGGAAGAAGGGGGGTGGGCAGGAGTTCCCTGTTCTGCCTCCATTTCCTTCCTAAGTAGCCAGCTTACTGGGGAACAAAGAGCACAGGCTTTGGGTCCAACAGCGGAGGCTCTGTCCCTTCCAGCTGTGTGATTACGCCTCAGTTTCCTCCTTTGCTTGGGCTGGAGTAGTGACTTTAAAGGATTTGAGGATTAAAGGAAGGAATGAATATAAGGCGCTAAAATAACACCTGCCACAGGGCAAGAGCTCAATAAAAGTTGGTTGATTATCATTGTAATTTATTTTTCTATTATATTGTCAACATCCGTCATAGGGAAAGTTTAGTTCAGAGGATGTGGGGGGGGGGGGTTGTGTGTATGAAAGAGAGATTATATGTAACTCCCTATATAATCTTTATTATTTTGGAGGCACCTAACTCATCCCATAGGATCTTCATGGCAATCCTAAGAAACATCTTTTAGAAATGAAGAGATTAAGTTTAGAGAACTTAAATGACCCTGTTCTATATTCTTTCCAGGGTGGCAGGGGCAACACACTTGTCCAATGCTCCCAGTGTGCTTAAGAGGCATTTTTTACAACAGCAGGATCAACCCCAGAGATTCTGGAGAGCTGCCGTAGAACTTCTGGAAGCCAGCTGTGGCTCCCCCGGGTTTAGCTCCCCGGTGCCTGTCTTTTTCCTCTACTCCCAGCACACAGATGCCTTTTATTCGCCTGCGTTCCCTCACCTACTATTCACCAGGTGAGATGCCCTCCTTTGCCATTTTTACCTACTGAAGTTGCCCTCATTCGGGTCCTATGCCATTTGCCACCAGTTTCCTGAAATGTTCTCCCAGTCCAGTCCCCCTCCCCCTCCAGGAAGTCTGGGGTGCGTATCTGCGGGCGCCTGCCCCCTGTGCACCGGGGGCTTGGCCTTCTTCATATGGCCTTCTTCATACCGGGCCTTAAGCGGAAAAGGCGGAGACACCACCACCTAGCCCTGCGCTCTAGCACCTAGGACGGTGCCTGGCTCTCACCAGGACTCCATAAACGTGCTGTGATTGACGGAAGACTTCTGGCTACTTGGGCACTTCATCATTTATCCCACGTTGCTGAGTACCCACCGGCTGCTCTGCAGAATTCGGGCAATACTCAAATAGCTTACAATCTAAAACTAGACAAGATGACTAGTGCGGATGACTATTTATGAAGCAGAATTTGCCGGAAGAAGAGTGCCCAGAAAATGCACGTGGGCCGAGAGAGAATTCACCCACATCCCCTCCCCTCCGTGCTTAAACCCCTTCTGCGACCTCCCCTTAGGTCAGGACCTGACCCTCCCGGCCCCCAGTATCTGGGGCAGCCTCGCGCCCTGAGACCTCTGCCTGCGTTGGTGCCACAGTGGCGGGTGGCGCCCCCCACTCCACCCCCACATGCTTCTCCTCTCTGGGCCTTTTCACAAGGCTGGTTCGAACTCCCCCAAACCCTCTGGCAACCTCTTTGCTGCTCATCCTTCAGAGCCCAGCTCATCTTCTCCAAGAAACTTCTCCGGGCTGCCCTGGCCAGATCAGATTCCCACTCCTATTTTTTTTGTTTTTTAAACTTTACAGAATTTATCTCGATGTGCAGTCACACGTTAGTTGGTGTGGTTAATCTGGCGAATGTCTGTGTCTCTCCCCCGACTCCCAGTCCTGCAGAGTGGGTCACCAGGTGTTTGCTCATGGTCCTCTCCCTGACATGTCCTAGAAGCTCCATAAATACCGATTGAATAAAGAAAGAATGACGGGTGGGAGAAATTTCAAGAAATGGATGCGAGGACCGCAAGGCTTGCATGAGAAGGAGAATTTCCAATGGGCTAAAAGGCATCTCAGTGGAAGGGGCTTTGTGACTGGTTGGGGGAGGGGGTGTCAGAGAACTCTAAGGAAATACAGGAGGACAGAGAGGACGTCTGTTTGTGAGGAGTAGGGGGAAATAGAAGGCAGAGCACAAGAGAAACCTGGAAAGTTATTATGTTAGAGCCAAAGCATAGCCGGTCTGGAATGCCAGGCTGCAATGGGTTTTATATGTAGGCAAGAGGAGCCAGTGAAGTAGCCGAATGTTTTGAGACAGGTTCTGGGACCACCTGCTTCCGAATCTCCTGGGGTACAGATTAGCAACACCTTCTAGAATTCCCACCGGTGGCTATGAGGAACCATTGGCCTCTCCAGGGCCTGGGAATCTGCATGGGAACACCTGGCCTGGATTTTCATCACGCTCACGAATTTCAGCCGCTGGGCCACATGGTCTATGTGCCTTGACACCCTGGGCACTTGAATAAGGCTCTGAAGGACAAAGTCAAAGAATCCTGAGGTCCGGATGATGGGCAGGTGGTAAAATGGTGGCCCCATCGGCAGGCAGAGGGAGGTCAAGAGTCAAGAGGAAGAGCTGGTTTTTGGAGCGAAAGGTGCTGAGTTCACTGAGCCCCAGCAGGTTAGAGACAGAAGGCAGACCTCAGAACCAAAGTGGTGGGACAAAAAAAAATGTCATTGTGGGATTTGGCTTTTCAGGGACCACCGTAATCTGGAATGTGCTAGCTGGTCTTGGCCTCCTCTAAATGCAGGACCATGAACTAGATGATCTGAGGAATCCATTTAGTCCTTGGGTGCAGTGACCCAAAGAAAGGCCTCTAATGGGATAGGAATAAGGAATGTTCATAAACTAAGCAAGGAGAAAGAGAAAGAAACTCTTTTTTTCCTGGCAACTCAGACACCTGCATTGCAAAGCTCCTGAGGTGGTTTGGCTCCTGGAAAATGAGGGTAACACCTTCCAGGCATGACCTTGTCTCCAAGGCACTTTACATCTGTGCATCCCCGTCCAGAGAAATTCCGGGCCCCTCCAAAGCGCCCTTCAGCCCCACTGGAATGTCTTATGAGAGCAAAGCCCCGGATGTCCCACTACTGGGTTATCCCACGGGCCTGGAACAGTGCCTGCGTGAAGTGGGCGCCCCAGAACTCCTCACCGATGACGGAGGAGAGCGTGGGACCCTTGTATTGACATCTCAGCTCTGCCTTCGACCCGCCGGAAAACGAGGAGCAACATAACCCTTTCCAAGGTGTTTCCCTGCCTGTAAAATGCGGACAGTAGGTCCGTCCTAAGATCGCTGTGAAGACTAAACAGGACAACACTTGCAAGGGGCCTGCAGCCTCCTCCACACTGTCACGGCCACGTGGTCCTCATGACACTTGCACCCTCCTCTCCTGTGCTCACACAGGGCAGAGGGTATTGTGGGGACCTAAAAATCAGCTTCTGTCAGAACTGTTCATCTCTCTCCATCTGACCTTTCTCGTCATATTAAAGACATAGAAGAGGCAAAAGTTGCACAGAAAACTGGAAGCTGGAAAGGTCCATGCCTCGCACCAGGCCACTTCTAAGTAGCCTCCTCACTGGGGCAGAGGCCAAACCTAGTCCCCTGGCCATCTGCACGATGCCAGGACAGGAGCCAGAGGGCTCTTAAGGCCGCTGTTCATTCCACAGAGAAAAATGAGGCCTGAGCAGCTAAGGGACTCGTCCAAGGTCACACAAGAAGCCAGTGAGTCTGGGGTCACAGCCTGAGTCCTGTCTCCCCACTCCCAGCCTGGGGCTCCGCACGTTCCGCAGCTGGAGCCCCTGGAGGTGGTGGCCGTCAGAGGTTACTGGAAGATACAAGGGGCAGGGATGCTGAAGGACAGCCCTCTGGTCACCGTCCTGTGACAGAAAAGATAAATGACCACAGATGGACAGGACCCAACCAAGGCTCTGGAAGCAGCCAAGAGCATCCCCTGGACCGTCCATCTCGCCCCCTCTTCCAGACTCCCTAGCCCAAAACACTCGAGGAGACCAGCACCGAGTGCAAATAACCTCAAACCCGGACATGACAGACACAGTGAGGGGAGGAAGGCCCAGGGCAAACAAAGGCGGCAGAGGGTATCTTTGACCTCCCAGCCATCTCCCTGGAGACAGGGTGGGCACAGCTGGAGCCCAGGGGAGCCCAGAGTCTGAGACCTCCCTCCCAGCAGGGCAGGCAACCTCTGAAGAAACAAGGCTCCCGTGTCAGGAAATGTCCCCACATAGAGGAGGCAACAAAAAAGAGGACTCGCCTCTAGGCAGGGGACTTCCAGCTCTCCTTTGTTTATGGGGATGTTTCTGGTTCCCAGCTTCAAACTGTGGCTTGGGGCTGGTGGGTAATTTAATTAAACATTGCCAGGGTTTGGCTGAGGTTGCCTGGGCGCCGGCAGGATAAAGTTCCTACCCTGTGGTGGCCTCATCAATGAGCTATATTGAGAGGAACTCTGCGTCTGCTGGCAGAGAAGGGAGAGGAGGGGGCTCTGAGCCCAGAAACCCAGAGCTTCTATTCTGCTTTGACGAGCTCCTTGACAGCTCGGCATTCCTGGGAATTCAGCCCAGCGCCTTCGGCACCCAGCGCAGGGCCTGGCACTAGGAACGAGGGGCTCAGTCCCCGCTCACCACCGGCCAGTAGAATGAGCGGATGAAATCCAAAGCAGTCTGAGCCGTGCGCCTCTGAGACAGACTCGAATATAAAACAGGCCCCGAGGCAGTCTTTAAAAATGATGCAGGGCTAGCTCTCTGCCTCCGATCTCCAGTCTGAGGGGACACCAGGCCATGGTCAGCCTGTCCTCGGGGAAGGGTGGTCAGACCTGGGGGAAAAGGAGGGGGGGGAACACGGCTTCCATCCCTCGACCCCGTTTTCTCTTTAACGTCACCTCTGTCGAAAGGTCGCCCTTCACCCCCATCTTAGACACCCCTAAACACTGATTAAACTTCACCGCCTCCCAAATGTGGGGCAGGGGCTGGGACCTTTATGTCACCAGGGTGTTTCTCCATATGCTGCAGAGATTTAGTCTGAAACAGAAAAGCTAACACCTTCCTGCCAGTTTATTCTGAGCAGGACCGGAATGCCTGGTCAGGTGTCTTAAAGGCTAGTCCTCCCTGGTCCCACTTCCAGGGCTCAGCAACCTCCCCCCACCCCCCAATCTGCTGCCTCCACTCTCACCTCCACAACCTTTACCCCAATTGCCCAATTACATCTCCCCCCTCCCCCTCAGCCACACTTAATCCTCTTTCTCAATCTCCCCACATTCCTCCTCATTCCCTCCCCCCCAGGCTCTCTGGCTCCAGCTCCCTCCCTTTCTCACCAGGGTTTAAGCCCCTCCAGATGCTAACACTTCTGGGATCCTTTCCCCCAGAAGGCTTTACTCAGTTGGCCAGGTTCTGCAAAGTCCCTGGCAAAAAGGCTGTTGGGAGTTATGACTAAAGATGAGGACATGAGGGTGGAAAGACACCCCTTTCCCATGACAATCCTAATTAGCACACAGGATGTGGGGGCTTTCCAAGGAGGCTGGGATGCCCTGCTCAGGCAGCTGTTCTCTGATCCTCTGGGACGCCCGGGTCATCCTCTCTAGCCCCTCCCCGCCACACCTGCTCCTGCAGGCTCCCTGGTCACACTCTCAGGAAAGCCCAGCCAGAATTCCAGAAACCACCTCCCACCCCTGTGAAGAGACTCCTAGAAAGGCAGTCCCAGGTCCTCAGTGAAGTCTGGACACCTTGAGCTGAGCAACGAGGATCCCCCCACCCTGCCAGTGCCCCACCCCCCTGACCTCCTCCCTGCAGGCTTTCCACCTGGCTCTGACCTGGAAAGGCTGGTCAGCAGGGAAGTGGGATCGTGGTGGCCACAGTGGCAACTGGATTCGCATGAACAGATAGGGGTTTAGTGCTCTGGGAGACCAGAGTGTCCCTCAGAGGGGACAGTTTCAGTTTGGGAACCCTTTCTCCTTAGGAATCCTCCTCCTCCTCCTCCTCCTCCTCCTCCTCCTCCTCCTCCTCTTCCTCCTCCTCCTCCTCCACGGACAAAGGGAGCGGCTTCCCTGCCAGGCATTCCGGAGCCGTATCCCTCCCCCGCCTCTTCACGTCTGCTCTGGCCTGTTGCTTCAGCACTAGCAGTGCACAGGCGACACTGGCCAATGCCACAGCATCCAGGGCCTTCCATGCCCCGAAATCCCCCAGCTCCAGGCGCCCCTCCCAGGGCGACCGCCCTTCCCCTGCTAGAGTACCGCCAACGCCTCCAGGGAATCCCTTCTTCCCTCCCCCCGGTCCCACCCCGGGGACCCAGCTGTGGGAAGACATCCCACACAGAAGGGGCAGAGGCACTAAGGTGGGTGACGAGGGGGACGTGTGTCAGTCCCAAGGGTGCCTGAGGCAAAGCAGGGTCAGCCGAGGTGTGAGGATGAGAGCAGGAAGCCTTTCCCAGCGGCTGGGATTGCTTGCGGGCTGGGCCGGCCCTTGAATTTCTCCACGGGAGAACTTGGGGCCACCGAGCGCTTAAAAGGGGGCGCGGAAGGGGGTCAGCTGGGGACCGGCTTGAAGCTCCATTTGCATAACCAGAACACTGATAGTACTTGCAGGGACATTCACTGCAGGGGGATCTTAAGAGGGTGGTGGGGAGTAAAGCGCCCCCTCCACCACCACCTCCGGGTGACACACTGCGCAGAGTTGCGGATTGGGTGGGTCCCGGGGGGGCTCTCGAGGCGGGAGGTCCCAGGGCAGGGGGGGAGGTGGGCGCGGGCGGGACAGGGGCGCCGGCTCACCCGTGTCCTGGCGGAACTGGTTCATGGACTGCAGGTCGATGATGTAGGGCGCGAGACGGCTGTCCACCTGGCCCAGCACCACGCTGCCCCCGGCGCGGGGCCCGGCGCGGACCACCGCCTCGATGTGGTGGCTCACGGCCGGGCTGTAGGGACGCCAGCGGCCGTGCTCGTTCAGCCATTCCCAGACCACCACGGCCGAGGCCAGGAGCATGGCGAGCCCCGGGCTGCGGTCGCGGCGGCGGCGGCGGCGGCGGCGGCCGCGCTGCTCTGCCCGCCTCCCGGGCCCCGCGCGCGGGTCCTCCTCCGCTTCCTCCTGCGCCGCCGCCCGCGGGCCTCGGCCGCGCCCCCCGCGCCGCGCCCCGCCGCCCCGGGCAGCCTCAGCTCCGGCCCATGGGCCGCTCCCCAGCCGCGCATCCACCGGGGCCCGGACGCCCGGGCCGCCCGGCTCCGACCGCGCGCCGCCGCCGCCGCCGCCGGGCTCCGCCGCCGCCGCCGCTGCTGCTGCTGCCGCTGCTCCGTGGGGCCCAGCGGCTTCATGCAAATGCCCGGCTCTCCGCGGACCGGCCCCCGCCTTGCAAAGCCCCGGCGGGCGCGCGTCCGCAGCTGGGCGGACGGCGAGCCGAGCCCCGAGCCCTCGCACCAGTTGCGCCTCGGGCTCTGCAGACGCCGGGGTGGGACCTCGCCGCGCGCTCGCGCTCGGAGAGGCCCGCCGGGCTCCCCTCCCCGCCCGCCCCTCCCTGCCCACCCTCGGGCCGCGCGGACGCTGTCGCCGGCTCGCCGAGAGCTCCCCCTCCCTGCGGCTCTGCTCAGTCGCCTCCAGAATGAAGCGCCCCTCCCGAGCGGGGCGCTAAGGCAAACCCGCGCCTGCGGGGGTTTCCCCGGTCCCCAGGCGCCCCAGAGCGACGGGCCATGACGCGGCCCCGGGACCGCAGCTGTCGCCCGCCACCGCTTTGCAGCCTCCCTCCCAGAAATGGAATTTGCTTTCTTTCTTTTTTTAATTCAGCGTGATCGGTGTCCGCAGCGCCGGCTCCGAGACACGCAGCGTCTCCGGCTCGCGCATGCACTCGCACTCACACTCACAAACTCGCACACACGCGCCCGCACCCCCACGCCCTCCTGGCTCGGGCTCCTATTACCTCATCTTCGCCCGAAGCCTGAGCTGTCCGTCAAGGGTGCGGAGCCACGCCCCTGCCTGCCGGGCCTGTGCCCCGGAGCTCACACGCCCCCTGCTGGCCTAAGGCGGCGCGTGCGGGCCAACGACCACACACTACGACTCTGCTCCAGAGACCCAGTGCAAAGGGATGCAGCAATTTGGTGGTTTATGTCGTCCATGTGGTTTATGTCGTCCATGTGGAGCGCAACTGTGTTTTTTCTGGCCTGCTTCGACACTACTATATTCCAGAAGGTACAGGCTAAATCGATTTATTCTGCAGGGTTTCTTTGAACGAAATAATGAGACACTAGTACAGGCGCAAGCCAGACGTGGTTATTTTCGCCGTCACTAGTTAGCAAGGAAAATAATCTAGAAGGGCAGGTTAACATCAGGATTTCGTGTTAATTTTGCCAGAGAACGCAGGCTTCCTTTTGTTGAGGTCGCAACCACACACATGAATTTACATGATGAAGAAGATCCGGGATAGGATATAGAAAAATGAAAACAGTGTATGTGTTACGGACTGGGGTTATGAATCTCTTTGAAATAATCGTTTTTTTCTCATAATATCATAAACTTGTTGCGGAAGATTTGCTCCCCCACAGCTATCCTTTCCTCTATCATTAGTATTACCCATACCTTCTTCACCCCTCTGCCCTGACTTCGCCCCTCACAGGGTTCTAAATATGAAGCAAAAGAAAAATATCAGAAATGTTCTTCTTCCAGCCTCCAAAGAGTGCTAGGATTCAGGCTACCTCAGAGCTTTGTTCCTAATGGTGTCCTTGCCCCAAAGGCTCCCTAGCACGACTTCTAAGTCTCTCCCAAAGACCAGCCTCCCAATCCGATTCAATCAACACCTTCATTAAAACATCAAATTTCAGGATCTGAAGGACAAAGAGGAAAGGAGTAAAGGAGATCTCAATTTATCCTACCAAAAGCCATTATTATTCCTATTTTACAAATGATGAGACTTAGGGAATTTAAGCAATTTGCTCTAGGTTACATATTTAGCCAGAGGGGAAATTGGTATTCAAAAATTAGTTGGAGTCTTCCCAATCCCCCCCCAAAAATGCCTATTCCATCCATGACAAGGAGATGGTGTGGTGAGAAATAAGGTATGTGGGGAAGATCCTCCACGTGAAAGAAGGAAAGCAGAACATAAGCATGGGGTATTCCAGAAGAACAAAAGTCAGAGTAAAGAAAAGGTAATCTAAAGCTGTATTGAGCTATTTTTATTTCCAATCATAAGACCAAGAGTATGAAGACTTGGGAAACTTTCTTGGGGTCCGGGTAAGCAT
>CM053613.1:8319672-8335706 GCA_028646535.1 Procyon lotor
TCTAATTTATTTTTTTTTTTAAGATTTTTTATTTATTTGACAGCGAGAAACAGCGAGAGAGGGAACACAAGCAGAGGGAATGGTAGCGGGAGAAGCAGGCTTCCTGCAGAGCAGGGAGCCCGGGGCTCGATCCCAGGACCCTGAGATCATGACCTGAGCCGAAGGCAGACGCTTAACGACTGAGCCACCCAGGCGCCCCGATGATTTCTAATTTATAACAATCCACGTGGCAATCATGATTTACAGTTATGTGTCAACAATAATAGTAATGTATTCATTTCTCAGATCTCCCAACACAGTCTAATTTCAAATAATCCGTACCATAAACCCCCGAAAACCTCAGACACTCTATTTTAGTATCCAAACTATGTCTTCCCAATTGCCTCCTATTCCCAAGTGGCATACTAATCTTTAACCAAGCGAGGTGCCCAATTTGTAATTTGGAATATGGCAGCTATAATAAAACCTCACTGAGACTGAATTGGAATGAAGCCAGTCTGAATTGTTCAAAGGTGTAATCTGATGCTACCTCAAAAAGTGCCATCATCCCTTAATACTAAGTTTCGATGCACAAGGAGTTCTCTTTTTCTGCAGAATGTTCATTTTTTTTCCAGTTACTTATTGCTCTTATCAAACACCCTAAATTGAGGGGCTGGAAACAGCAACAAGCATTTATTTTGCACGTGAATCTGCAATGTGGTGAGGGCTTAATGAGGACACCTAGTCTCTGCTCCCCATGGAGCTCAGGACAGCTCGAGGGATGGGTGAGGGCTGGAATCAGGTGCGGGCTTGCTCATTCACATCGAGAGCTTGCTGCTGGCTGTCATCTGGGAATTCAGCTATGCCTCTCCACTCAGCCACCTACACATGGCCTATGTTACCAGTTGGCTTCTTCACAGCATAGAGGTTAGGTTCCAGATGAGTAGGACCCGACAGAAAGAGCCAGGCAGAAGTTGTATTGTCTTCCCTTTAAATTAAGTTTGTTTTTAAATAATTGTAGATTCACATGTCATTGTAAGAATTCAGATGAATCCCATGTTTTCCCCCCATATCGTCCAATGGTGACATCTTACAAACCTTTACTTTGAAAAGTATCCTACATGGGGTGCCTGGCTGACTCAGTCGGTAGAGTCGATAGAACATTTGACCCGATCTCGGGGTTTTAAGTTCAAGCCCCACACTGGGTATAGAGTTTACTCAAAAATAACATCTTAAAGAAAAAAAAGTATTATACCCTATCACCACCGATATTGACCCAGTCAAGGTACGGAACAGTCATAATTCTGCTCCTTTATTGATACAATATCACTGTGTCATATATTATACAATGTATACAAAATATATACTTTGTATACAAGTGTATACAATACACATTTCTAATAATTCAACGATCCACTATGTGGCCCTTTTGCAGCTACACCCAATCTTCCTACTCCCATGCAGTCCTTAACCCCTAGCAATCACTAGTATATTCCCAAATCCGTAATTTTGTCATTTCAGGGATGTTACGTAAATGGAATGACAGACTCTGTAACCTTTGGGGACTAGTTTTTCCTACTCAGCATAATTCTGTAAAGATTCATCCAGATTGTTGTGTATATCAAAGGTTTGTTCCTTTTTACTGCTACATAGTGTTCCAGAGAACAAATGTACCATATTGCTCACCCACTGCAGGACATACGGTTGTTTCTACTTCGGGCTATTATGAATAAAGCTGCTATGAACGTTCATATGCCAGTTTTTGCGTGAACATAGTTTCCATTTCTTTGTGATAAATGCTCAGGAGTACAATTGCAAAGTCATAAGTTTAGGGTTTTTTGGTATCTATATATCCTTTTTAATAAAATGCTTGTTCATGCCTTTTGCCTTGAAATTTTTTTTTTTAACATTGAAACCTGAGAGTTCTTTATATATCTAGTTAATAACCCCCTGGTGGATGTGTGTTTTGCAAATATTTTCTCTCAATCTGTAGCTTATCTTTTCACCCCTTTTGTGGGGTCTTCCACAAAGCAAACATTTTTAATTTTGATGAAGTCCAACTTTCAAACTTTCCTTCTATGGTTTCTGTTTTCTATGTCAATTCTAGGAATTCTTTGGCTAGTCCTAGGATTTGAGTATTTTCTCCTGGAAGTTTTTTTGTTTTTTTTTTTTAAGATTTTATTTATTTGACAGAGAGAAACACAGCGAGAAAGGGAACACAAGCAGAGGGAATGGTAGAGCGGGAGAAGCAGGCTTCCCACCGAGCAAGTGTGGGGCTCGATCCCAGGACCCTGGGATCATGACCTGAGCCGAAGGCAGACGCTTAACAACTGAGCCACCCAGGCACCCCTCTCCTGGAAGTTTTTTAGTTTTACAATTTCTGTTTAAAATCTATGATCCATTGTGAGTTAATATTTGTATGGAAACGAAGTTTAGCTTGAGTTTATTTTTCCCCCTCCCTTCCTCTTCCTTCCTTCCTATCCCTTCCTTCCTTCCTTCCTTCCTTTTCTCCCTCCTTCCTTGATCCCTCCATCTCCCTCCCTCCCTCCCTCCCTCCCTCCCTCCCTCCCTTCCTTCCTTCCTTCCTTCCTTCCTTCCTTCCTTCCTCCCTCCCTCCCTCCCTTCCTCTTTCTTTCTTTCTTTCTTTCTTTCTTTCTTTCTTTCTTTCTTTCTTTCTTTCTTTCTTTCTTTCTTTCTTTTTCTCTCTCTCTTTCTCTCTCTCTCTCTCTCTTTCTTTCTTTCTTCTTTCCTTCTTTCCCTATGGATGTTGAATTGTTTCAGCACCATTTGTTGAAAAAGCTATCCTCCTTCTTTGAATTGCTTTTCTATCTTTCTGAAACATCAGCTGGGCAGATTTATGTGGCTTTGTTTCTGGTTTCCCTGTTCTGTCCCACAGATCTGTGTGTCTGTCTTTACACCAGTGCCACAGAGGATTGGTAAATAAGCTGAATGATATCTTATTATAAATTGGGTAGACTGGTTCCCCCCTACTTCATTCTTCTCTTTCAAAATTGTTTTAGTTATTCTAGTTATTTTGATTTCCATATAAATATTAGAATAATCTTGTCTATATGTGCAAAAATATGTGCTGGGATTTTTTAAGGAATTGCACTGAAGTTGTATATTCATCTGGAGAGAACTGACATCATTTCACTATGCTAAGTCGTCAAACCCAGGGAAACAATATGCTTGTAGAGTTAGATCTTTGATTTGTTTTATTAGTGTTTTGTAGCTTTCAGCACACATGTGCAATACATGTTTTGTTAAACTTATGCCCTCAAGTATTTTGTTTTGAGGGAAGCATGTAAGTGGCATTTATTTTTATTTTATTGTCCATGTGTTTGTTGCTGTGTAGAAATACAATGGACTTTTGTACACTTACCAGGTTTCTTCTGACCTTACATGAGTCTAAGTTTAGGTCTAGGAGTTCTTTTGCGGATTCCTTGGGATTTTCCACATTGTCTGAAAACGGGACTATTTTATTTCCTCCTTTCTGATCTTTGTTGGCTACAGTGGTGGGAATGGTTATTCTTACATCTAGTTCTTGATCATAGGGAGAGAGCATTTAGCCTTTCATTGTTAAATACGATATCAGCTGTAATTCTTCTTTTTTTTTTTTTTTTAAGGTGGGGGCAGAGAGAGAGAGAGAGTCTTAAGCAGACTCCATGCCCAGTGTGGAGACCGACATGGGGCTCGATCTCACGACCATAAGATCACAAACAAGCCAAAATCAAGAGCCCCGTGCTTAACTGACTGAGTCACCCTGACACCCCACTAGTTGTTTCTTTCAAATGTTCTCTATCAAGTTGAAGAAGTTCTCCTCTATCCCTATTTTTTTAAGAGTTTGTTGTTTTTTTGTTTTTTGTCACAAACATTTATTGAGTTTTAGCAAATCTTTTTTCTGCATCGATTGATATGTTCATGGGATTTTTCTTCCTTGGTCTGTTAATATGGTGGATTGCATTGATTGGTTTCCAAATGTTGACCCAGATCCATATCCTTGAAATAAACTCCACTTAGTCATGGTGAGTAATGCTTTTAATATATTGCTTGATTCTAACTGCTAATATTTTGAGGCTTTGGGGGCATAAAAGTATGAAAGATATTGTTTTGTAGTTCTCTCTTTCTCTCTACTACCTGTGTATGGTTTTGATATCAATATAATATCAGCTTTATAAAATGAAGCATTTCACCCTCTTCTACTTTCCAGAAAATTTTGTAGGGTATTGGTGTTAATTCTTCTTTAAAAGTTTGGTAGAATTCTCTAGTTTATTAGTGCATTGCATTATGTTTTAAAGTTCAATTTCAGTTGTTCATTTTGATTTAAATGAAGCCACTGACTTCCCTATAGTAACTGTGTGTCTTGCAACCTTGTTATCATTGCTTATTAGCTCCAGAAATTTTGTTTTGGTTGGTTCTTTGGGATTTTATACATAGCACATAGATAATCATGTCATCTGTGAATAAAGGAAGTTTTATTTCTTTCTTCCCAATTAGTATCACTTTTTCATCTTTTTCTTGTCAAATTGCATGAGGTAGGACTTCTGGTAAGATGCTGAGGAGGTGAGAACAGACATCCTTGTCTTACTTCTGACGTTAGCAGGGAAGCATCAAGGTTCTCACCATGAGGTATGTTAGCTGTAGGTTTTGATAGATGTTCTTTATCAACCTGAGGAAGTTCCCCACTATTCCTAGTTTGCTGAGAGTTTTTACAAATGGAAATTGGAATTTGTCAAATCATATTTTTCTTTTTTACCCTGCTGATGTCATTACATCAATAAACTATATCAATTAATTTTTTAAGGTTGAACCAGCCTTGCATGCCTGGAATAAATCTCACTCCTCTGCTGGTTTTAGTCTGTATTTTTTCACTGTAATAAATCATAGTCATGAACGTAACAGTCCTCTGACTTCTATGGATCTTTTATAAAACTACTGAATCTAAAGGTGGTCTTTGTGACCTCCTGAACTGGTGATCTTTCACAGTTTCGGCCAAAGGGAGCTCAGAAGCTAACGTGGCCACTTAGAGATGCCCCACATTTGCCCTTTGCCATGTAATTTAACATATTTACAAGGTCCAGGTATTGGGATGTAGATTTCTTTGTAGGGATGCTCTGCACATTGCCCATGCAACTGACTTGTGATCTTTGGTCCTGCTCATGCATCCTGGGTGTACGATTTTCATCTTACAAGAGACAGTTTTTGGCCCCACCTGACATCATGACTTGGGAAATCTGAATGAACTCACAACATGATGGACAGTTCTGGTCATGCATGGTCACTTGATGTCTTGAGACACGTTCCACTTTTAACAGGGCCCAGTAGCACCCCAGGAGTTGCTACATGAAAGGCATACAGTTCTCCACTGCAAAGGACATGATCTTGCTGCAAAACCCCAGGAGTCTGTATCGTGATTCTCCTGCTTGGGTTTGCCATCAACTCCACATGGTAGCTTTGCCCTCATCTGACCCTTGTGATGTCATAGGCTCAGCGAGGCTGCACCATCCAAGTAGCAGCACCGTTTTTGTTTTTTCACCATAGCCAAGGTCTGCAGAACCTTTTTCTAACCTGAGCTTCATGTAAAGCCAGCAGCCTATCTGTCACCCTTGTAAACAGTCTAAAGCGGTATACGCAGGTATGGAATATGCTCCCTTCAGAAACCAAAGGACCAGTGTACCTCCTTCTTCATAGGGAGGTACACAAAATTCAATAATCTGTCTCTTGCCTCGGATGAAATGTCCTGGCACATCCCTGATTTCATGGGCTGCTGATTCTTCATAGAGTTGATCTCCTATCGCTTGAAATTTGTGTTTACCATGACCTCTAATGTGTTGGCTACTTCTTGCTCATCTGGTCTGATGAGCATGATGTCATTGACAGAGTGGATTGATGTGACGGTCTGCAGGGAGTACAAATAGTCCAGACCACCTCTATCTCTGTTGTGTCAAAAGAAGAGTGTTAATACATTCTTGGGCAAAACTAAAAAAATATATACTGTCATCTGTTCTATGTGAGTTGAACTGCTTAGGGGCCCCTTTTCTGATGTGACATTAAAGTGACATTAAAGAAAACCTCAATCCAGCCGGTGGCAATACACTGTGTACCTGGAGCAGGGCTAACTTGCTCTAGCGAAGATGTGGCACACTGGCCTACCACTTGGTTTCACTTTGCGGATGTCAGTGGCTGCTCTTCAGATTTACTAGTTTTCTGCAGGGGTCAACTAATAAATTAAATGCATATGTGACAAGGACCACTCTTCCCATGTTCTTTAGCTCCTTAAGGACTGCACTAATTTATATTTATGCCCTCCCTCACTTAAGTCAATGAAAAGTCCCTCACTTAAGTCAATGAAAAGTGGGGGCGGAGTTCTCTAAAGACTTATTGTGCTGATGAAATAAAAACTGGGACTTCAGGACTTGAAAGGGGACATGGCCCTAGGGTACATCCCTAGCTCCCAGTTGGGACTAAATTCTGGAAGTGGAGCAGACCAGAGTTTGACAGAACCTTCTGGGACTCGGTCTCAAGTCAGTTTTGCCCCCAACTGAATAAAGATGATCTGATTGCATTCTATCAGAAGATAGGGAGACTCCCTCCTTGGAGGAAAACAACAAAATCCAGGCGTTGATGCAGGCAATAAAGCAATGACCACTTTTTCATGTAAAATGCAAGAATGATGCCGGAGCCAGGCTGGCTGAGCTCCTGAATGTACATACCATTGGTAGTTAACTACCAAGGCCCTTGTGTCCTTCCTTTGTCGGTAAATGAGTCTGAGTCGAACTGTCCAAAAAAGGGAGATGCCAGGTGGAGGAGACCCCCTCAGGTCCGGAGGTCAGTTTCTTTTCTTTTTCTTTTTTTTTTTTATTTCTCCCCCTTTATTTTCAATTTTTAGAATTGTTGGAACTAAAATAGTTCCATTGACCTTCCATAAATATTTTATTTTTTTCCCAAATATGTTTATTTTACTTTTTCAGTGTTACAAGATTCATTGTTCATGCACCACACCTAGTGCTCCATGCAATTCGTGCCCTCCTCAATACCCACCACCGGACTCGCCCAACCCCCCACCCCCTCCCCTCCAAAACCCTCCGTTTGTTGCTCAGAGTCCACAGTCCCCGAGGTCAGTTTCAACAGTCCTTAGCAGCAGGTCAAAGGCTGCCTTTGTTTAGAAGGTGCGCTAGTGGCCGCATCCAGCAGGTGGCGACGTTGCACCAGGAAATCGCCTCTCCGGGCGCTCCACGGGCCTTTTCAGCAGTTAACCCGAACTGGGATTTTCCTTTCTTTGGAAATTCTGAATAATTTTTACTGGAATCATCAAAGGGGGCAGGGAAATGGTTTGGGGACAAGCTACAGGGCCAACATGAAGCGCTTCCTCAACAGGAGAATCCCCTGTGGCACTTAGGAGAGATGGGGAGTGCTGGGATCCAACACAGCAAGCCCCCAACAGGGGGCGATCCATTGAATCCACCCAAAGCCACCAGCCACAGGGTCCCTTCAGGTTCCTCCCTCAATCTTGCCTAAACCCCATCACTTGATTTAGAGTGCTTTCTTCCCATTCAAGTGCAATGCAAATCAAGGGCTCCATCCAAGAGCCCATGGACTTTCAGGCTGGTGGGGTCAGGTTACGGAGGGTGGGAAGGGTGGGCAGGGGAGGAGAGAACGCAGAGTTGTCTCTGTCCCTCCTTTGTCCTCTGGCTCCAGGGTCGGCACCTGGGCCCCGGAGCTAGTTCTTCTCCCTGTACCACCTGGTGTCTGGGGAGCACCAAGGCCCAGGGACCCCCTTCTGCCCCTACACAAGCTGCCTCAGCTCCATTCCTCAGCCCTTGGGGTTTTCCAACACTCCTGTTCCCCCATACCTTTTCCTCTTCTGGGACAAGGTAGTTTGGTGATTTTTTTTTTTTTAAGATTTTTATTTATTTATTCAACAGACAGAGATCACAAGTAGGCAGGAGGCAGGCAGAGGGAGAGGGGGAAGCAGGCTCCCTGCTGAGCAGAGAGCCTGACACGGGGCTGGATCCCAGGACCCTGAGATCATGACCTGAGCCGAAGGCAGAGGCTTTAACCCACTGAGCCACCCAGGCGCCCCTGTAGTTTGGTGATTTGGCCATAAGTTTGGGTCCTCCCCACCCCCCGTATTTACACAAGTGTATATGGCCTTTGGTCCCCCTTGGGGACAGGGTGATCTTACCTCATCTCTAATTGTCTTTCTCCAAAAGCAGCTGAGGTTTTGGTAGGGAGGAAGGAGGGCAACAGGGGTGAGGAAGGAGAGGAAAGCCACTACATGCTTTAATTTTTGGTTTTGAGTAGCTGGTGGTGGTTTGGGGTCCACCCAACGAACTTCTAATGTTTTAGTTGTCCCAAGCTGGTTGCAGTGAGCACCGTGGACAGAGCCCAGAGGTTGAGTGGAGGCCAGGAAGGAACTGGGGGGGGGGGCTTGGCCAACACGTGACAAAGTGGCTCCTGCTCAGTGAGACCTGAGGGAGAGGTGAATCCAAAGGAGGCTGGGGCTCAGAGGGAAACTGATCTGCTCGGTGGTCTTCTTTCCCCTCCTTCCTTTGGCCCATCACCCCCACTGTCCCATCCCGGGCTTTTCAGATCTGCACATCCTCCTTTTCTTCTTCTTCTCCCCCTCCCCCCACAAGGCTTCCTCTCTAGGATGTGTTAAACATCTCTCTCCTTTCCCCGGTAAGGACCCCAGTCATTGGATTTGGGCCCATCCTAAATCCAGGAGGGTCTCTCCTAGAGATCAACTTAACTACATCCATACACTCGATTTCCAAAAAAGTCCCAGGTACTAGTGGTTAGGACTTGGACAGACCTTTTCAGGAAACATAGTTCAAGGCCCTGCAACCTGTAACTTTTTCTGTTATGTTTCCTAAGTATCAATATATTTCTTCCCACAAAGGAGTCCTGGCTAATATGTCCCTCAGTTTCTTGTCTCCTCTCTCACTTTCAGGAGGTCAGAGCCCAAAAGTATTATAAAGATAACTCAGTGGCTTTCTTCTCCTGACGGATTCCAGACTCATACTGTAAGTATGTACACATCCAAGACAGCCCAAGTTTCATGAATGAGTCCCATAATCCCCTAAAGAATACCAGGCATTGCCACACTATGAGTAGGCCGACAGTCCAAAAAAGAACCTGACACCACAAAATGCTAGTGAAGCAATGGGAACTCTCGCTCACCACTGCTGGGAAGGCAAAATGGCATGGCCACGCTGGAAGACGGTTTGGCAGATCCTTACGGAGTTAAATATAATCTCACCACACAGCCCAGCAATCACACTCTGACGTACTTATTTACCCAGTTGAGTTGAGAACTTAGGTTCACACAAACATTTGTACGCAAATGCTTAGAGCAGCTTTATTCATGATTCCCAAACACTGAAGCAGCTAAGCTATCTTCCAACAGCTGAAAGAATACACAGACTGTGGTCTATCCATATAGGAAAGTATTATTCAGTGGCAGAAATAAATGAGCGCTCAAGCCATAAAAAGATGCAGGGCAGCCTTCGTTGAGAATTGCTCAGTGAAAGAAATGAAGCAGAAAAGGCTCCGTACTTTAGGGTTCTACTCCAGTGACTTTCTGGAAAAAGGCAAAACTATAAAGACAGTAAAAGGTTCCGTGGTCCCCAGGGGTGCAGGGGAGAGGGAGGGAGAAGCAGGTGAAGCATGGGGGCTTTCAGGCTGTGAAAGAATTCTGTACAACATTGTAATGGTGGAGACAAGACAACATACACTTGTTAAGACCACAGAACTCACGGCACAGACAATGAATCTTGATATATGCAATGTCACACCCAAGAGCAACGAAGCAGACCTAGTACCCAGATCTTTGTTTCTAATACTGTTCTCCCCGAAAAGCAACCAGGGCTCCTTGGAGAAATGGCTGATTCTAGGGCTGGGGCGAGAAGAATACTAGCGGAGCCTGTATATCATAAGAAAGTGCTCAAAAAAACCAGGAAACAACACATTGATGAGACTATGTCAAAGGGGTATGATGTGATGTGGTGAAAAGGCACTCTGCCCCTCTGGTCTTACTCTCCAGACCCCACAACCCCAGTCTAATCATCAGACAAATCCCAACAGAAGGGCATCCCACAAAATACGTGGGCAGTACTCTTTCTGACTGTCAAGGTCACCGAGAAATTGCACCAGGCAAGAGGAGCTGAGAGAGACATAATGTGCTATGTGATCCTGAACAGAAAAGGTAAAAACTAAGGACATAAGATCACATCAATAGGATCTTTATGATATTCTCTTTGACTTAATAGCCTAATAAATATAGGAAGAATGATATTACTCTCTGAATTTCAGAACACATGTATCCTGAGTTTTAATGATATGAAGATTTGGGAAATTCTAAAGATTTTGTGTGAGATTATTATTATTATTTTTTTTTTTGTTAAAGATTTTATTTATTTGACAGTGAGAAACACAGCGAGAGAGGGAACACAAGCAGAGGGAATGGTAGCGGGAGAAGCAGGCTTCCTGCAGAGCAAGGAGCCCGATGCGGGGCTCGATCCCAGGACTCCGGGATCATGACCTGGGCTAAAGGCAGCCACTTAATGACTGAGCCACCCAGGCGCCCCTAAGTGTGTGAGATTATTTCTAACCAAGCAATTAGTTCCTCAGTTAAGATTAACAGCAGCCCTAAATTGGGCTATTGATTGACTCACATTCTTCTAAGCTCTTACCTTCCACCTTCCAGACACTTGGGATAAAGAGATGTGTTAGATCCTGCCCTCAAGCAACTGAACTTGAGGGAAGACACAGAAGATGGGGGAAAACACACACCCATACAAGCACACACACACACGTGCGTTAATGTCACAATCCCATCATTCTTCCCATTGCTTGACTTGTTAGGATTATAGACTTCATGTGTTTAGAGAAGTGGTGCATAGGAAGTGCTCTACAATAGTAACTTTTTAAACAAAAGTAACCATTTTGGAATTTAGGAGATGATCACCATTGCCTATAAAATAACAACTCCCCTGGAGGCGAGTAAATAAACCGAAGTCTCACCATCTTCAATCCTCCTCACTCTCCATTTCCACATCTTGCTGATCGATACATTCTTCTGTAGTTGACTGATTTATACATTCTTCCATAAACCACTGTCCATGGTTTTGCTTCATATCAAGGACGATGGATCCCATGGTACAGCCAAACTCAATGATATGCGATAACCCGATCTGGTGATTATAAGTGAGACCAGCAGTATGCATGGCTACCAACGAACCTTTTGCATCAAACACTGGGGAGCCTGAAGCCCCAAAGTAAAAAGAGGTGTCATAGGTAATCACATCAGGATTGTTAGCTATGTCTTGGAAGCTTCTTTGAGTGTACATATGGATATACTGCATATCATCACTGCTACTACCCTCTCCTTCTCTAGGCTGAAGATGTTCCTGGAATTTCCCCACTCGATGCTCCAGAGGGATCACAGTGCAAGCATCAGTAGACTTCGCCTCTCCATACGGGTGGCCAATGATATAGATCAGCCCACTATATGGTGCAGGAGCAATTCTAGAATAGAGTCCCAAGGGTACTTGCTGTCCATTTGCCTTCAGTTGCAGAATGGCATAATCAAGAGTTGCATCAGATACCCTAAACCAAGGCTCAATGAAAAAGCACTTCTCTTCTTTCTCAGGGGGCCCTTCATAACTAAACGTCACTCTTACGCACTGACTAATTACGTCTGCCCACTTACTGGGGTCTGTTCCTTTTCCCACGATGTCACTTACTACGTGCCGGCAAGTTAGAATGAACGACTTATTAAGAACAAAGCAAGTGGCACAACCCCTATTTCCATTGTTGTCCCAGGACAGGTACCCGACCGAGTCACTGAGATGAGAAAGGAGTTTGTGCATTTTAACCAGGGTAGAGTTTTTTGTCAGTTTCCCAAACGTTACTTTGTGCAATTCAAATAATGAAGCTTTGCTCTTTTTCTTTTCCAATTTTTTCTGGAAGCTGACTCTGATTTTTTCACTTTCTCTCTGCAAACTGGGGTACTGATCCACGATCTCTTCTCTCAACACAGGGGGGTTTCTTCCCCCTGAATCCAAATTCTGAGCAGCTCCTGCTCCGGAGCCCGTTCTTTTTTCAACCTCAATCTCAAAGAACATGCCTTCTAGGTTGTCAACGGTCTGTGTGCTTTCTAGAATGGAGTCGTGGTTTTTGATGAATCTCCAGTCCTCTTTCTCCAGAAAGGGGAGAAACCTGCCGTCCTTGCACACAGCATCCCTGATGGTTTCTCCTTTGAAAGCATAGACACAGAGTTTGCACCCTTCTTTCTGAAGATGCCTGCGCTTAACTATCCTCTTCTTGTTCTTCCCAATCGCATGAATATAAAATTTGACACAGTCAGGAGATGCCTTGTCCTGCCGGCCAAATATCTGGCTCCCTTCTCTCTGCCTACTTCTACTCTGGGCAAATGTGATCAGCAAATGGCACCTTTCAGGAAAGCAATGGAGGGGCATCCCAAGATTTATGTACCCTTCAATTCCTTCCGTGCCAAACACCAGCATTTCTTTGCCCTGCTGAGTTTTTATTTCCTTCTTGACAGCGTTTAGAGTGTTGAGTGCTGCGTATAAGCTATCCCCTTCACTATGTGTGAGCATGTGTTTCCTGGGGTTCACAGCCAAGGTGATGTAAATTGTCTTCTTTGGGGGCTTGGTCTGGTCTTTGGGTTCTTGAGTCTTGGTGTTAGTTATATCTTTTGGAGCTTTTCTAGTGCCCATCTTCATTTGAGGACTATTAGAATTATTCCTCTGCTTTTTATTAACCTAAAAATAAATGGTACATGCTTTAAAACTCTGAATACAACCTTACACAAGGAGGATTCAGCATACAACAGAAATTCCCTGAAAAACTAAGAGCATTTGATTTCTATGCCTGAATGAGACATTTTCGCCAAGTCCTATTCATCATGGCACTGGTGTGGACAGAACTTGCTGGTCATGGAAATAACAAGGCAGGACGGTTGTAAAGATTCAGTGTAACTTCATAGGTGACAATACCTAGCATGATGACTGGCACTTTAACAGATTAAATTTTATTGCCCTTCTTTGTAATGGTGTTAGTATTCTTTTTTTTTTTTTAGGATGTTTATTTGTTTCTTAATAATAAGGTTCTTATAATAAAAGTAAAAATAAAATAAAAAATAAAATAATAATAAAAATAAAACAAAAATAAGAAGAATAAAAAATAAATAAATAAAAATAAGAAGAATATAAGTATTCTTTTTATACTTTTTGTTTTAGTTTAATTTTATTTTTTCAGTGTTCCAACTTTCATTGTTCATGCACCACACCCAGGGCTTGGTGCTAATATTCTTGATCCAAAAAAAAAAAAAAAGGAGCATAAGTAATATAAGTTTACTCTGGGCACAACATAATAAACTCTCAAAGAGCATCTCTTCAGCCCCATGTTGTCAGAAACATCCTTGTTGGAACACTGCAATGGATTTCTAACTACGCAGAAGATTCTAGGGCAGATATGGACAGTTTCAAATAAAGGAACCGGGCAGCACATGGCTACTGGCTGGTTTTGTCACGAAGTGGGACGAAGAGAAGCATAACGAGGTGTGTCTCGGCTTCCCTGGAGACTTGGAGATTCCAGTTACAACCAGACGAAAGAAAACAAATGAAAACTTTTACATGGCATACTCAAATTCTCAAAATTCTCCCAGCCTGCTTCTTGATAAATGGAAAGAGCATTTTAGACTCAGGAAAGAATCTGAGGGTTGGATAGGACAACAAAGCCCCGTTACTAGAAAGAGTCCTGACTTAATGTCAATAAATGTAAATGCGAGTCTTCCCTCCACTTCTGTCTCAAGCAAGAAGGCCTTTCTCTATCCGTATAAATACACTGAGAATAATAAAATCTTCCCCCTTTGCCTAACAAGGTTTCGATGAAGACGATTATTTTAAAATTGGTTTTGCGAACTAGAAAGCACGGTACCAATATAGGTTATCACTGTGATCAAACAGATTAGCCATATTTGAGATGGTGTGGATTTTCATGCTATGAAATAGTATTAATTTTTTATACCACAGTTGACTGTAATACATTATAGTAGATTTGTTGTTGTCGTTCAGAAAGTGCTGAATAGCTTTCTATGAAAGCTGTTTTAATGTGGCCAAGATCTATATGAAAACTGTACTAAAACTAAAAAATAGAATAAAATGGATGAGAAAGATTCTAATATCCTCAACATACAAGGAGGCAATTTCTTGGCAGAAAGAACTATGACACCCAGTGTCAAGAAGAGCTTTGTCTCATAGTGGCATATTCCATAAATAGTAAATAAACATATTTACAAACATACCTGAGAGAAATAGTGCTCAATTTTCATATTACTCTTCTCATCGAATGCAATCTTCTGTGACCTGCGCTTCTTAGGGCTCATGATGGTTTGAAGATGAGTAGACAGTTCAGCCGAAACACTAATTTCAAAAAGGTTCAAGTTAGAGTGGTATTTTCACAGCTATGTTAATTGTAGAGGATAACACTGACCCCACATCCTATAGCTCCCCTTGGCCTCTAGCATCCCTCTCTTGCTGAGAGATGCTAACTTAACAAGTAGATAGTTTATCCAACAACTACAATTGCCTCGATGAGAAAAGCTCCCTTTTATAGACAGACCACTGTTTGTTAGGTACGACTCTAAATACCTTACAGAAATTATCTCCAATTGCCAATTCCCCCAGAAACCATGCAAAGCTAGTCTATTTGCTTTTTGCAGATGAAGAAGCTGTGACTTAGAGGTCATAATTGGTGACGCTCAAGGCCAGAGCCATGTGGCAGAGACAGAATTCAAATGCATGAGAAATAGTGTGAAAATTAAAAAGTGTGTTCTCGTTCCACGGATGTTAAAATCTGGCCCCGATTTAAGATGGAGACGGCACAGGGATGGTGGAGTTGCAGGGGAATGGATGGGAAGAGAGCCAAAGACAAAATAATCTTGGAATGAGAGTTTGCCTGGGAAGATAGGAAGTTTAGTTGCTCCTTGGTTTTTGTTTGTTTGTTTGTTTGTTTGTTTGAAGGGGTATTTTTCCTTCTATCTTGCCTCTGAGGACTCCCCAGAAGAGAATGAACAATGTAAATAAAACAGTGAAATCCTCACTCGCAATAAATAGAACAAAAGCCAGGGAGGGCAGCAGCTCTCTGTTGTTTTCAGATCCCAACCTGTACCAGGATGCCTGGCATGTGGCGAGCTCTCAATAAAGACACATTTGTGGGGCGCCTGGGTGGCTCGGTCGGTTAAGAGTCTGCCTTCCGTCCAGGTCATGATCTCAGGGTCCTGGGATGGAGCCTCGCATCGGGCTCCTTGCTCAGCAAGGAGTCTGCTTCTCCCTCTCCTGTTCCCCTTGCTTGTGCCCTCTCTCCCTCTCTCTGCCAAATAAGTAAATGAAATCTTTAAAAAAAAAAAAAAAGACACATTTGTAAAGATCCAATGAATGAAAGGGGTAAGCACATGAGATGCTGTGACCTGTCCTAAGTGTTTTTTTATATATTACCTCATTTGATTCTTCCAACTCTGTGTGATAGGTATTATTAGTTCCATTTTACTAATAAAAAGTTTGAACATCCAGAGAGATTAAACTATTTACTCAAGGTCACAAAGCTCCAGAGAGTATACTTTTGATTATGAACGTTTTCAAATAAGAACAACAACAACAAAATAGAGAATAGGATAATGAATCCGCATACGCCTATCACATAGTTAATGATTATTCATTTTTTGATAAATTTGCATCATCTCTTTATTTTCCCAGATTATTTTACACTTAGATACATCATGACATTTCATCCCTAATTATCTCTTTCCAGCTCTACAAATTACGAACATTCTTCTTGCATAATCACAACAGTAATTTATTTGAAGATCCAACTGAGGTGCACTAGTTGTCTTTAATTATTATGTCTCTTAAGTCTCCTTCATTCTAGAAAAAGCCCTGATTTATTAAAGAGAGCGGAGAAGCTGTCTGCAGAATGTTTGCCTCCCGGGCTGCTGCTTCGTGTTGTTAACTTAGGCTCTAGCCCACCTG
>CM053613.1:8336206-8374346 GCA_028646535.1 Procyon lotor
AAAAAAATAAAGTCTTTCATTTGCCTGTTCTCTAGTAGTTTGGCCTTTATCTTTTTTTGCTGCACTAGCCTGTTTCATTTAAATTTGTTTTCTCTGCTTCTACTCTCTGGGTGCTAGTTCATATACGTGGATGAATATTACTCCTAAATGTTGGTTTTCCTTCTGCACCTGGTCCTAAGAAATGTCTGGAGATCCTTATATGTATACCTGGTCTGTGCCTTCTACTACTAATATCAGATGCCATTCAAACCCTAATCATTTCTCATAAAAACTTATTTTTTCTCTATACCCTCCTGACACGCTCATCCTACTCACTTCCAAAGGGACTGGTCCTTCTATTTCTTCCAGAAAATAGATATTCAAAGATAATCTGTCAACTTTCTGCTCTTTTGTCTAACTCCAGGTACTCACACACATACCCACGTATATATACCTTAACTAAAATCTTTCTTTCCCACCTCAGTGGAATTATTCTCCCTCATCCAAAGCTATCCCAACACCTACACTTAGAGATAAGGTTAAAAATTAGATGAATTAATAAACATAAAGGATTTGGAACAGTGCCTGGTCAATGGACTTAGCTATTTATCTTTCCCCTTTGCACTTTCTGTCATATCTGTGGACTTGTTGATTATTCTCCATCATACCTGGCTTTCTGTAGTTAGCATAAATATACTTGCCTCTCTCATCTGATAAGAATTACTTCCTCCATACTCTTATATTCTTCTCCTTCCTTTCCTGGCCAAGGTGTTTAAAGACATATCTTCACTTCCTTACAGTCCATTTTAGTCTCTAATCCCCTTTATCTAGTTTCTTCTCCATCATTCCCTGGCATGTCTCTCTGCCAGATCAGTAATCAATTCTCCACTCCAAATTGCACTGGCATTTTTATTACTCCTCTCTCTTAGCTTCTCAGCATCATTTGACTCTTCTGGTTATTCCTTCCTTTAAATAAGTTTCTCCTGTTTTGACTTCAGAGATGCTTCTCCTCTTACTGTTCACACTCTTCTTGGCCTGCTGCTACCTAGTCTTCTCTGTTGACCCCACTTCTTTAATCTTGTTAAATGTCTATTATTTGTCTACATGTTTTTATGGATGATCACAACAGAGTGTCTATTGGATTAGGTTAAATCAGAAGGATTCTACCACATAGAGGCCCCAGGGTGAGTTGTAGATAGATGTATCCAGCTGGTGGGAGCTGAGCAAGGATCCTGGTCTAGAGGTCAGTTGACTGTAACATGGCACAGAAATGGGAGAGCATGTGCTGTGGATGACAGCAGGTGGCATCAGGGAACAAAAGTTATGCTCAACCTTTCTCCCATTCCTTCTTAATGCATCCCCCTGTATCTTACATATCTGACATAGGGTGCTAAAAACAACTCATCATTAAACGTTTTTCTTTATTTGAAAGCTTCCAGTAGCAGCCACATTTTCTTAGAGTGTTGACTAAGCTTGGACCCAGAGGGAAGAAATGTGTTGTTAGTCTTCAAGGAAAAGTATCCCAAGGGCCCTATCTCTATGCCTCACTGATTCCATTCGTTCCTTGAACAAAATGTTCATTGATGGCTACACTATGCCAAAGGCTGTGCTTGATGCTTGAACTCAAACTAGAGTAAGACATGGTCTACTTTTTAAGGAGATTACGCTCTTCTGGGGGAAATAGGCTACCAAAGGCCTGAAGAATGAGCTGAATACTCTGCCATTTGGTTCATATATCCATGATCCTACACAGTGCCGCAAACATACTGGCCTCTTCTAGAGCTGCAGTTTGCCTCAAGATGACTCTTTTATGTTAACAGATTTATGTGGGCAAGTTATATATAGTGCCATATGTGAAGCTGTAGTTTTCTTTGGTTATGTTGCTATCCTCTAGAATGGTCCTCTTGGTTTGACTTGCAGGTCTTTACAATTTCCTTCAGAATCACATATGTATACCATCTAACAGAACACCAAATATTTCATATATATATATAGTTCATGATGTCACCCTGAGGACAATGCAGAAAGTAGGTATTACTATCTCCATCTTATGGATGAAGAAAGTAAATCTCAGAGAGTTTCAAGGAAAATAATGTACCTAAACTGATCCAGCTATCAAGTAGAGGAGCCCAGGTTTGAGTCCTGCTCTGTCTGACTCCGAAGACCATGTTCTTAACCACTGTGCTTCCTTTTGGTTTGATTCTGGCTACATATACCATACATAAACAATAAGTACTAGATTTTCCAGGACTGTTATGATTAGAAATAAATTGATGGTGGGGCGCCTGGATGGCTCAGTTGGTTAGTGGCTGGCTCTCGATTTCAGCTCAGGGTCATGACATCCAGCCCTGCATGGGGGTTTGTGCTCAGCACTGAGTCTGCTTATTCCTCTCCCTACTCTACTCATGCTCTCTCTCTTTCAAATCAATCAATCAAATCTTAAAAATCGATCAGTTGATGGCTCCACTCTAAGCCTTCAAAATTGCTTTGAATTTTTTGTATTTGTTGGTTTTTAGAAAACATGGCTCATTTATCAATGTCTTTAAGTATCATATATACCTTGATCAGGTGTATGTAATATAAATATATAATGTATAATTTTATGTATAGCCAATATTCTGTGTATAAGACTAGAAAAAAGTTCATATGTGTATCTTGTTTAATTACCACTTTGTTTTAGAAAGATTTTTGTGGATATACACATACATACATATACATAGGTAACTGTTTACCTGTCCATTTTTATATTACTCATTTGGGATTATATTAGATATTTTCCTGTGTTTATAACATGGACATTTTTGTCTGGCATTAAAAACACTTTAAAGACATCATTTTCATGGCTACCTGGTAATCCGTAATTTGGATATGCCATCATTAATTTAAGCATTCCTCTATAATGGACTTTGGATCATTTCTATTTTTTTAAGTTTTTTTTTAAAGATTTTATTTATTTATTTGACAGAGAGAGAGAGAGAGAGATCACAAGTAGGCAGAGAGGCAGGAAGAGAGGGGGGGAAAAGCAGGCTCCCTGCTGAGCAGAGAGCCTGATACGGGGCTCAATCCCAGAACCCTGAGATCATGACCTGAGCCGAAGGCAGAGGCTTTAACCCACTGAGCCACCTAGGTGCCCCTATTTTTTTTAAAGTTTTATTTATTTAAGTAATCTCTCCACCCAATGTGGGACTCAAACTCTCAACCTGGAGACCAAGAGTCACATGCTCTTCTGACTGAGCCAGCCTTATGCCCTAGTTTTAGATCATTTCTAAATCTAAATCTAAAAGAATCTAAAAGATCATTCTAAATTTACCATATCATAATACTGCAATGAATTTCTTTGTATTTACATTGTTCTAGATATCTATTATTGCTTCCTTGGGTTGAGTTTCTAAAGTGAAATTATTGAAAGAAAGGGTTTGCTATATTTTTAAGGTTTCTAGGATATAATTCCAGTTTCTCTATTTTGCCGACTTATACTTGGGTTAATATCATCCCTGATCAATAATTTTTCCTTCCTATGATTTTATTCCTCAGGAAAAAGCAACTACATGTAATATGGTCTTTAGAATCTTTTCCAGAAGATTGCATTTTTTCATGATACCTAAAAATACTAATCTTACGGCAACAGTAGAGCAAGTGTTTCAATGCCCAAGGACGTCAGGATCCCCTGGGAGAGTTTTTCTGAAAGATTCATTGTTCTCCATTTGTCACTGGACATCTGTGACATTGCTTTTTAGAGTCTTAGCCTAATTTGAATCAACTGGGCATGAGGAAGTTCATTTACAAGATGTGTTATGGTACTTTCTATGGAATTAACCCTGAGATCTAGCTGCAGCTCTGAGCTTTAGTTTCTCATTTGCAGAATGAAAAGTTTGGGCTTGATAATTTCTAAAGCCCTTTATTTCTGACAATGTATGATGTCCTAGATGATTTCTCTTTTCTCCTTTTCCTGGACACCTGTCTCATCCTTCAAGGTATTTCTGTTTGTATGTTTCCTTAGGTCATCTTCCTGAGATGAAGTGGGGGGCTGAAGTGCTATACAAGATGTTTGTGCTTCATGAACCCCAGAAGCTGCAGATTCTGTATGAATCCCTGGAAAAGAGCCTTCCTGAGTCCTTGATGGTGAGAGAGCTGGGAGAAACCTGGGAGAGAGGAGTGAAGTGTGGGAGTATAGATTCAGGGTTCAGAACCTGCCTGGGCAGATGAAAATACAAATCTAAAGTCAGATACTGTCTGCAGGGATGGTCTTAATACCCATATCAGACATACTTTTCTCCTTCTTCTTTCTCTTCTTCTTCCTCATCCTCCTCCCCATCTTCCTCCTCCTCTTCTCCTCCTCCCCTCCCCCTCCCCTATTTCTTCCTCCTCCTTCATCTTCTCCTCCTCTTCCTCCTTCTTCTTCTTCCTCCTCCTTCTTCTTCCTCTTCCTCCTCTTCCTCTTCCCCTTCCCCCTCCCCCTCTTCTTCTTCTCCTTTCTCCTCCTCCTCCTCCTCCTCCTCCTCCTCCTCCTGCTGCTGCTGCTGCTGCTGCTTCTTCTTCTTCTTCTTCTTCTTCTTCTTCTTCTTCTTCTTCTTCTTCTTCTTCTTCTTCTTCTCCCTCTTCCTTCTTCCTTCTTCTTCCTCCTCCTCCTCTTCCTTCTCCTCCTGTTTCTCCTTCTCTTCCTCCTCCTTCTCCTCCTCCTCCTCCTCCCTCTTAAATCTTGTTCACATCCATTCTCCTGCTATCTCCAGTGGATTTCCTTATCTGCTCCAGGCTCTTGCAATACTTGCTTTTCTGTAGTATTGCTAAATCACCTACACTGACACAAATATGATCATACCACTCCCTTGTTTTAAACTTTCAGTTCAAGGCATAAAGTCCACAACCCTTAATTGTAAGGTTGATCACAAAATGTCCCAGCCTCTCCACTTCATCTTGCAACACACCCTTCTACATACCACAAGCTACAATCACTAAGCCTCTTAGAGCTCAGCAGGTATGATACAATCTGCCACACCTTCAGGTACTCAAGCATGCTTTTTCTCTCACCTGAAATTACTTGCCTTCCTTCTCTGTTTTGCCAGGAAAAGACTTGTCTATGAAGACCAAATTCAAATATTACTACTTCTGTAAGTTTCCCAACACTTCCTAGAGAGGTAATGCTTTTCTTCCTTGAGACCCCACACAACCATGTGCATGTATCTATCAGAACATGTGTCGTATTAAGAACAGACTGTGTACCTCTCCATCCTGCTAGACTTGAATGCAGTAGCCATGTCATATTCATCTTGGAATTCTCCCCACTTGACACAAATCTGACACACATAGGTGCCCCCAAAAATGGTATAATATGAAGTGAAAAAAAAAGGAATGAATTTTCAAAAAATGAATGAGTCAGTGTCAGGGGAGCCAGTTCCTCTTGAATCAGCTATTTCCTTAGATTTTGTGGACCTTTCCTGCTTTTTTTCCCCAGCATACCATCCAATGGGTAGTTTGGTAAGCCATCCTGAAATCACTAGATCTATCCTCTTAAGTGTTTCCTAACTCTTGGCTTTATTTCCCAAACTACCCCCAAGACTCTATCTCAAAGGAAAATGTCATCTTCACCTGTTCTGTTCATCTGTTGCATTTTTAGGTGTATGGTGCCATTTTCAACATTAAAAATAAAAATCCATTCAACATGGAGGTGCTGATGGATGCCTGGCCAGATTATCAGATAGTTATTACTCGGCCTCAGAAAGAGGTAAGAGCACTAGCTACTAAATACCAAGCCAGTCATGCTCAGGATGGTCTCTGTGTGGAAATGAGGGAACTGAAGCTGGGGGCTGAGAAAAAGAACCTTGGTACCCCTGATCTATATAGATTTTGGAAGGGCTATTTGGAGAGAAGGGGAGAACAGTGAAATAAGCCATGGGTATAAACCAAATAGCCAATAATCCAGGGCTCGTAAATAACACTGGGATCCCATCTGGTCAATTTTTTTTTCCATTGAGATTCTAGCCACAGTTATATACCTCAAGATAGATGTTTGTGGCTGGAGATAGTTAGGAAATGTTTTGCTTTCCCTGGGACTAAAGCAATATAATCCAATAATATCTGAATCAGTGTTGGGTTTCAGATCTAAATCTGCCAAGTGATTGGCTGTGTGACCTTGGGAAGACTGAAGCTTTCTTAGTTATAAAAGCAAAATTGAGGGGCGCCTGGGTGGCTCAGTCGTTAAGCGTCTGCCTTCGGCTCAGGTCATGATCCCAGGGTCCTGGGATCGAGCCCCGCATCGGGCTCCCTGCTCCTCGGGAAGCCTGCTTCTCCCGCTACCAATCCCTCTGCTTGTGTTCCCTCTCTCACTGTGTTTCTCTCTGTCAAATAAATAAAATCTTTAAAAAAAAAAAAAAGCAAAATTGATAAAAATTACTGTGTTAGAGCACTGTTAAACTACATATAACTCATGTATAGTTGACCCTTGAACAACACAGACGTTAGGGACACGTCTGTGTCCCTGCCCAACAGCAGGCTCCCCTCTGTTGACCAGAGCCTTACCAACAACCTAACCAGTCTATTAACACATATTTTATATGTTCTTGTATTGTATACAGGCTTCTGACAAAAAAGTAAGCTAGAGAAAATACAATGTTATTCAAATCCTAAGAGAAAATACATTTACAGCATTATACTGTATTTATTGAAAAAAGAATGCTTGAACGTGGACCTGCAAGTTTAAACCAGTGTTGTTCAAGAGCCAACAGGTAGGGTGCCTGGATGGCTCAGTCGTTGGGTGTCTGCCTTCAGCTCAGGTCATTCTTCTGGGGTCCTGGGATTGAGTCCCATGTGGGGAATCCCTGCTCAATGGGGAGTCTGCTTCTCCCCCTACCCCTCCTGTGCGCATGCACAAACATACTTTCTCTCTTTTTTTCCTCTCTCTCAGATAAACAAATAAAATCTTTAAAAAAAAAAAAAGAGCCAACTGTATTTAAAAAATTATCTTTCCCATTTTTCAGATTTGGGGGATATAAGTAGTGAATCCCTTCCATCCCAGGGTAGGGATATTTTAACCCCTCTTCCCACACTTCTCCATTTACATAGTTCACAGGAAAATTAGAGCACAACTCACCTGTAACAACCTCTAAGGGAGTGTGAGCTGCAAAAGGTAAGCAGGAATGAGGGCCATGGGAGACTGGGCCTTTCACTCCAGGTGTTGCTGTGAGCTCTGGTGTGACTGCTCTTTCTGAAAGTCCTCTCTATTCACATGCACATCAAGAGCCAAACACCATGCCAGCACCAGAGTGCTGAGTCAGAATTAGCCTGGGCATGGCCTCTTCATAGACCTCAGCTCTTGACACCCACTCTTTTCCCTATATTTCTCTCCATAAGGTAGGCTCTTTTTCAAAACCCTTACCACACCCTATTTCTTTTTTCTTTTTCTTTTTTTTTGAATTTTCAATTTTATTTTATTGGTTTTTTTCCCCAAAAATACTTTTATTTTATTTTTTCAGTGTTACAAGATTCACTGTTCGTGCACCACACCCAGTGCTCCATGTAATTTGTGCCCTCCTCAATACCCAACACCAGGCTTGCCCAACACCCCACCCCCTCCCCTCCAAAACCCTCAGTTTGTTGCTCAGAGTCCACAGTCTCTCATGGTTCATCTCCCCCTCTGATTTCCCCCAATTCACCCTTCCTTTCCTTCTCACAATGTCCTCCATGTTTTTCCTTATGCTCCACACGTAAGTGAGACCATATGATAGATAATTGACTCTGCTGGTGGGAATGCAAGTTGGTGCAGCCACTTTGGAAAACAGTGTGGAGATTCCTCAAGAAATTAAAAATAGAGCTACCCTATGACTCTGCAATTGCACTACTGGGTATTTACCCCAAAGATACAGATGTAGTACAAAGAAGGGTCTCATGTACCCCAATGTTCACAGCACCAATGGCCACAATTGACAAACTATGGAAAGAGCCAAGTTGCCCTTCAACAGACAAATGGATAAAGAAGATATGGTACATATATACAATGGAATATTATGCCTCCATCAGAAAGGATGGATACCCAACTTTTCTATCAACATGGATGGGACTGGAAGAGATTATGAGGAGCACACTCTATTTCTGGTGCAACTTCCATCTCAGACGATGGAGCTAACTTACCCACCTTACCAAGAGCTGCCTTCAGGACACCATCCAAAAGCAACCACCTTTGGTCTGTCTATAGTGATTATTGTTCAAGGGATTCCAAGGTCATTTTCTGTCTGCACATCCGGGAAAAACAGGCAAAATTTTTTTTTAAGATTTTATTTATTTATTTGTCAGAGAGAAAGAGAGCACAAGCAGGGGGAGAAGCAGGCAAAGGGAGAAGCAGGCTCCCCGCTGAGCAAGGAGCCTGATGCGGAACTTGATCCAAGGACCCCAGGATTGTGACCTGAGCCAAAGGCAGACACTTAACCGGCTGAGTCACCCAGGCATCCCCCAAAACAGAGGGTATTAAACCATTGAGCCTCTCGTGCTCCAGACATATGCAAGAACATTTTGTTAATTATACTGGCATATAAATATGATTAATATTTGTTGTATCAGGAGATGAAGGATGACCTGGATCATTATACCAACACCTACCACATCTTCACCAAAGCTCCTGACAAGTTAGAGGAAGTCCTGGCATACCCCCAGGTTATCAATTGGGAACAAACTCTCCTGATCCAAGGTAACTGATCCAAGTTAAAAGACCCTTGGTTCTCTCCCATTAGATGTGGAAGGGGATAGGCACTGCCTGTTTTTCTCTTCTCTCCAGGTTGCCAAGAGAGTGTGGGAGAGGCAATAAAAAAGATTTCAGCTGCAAAATCAGTGCAGGTGGATTATTTGAAGACCACACTCATGACTGAAATACCAATGGAACCCAAGACATCAAGTAACGACCAGATGGATTTGGTGGAGTCATTTAGCATGCCCAAAGTGGATGAAGATAGCAAGTGAGATTTTTGTGTTGCTTCCCAAGTTCTCAATACCAAATCATTCAGTTGTCATAAGGGCCACACTCAGAAACGCACAAATTGACACTAAATTATGCAGTGCATATTTGTAGGGGTAAGGGAAGGGAACTCTATTAGCAGAGGTTTGCTGAGCAGGGTCAGGGTCTTCATTAGATAGGTCTTTTCCATATATAATTCACTTAGTTCTCATAAGAGTCCTGGGAGGGTACTGAAGGTACTAGAGGTACTGGTACTGGTACCATTCTCTAATGGTGACATTAGAGACATTAGAGAATCTGTACTGAAATTATATATTTCTTGCAAAAATACTACATGCTCTACAAAGTGTACAAGTATTCAAAGAAAAAAGTGAAGGTTTGCTCACTTGGATTCCCCACAATCTTCCTGTCCAGGTATAAATATTCTTTTTAAAAATTTTTATATTTATATCAAATTTAGTTAACATATAGTGTATTTTTAGTTTTGAGATAGAATTTAGTGATTCATCAATTGCAGATGACACCCAGTGCTCATTACATCAAGTGCTCTCCTTAATGCCCATCACCCAATTGCCCTGTCCTTCCATCACCCCCCTCCAGCAACCCTCAGTTTGCTCCCCATAGTTAAGAGTCTCACCTCCCTCTCTGTTTTAGTCTCATTTTATTTTTCCTTCCCTTCCTTTATGTTCACGTGTTTGCTTTTTTAAATTCCACATATGAGTGAAATCATTGTCTTTCTCTGACTTCTTTTGCTTAGCATAATACTCTCTAGTTCCATCTACATCCTTGCAAATGACAAGATTTCATTCTTTTTGATGGCTGTCTAGGTGTAAATATTCTTAAAATTGGTGTGTATGCTTTTAGTACTCTGCAGGTATGAATTGGTTTTGTTTTCTTGTCCTTTTTTGTTTGCTTGTTTTTACAACATATGCAGATACTGTACTGCCACTTTTTTTCACTCGGTGATACGTTATGTAAATCTTTCATTCATTTTGGCAGTTGCATAGATTTCTATAAGAGGGAGATACACAGTTACATATTCCCACTTTAGCACACTTTCAATTTATGTCCAATTCTTCCTAATATCAAAAATTCTGGGGGCACCTGGGTGGCTCAGTCGTTAAGCGTCTGCCTTCGGCCCAGGTCAGATCCCAGGGGCCTGGGATCGAGCCCCGCATCGGGCTCTCTGCTCTGCAGGAAGCCTGCTTCTCCCGCTAACATTCCCTCTGCTTGTGTTCCCTCACTCGCTGTGTTTCTCTCTGTCAAATAAATAAAATCTTTAAAAAAAAAAAATTCTGTAAGAAATGTCTTCATAAACAGATCGTTGCCCAAATTGTGTAACTATTTCTGAAAGATGAGTCCTGGAATTGAAATAGTTAGGTAAAAGAATATGCATATTAGGGAAGATATTCCCAAATTGGATTTTAAGACTTTGATGAATTCAATATGTGAGAGCATAACATATGAACTAACAAATGTGTCCATCAGTAGGGACACTGGTCAATTCGTTATGGTATAATCCACACATTGGAGTAATATGCAGCCATTAACAAGAAAGAAGCAGCTCTATACGAACTATATGAAAAGAATTCCAGGGCACCTGGGTGGCTCAGTCGTTAAGCGTCTGCCTTCGGCTCAGGTCGTGATCCCACAGTCCTGGGATCTAGCCCCACATCGGGCTCCCTGCTCAGAGGGAAGCCTGCTTCTCCCCCTACCATTCCCTCTGCTTGTGTTCCCTCTCTCGCTGCATTTCTCTCTATCAAATAAATAAAATCTTTAAAAAAAAAAAAGAATTCCAAAATGTATTGCTAGGTGAAAAATAACAACAAATAAAATAGAGTAACATATATAGTGTGCTAGCATAATACATAAACATCTAAAATTACAGAGTACCACCAGAAGGTTACATAAGTATGTCACATCACTGGTAGCCTTTAGAGAAGGTTATAACTGGATAAAAAGGGATCAAAGAAAAAATGAAGAATTATTTTCCATTAATACCTGGTGACCTTGAAACTGACCAATTCTGGAAAACTCCTCCTCCCTGGGGAGAGGTGAACGTTCTTTGGGCTTTTCCACCTGTCCAAACCTCCTCCACCCACAGAGGATGTGATTCTGATTTTGCAGAAGAAAAGACTCGGTCTCAGATAATGTGTCCAATGAGAGAATTGGGATTAAATTGTAACTGTTACCACTGAAAAATCCAATATTCTTTTTCCTATATCTGTGCTTCTTAAATTGCATTTTTGGCACTTCCTTAGAGACATGTGGTGATGGATGGGCTTTGGGACACATGAAGCCATAAGATCAACATGGGACACACGAAGCCATAAGATCAACATGTCTCTCACCTTCCTGTGATACATATTTTATTGAAATATCTGTTGAAAGGAATATTATCTTATGCATTTAGATATTTTGCTCCATTTTGTGGGCAGAATTCAAAATCCATGTGTTTCATACATGCATCCTCAAACAAAATTCAGGCAAACAAAATGCAGGACTACTCTGGTCTATCTATATCCTTGCTCTATTAAGACATATGCTTATTTTCTTCTTCCTTTGGATATATGATTAGACTTTTTTGAGATGTACTCTCCTATATGATGCTTTCTGCTATAAAATGTATCATAAAGCACATAGAGTTATCTCCCTCTTAATTATTTTGAAACATTTTTGAAGCAGACAAAAAATTAGTACTTTTTTGGTCCATCTGTTTCTTCTTCTAGGCTATGGGATCCTCAAGGAAAGGGTCAATGTCTTATTTTCTGCAATCCTGGTGTTTTGTAAATGCTGGCTGAATAAATGCGTTCTTTTGTTGACAGGAAAGGAAGCTTTCAGAATATCTTCTTGGATGTCTCCCATGCGGGGCTTGTGAATGAGCAGTGGGATTTTGGAAAAAATGAAAGGAGCTTGAAATATATCGAACGCTGTCTCCAGAATTTTCCAGGATTTGGTGTGCTGGGTCTGGAGGGGGACCCTATCTCTTGGGCTGTGATGGAACAGTCTTGTGAGATGAGAATGGGTTACACTCTCCCCAAATACCGAGACAAAGGCTATATGAAGAAAATTACTTTTCACATCATGAAGTATCTTATTCAGAAAAAAAATGCCACTTTATTTCCATGTGTCAAAAGATAAAGAAAACTTTCAGCCACTGAGAAGTATAGGGCTTAAGGCTGCTCCTTGCGGCTGGCATCAGTGGAAATGCACCCTTAGAAAATATTGTTGATTAGTGCCACTGTCCATTTCAAGCCTTTCTTATCAGTGAAAAAAATAACAGTTTGAAAACAAACGTTGTAATTTATATTAGCACAAAAACATCCAATTATTTGGGCTCCATGCATTACTTAACCCACTCTTGTATATTTTTGTCCTCCTCCATAATATAGAAAAATGGAAGCTTGGACTTTCTGTGTTATGTTTTGCCTTTATATTGACAGACCTCTCAGAGTTAAAATCATCTGATGTCAATCTTTAGTGCCAGGATAAACCTTTCAAAGCAACATTTTCCTCTTTTGAAGTCTTTCATGAAAGAATCCTGTTTTTCCATGCTTCTGCGCTTGAAAATAAAAAACTGATTTGAAAAGTGTCTTCTCTGGCATCCTCCCCTTCCTCTGACAAAATTTTCCAAAGGACCTCTCAAAAGCCCCCAGCCTTTGATCCTGGGTGCCCTCTCAAAGTTTTGAGATACACTACTGAATTAAATTATGTGGCCATCAGTGAAAGTTTGGTTTTCTGATTAGCTTTTCTTTTTTTTTTTTTAAGATTTATTTGCGCGCGAGAGAGAACAGTGAGCCGGGCGGTGGGGGTGGGGGGCAGGCGCAGAAGGAGAGGGAGAAAGAAATTCAAGCAGACTCTGCCCTGAGTGTGGAGCCCAACATGGGGCTCAGTGTCATGACCCTGAGATCATGACCTCAGCTGAAACCAGGAGTTGGATGCTTCGCCAACTTCGCCACCTAGTGGTCCCCAAATAAGTAATTTCTTCACTTACAGTTAAAAACTCTGATTGTTTAAGTCAAATCTTAAAATAGCTCTCTCTTGTTGGTGCTTGTGAAAGGGGAAGGAAGGAAAAGAATTATTATAGAGGTCCACCTCCCTCCCTGTGCTTAGCCAGCTGATTTCACAGTCCAGACAGAGGTGCTGAGTAATGGAAGGACCTTTAAGACCCAGAAAAAAACACCTGAGCCTCCTGGGAAAAAAGGCTCAGAGGGCAAGCTGCCAACCTATCAATATAAGGCTCTCTCTGAACATGGGATCCTGAGGGAGGGACTGAATTTCATACCCTGCTGCCAGAAGTTTGTGTTGATTGTATATTTCACCTTCTAGAACAGCCTGCAGCCTCTTGTCTTTACTTGGGGATCTCTGCAGAGTCTGAGTAAGATTGACAGCTTTGCAGGTGAGAACAAAGGAGAATCAGGGCTCTGGGACCCCTCGTTTCCTTTTGCTTTCCCCACTGAAGGAGAATGAGTCAAAATGCTACTGTTGGGTGTGGATAAGAATTTCTGAACTCATTTGGGTTGAGAATTATGCTGGGCTTAATTAAAAATAATTAAAATAATTAAAAAGAAGCTCTTCCATTTCAGAAACCTGTATCAGGCACCTACTGTGTATAGGGCAATACCCTAGTTCTGTGAGAAATTCTTGGCAGGACAAAGCCGGGCTCTTGTTCTGAATGGATAAGGAAATGAGAGGAGATTTGGGAGCCAGCTGTTGGTAGACGAGAGACAATCAAACAGCCTCTAGAAGGAATATGCTGGTTTGGGTGACAGATAACACAATTTACAGATATACGATGTAAACATTATCTTATTTCATCCTTTAGTAACATTCTAAGGTAGATTTTTTTCCCTTGGATAAATAATGAACAGGGAAATTAAGTGTCTTGCTTCAAGCTGCAATAGGATGAGGAAGATTCTAGTCAGTGGACTACAAAACAGATGAGATTAACTGTAAATTTAAAACCATAAAAATTATAATTTAAAAAAGTGTTAACTGTAACACTCCTATGATATTATTTGGTGTTTCCTTCTATATTTTCATATTTTTAAAAACTTTATTTAAATTAAGATATAGTATATTGTTAGTTTCAGAGGTAGAGTTTAGTGATTCGTCATTTGCATATAACACTCAATGCTCGTTACGTCACATGCCCTCCTTAATGCCCATCATCCAGTTACCCCATCCCCCCACCTCCTCCCCTCCAGCAACCCTCGGTTTGTTTCCTATAGTTAAGAGTCCCTTATGGTTTGGCTCCCTCTTTGATTTTGTCTTATTTTATTTTTCCCTCCCTTCCCCTATGGATCCTCTGTTTTCTTTTTTAAATTGCACATATGAGTGAAATTATATAATGGTCTTTCTCTGATTGACTCATTATGCTTAGCATAATACTATCTAGTTCCATCCATATGCAAATGGTAAGATTTTATTCTTTTTGATGGCTAATAACCACTGTATATATATATATATGTGATATATTATACATATATATATATGTGATATATATTCATATATATATATGAATGGATAAAGAAGATGAGGTAGGTATATACATCTGTGAATGGACATCTGGGCTCTCTCCATAGTTTGGCTATTGTGGACATTACCGCTATCATATTTATGTGATTTATATAAATATGCACACAAAAAGACTTTACATATCCGATTAGAATTTATGTATTGTCATTTTCTGCTTTTTTTGTGTTCATCTTAAGACTCCACATAGCAGCATATATATTATAGCTTTCATGTTAATGGGTCTTAGATTTGTAAAATAATAACAGTTAATTAACTATAAATTAACTATTATATTTTATTTATTAACTATAAATTAGTTAATAGTTTATTTATGTAAATTGTCTGAGATTGTGTCTAGTACTTCTCCGTGAGTTAGTATTGCTTTACAAAATTGTTCGTAGAGCATTTTCATTTGAATTTTTTTCTTTAGATAAATTCCAAACATTGGAATGGTTTCATCAAAGGTTTCAAAGTGTCCTTTATAGGGGTTTGTCCATTATCAATGCAGGCAAACACCAAAATGTGCTGACTCCCTATCTCAGTCAAATGTATTTATTGAACATCATTATTTTTATTTTTAGTTTGTGTGTGTGTGTGTGTGTGTTTGTGTACATGCACGTGTTGAAGGTTATCCCAAATGTACTGGGCATTAATCAATATTACATCCTCGATAACCTGGCATCAAATTAAACTTGGCTTCTTATTGTCATGTGAACTTTTTGTGCGATGCTCCTAAGTAATGTCAGATTAATCTTCAGAAATATTATACTTCTACTGTCTTGACACCGTCCAAGATATGGCACAGCTGCCTCTGTTCTGGTCTGAGGTCTTTTTCAAGTCCCTATGCCCAGCACACAGTAGGCTTCCTAGAAATACCTGTGGAGCGCATGAGTCTTTGCCCTTGGTAAGTGGAGTGACTAAATAGATGGTTATGTTGGTATAAATACTCATTCTACAGACATTTATTGGGTCCTTACCGTGTGTCAGATAGTGTAAAAACGCCATGGAAAACAGTATGTGGGTTCCTCAAAAAATTAAAACTAGAACTACCATATGATCCAGCAAACCCCCTTCTGGGTGTATGTGTGTGCATGTGTATATATATATGTATTATGTACATAATATATATATAAAATTTATGAAGGTGATGAAATTACAATCTCAAAGAGATATCTGGCGATGCCTGCGAAACTCACTTGGTTAAGCATCTGCCTTCCACTCAGGTCATGATCGCAGTGTCCTGGGATCGAGTGCCACATGGGGCTCCTTGCTCAGCGCTGAGTTTGCTTCTCCCTCTACCTGCTGCTCCTCCTGCTTGTGCTCGCTCTCTCTCTCTGACAAATAAAATCTTAAAAAAAACAAAAGAGATATCTGTACCTACATGTTTACTGCAGCATTATGGACAGTAACTAAGACATGGAAACAGCCTAAGTACCCACAAATGGATGAATGGATACAGAAGTTGCGGTATACATACACAATAGCATATTAGCCAGTCATGACAAAGAAGTGGGTGGGCCTTGAGGACATCAAGCCAAGTTAAACAGGTCAGAGAAAGACAAATACTGCATGATCTCACTTATGTACAGAATCTAAATAAGCCAAACTGAAAGAAACAGAGAGTAGAATAGTGGTTTCCAGGAACTGGGAGTTTGAGGTAATGGGGAAATGTTGGTCAAATGATACAAACTTCCTGTTATAAGATAAATAAATTCTGGGGATCTAATGTACAGCATGGCGATGATAATTAATAATATAATACTTGCAAGTTTCTAAGAGAGTAGAACTTAAATGTTCTCACAACAAAAATAGAGCTAATTATGTGATGGGATGGAGGTCTTAACCAATATTATTGTGCCAACCATTTCCCAATGTATCTGTGTATCTAACAATCACATTGCACGCGTTAAACCTACACAATGTTAGTTTCAATTATATCTCAGTAAAGCTGGGGGAAAAAAAGAAAAAAAAAATACAACCACTGCGTTAGTGGTTCTGGTCGATTCTCCCCTCAAATCAAGACGGGAATTCAAGGTTAAGTGAAGGGACTGCTTCACTGGCAAGAATACAAATAACTGACAAGAACCTGGGGGAAAAGGAGCACATATGAAAAAAAATCAAAACATTAGTTTATCCAAGAACTTCCTACCATGTGAAAGCTGAAGCTCATAGGGACAGAAATCTTGTCAGTTCTTGCTGACTCTGACCTTGGTAGATTGTGTGTCCTGCAGAGGACAGGTTCCTTCATTAGGGGGCTCAACACCCTGGCTCAGATGACAGAGAAGCCAAAGCCAAACCTAGGGGACAGTGACCCACTTGCTAGCCCAGGCAAGGCCTCGTGTGATGAAGTTAGCAACTAAATGCCCGTTGCTGTAACTCTGTCCTCCAAATATCCCCTAGGAACCTCTCGCGTGGCCCACTCTAGCTGGAACCATGCAAGTAAGGGAATTCCAGGAAAGACAGTTCAGCCTAGCTGGGGTGAGGCCTTACAAAGCCACTACAGTGAGCTCTCAATTAAGATTTGTCGAGTGATTAAATATACTTATTTATGGATGATCTATGGATGAATTGATCTATTCATCTATTCATGATGGAGTGGATCTATAGATCTATTCATCTACGGATGAATTGATAAATTGATCTATGGATGAATAAATCAATTTCAACAGGAATAGCTCCTAGGCCATATGATCTAAAAACAACTGAAAGGTCAGAGAAGAGCTACTCTTTTATAGAGAGGAGGAAGCAAAGCTCGTGAGTGTTCTTCTGCATGCAGGTGATGGCTCAGGCAGGGGGTGGCCCAAAGTCCAGAGTCCTGTGTGGAGGGCAGAGGCTTAATTAAGGTTTAGATAAATTTTAGATGGATCAGTGAGGATAAACAGTCAAATAACCATTTGTGAAGAATAAAAACAGGGCTGGAAAATCCAATGTAAGGAAGTGGGAAGTAGAAGGGGTAGGACCAATACAGCTCAGAGAATGTTTTACCCAAGGTTAGCCTGTTCTTGGTAGGGGCTGTTAAGAAGGGGTTATATGTTAACTCAGTCTAGAGGAAGAAGAGAAATTTAGCCAACATCTATTAACAAGCAGTTTGTTTTCATCTATCAATGGGTGACACACAGCTCAGCTAATCATTTATAAGGCAAAGACTGGGAATTTGGAGGGTTGATGTCTGGCCTTGTCATAGGTAAGCAAGCGGGGTGTCAGTGAGTCTTATTAAGACAGGTGAGAGGAAGGACGATTCTGTGCACTAAAGCCCTTCCAGGAACACAAAGTAGGTGGAGGAATTTCTTTAACTGTTGCTATTTTCCAGGATAACAAGGGCTTGGGTAAAACTCCACATCCTAAGTACCTCAGATAATTGCATTAACTGAAATCTAATTTGACCTCAGTCTTTTGACCTGCCTTTGGAATTAGCTCTGCAAATCTTGCTTTACTGATTTGAAGGTATCGTGGCCATTAAAACATTTTTATTTAAATTCTAATTAGTTAACATACAGTGTAATAACATACAGTGTAATAATACAGTGTAATAATAGTTTCAGGTGCACAAATATAGGGATTCAACACTTCCATGCAACACCTGGTACTCATGATAATAAGTGTGCCCCTTAATCCCCATCACCTATTTCACCTCCCCTCTGGTAACCCTCAGTGTGTGCTCTAGTTAAGACGCTGTTTCTTGGCTTCTCCCTCTCTCTCTTTTTTCCCTTTGCTCATTTGTTTTCTTTCTTAAGTTTCATATATGAGTGAAATCATATGGTATTTTTCTTTCTCTGATTGACTTATTTCCCTTAGCATAATACTCTCTACCTCCATCCATGTCATTGCAAATAGCAAGATGTCATTCTTTTTGGTGGCTGAGTAATATTCCAGTGTGTGTATGTGTGTCTCACATCTTCTTTATCCATTCATCAGTCAGTGGACATTTGGGCTCTTTCCAAAATTTGGCTATTGTAGATAATGCTACATAAACATGTATAAAACATCAGGGATATACATATATCCCTTTGAATTAGTATTTTTTTATTCTCTGGGTAAATACCTGGTAATTCAATTGTTGCATCATAAGGTAATTCTATTTTTAACTTCTTCCGGAAGTTAAAATAGAAAACTTTCTGGAGGAAGTTAAAAATAGAATTTTTTTTAACTTAAATTCTTTAAAAGACATTTTAATTTAAAATAAATATTTTATTTTAATAAATAAATAAATTAATTAATATTTTAACTTAAAATAAATTTAAGATTTTTTTAACTTAAATTCTTTAAAATTCTTTAAGTAGAATTTTCCAGAGTGGCTGCACGAGTTTGAATTCCCAGCAACTGTACAAGAGAGATCCCCTTTCTTCACATTCTTACCAGCATCTGTTTCTTGTGTTGTAGCTAACACAAGAAACAGGTGGGAGTTTTTTAATTATATATAATTAAATAATTATATTTAATTATTTTTATCCTGTTAGCTATTCAGACATGTGTAAGGTGATATCTCATAGTAGTTTTGATTTGCATTTCCCTGATAATCAATGATGTTGAGCATCTTTTCATGTACCTGTTGGCCATATGTATGTCTTCTTCAGAAATTTGTCTATTCATGTCTTCTGCCCATTTTTAATAGGATTATTCATTTTTTGGGGTGTGAGTTTTATAAGTTCTTCGGTGTATGGTTAGTAAACTAACCCTTTATCAGATATGCCATTTGCAATTATCTTCTCCCATTCCATAGGTTGCCTTATAGTTTTATTGATTGTTTCCTTCACTGTGAAGAAGCTTTTTATTTTGGTGAAGTCCCAGTAGTTCATTTTTGCTTTTGTTTCCTTTCCCCTGGGGATATATCTAAAAAGAAGTTGTTATGGCTGATGTCAAGCTACTGCCTATCTTCTCTTCTAGGATTTTTCTGGTTTCAAGTCTCACATCTAGGTCTTTAATTCATTTTGAGTTTACTTTTGTGTATGGTATAAGAAAGTGATCCAGTTTCATTCTTTTGCATGTTGCTGTCCAATTTTCCCAACACTGTTTTTTGAAGAGACTGTCTTTTTCCCCACTAGATAGTCTTTGCTGTTTTGGTAAAAATTAATTGACCATAGAGTTGTGGGTTCATTTCTGGGTTTTCAATTGTCTTCTGTTAATCTATGTGACTATTTTGTGCCAGTACCATAGTGTCTTGATCATCACATCTTTGTAATGTAACTTGAAGTAGAGAACGTGATGCCTCCAGCTTTTCTTTTTTTTTTAATTTTTTAAAATTTTATTTATTTATTTTCAGTGTTACAAGATATATTGTTTTGCACCACACCCAGTGCTCCATGCAGTACGTGCCCTCCTCAATACCCACCAACAGGCTCGCCCAGCTTTGCTTTTTTTTTTTTAAGGTTGCTTTGGCTAGGTCTTTTGTGATTCCATACAAATTTTAGAATTGTTTGTTCTCGCTCTGTGAAAGATATTGTTGGTATTTTGATAGGTATTGCATTAAATGTATAGATTACCTTGGGTAGTAAAAACATTTTAACAATATTTGTTTTTCCAATCCATGAGCAGGGAATGTTTTCCCATTTTTTTGTGTGTCTCTTTCAATTTCTTTTTTATTTTATTTTAATCTATTCTATTCTATTCTAATTTTATTTATTTGAAAGAGAGAGAACACAAGCAGGGGGAGGGGCAGACTCCATGCTGAGCAGGGAGCCTGACCTGGGGGTGGATTCCAGGACTCTGGGATCACCACCAGAGCCAAAGGCAGATGCTTAACTGACTGAGCCAACCAGGTGCCATTCAACTTCTTTCATCAGTGTTTTATAGTTTTCAGAGTACAAGTCTTTCACCTCTTTGGTCAGGTTTATTCCTAGGTAACTTAGGATTGCAGTATCCTATCTGCAATTGTAAGTGGGATTGATTCCTTAATTTCTCTTCCTACTGCTTGATTATTGGTATATAGAAATGCAACAGATTTCTGTACATTGATTTTTTTATCCTGTGAATTTCCTGAATTCATATATCAGTCTAGCCAGGGGCTTATCAATTTTATTAATTTTTTCTTTTTTATGCTTATTAATAGTTTAATGTATGAAGGAAATTATCAATTTTTTTCAAAGAACCAGCTCCTCGTTTCATTGATTTGTTCTACTGTTTTTTAGTTTCTGTATCACTTATTTCTGCCCTAATCTTTACTATTTCCTTCCTTCTGCTGGCTTTAAACTTTGCTATTCTTTTCCTATCTCCTTAGATGTAAAGTTAGATTGTTTATTTGAGATTTTTCTTGCTTCTCGAGGTAGGCCTGTTCATAGTGTTGTGGTCAGAAAAGGTATATGGTATGATTTCAATCTTTTTGTATTTGTTGGGGCCTGTTTTGTGACCTAATATGTGATTTATTCTGGAGAATGTTCCATGTGCACTTGGGAACAATGTGTATTCTACGGTTTTAGGTTGGAGTGTTCCAAATATATGTTAAGTCCATCAGGTCCAGTTTCCTTGTTTATTTTCTCTTTAGATGATCTGTCCATTGATGTAAGTGGGGTGTTAAAGTCCCCAACTGCTACTGCGGTATTATCAGTTAGTCCCTTTATGTTTGTTATTCATTGTTTCATATTTTTGGGTGCTCCTATGTTTAGTGCATAAATATTTATAATTGTTATATCTCCTTGTTGGATTATCCCCTTTATGAGTATATAATGTCCTCCTTTGTCTCTTTTAACAATCTTTGTTTTGAAGACTAGTTTGGGGGCACCTGGGTGGCTCAATCAGTTAAGCATCTGCCGTTGGCTCAGGTCACAATCTCAGGGTCCTGGGATCGAGACCTGAGTTGGGTTCCCTGCTTAGTGGGAGTCTGCTTCTCCCTTTCCCTCTTCCTCTGCCCCTCCACCTCCCTCGCTCTCTCTCTTTCTCTCTCCCTATCCCTCAAAATAAATAAATAAATAAATAAATAAATAAATAAATAAATAAATAAATAAATAAATAAAATCTAGTTTGTCTAAGTATTGCTACTCAGGCTTTCCTTTGACATCCATTTGCATGATAGATATTACTCCATCCTCTCACTTTTAATCTGTTGGTGTACTTATGTCTAAAATGAGTCTCTTGTAAGCAGCATATAGATGGCTCTTGATTTTTATCCATTCTGACACTCTTTCGTTTGACTGGAGCATTTACTTCATTTACATTCAGAGTAATCATTGATAAATATATATTGATTACCACTTTATTACTTGTTTTGTGGTTGTTTCTGGAAATTTTCTCTGGCCTTTTCTTGTCTTTGTTACTTTTGGTCTCTCCTTTGCACTTAAAGAGTCTCTTTTAATATTTCTTTCAGGGCTGGTTTAGTGGTCACAAACTCCTTTAGTTTTTGTTTGTCTGGGATACTCTTTATCTCTCCATCCTAAAAGATAGCCTTGCTGTATAGAGTATTCTTGGCTGCAGATTTTTCCCATTCAGCATGTTGAATATATTAGCCACTGTCTTCTGGCTTGCCAAGTTTCTGTTGAGAAATCTCCAGGTAGTCTTACGGGTTTTCCCTTATAAGTGAAGGACTACTTCTGTCTTGCTGCTTGTAAGATTTTTTTTTCTTTATCGCTATATTTTGAAACTTCAATTATAATGTATTTTGGTGTTGGCCTATTTTTATTGATTTTGATGGGAGTTCTCTGCCTCAGGACCTGGGTGTCTGTTTCCTTCCCCAGATCAGGGAAGTTTTCTGCTATTATTTCTTTGAAATAAATTTTCTGTCCCCTTTCCCTCTATCTTCTTCTTCTGGGACTCCTATAATACAAGTGTTGTTATGTGTGATGGAGTCATTGATTTCCCTAAGTCTACTTTTGTGTTCCATAATTATTCTTTCTCACTGTTGTCCAGCTTCATTATTTTCCATTATTTTGTCTTCTAGATCACTAATTCATTCCTCTACTTCTTCCAGCCTGCTGTTTACTGCATCAAATCTGTTTCCATTCTTGTTTATTGTATTATTCATCTCTGATCGATTCTTTTTTAACTCTTTTATCTCTGTGATAAGGGTCTCCCATCAGGATGTCTTCTTTTTTTTTCCTCAAGGCCAGTGAGTATCCTTATGGTTGTTGCCTTAAACTCTCCATCAGGCATGTTCTTATGTCTGCTTTGCTTAGATTTCTGGCTGTGGCCTTATCTTGCTTTTCATTTGAGATAAACTCCTCCATTTGGCATTTTGTCTAAGTATCTGCCTTTTCCTCTGTGTTAGAAAAGCCAGTTATGTCTCTTGCTTCTGAAAGTAATGGCCTTGTAAAGAAGAGGTAATTCAGTGCCCAGGGCCTAATACTTCAGGGAGTGTCTCTGGTGTGTGCTGCATGTGTTTTGCTGTTGTTGTTTTGGCTGCTCTAACCTTCATGCTAGTCATCTGCAGAGGGTCCTTGCATCCAGAGGGTAATGTTTGGTCCCCAGCCTGAAGGTGAGTTTTAACTAGGTGTGCTCCGGTCTATTTGTGGAATGAGACCTGATACCTACTCTACCAGAATCGAGATTCTGCAGAACTCACTAGTCAAGAGATGTGGTATGGGCAGGGGTTCGTGCTGGTCTTCTAGAGGAGGGGACTGTCATGCTGGGACCAAGGCAAATTTGACTGAGAAGGACAGTCCTGCCAGAGTGCACAGAGGTTGACCTTGCTGTAAGCAGATTATGTGCAGTCAGTGTCTGTGCTGAGTTGCTTCCCACAGGTGGTTCTGTATTTATGCTGAGCCTGGGGGAGGAAAATGGTACCAGCTGAGCCTGCTGATCTTTAAAACTCCAGGCTGTGAGCCCCACTGGTTGCAAGAGCTCACAAAAATCAACCTTTCTCATTTTTCAAGCTAATCGCTATGGACAAACATTCTCCTTGTACATTCACATGTGTTCCCCTCTCTCTTTCTCTCTCACCTTTCTCTGAGATGATGGCTCCCTCCCTTACACAGCATTCTTGATCCATTTTTTTCCCCATACCACATCTTCACACTTTTACCTTCTTTGGTGTGGCCTCTTCTCTCTCTCTCTCTGGTTGTGGAGTTTGTTCTACCCATCTGCAGGTCAATTTCTGGGGTATTTAGGTGATTTGATATTTACCTAGTTGTGTTTGCAGGATGAGATGAGCCTAGTTATCTTCCTTTATCTGACCCCTGACAGGTATTGTTGAGGATTTTATCTGTTACCAGTTATATCAATGATTTCTGAATCAATGATTCTCCAGATCAAAAAATCATCTGGAGAAGTGCTGGAGAGAATGAGGAGCAAATGTAACTCAAACACTGCCAAGGGAATATAAAACAGTTCAGCCACTTTAAAAAACGGCCAGTTTATTTATAAAGTTAAACATATGCTTACTATATGACCATGCAAATGTACTTCTACATGTTGACTCAAGAGGAATAAAAATGTTTGCTTGAATGGACTGGTCAAAGCACCTCACGTGTATTGATTAATTTAACTGGCACAACCACTTTATGGGACAGGCATATAGTCACTGCCATTTTGTACATGAGGAAACCAAGGCACAGAGAAGTTATGTAATTTGCCCAACATCATATAACTTCTAGGTGGCAGACTCAGGCTTCTCATGGAGGGGAACTTAATCTCAAAGATGTTCATGAATGTTTAGATATTATATATGATAATCTTAGTGCATCCTTAATTATTGGTATGCTGGGTGAGATACAAATTAAAAACAAAAATTTTGTAAAGATTTATAAAAGTTAGAAAATATTAAAAAAAAATAGTTTTGGAAGGATGCGCCTGTGCTTTCTGCCAGTCTTATTCTTCCTAGGAGTTAGTGAGGAGTTCAGTGAATGGGGCACCAATAAAATAGCAGGAATGAAGGCCTGACCATTAGCTAGAATTGCCTGTTGTGTCTGTTTTGAGTCTTTGTATGTTTACCATCACTTCTCATTCCTTGATATTTCTTGATCCTCTCTTTAGGTTAAGGCCAAGATGTTCCACTTACAAGGCCCCCAAGTGCTGCAGATGCTAGAGAAATCATTGAGGAAGAGGCTCCCAGAGTCATTAAAGGTGACAGAACATTGGGGGGGGGAGGTGATAAAAGGTCTGGCAACTGCCTATGAAAGAAGTAGGAAGGAGAACAAACATTCTCTGAGCACCTACTCTATCAGGCACTCGTTCATCTTACATCTCATTTAGCTTTCAACACCTCACTGGAAGGCAAGTCTGTTATATCCATGTAACCAAAGAGAAACTCAGATTTAGGACTTGACCAAGGTCACAACACAAGTGAGTGGCAATCATATGATTTAAATCCACTATGACCTTTGCTGTGTGATGATCCAAAAACATCTCTTTGTGCCATTCCAAGAATTATAACGCTGGGAGATTTCCCAGAAGTGCAAAGTTGACTGAACTAACACATTAATGTTTAACTTATTTTTTTCTAAACAATTCAGTGCCTGACAGAAGTTAACCATTATGATTCTTCATCAAAATTAATAATGTGGGTATTGAGGAGGGCACATATTGCATGGAGCACTGGGTGTGGTGCATGAACAATAAATCTTGTAACACTGAAAAAATAAAATAAACATTTTTGGGGAAAAAAATAAAAATAAAAATAAATTAATGATAGGCCAATTTCTATTTTGTCAAACCCCAAAAGCTTATGTTTAATATGGGATGAGATAGAAATTTGTTTTTAAAATAGATCAATGATCTTGTATATAAAGAGGTGGGTTTTTGGGGGTGGCAGTAATATATGTTGCGAAGGTACTAGAATATTACCAGGGATAAAGAGTGCCATTGCATTTTAATAAAGGTATCAATTCACCATGAAGGCATTAAAAATGCTGAAATGTGGGGCACCTGAGTGGCTCAGTGGGTTAAGGCCTCTGCCTTCGGCTCAGGTCATGATCCCAGGGTCCTGGGATCGAGCCTTGCATCAGGCTCTTTGCTCAGCAGGGAGCCTGCTTCTCCTGCTACCATTCCCTCTGCTTGTGTTCCCTCTCTAGCTGTGTTTCTCTCTGTCAAATAAATAAAATCTTAAAAAAAAAATGCTGAAATGTATACACCTAACAACAGAGGCTCAAAGGACATAGGACAAAAACCGTTAGAACTGAAAGAACAAATAGATAAAGCCATATGTGTAATTAAAGATTTTTAACACTCCTCTCTGAGTAATTTATAGAACAGGCAGAAAACCTATAACCTATACAGAAGACCTGAAAAATACTATGAACCAACTTAATTGACGTTTACAGAGTACATCCCTCAACAACAGCAGAATACGCATTCTTTTTAAGTGCACATGGAATGTGTACAAAGATAGACCACATTTTTAAGACTTTTTAAAGAACTGAAATCATAACAAGTATGTCTTTCGATAATATGATATTAAACTTTAAAAAACCCGGGAAGGTATCTAGAAAGACATCCAAATTTTAGAAATATACAACACATTTCTAAATAAACCATACTTTAAAGTCACAAGGAAAAGAAAATATTTGAGTTGCATAAAGATGAAAGCAAAACATACTAAAAGCCTGGGGATGCAGCTAAAGCAATGATAAGTGGGAAATATATAGCATTAAGTGTTTTACTAGAAAAAAAAAAGAAAAAAACAACGGTCTCAAATCAGTACTTTAAATTTCTACTTGAAAAATCAGAAAAAAGAAGAAGAAATCAACTCCAAAGCAAACAGAATTAAGGAAATTATAAAAGATAAGAGCAGAAACCAATGAATTAAGAAAATGAAGCAAATCTGACTCATTGAAAAGATCAATAATGTTGATAAACTTCTGACTCAGAAATGCAGAGAGAAGACACAAATCAGATCAGGAATGAAACAGGGACACTGATTCCAATCCCATAAACATTTTAAGGATAATAAAGACATAACATTATCAACACTGTGCCCATAGATTTCAGTTTACATTCTGTGAAAAGTACAAATTACCAACAGTCACTGAAGAAGAAAAATATAACCTAGATCATCCTGTATTCATTGTAGAAATTGATTTCATAATTTAAAATTTTCCAACAAAGAAAATACCATTGCTCGGATGGCTTTCATGGCAATTTCTACCACACATGAAAGGAAGACATAATATTGATTCTATGCAAACTCTTGCAGGATAGATCAGAGGAGGAAACACTTCCCAACTCATTTCATGAATCCAGAATTACCCTAATGTGAAAACTAGAAATGGATTTTATTTTTAAAAAAGAGAGAACTAGAAAACAATATTCCTCATGAACATAGATGCAAAAATCCTCAACAAAATACTATCAAGTTAAACCCATCAAAATATCAAAAGGATAATATATTATAACCAAGGGGAATTTATTTTTTTCTCCCAAATATGTTTATTTTTTCAGCGTTACAAGATTAATTGTTCATGCACCACACCCAGCACTCCATCCAATACGTGCCCTCCTCAATACCCACCTCCAAGCTCGCCCAACCCCCCGTCCCCCTCCAGAACGCAAGGCAGGTTCAACACTCAAACTTGGTGTATTTCACTGTATCAATATATTAAAGAAAAAAGCTAGATGATCTTCTCTTAATAGATGTAGAAAAAAATGGAACTGGAGTTCTTTCATATCATGAATATAGTCATTAAAAATGGGTATTAAGTAGGGCACGTATTGCATGGACCACTGGGTGTGGTGCATAAACAATGAATCTTGGAATACTGAAAAAGTAAAATAAAATTTTAAAAAATGATTATATAGGGGCGCCTGGGTGGCTCAGTCATTAAGCTAAGTCTGCCTTCAGCTCAGGTCATGAGGTTCCTGGGATGGAGCCCCACATCTGGCTCTCTGCTCAGTGGGAAGCCTGCTTCTCTCACTACCCCCACTTGTGTTCCTTCTCTCACTGTGTCTCTTTCTGTCAAATAAATAAATTTTTAAAAATGATTATATAGATTTGTGCTTATTGACATGGAAATATGCCCTAGTATACTGTGTGTGTGGACGGGTATGTGGTAAATTAATATATATCAGGTAATTTCATTGCTTAAAAATTGTATGTGTATTTGTCAATAAATGAAATAAAATAGAAAGATATAAAACTAAGTTCTACAATGTGATAGTGGATGATTTTTTAACTTATCTGGATGTTTAACTGTATTCATATAACGTTCATGGTTTGATTCCCCAAACCTATTTCTATTTGGAGTAATGATCTGGAATCTGTAGGTGATTTGAACCACATGCCTATCAGTTATCACCTTGATTTCATAGAAATAACCCTTGTCCTGATCAAACATGTCACCTTACCATCCTTTCCTAATAAGATGACTCTCTGACTTTCTTGGGATGCCACAGGTTTATGGGACCGTCTTTCACATGAACCAAGGAAACCCATTCAAGCTAAAGGCCCTGGTGGACAAGTGGCCTGACTTTACAACAGTGGTTATCCGACCCCAGGAGGAGGTAAGGTGCCAGTTGTGGAATGGTACACTTTTGGTTATTTGCTATGTGCCTACCATGCACCTGGCAATGTGGTAGACCTAAGGGGTATAGAAATGAATTGTGTGATGGTAAGTGAGTCACCATCCTCAAGAAGCTCCCAGCCTGGAGGAAAAGACAGATAGGGGAATAAATTACCAGGTGGAGTGAAAATGTATAAAAACATACGACATATAAGATGTCAGCAATACTGTCTAAGAGATGATTAAAAACACAGATGTCAGGGTATGCAAGTAGAGGATTAGAGGGCCTTCTATGTAGGCATTTCACCAAGACTGGATTTTGAAGATAAACAGGTTTTTGGCAGGCTGACAAGAATAGAGGGTGCATTCTAAACAGAAAAAAATAACACCTAAAAAGATGTAGAGCTAATATGAAGAAAGTTAAGAAAACATCAAGAACAAATTCCAATGCTTGTATTTGGGAACATATTTTCAGTGCCAACTTTTAAAGATCACTCAAACCAAGTGCTTAATACATTTTAGATACAAATATGTCATAAGCATATTGGAAAATATATAGTAAAAATGTATGCATGCAAAATATGTAATCATATAATGTCATTTTAATATAAAATTTTCAAATAAAATTAAAATGCATAGTGCTTTTGAAAAACACTGAACTAAACAGAATACAAAAATGAAGCCATTTCGGAGTGCCTGGGTAGCTCAGTGGGTTAAAGCCTCTGCCTTTGGCTCAGGTCATGATCTCAGGGTCCTGGGATTAAGCCCCACATCAGGCTCTCTGCTCAGCAGGGAGCCTGCTTTCCCCTCTCTCTCTGCCTGCCTCTCTGCCTATTTGTGATCTCTCTCCCTGTCAAATAAATAAATAAATCTTTAAAAAATGAAGACATTTACATTAATTATTGAACTGAAAAATGAAGCTATGAGTGCATTTCTGTGCAGCACTTTCTAGCTATTCTACCCTTGGTGGGTAGTTTTTCCTGACTCTTCCCTTCATCTTCAAATAAACTGAGCTCTCGTTTGTTAACTTTGAGATCTTTTTGAGCAAATTTTGTGTTTCAATTTTTGGAGGAATGCCAATTACTTTTTTTAAATAATAGTGCATTGTGGTTTACATTTTAAAGACATCATGTATCCAATAAGGGGTTAATATCCAAAATATATAAAGAACTTATACAACTCAGCACCAAAAGAAACAAATAACCCAATTTAAAAGTATGCAGAGGACCTGAATAGACATTTATCCAAAGAAGACATATAGATGGCCAAGACACATGAAAAGATTCTCAATATCACTAATCATCAGGGAAATGTGAATTAAAACCACAATAAGATATCACTTTATATCTATCAGAATGGCTCAAATGAAAAAACACAAGAAGTGTTGATGAGGATGTGGAATAAAAGGAACCTCGTACACCGTTGGGAATGTATATTAGTGCAGTCTCCATGGAAAACAGTATGGAGGTTCCTCAAAAACTTAAAAATTAAATTACCATATGATCCAATAATTCCACTATTGGGTATTTACCCAAAGTAAGTGAAAATACTAATTTGAAAAGATACATGTGCCCCTATGTTTATTGCAAGATTATTATAATAACCAAGATATGGAAGCAATCCAAGTGTCTATTAATATATATAGAAAATGACTTTATATATATAAACATAACTTTATATATAAAATATATTATATAAATATAATATTATAATTATATAATATATATGTATATTACGTATAATAGGAAATTACTCAGCCATAAAAAGAATGAAATCTTATCATTTACAACAATGTGGATAGACTTAAGAGTGTATAATGTTAAATGAAATAAGTCAGTCAGAGAAAGACAAATATCATATGATTTCACTCATATGTGGAATTTAAGAAAAAAACAAATGAATAAACAAAGAAGAAAGAGACAAACAAAAATCAGACTCTTAAATACAGAAAAAAACCTGGTGGTTGCCAGAGGGGAGGGGGGTTGGGGAATGGGTGAAGTATGTGAAAGGGATTAAGAGTACATTTATCGTAATGAGCACTGAGTAATGTATTAAAAAAATTTGTTGAATCATTATATTGTATACCTGAAACTAATATAACACGGTATATTTAGTATATTTATTATAGTTAAATAAAAAATTTTTTAAAATTTAAAAAAGAAAAATAAAGACATCATGTGTCTTTATTTCATGCAGCTATATCATATATAAGTGAAAATTCTAATATGAGGTTACCTCTGTCAATTTCAACATTGTTATGTTTATAATCCAGTTGTTCTGAGACTTTTCTTTTGAGACTCATTGAGTAAGATTTGCTCTTTCAATGGAAACTTGCCTTTGACAGTACTTTCTTTCTCCAGAAGATCACAGAATTATAGAAGAATGTTTTCTAGATCAGTGCACATTTGGTTGATTTGAAAGTGTAACACAACATATAAATACCTAGTTCAGCAAGTTTCTCTTAACCGTAAATTGAGTGATTAAATCCCTGACTTGCTCTCATGATGTAAATGATTCAGGAATAATGATAGTACATCAAGAAAAATATCAATATTTATAAGTTTATAAAATAGCACAGTATAATGAAATACCAAAGCCAAGTATTCCAATCACTGGGTATATAATCAAATAAACCAATTTGATTTATTCCACGTTACCTAACCAAACAGGAAATGACAGATGACTTTGATCACTACACCAACACCTACCAAATCTATTCTAAGAATCCCCCAAACTGTCAAGAATTCCTTGGTGCATCAGGTGTCATCAACTGGAAACAACATTTGCAGATCCAAAGTGAGTATGGGATCTGGGATGTGTGCTGGCTTCTGTGACTGTTCACGGCTACTCCTGCAGGGTCACTTTTCATCCTGAGAACATTCCCCTACAGCCTTTGCAGGGGTAGGAAGCTCTACCAAACCCCACTCAGCTTGATGTTCATTCTTTGCATCAGCTGCTACCACCACTTGGGTGGAATAGAATTCAAACATTGCAAACTATGGACTTGACACAAGGAAGTGTGAGTAATGGAATTTCTTGTTAGCTGAGGATTCATGATGTATTTTGCAGACATATTCAGGGTCCCTTAGGGTGATTAGGTGTGAGAGCAGAGCTCCCTCCCTCTCTGGCCTTCCATTCCTACAATAAGACTGACAGTTCCTTGAGCCAGAGGGCACCTCCAGGGCACAAGAACAACTCCCACGGTTGTGAGCAGGCCCTCCAGAGTCACATTCTCTAGGGTGGCATCCTTGCTCTGCCTGTTGCTTGCTTTGTGATTTGAGTAAGTGGTGTATCTATTATCCAGTTTCCGCATATGTAAAAAAAGAGGGTAGTAAAAGTACCTAAAATAGGGTCAAGGGAAGAATTAAATGTGGTATTAGACCAATACCTGGGTATGAAGTATGCTCACACTCAAGGTTGGCTACTATTTTTAAAATGCCATTTCTCCACTGATTTCACAGTGATATAGTCAGGATTTCTAGTATTATCTGCTTGCATGAGAGAGTGACTTGGACATGGTCACATGGTCAATGGCAACACCAGAAGCAACACTGCCTGACTTTAAATCTGCATATTTCCACCAGGAAGCTTCTGCAGCATCTACATGGGCAACTACTTCTCACCTCACCTTACCTCTCTCTAGGTTCACAGTCCAGCCTGAACGAAGTGATACAGAATCTTGCAGCTGTTAAATTGGTCAAAGTCAATCAAAAACAAGGCATTCTGTATATGTTGCCTGAGAGAGCAAGTAAATTACTCCCTTCGTTGCTGGAGGCAGAGAACTTACCTCTTAAATCTTGCAGATCCAAAGCCATGTGAGTTTGAAAAAAGATACTCTGGGGGCACCTGGGTGCCTCTGTCTTCAGCTCAGGTCATGATCTCAGGGTCCTGGAATCAAGCCCTGCATCGGGCTCTCTGCTCAGCAGGGAGCCTGCTTCCCCCCCTCTCTCTGCCTGCCTCTCTGCCTACTTGTCATCTCTCTCCCTCTGTCAAATAAACAAATAGAATCTTTAAAAAAAAAAAGAAAGAAAGAAAGAAAGAAAGAAAGAAAGAAAGAAAGAAAGAAAGAAAGAAAGAAAGAAAGAAAGAAAGAAAGAAAGAAAGAAAAAAGATACTCTGAATTTCTCTCATCTTTCTGTATGGAAGTGGCCTCCCAACTTCTTTCCCTATGTTCACTCTTGCTTCCCTACAATCCATTTCCAGGGTGATCCTTTTGGACATGGACTAGGTCAATCCATCCACTTAAAAGTCATCAGTGTTCCTCAGCTCACATGCCCATTACAGACATTCAGAGTCCTAGGAGACCTGCAATCCACCACCTCTTGGACTTCATCTTGTCCCTCTTATTACTCCTCCCAGCAGCTTTGGCCTTCTTTCTTTGACTTAGTTTCATACATTCACACATGCCTCTGGACCATTGCATTTGTTCTTTACCTAAAATGTCCTTCCCTCTGGTGCTTGCATATCTGTCTCTTTCTTGCCATTCATTCTCTCAAATGACATTGCCTTAGAGAGTTCTCCTCAGAGCAACCTGAAACCACCCCTTCCTGCAATTCTTTATCACAAAACCCATTTTTAATTTTCCTCAGGGCACTTACCGAAAATCAGCTTCTTTGTGTATTTATTGACCTATTGATTGTTTGGTCCTTCCCTTGCAACAACTGAAGCTCCACAGGAGCAGAGGACACGCTTCATGTTGTTCATGTTGTTCACCAGTAAGTTTTCAGTAGCCAGAACAGAGCACCAAATAAATATGCAATGAATTTACATCTCAGAGCAAAAGTTTTCCCATAAAAAGAATTTAAGCATATATATTTCCTTCCACTTATGCCTCAATAGAATTAAAACTGATACAGGAATTTTACCTGGAGATCTCCAATCCTATAGCCTTCTCTGTACTAATACACTTGGAAAAGTTTTATTCACACTGTATTGCACTTTACATCTGAAAGACCCCTCCAACTCTATAATCTTATTTGGTTTCTGGTTCATCCCATGAGATAGACAAGGTCGGAGACATTATCCCCATTTGCCTGATGGATAACAGGTCCAGTTGATGAAACAGCTTGTCAGGGTCATGTGGATGGTTAAGGGCATAACTGGGGCTCACGTCTACATCTCCTGCTTCCACACTGTGGGCTCTTACCAGGACACCTCCCAAAGCCCTTTCACACCCCTGCAGCAGTCTTCAGACTTCAGTGTTCTGTAAGGCGGGAGTGCCCGCACTCCACATCACTGCCTCTCCCTGGACTTCGGCTCTCCCACAGTGGCCAACGAGCCTCTGACACCAACCTACAAAGATTCCAGGATTACAAGATTCCAAGCCCTGGCTTTATAGCTTGCTAGCGTATGCTTTGAGGCACTTGCTTATTTTCTGCTTACCTATTCTTTTTTTTTTAATTTTTTCAGTGTTCCAAAATTCATTGTTCATGCACCACACCCAGTGCTCCATGCAATAGGTGACCTCCTCAATACCCACCACCAGGCTCGCCCAACCCCCCACCTCCTCCCCTCCAAAGCCCTCAGTTTCTTTCTCAGAGTCCACCGTCTCTCATGGCTCGCCTCCCCCTCCAATTTCCCCCAATTCGCCCTTCCTTTCCTTCCCCTAATGTCCTCCATGCTTACCTATTCTTATGTGTAGAATTGGGATGTTATCAATTCTCCCATCTTAAGTGGAGAGTCACAGCAATGCTGGCAAAAATAATGCTCAATTTTTGTGTAATTATTTTTTGTGTGGCACGAGTCCTAGGTACTTACCGTGAGATAGCTCTTATATTATTTACAGAGGGGCTACCAATATCACCACTCTGTTAGTATCTCTGTTTTATAAAAAGATGATGAATTTGGGCAATCTGGCTGCAGAATCTATGCCTTTACTTGGGGGAAAACAAACGTAATACTTACTCCACAGTATGTGTGATATTATGGGGTGTTCTTTTCCCTTGTTCTCAACAGCAACCAAGAGATGTTTCAACTCTCCTCCCTGGACGTTATCCACGCCTCCTTAGTGGATAAATTCTGGCATTTCGGCGGCAATGAGAGGAGCCAGAGGTTCATTGAGCGCTGCATCCGGACCTTCCCCACCTTCTGCCTGCTGGGGCCTGAGGGGACCCCTGTGTCCTGGAGCCTGATGGACCAGACAAGCGAGATGCGGATGGGTGGTACTGTGCCTGAGTACCGGGGCCAAGGTCTCATCTCCTATGTCATGGATGTTCACAGTCATGCTCTGGACAAACATGACTACCCTACCTATTACCATACATTCGTAACCAACAAAATCGTACAGAAAATGAGCCACAGTCTGAATCATATCACCTTGCCCTGTGACTGGAACCAGTGGCACTGTGTGCCTCTGTGATGGAGTTCTGAGCACAAGACAGTGTGGGGTAGACTGATGTGGCAGGAGGAGTGGATGGGTGGGCAGAGAGAAAGAATAAACTGTAATCATCAGTGACGTAGTGTGTGTTATCTGGGCTCTGGGAATCAGTACAAATGGTCAACGGAAACACCACGGTCCCTGCTCCCAAACCACGACTCCCCTTTGGGTCCAGAAGGCCTGGCATGGCCAGACCTCACCTTCTGGATCTCAGCGACACTCTTTCTGGCTGCATTCTGCCCTCCTGCTTCTCCTGGAACTCCTATCTTACAAGTGGAGTATTGCTAATGAGCATATCCTGCCACTTTTGCCAAGATGTGGTGTTATCTTAAGGGCAGTATGATTCTCCTCTCTCTTTCCTTTACCCGCCCCCCTGTCCCCACTCTCAACCAGCTTCACTGAGGTATAATTGACAAAATTGTAATGTATTTAAAGTATAGAAAGTGGTGATACACACACACACAAAAAAAACATTGAGAAAGACCTCCCATAACCGAGTTGATTTATGCTTTCATTATTTCATATACTTTTGTGTGTGAGAGAGAGAACACTTAAGGTCTAATCTCTCAGCAAATTTCGGTAACACATTACAGAATTATCAACAACCATCACCATGCTAGACATTAGGTCCTTAACACTTAACTCCTATTAAGACTGAAATTTTGAACCCTTTTACCAGCCTCTCCCTATGCAGTCCACATCCCTGCTCCTGGCAACCACCATTCTACTGTTTCTGAGAGCTTGACTGTTTTTGGTTTTTTTTTTTAAGTTTCCACATATAAGTAAGTGATACCATGTAGTATTTGTTTTTATCTGTCTGGATCATTTCACTAGCATAATGCCCTCCAGATTCATCTATGTTGTCACAAATGGCAGGATTTCCTTATTATTTTATGACTGAATAATATTCCAGTGTGTGTGTGTGTGTGTGTGTGTATCACATCATCTTTATCCATTCATCTATCAGTGGACACTTAGCTTTTTCCATGAGTTGTCTGTTGTGAACAATGCAGTGAATGTGAGAATGCAGAAACCTCTCCTAGATGGTGATTTCAATTCCTTTGAATATATATACCCAGAAGTAGGATTGCTGAATAATATGGAAGTTCTAATTTTAATTTCTTGAAGAACTACCATACTATTTTCTCTAGTGGATGTAACAATTTACATTCCCACCAACAGTGCACAAGGGTTCTCTTTTCTCCACATCCTTGTTAGCCTCGTTATCGCTGGTCTTTTCGGTAACACAAACCCTGAAAGGTGAACGTCATATATCACTGTGGTCTTGATTTGCCTATCCTGATGATTAGTGATGAGCATCTTTTCATGTACCTGTTGGCCATTTGTGTGTCTTCTTCAGAAAAATGTCTTCTTGGGTCCTCTGCTCATTTCTTGGTTAGATTATATGGGGTTTTGTTCTGTTTTGCTCTTGAGTCATATGAGTTCCTTAGATATTTTGGATATTAATCTCTCATTAGATATATAGTTTTCAAATATTTTCTCCCATTTCATACTATGCCTTTTAATTTTATTGATGGTTTCCTTAGCTGTGTAGAAACTTTTAGTTTGATGTAGTACCACATGTTAATTTTTGTTTTTATTACGTTTGCTTTTGGTGTCAAATCAAAAAAAATCATCACCAACACCAAAGTCAAGGAGTTTCTCCCTTGTCGTCTTCAAGGAGTTTTATGGTTTCAGGTCTGAAGTGTATGTCTTTAATTCTTTTTGAGTTGATTTTTGTGTATAGTGTAGGATAGTGGTCCAAATTCATTCTTTTGCATGTGGATATCCAGTTTTCCCAACATCTGGGTATGATTCCAATCTTTTAAAATTTGTGAAGACTTGTTTTGTGATCTAACATATAGCCTATCCTGGAGAATGTTCCATGTGCACTTAAGAAAAATGTGTATTCAGCTGCTGTATGATGGAATATGTCTGTTAGGTCCATTTGGTCTAATAGGTAGCTCCAATCCAATATTTCTTTACTGATTGTCTGCCTGGATGATCTAGTCATTGTTGAAAGTGGAATACTGAAGTCTCTTACTATTATTTTTATTGTTTTCTATCTCTCCCATCAGATCTGTCAGTATCTGCTTTATATATTTAAGTACTCCATTGTTTGGTACATATGCATTTTTTTAAGTGTTATATTCTTTGAATAAATTGACCTTTTTGTCATTATATGATGGCCTTCTTTCTTTGTCACCATACTTTTTTTTTTTTTTTAGAGATTTTATTTATTTGACAGAGAGAGAGATTGAAATCACAAATAGGAAGGCAGGCAGAGAGAGAGGGGGAAGTAGGCTCCCTGCTGAGCAAAGAGCCCGATGTTGGGCTTGATCCCAGGACCCTGAGATCATGACCTGAGCCCAAGGCAGAGGCTTTAACCCACTGAGCAACCCAGGCGCCCCTGTCACCATACTTTTGACTTAAAGTCTATTTGGCCTGATATAAGTATAGCTTCTCCTACTCTTCTTTGGTTTCCATTTGTGCTGAATATATTTCAACTTGATGAAATTCCTTTTAACATTTGTTGTAAGCCTGCTCTAGTGGTAATGAACTTCAGCCTTTGTTTGTCTGGGAAAATCTATCTCCCCTCCAGTTCTGAAGGAAACTTTCATAGGTAAAGCATTTCTTGGCTAGTAGTTATTTTTCTTTCAGCACTTTGAATATATCATTCCACTCTCTTCAAGCATGCAAGGTTTCTGCTGAAAAAATCTGCTTATAGTCTTATGAGGGTTTTCTTGTTTGTCAAAAGTCACTTTTCTTTTTATGTGTTTTATCCTTTGTTTTTACTTTTTAACAATTAAATTATAATGTGTCTTGGTGTGGGTCTCTTTGGATTAATTTTTTTGTTTGTTTCTCTTTGGGTTTCCTGGATTTTAGTGTTTGTTTCTTTCCCCACATTTGGGAAGTTTTTAACCATTATTTTTCTGAACACATTTCTGCACTATTCTCTCTCTTTTCTCCTCCTAGGACCCCTATAATAGGTATATTGATCCGCTTGATTGTGTTCCATAAATTGGTTAAGCTATTTTCACTCTTTTTCATTTTTTTAAAAATTTTTGCTCCTCTGATTTCCACTGATCTTTGAGTTTGCTGATCCTTTTCTCTATCTCATCTTGTCTGCTATTGAACCACGCTACTGAATTTTTCACTTTAGTTATTGTGATTTGTTTGGTACATTTAAACCATAGTCTGTCTTTTTGTTGAAATGCTCACTTTATTCAAACATTGCTCTTCTGACCTTGGTGAGCATCTTTATGACCATTATTTGGAACTCTCTGTCAGGTAAATTACTTATCTTTGTTTCATAAAGATTGGTTTCTGGAGATTCACCTTGGTTTTGTTGTTGTTGTTTGTTTGGAACATATTCCCGTTTTTATTTTCCTTGACTCTCTGTATTGGTTTTTGCACCTTAGATAAAACAGCCATGTCTCCCAGTCTTGACAGACTTGCCTCATGTAGGAAATAATCTTTGTCAATAACCTTGACCTGAGGCTTTATTTTTCTCAAGCCTCTGTGTTTGTGCAAACCACTGTCCTTGCTCTTTGTGGTTCCCAGGAGATTAGAGTATGTCAAGATCTGCTGGTGTCCCAACCACATGGGAATTGCCCACATGCCTCTTTAGGCTCCCAGAGAGCTACTTTTTGCCAGCCCCTTCAGCTTCTAATGCAAACTAATTAGAAGCCCAACCTCCAGGCAGCACCTGGGAAAGTCAAGATATTAGATATACAATGTAGCCCATCAGGGGAAACTGGGAACTGGGTGTTTTTCTCTACTTACTCTGTGCTAAGTCAGAAGGGATAGTCTCTAGGAATGCTTTTATACCTATTTAGAGCTACTTCTTTATTTTGTGTGTTCCTCGGGGACTCATGAATGCTGAACCTCATTGGCTCCGAAAGCTAGGTAATTTAGAATTCAGTTCCTCCAAGGCAACCTTAGATGATGAGGTGTAAAGACAGACAG